>CM062279.1:28948021-29668021 GCA_031216635.1 Dissostichus eleginoides
ATTGATTCATTGATCACACCACAAGTTGAAAGGACATTCAGCTCTTCTGTCATTTCAGAATAAAGCCATGGTGTTATTTCCGAAGTTGATCATTTGCATATGAATGATTACAAGCCGCCTTTATTTAATTTATTTTACGCTCCACAAATAGACATGTCTTCGGATATGCAGATGTGCGATATATTTTTGAATAAAGAACAAATAGTGCAACACATCATCTGAAAATGTCAAGTTCATAATGAATACATTATGTCAACCCAAGAAATACTTTAAAAATAACTGCAGAACACAATGTTTCGACAGCTCACGAAATGTCATCTTTAATAATTAATAACTAAAAACTTTGTATTTTCTTTTCTTTATTATATCATAACTTTTCTTGAAAACTTTTCTATGCATACTTCTACGTAACATTAAGCTGTCTTTGGCTCTTTTCTGCTGTGAAAACGTAAATGTCCCCTCTGTGGGACTAATACAGGTATTCTGATAACTCTTGTTCATCATGAATATATTGCTGTATTTTAATGGTGTGTTGTGTCTTTTTCTAAGGGAGGTGCTGGGCAATGTGGAGGTGATGCAGCTGGACTTTGAGATGGAGAACTTCACCAGCCTCTCGGTGACTCGGAGGATAAACTGGAACATTGACTACAAGGGTCAGAGCCCTCCACCCGAATCAGAGAAGGTGGTGACAGAGCTGACGGTGGTGCAGAGAGACATCCAGGCCATCATCCCTCTGGCCATGGTGAGTGGACAAAGATACATAGGGATCCAAAGATTTAAAGGTCACCTATTGTGCAATATCCACTTTGTCATGTCTCTTCTACATCAACATGTGTCCCCTCTTCTTCATGTCTCTTCTACATCAACATGTGTCCCCTCGTCTTCATGTCTCTTCTACATCAACATGTGTCCCCTCTTCTTCATGTCTCTTCTACATCAACATGTGTCCCCTCTTCTTCATGTCTCCTCTACATCAACATGTGTCCCCTCTTCTTCATGTCTCTTCTACATCAACATGTGTCTCCTCTTCTTCATGTCTCTTCTACATCAACATGTGTCCCCTCTTCTTCATGTTTCTTCTACATCAACATGTGTCCCCTCTTCTTCATGTCTCTTCTAGATCAACATGTGTCCCCTCTACTTCATGTCTCCTCTACATCAACATGTGTCCCCTCTTCTTCATGTCTCTTCTACATCAACATGTGTCCCCTCTGTGTAAAGAGACTCTGAAAGTTTCAGGAACAAAGATTCTCTCTCTTTTTCTCCTGATCCATTTATATAAAAACCTGTCTGAAAATGAGCTGATCAGATTTTGGCCACTTTATGATGTCATAACGATGTTTTGTCTTGTGTAACCATTAGCCAATCAGCAACCAAGGTAACCCCCCCCCCACCTTATCACCTGAATATCCTCCTAGAGCACCATTGTGTTCTTGTTAACCAAATGTCTCTCAGAGGGGCGTGGGGAGGGGCTCCTTATTTTCATCTAAAGTAACAGACAGAGAATCAGCACTTTGGAAACAGGGCTGAAACAGAGGGGATTATGGGATGCTGCAATGATCTGTTTGGTGTTTGGAGCAAAACACTTCAGAGACATGTTTTGTATATATCTGAGACCTGTGATATATTGATGAAAAACAGTATAATAGGGGACCTTTAAATGTTGAATTGTCATATGCACAATAGCTACAGTGTAGTTGTTGGCAATGAATGATGTGTCTTGATATTTGTCTATGTTGATGTTACAAATGGAGCTGCTGTGATGCAAGTCAAATTTCAGACTTGATCTGACCATTCAAGTATTATCGTATCCTATCATAATGAAACTCTTAAGTTCCAGGCTTCTCCATTAGGACAACATACATATACTTAAAATGTAAAAAGAAAGAGGAATAAAATAGTGCAAGTGATATAACGGTGCAAGAGGATTAGGTTACCTACTGTATGTCCATGTATCTGAAGAAAGACAACACCTTGATTTTTAATATTTTAGGAAAGTTAGAGTGAGTTTGCATGTTGTTTAATTGAGTGTGCAGTGGAGGGAACACAGATATTTTAGCCTTTGCAGACACAACAACCTATATAACACACTACAGGAAATGGAAACCCCAAAAAGCAGAATAAGGCCTCTTTAAAACATGCTTGGTGAGGCTGAATCCCAAACCTATGGATCAGTTCAGGACATCCAAAAAGTCCAGAACCAGAAAAATGTCCTGTGCTGCAAACCGTGTTTCTCATAATCAGAGATCTGTGTGATCTTCAGCGTTATGTAATCCCATAAGGATGCTTCCACTTATTAAAGCCCAGGCAGCAGAATCTCTCTTTGCTTCAGGAATCCTTTAATGCACCGCTTCATCTTTACTAAAACTGCATATGTTAATATATCTTTCTTTATTTATTCACTAAAGTAAGTAAATATCATGAACAGAGCGGCCGACATAATGCAGACAGATGGTCATTAAATGTAAATCTAATCAACATCTACACTCGTTAAGCAAGGCAACCAGTCCTGGAACAATTAGCTATCTATTACTCTTTTAATTTGGGCTCTTCTCCTTGTCGTGAGAAAGGTGCAATTAAGTGAAGGTAGTAAAGATAGATAACGGGAACAAAGGGAGATCAATCAAGGCTGTGCTAAATATCTCCAGCTATACTGTGATCAGAGGTGGGAAGTAGTGGAGTACAAATACTTCGTTACTGTACTTACAGTAAGTACATTTTTCTGGTATCTTTACTCCACTACTTATTTTTCTGACGACTTTTTACTTTGACTTCTTACATTTTGAACACAAATACCTGAACTTTCTACTTCTTACATTTTGAACACAAATACCTGTACTTTCTACTTCTTACATTTTGAACACAAATACCTGAACTTTCTACTTCTTACATGTTGAACCCAAATACCTGTACTTTCTACTTCTTCCATGTTCCAAACAGGCTGGTTCCTTTAGTTTGAATGTGTGTTTGGTGGCGTGATCATTATTATTTAGAGTCATTGCGTGCCTATTGATTTGAACACGATCCGTGTATCCATCATTTCCTGGTCTTCTCTAAAGAAGAGGGACCAATGAAAACGTTGTCATGTTGCCGTTGTTCAGCATGGAAACATTCATTAGCTAACAATGACATTATTGTTCTATTAATATAAAGGGAGGTCAGGTACTCTTTAAAACAGCTGCTAGTTATGGGTACTTTTTACTGAAGTACATTTCAAAGCCCATACTTCTTTACTTTTACTTGAGTAAAGAAGTTTAGTCAGTACTTCTACTTTTACCAGAGTATTTTTAAACACGAGTATCTGTACTTCTACTTGAGTAAAGGATGTGTGTACTTTTGCCCTCTCTGACTGTGCATGTTTTAGTGAATGCAGGTGGCGTGTAGGAGTAAATATTGTGTAGGAGTAAATATCCAGCAGAAGGTTGTTGTGTTTTTCTGATGACCGCACTCCTAAAGATAGACTTTAACAGTGAGGTGTTAAGTCAGTCGGCGTTCATCATCATCTATTTTCCTAATTAACAAATGTTCTTTACCTAAAGCTCCATTAAATAAACTTGTGCTGCCGTGGTGACTTTGTGTTTTCGGCGCATCTGCTGCAACATACGGCTCGCTTCAGATCCCCGGTCCCTTCAAATGTGGGATTAGCAAAGCATCTTGTACCCAGATGTGATTAGCTGCGTTGCAAAATTACATTTCTGTTTGTGTGACTTCGCCTTGTTAGATTTGCATTTCTGAGGCAGGATGGCAGGACATAGTGGTGCTTTTTTTTGTTTAAAGAAGCATAACACTTCTGCACTCTACAGTAGATGGTAGTTAGATTTCAGGGTAAATGGTTTTGTAGTTGTATAGTTGTAATGCTTTTAATTTGAAGCTCTTTTGGAAAAAAATGGGACAGGTTGTGTTATCGTGTCCAATATTTGAGTTGACAGAAAGTTAATATCCGTAATATGTTCAGAGAGTTTAGACAGAAAGAATTGTTATTTGATCTAATAAACCTTTGTAAAGGGTTGAGGACAAACTCGGATAACACAAACTTTAAACAAATAAAGGACTTTTATGATTTTAATGCTTTTTACTTGCTGTTTTTTGCAGAACTCGTATTGTTATTATTTTTTATTTATTTAGATTCTCAAGATATTTCAAGCACTTTAGTCGTTTTTCTTGTGAAAAGATTGAAGGTTTGGCTACATTTGTTTTGAAATAGCAATGAAGAAGAAGGAGAAGATCAATCTGGAAAGTGTTCACACCCTGGGAGTTATTCTAGTCAGACCATCCAGTAGCAATGACATGTTTCAGTGCATGACATTAAGGATTTTGGGAGATGGCCCTGTGGGCCATCTAAGCTAATTTACAGATGGCCCTGAGACCAATAGAGATTGCCCTGAAAAATGCGCGCGGACGAAATGACGCAGTGTGCCTCCCCCAAGAAAATTTAGATTTTTGCAGGTCTTAGATGCTGTCTGGTGCATTTTCTAGACTGAATTATAAGATGAACCACCACAATATTATATTGTACAATTTCAATTTTATTCTTCATTTCACTTGTTTGTTTGCATGATTTCTTGTTTGTGTTTGCTCGCTTGCATGCCCTGCATTCAACGACTAACAGTCTTTCAAGAAAGTGTCAATGTCTGGATTGCTTCTCATTCAAAATTCAAAGTACACAGAGTTACATTCAAATAGCTGTACTTTACAAACATATCACATTTCTCTATTTAAGTTATCCGTCTATGTCACAGTCAATTACTGTATTTCAAGGAGAAATTCAACATAGTCAATATAAACACATAAGGCTAACACTGTCAGTGTTAATAAACAAAAAAAGACAAGGCGATGTGCCTGCAAGACTCCACTCAGGTGAACAAAACATATTACCCGTGCGCAGCAGCTAACCTGCCTGCGAGCCTTCGCTCAGGTCACGTTTACACACGGCGCGGCTGAAGCCCGCGAAAACGGCATCTATATTTGCCGACAGTTTAGTATTTTTAAAATACCGTTACTATGTCAAACTATGACGTCCATGAAGAACGACTTTTGGCAACTTTTTCATCGTTTTCCAACCGATTTGACCGCTGTCAGGCACTGACACGTCTCCACAAGACACGTCTCCACAATTGCCATAATAGATTGCCCGATCGGGCAACCAGCAGGTGAGGCTTCATTGCCCGAGCTAAATACTAGATTGCCTCGGGCCATCGGGCAATCGTTAATGTCGAGGGCTGTGTTTCAATGATATGTATTGTCACAATTCACTTCAAACCCAAATGTGAGACCTTGTGAGATCCTGTAGCCGATCATTCCTCTCCCTAAATTGTCAGAAAAGCAAAAAAAGACAGGAATCTGAGACAGACTAACCCCTAAAAACGTTAATCTTGAAGCAACACTTATTGATTTTCACACCTGTGGTCGCTTCGAGAGACGACAGTTTAATCCATCATTTGAGGTGTGTTGACTAATTGGATTGTAAATGATATCAAAACTAAAAGTGGACGTCCCCCCTCCCCCAGCAGAAGAAATGGCAGTTAAACAATGGTAACAGCCCATTACACATGATTGATGAAGTGAAAACAGTGTGTGTTATCAGAGCAAACACAGCAGACCATCTTCATCATCATGGCAGCTTGTTGAGAGGCTTAATGGGATTGTGTGTGGTGTGTGATGAACAATCAGAAAGTTCAGAAACGACTTCACTCAGCGACTTCCCAACACCAGATTAGATCAAAGTGAAATCATAATCAGTCTGAGGAGCATCACGTTGAAGTTACGTAAGGATCCAATTGAAGTTACGTAAGGATCTAATTGAAGTTACGTAAGGATCTAATTGAAGTTACGTAAGGATCCAATTGAAGTTACGTAAGGATCCAATTGAAGTTACGTAAGGATCCAATTGAAGTTACGTAAGGATCCAATTGAAGTTACGTAAGGATCCAATTGGGAAAATAGCAGGAAGCCTTTTTTCATCATTCATTTTGGTAATATTGGTAAAGAATCTTCACTAGATAATCTGATCCTAGTGTCATTTTTTAAACTGGCAGCTTTTATTGAGTTTTTTGGTTCAAAGCTTTATCTTTTCTGACATTACCCTTCAATAAATGTGGTAAAAAAATGTAATTCATGAAGCTGTAAGTGTTGTTCGAATGCACTTTCTTTTTTAACATTTATATTTTATTAGAAATTTTCAAAGACAAAAACATAAGGACAAGGACATAGCTCACACACATCACACACAGGACAGGACAATAACATGAATGGTGGGGGTACAACACATATATATACACACACACATACACATTTCTTCCTTTTCTGATTAATTCACCTATTCATCCATTTCCCATTTAATTTCACTTCTTTCATTATTATTACCATTATTTTTCTGTTTCTTCATAGCTTATTTCTCTTTATTTATATTTATTTATTAATATTATTATAATTAGTTATTGTTGGCAGCCGAGATGGTTTGAGTCCAGGAAAGCCCTTATCTTATCCCAAAGCCTGTTGTCTGGCTTAACCAAATATAACAGGGAGAAAGCAGCTTCTTCCATACTTCAGATGTTTAGGAAGTCCTCCAGCCATCTATTGAAATTGAAGCAGTTGGGCTTTCTGACTTTCCAGTTCATAAGAACGAGGCGTTTAGTTGAAAGGCATGCTAGGGCTATGAGTTTACTTGCAAATGTTGATGTTATGCCTTTGAGCGGGGATCCCAGCAAGCATGTAGCTGGAGTTAAGAGTATCTCTACGTCCCAAAGACATTTTACAGCCGGACAAGACCAAAGACAATGCAAAAGGCTACCCACTTCCGCACAACCATGCAAGCATAGGCCCGAGAGTGTTTGATCCATCTTTTAGAATGCACTTTTAATGGAGAGCATGTCTTCCTTTGTGTGCAAAGCATCACCTTTTTGACAGCGTTAAAAATATTACTTTTGAAAGTCTCATCACCAACAAGTATGAATCGTAGCGTGATATTTTCTTAGATATAAACGTCTTTTTGAATGTCAAATGTTCTTTTTCTAAAACTGTTGACTTTTAAACTTTTAAAATACAATGAAATGTTTGATCAGAAAGTCCAAAACAGTCACTTTTGGAATCTAATTCAAAAAATATTACAGTATGTTGACCTCAGTGTAGCCAAATGTCCATCTTCACCTTTGCAGAAACTCAACAAAATGAAAGGACATGGATAATTGATCCTAGAATTTGAATGTGAACGTTTGAATCAAGATTTGAATCTCTGAACTATTCGACAACCCCCTAAAAAAACGAATACTGACAGTCTGTGGGTGTTTCTCAATGTCGAGTAAAGCTGCTCCAGAGCCACTATTTCAAGCACACTACGTCATCGAGTGCCGCGAAGGACTGTTCCAATGTCCAGCATATTTGGAATTCTACCGAGCCCGGCGTACTTCGTAGCGAGAAATTTCGAGGCTACACATGTGTAGACTCTTAAAATCCCCACAATGCTTTGCGCACGGACCAATTTCCCCAAATCTGTGGCGGAAAAATGTAAGGCGGGGCCTCTCATATGACGCACAACTGCACACTTGCTCGCCTGTTCCACTCTTCGTTTTCCGAATGCCAGGAAGTATTCTTGCCTCGCTTCTGAAGCAAGTGACTCGGAAGACATGTGCTACCAAGCAAGCGTACTCGATATTGAGAAACACCCTGTGTTTTGTGCTTTCCTTATTTACAGTTGTTTTTTGCAGTTATGTTTTTCCTCTCCTGCATATTTTGCTTCAAAGCCCCCTGAGGCTACTTTAGTGGGATGTGAATAATCTAATGATTGATATATTAAATGTGAGAAATGTATTAAATAACTGCTGTCACTTCTGTTGGAGTTTAGTTTCTAGTCTACCCTGCAGCAAATGCTTATCTCTTTGTTAAGACATGATGTTTTTATGTTTAACACCAGCAAGAACATGGCCACTGTGTATTCATACATCAAGTTATCCGTCTCAAGGCCTTTTTTCTGAGCCCGTCTGCTCCGCTCAGGTCAAGATCTAAAGCGTTTTGCACAAGAATGAACCAGGTTGAAGGAAAATGACAGTGTAACATACAGTAATGTCTCTCATCCTTGGACTCTTTTTGTGCCGTAGCCATTTTAAGGTTAGCAGTGGATGCAAACAATCCAGCTCCTTTCACATGGTGCCATACACCCACTGAGAGCTGAAAGAACAGATCAGCACTCTGAGAAAAACGCTGAGATAAAGAGGTGGGAGGTTGTTCTGTCTCAACATACAAGCAGGATGCATTAAAGCCACGGAGATGAAGGTTTAGGGAGGATCGCCGCAGTAATTTCTGACCGTTAACAGTAAGGAAAAAGCCGGTAAATGGACAGCAAAAAGATCGGAGAAGGTTTTATGGTCTGCATATTGTGCAGCTACAGTTGACCTGGAGAGAAAGAGCAAGAGAAAAGTGTTATTACCGCGATGTGAGAGGAGAAACAATTCCAGGACAGCGAGGTTAAATCAACCCTGAGGCTTGTCACATAGTTTAGGCCACTGTTAACAGAACACCCTCTTTCCCAGGACATCCTTTTCACTTTAAGAGAGGAGCGCTGAGGAGGCGAGAAAACAGGAAGCAGGAGCTGTTATTTCAGATTTCCCCGATTCCATTAGCTGCTCTGCGTCGCGGCGGCTACCAGATGTTAAATAAAAAATGATGCTTCGTGTTGCACAAAGCCCGGAGCTGCACACATCACATTTTATATGTTTATCTTTGCGTATTCATAAAGATACGCATGGCAACATGTAGTGTTTACATTATTCAAAGGCAGGGGGGAATGGTGCAGATTTAACATTTAGCATTTAACCTCACATTAACCGCATTAAGTTACCTCGCCTCAATAAAAACCGTGACGCCAAACAGGCTCCACAGTGATGGACTATATATAATGGGATATAAGTCTTTAATCTAACCACATAGTTTGGACGAAAAAGGAAATCATTATTTATATAAAACCTGAGAAGGCGTAAAGACTGCTTAACTAAGATTACATAAAGATACACAAATTCACAATCATTTCAAATAAACACAGCCTGGCATCAAAAACGATATAGTTATTATAATTATATGTTTTTCCTTAAAGGTGGGGTAGGTAATTCACTTCAGAAACACTTTTTGTTATATTCCATGGAATGCTGTTAAAGGTAGGGTAGGTAAGAATGGAGAAACCAGCTCGAGTGCGCTAGAATTTGAATCTGCCCCTTCCTTCAGACTTCCTTACAGAGCCCCTCCTCCAACACACACGAACGCGCACATGACCAATGAGGGCACGAGATAAGTTTGTGCACAGATGGAAGGCTGACAGGCAGGTAGGCCATCCAGTTATTTTAGCCGGGCCGGCTCAGATGATTGGTCGTGCTTTTTACAGCGCCACGGCTTCCACAGATGACATTTTTTAATGTTTTATTGTCAAAGCATTTAATGTATTCATTGCTATCGGGATGTTAAGAGCATTCCATGAAATATAACAACAAGTGTTTCTGAAGAGAATTACCTACCCACCTTTAACATCCCTGCTACCTTTTTTGTGTGTTGTTGAAATAAGTAAAATGCAGCAAAAATAGACTAATTGAATTGAGTTACAGCGTATGAGTTTTACAGGTTATAGAACAGGTTATTTAATAACTATTTTGCAGTTTGGTAGAGACTGAGTAATTAAGAGGAACGATAGCTCTGTGAGGAGTTGTCTGGTTTTTGTTCCGAGATACATTCAGGTAAGCATAATTAGTGCCTCCACAGCAGCACACGTGTAATTATAAAGTGTGTTGTGTAGTGTAATGCCAAACAGATGCCAAAACAGGAAGCGAGCCCAGGGAAGATGTCTTTCAATTAGGATCCCGCCCCAGAGTCCAGTCAATTATTCCTCTCAGATCTGCTGGGCTTAGCTTCACGTAAATTGGCCATGTTTCATAAGCCAGAAAGAAGAACAAATAATAAATCAGAGAGAGAGAGAGAGAGAGAGAGAGCGTTGCAGCAGCATGAAAAACACAAGGCAATGTACATAAGAGGCATTAAGACATAGATAGATTTGATCATAGGGTATAAGTCAGAATAAATCAAATTGCTTCTTTAATGATAAAAAAAACAACGTTCTGGCTGATGTGATTGGCATCAAGGACATCTTTAACCCTTTGAAAATAGTCTGAAATATCAAAGTATATAGATTGTTTTAAGGCAACAAAAAGGGGCCTTGTTCTGCTCTGATTTGACTTACTAAAGAAGCTCTGTGGTTAAGATAGAGGTTTAAAAAGCCTTACAAAATGCTCCAGAAGATACAGGGCACTTTAAAGTCTCGGGAAGATCCTTCTGTGTGAAATAAGATGAAGAATTAAAAACTGATACGGATAAAAGTTACTGTCCCCATTTATTTATTTGTCATCCCTATCTTTTTTTCTAAATAAGTACAAGCTTATTTCTCTAATTGGTTGAAGCGAGGGATATATAACTGAGTGGTTTAGAGAGTTTTGATGTTCTTATGCTCTTTTTTGCTAAACATTACTTGGGATTTCAACAGTTACTGCTGCAGTGTGAAGCATAGTACTGAGTACATACAAGAAGTAGATTTCTGAGTCTATTTATTGGTTTGTCCTAAGCCTAAACAGAAGTTCATTAACAAATAAATGCCTGAAAAATCGGCCACCGTAAAATACCCTAATGGGAAAATGGTTCAAACTAAAAAGTGTTTTCTGAGTGGAGTATTTAGCAGCAACAAACAGTAATATAAAAGAAAAATAAGGTACTTTCAGTGTGACGTTAGCATGCATGGTTTGAACCAGAACATTCTGGGTATTTTATTAGTCATACTTCCTTTCATAAACATTAAAGTTTACTCTTAATCATAGTGATAGAAACACTTCCTGTAGCATTTTCCGGAGTTGTAGTGTACATCTTTGATAAGAGCATCCATCTGTTTTGAACTTCCTGTTAAAAACCCGCCTTCAAGTCAAATGTCCACTTATTTTTCCTGGTCTTATACAACATGGAGTTTGCATCAGATCCTGGGGAACAGTACAGTAAATGTCACGTCTTTTATGCGGTCTGAACTTTAAAGCTTGATGCTGTGATTTACCGAGTCGGTCCATACTCAAAAACTGAGTTTCCTGGAATAATTTTAATGCTAAGATTATCTTCAAATTATGTCACTTCCAGATGCTCAGTGGAATGAAAATGTCAGTTGATGAAATGCAATGAAAGAGTGAAATTAGTTCAGATCACCTGTGAGGCCCAGCAGCTCCGATGGTGATGGTTTTAAATGTGGACATCAGTAATGGTGATGAAATAACAAGGAACATTACCGACTACCTCTCACTGTTTTATGAATATTTAACAAAGAGAGGTCATTTAAGTGTTTAAGCTACACTTCATCTTGTAGAGCTGATTTTAAAATCCCTCTGCTGGTATACAAAGCTCTCTTGTTGCACTGAGTCTCTATTGTCTTATTTTCCTTACAAGCCTTAAAAACCTCAACAGTGGGTTTTTAAAATACACCAAAAGACCCCGAAAAAGAAATTGGGGAAAAGGGTTTTATCCACTATGCTCTGAAAAAGTGTAACACCACACCAGAAAATATGAGGAGGAAAAACTAGTTTAAACAATGCACTCATTTAATTGTTGTGATTATGATTATTATTATTATTTATTAATTTAAATTGTTTCCATCGTTTTATTCATATTCCTTTATTCATTTGGTCTTATTTAATTTTTCACTTTAATATTATTATTATAATCTTATTTAATTAGTATTCCTTCTTGTTCTATAATTTTTTTTAATTATTTTATAGTATTTGTTAATTGTTTTCACTTTCACTGAATGGGTTATCTATATATATATATATATATATATATATATATACGGAGTGTCTATTTGCACCCTCGTGTAAATAGACACACGGCAGCTATTCGGCTATTTACACCCACCCCAAAAAACGTAAACATCACGTCTCATAACTTCTTTCAGATGAATTAACCCCTCTCTTCAGGGGGGTCTGTGGGACATTTATTACCTTACAGCCATGTTCACAATATAGCACAGGTGTTTTTTGTCCCTGATGTTCACGTAACCTTACCAAGCGATCGTAGAAAGAGCAAGAAGAGATGCATACAGTACAACACCCGGGTGTAAATAGCTACAGTGCTTAAGATAAGAAGTGCCTTATGACGCAGCAGGGAATGAAGTTATCAAAGAAACATTTCCATATATACCTATACATCCAAAACAGTATCTAATGTGTAGCCCGGGTGCAAATAGCATTGTTAGCTACTGACACCCGGGTGTTAATAGCATCTGCCATATATATCTATATCTATGTCATGTCATAATGCTGCATGTGTGCTAAAAGTTTTTAACTTGAATGTAATGTCTTATCTACCGTTTATCTTGTGTAGTGTGCCATATTCGAAGCACTTTGAGCTTCAACATTCTGTGTGTGAAAAGTACTTTTATAAATATATATTTTCCTCTCTCTCCATAGGACACTGAAATCATCAACACAGCCATTCTGACCGGACGCACAGTGGCTATTCCTGTCAAGATGGTCTCCATAGAGATGAATGGAGCCGTCACGGACGTCTCTGCCTTTGTGCAGTGCAAGTCCTCCAATGAAGACATTGTTAAGGTACAGTAAACATGATTTCCTCCATCTCTGTATCTGGGATAAGATGTCAATTTAGACAGAAGCAATCCGCTTACTCTCGCAGTAATACTGGAGAGTGGCCCAGCAGCAGGCACAATATCAGGGAAGCATAAAAGCTTTATTGTGGGTCGCTCCATATGTACTCATGATTAGATTATTCCCTTATGCCTCGGACAAAATCAATGGATGTTCATAAAAGTCTACTGATAAATCAATATGGTTACAGGGAGGCAGTAAGAGCAGCCTTTTTGAAAAGACCTCACCTGCTGCTTGTCAAGGAGACACTTTGGCTCTGGTCGAATTGTCCAAAAAATCTGACCCTACGTCTTTTCCAAACTACCTTTCCTTAACCTCAGAGAAAAGATCAAGGGGTTACGGAACGATGTGAAGGAGAATTCAGAAGGATTTATGAAAAGAGATTACATTTACACTATTAACATGATTCTGCTGTGGGCAAACTACCTTTTTCCGTGAATGGACTACTAAAAATGCATCCTAATACTTCTTTCATGCAGCTTTATAAACTGGAAAGATATTTTACTTCATTATCAAGGTTTGAATCAAGATTTATGAAAGGAAAGTGAAATGAAATTATTGCTCACTCCACTCGAATGAATCAATCCTGTATGTAAAGTAATCAACTCATTAGAAACATGCAACATAGAGGCTAACAATACAGCACATGCTAATAAAAGTGAACATACATGTTACATAGCAAGAAATAGCTTGAGGCATTATAGACAAGACAGTATAGTGAAATTCCGGTGTTTAATTTTATAGAAGGCAACATCCGAATGCTGCATCTTTTCAAATGTCGCAGCTGCAAGGAATTATGGGAAAGCATTTTCTCCTTTCCTTATTGTAAAGGATGGTCCAATGTATCCTAGGCTCAAGGAGATAACAAAGGAAGCGTTGAAGCTCCTTTCCTATCATCTAGAGCAGGGGTCTCCAACACGTCGATCGCGAGCTACCGGTAGCTCGCGGGCAGCTTTTCAGTAGCTCGCCGCTCGCGGTTCACAGACTGTGTAGAAAAAATCAGACGACAATAAATGCACCTGAATCAGTCCGTGTCGCTGCGGCTCAGACACACATGGATTTATGTTTTTTAAAATACTCGCGTTAGCACCATGTCAGGTTTTTGGTGGATTTAATCAAGTCTTGGATTGCAGAGTATGAATGTCCTCTTGCCATTTTCAGTTGATAAATACTTGTGTAAATACCGCGATCACCGTCTCCTCCGTTCCTCCAAACCCCACCTCCTCCCTAAAAATAATGAGTGACAGGCTGATAGTAACCTGATAGAAACTTTATTATTCACTTAATCACTGATGGAGATATGATGAAGCTAACTTAATCTCATACATTCATGGGATTTATGTAACAGTAAGACAGAGAATGTAAGTGTGCACCCACATGCAGTATTTTAGTTTTCATAATGCTGTTGTAAATACTCCTGTTGTCTGCTGTGTTCAGACTCAAGTCATGTGTGTGATGCCACATTCAGGACCTTCAGTGTCCTTTTTTAACAGAAGACCATTGCAAGAAGCTGCAGCTAGACTGCAGAAGTATTAGTTTTTAGTTTTTGAGGATGGAACAATTTCACACACAGATATAGGGAGGCTAGACCTATACAATGGATTTATTATGGTTTATAATTTCATGTCAAGACGAAGAAGAAGAAGAAGATGGCTGAACTGTTCAGTGTCAATCCTGTGGAGATGGAGATGGAGGTTATAAATCTCCAAAATCATGTTCAGCTTAAGTCTCAGCAAAACTCACAACATTTCTGGAGCCTTGTAGACCCAGAAAACTATAAGAACATTCACCAAGCAGCACTGAACATGTCTGCTTTATTTGGTTCTACATACCTTTGTGAAGCAGCTTTTTCTGACATGAATGAAATCTAAATACAGAACAAGACTGACTGATGAGCATTTAAATGACTCTATTAGAGTGAACCTAAGTGGGTCCAGCAGACACCTCTATGGTGGACTCCATGCAGTGCCAGTCCTCTCACTGACTGTGAAAAAGAGTGAATGCACTTATGTTACAGATGTGCCATTAGATGGTGGATAAGGTGATGTCTTTATTACTTTGTGGGCCATAATAAGAAGTGAAAAAATTGTCTTTTTTCTTGGACATGTATGTGAATTCTCAGTGATGTACTTACGTGGGCCATAATAATATGTGAGAAATTGTCGTTTTCTTGGACCTTGATGTGAATTTAAGATTTTTGATAAGCTTTGGGTATTGCAATTTCACACGTGTACAAAAGTAGCTTAATTCAACTGATGAGGGCTATGTGAATAAATGTAAGCGATGTGATGCAAGTAGCTCTTCGCCCCTTACATTTTTTCAAAGTAGCTCTCAGATGAAGAACGGTTGGAGACCCCTGATCTAGAGAAATCAAACAGCTCTTATCATGGCTGACACTTCCTGTTCATTTCCCTCTGTTTTAAACCTTCTTAAACAAAAAATATCCACTCCCTCTCCTCTCAGAGATTACCTTACATTACATTACATTTAGCTGAGGCTTTTATCCAAAGCGACTTACAATAAGTGCATTCGACCAAGAAGATACAAACTTGAAGAAAACAGAATCATATAAGTACATCAGGTTTCATAGAGCCAAAACATTTCAAGTGCTACTCAACTGGCTTTAGATAAGCCAGTCCTTTGTTAGTATATAAGTGCTTTGTTAGTAATTCTATCGCTCGAAGTGGAGTCGAAAGAGATGAGTTTTCAGTCTGCGCCGGAAGATGTGTAAGCTTTCTGCTGTCCTGATGTCAATGGGGAGCTCATTCCACCGTTTTGGAGCCAGGATAGCAAACCCACGTGTTTTTGCTGATGGGAACGGGTCCCCCTCGCAGTGCGGGTGCAGCGAGCCGTTTGGCCGATGCAGAGCGGAGTGCACGCAGATATCTGCTCACCTGAAGTGCCGCAGTGTAAATCCCAGCATCTCTTGTTCCTCTTTAAGTGTGACGCAGATTTGACACGAGTACTTCAGGTTCCTGGGAACAATCAACGCTCGGGCTCCAGGGAATCCAAGCTGAGATACAATATGAAGTGTCGTCGGTTGATTAAATAAATAAAAATGGGATCACAACAACTTGCAGCGCACATTAGAGACTGTGATTACACCCTTATTATTTTCTCCAGTCAATTACAGTCACAATAGATTGCACTATATGCAGAGTTTATAATTGTATAAGCAGTACAGTGAAGTGTTGCCGTATCAAATTAAAAAGTGATGTAAGGGAAGATGTGTCCTCAGATGGCAGGAACAACAACCTATAATGATACTAAAACAATGACCTTTTCTTATATGGCTATTTCTAGAAGCAGGGATTTTAAAATGCATAACAAGAAGACCTTACAACAATAGAAGTAGCATTAAAAATAGAATAACGAATGGTTTGCAGGTTCATGGTTAAGATAAAATAAATGTCATGAACCTAAAACTGAAAATGTATTTCAGGGATAGTTTTTATGAACAAAATGGTAACTGAAATTTGAAAGCAGTTGCAGCAAATGTTAGTTTAAAGCCGTTTAATTATTGTTTGGTAAAGATGTCCTCTCCCAATAAAGTTATTACTCGTTATATAATCAACAAAATGAGAAAAATATACACTTTTCTTTTGTGCATTTAATGATAATTCATTATTATCTTGATAGATTTATGAACAAATAGATTGCCAGACCACAAAGTAAATGCAAGTGTAGTAAAGTAGAAGTAAATGTATTAGAAGGGGATCTATTGAATAGGCAAACCATACATTTCTCCATGCAATCTGTTTATTTTTCCCTACAAAACAAAACTAATGTATATATTGTTACTCAAATATCCTCTTGGGAAATGTTTCCATGGTCAGTCTTTAAATGTAAAACTATAATTGGTAACTTAAGCAGTTAAGGTTAAGGTTTTTCTTCTTGTCTAACGTATCCTAACGACTCTTTCCATCATCACTTTATCCGTGATGTTCACTGGTTGTTGGACACGAGCGTTTGCTGCACAAAGGCAGCCGGATGGAGGAGGAAGTTAAGTGTGTATTGTTCCCGCTGTCTTACTCACACTTTCTAATTACCAGGAGGGTGACGCTAACTGTCTGAGCATGAATTATGTGAACAAATAAACTCTGCATGCAGCAACAAGGACCTGCAGAGTGTTTTAACCTAGGGACCCTCATAGCTGTATTCTTCTTTAAGTAGTCTATACTTCTCCAAATCTGTCTCCTTGTCATGTAAAGGTCACGCAGCTCTTGGAAACTTTAAATACAGTAGCAGCTGCATGTTAATACTCTGCGCCGGGGAACAGCCGTCGGGAGAGAAGGACGGACGTGACTCGCAGCGTGATCAACTCTGATTTCTTAGGCTCGTCTCGTGATAACAGAAATCCTTAAATTCAACAGATTAATACATCATATTTGAATAATGTCAAATCCACTCTGTTATAAAGCCTATTCATATTTAAATTACACTGCATTTGCATAAAATGTGTCCTTGGCACCGGCCTATAAGACATCACTCACCATGAACAGCAATACGCACATGAGGCACGACAATATCGCATCTTAAAGAGGACATATTATTCACATTTTCTGACATGTCTCCATGCTTTAATGTTCAAAAAGCTCTTTATTGTTCTCATACTGCCTGTGCTGCAGCACCTCTTTTCACCCTCTGTCTGTCTGTCTGTCTGTCTGTCTGTCTGTCTGTCTGTCTGTCTGTCTGTCTGTCTGTCTGTCTGTCTGTCTGTCTGTCTGTCTGTGTGTGTTGTGTGTGTGTGTGTGTGTGTGTATATATTAGGCTCCCTATACACGATGGGAGAGGATGGAGAAGCGTGTCTCAGGGGGTAGGGAGGACTTGCCGGCCATCATAAGCAGAAACCTCCATCCCACACACACACACACACACACACACACACACACACACACACACACACACACACAGATGTCCCGCCCCTTAGCCTATCACATACACAGTGTTGGAGCGCTAGCCAATAGGATAAGATAAGATAAGAAGTACTTTGTTGCAGCAGCATAAAACAAAACAAGGCATTGCACATAATAACAAATTAAAAGAGTAGAAATAAACAATTCTAAAATATAAACATCTCCAAAAGGAAATAGAAATAAACCAGCATTACAGATTAAGACAAATAAACAGATGACCGTGAAGATAAAAAATCTATAAACTGTCTGACAAATAAAAACACTATTGAAGGGCCAATTTTCTATTAATAGAAAACGCACGTTTGACAGAGTTATGTGACAGATTTAAATGGGGAAGTCTCAAGGTAATAGAATATGTGGTAGTTAAAATATTTACCATATTGACCTGTTGTGTCTTGCAAGACGTATTCATTTTGCAAAACATATCTTAAAGGCCAGTTCCTCTAAATGAGTTCCCCACATTTGTATTCCTTCTTAAGATTATTACAAAGGCGTTTGTTCATATATCGTCAGGCTGATGTGTGTCACATGTAATCCTAAAAAACATGGAAAGTAAGATTTGTATTCGGCTTTTGACAGTATTAACAAAGAGATATCTCTCTGTAAAAACCTTTAGTGCTAATATGTCAACAAAATAATACACTATTTACTAAGATGATAATAATAATAGATGAAATGTGTATAGCGCCTTTCAAGGGACGGCCGCTTTACATGGTGAACAAACAAACAAACAAAAGTGGCAAATAATGATGCCTAATATGCATCATTATGTTTAAACATCAGATTTCAGAACATTGGGGTGTGGTTAAAGTTGTGGAGAGGAACAGGTGTTGCTTTCGGACAGCTTGCCTCAGCACGTCGTTGATCATTTTTCATTATCCATTAAAGACAGGTCGCTGGGCCATGTGATATTGAGTGGGCTCGCTCCAGTGCACCTGCCATTGAACAATCCAGATAATTTAAAATGAGCCCTTCAGGCGCAGGAAATACTCCAGTCATGACAGTTCAATGAAACGTCCCCAGAATACTGAAGTACACTACAAAAACTTGAAATCTTGCCAAGTATTTTTGTCTAATATCTAGTCAGAATATATCTTTACACCTGATATAAGACATGATAACTTCAGAAGTAACACTGCAGTGAGATATCGGGTCTTGTTTCTAGACAATGCATCATCTTGTTAAAGGTCACCTATCATGCTATTTTTATGCAGTAGCATAGGTCTCAGATATATACAAATATATAAAAAACATGTCTATGAAGTGTTTTGCTCAAAATACCAAACAGATCACCCATTCTAGCCATGCCTCATATCCCTCTATTTCACTTTCTGTTTCTAAAGTGCTGATTTTATTTATAAAGGTTTAAAAAAAAAAATTGATTTAAAAAAAGAGGGGCGGAGCTTATGCCTGACATGCGGGAGATTCTACTGGCAGATACTGCCGTGATGAAACGCCATATCCTGGATTATCAAGGATTATTTCTGAAACAGTATGGAGCTCAAAGGCTTTCTCTCTTGCCGGTTATACCACAAGGTGAGTTCCTTTTTATTTCCTGCTTCTTCACACACATGCTCTCCAGTACAGGTTAGCTCTGAGTGTTAGCGATGCTAATGTAAACACCGACCATGTTACGTCCAAAACAGTCGGGCATTGTTTCTGATAGCAACTTTCTGATAGTGCCGTGGGCCCACATTTCAGATATTACGTCATATCGGACGCAAATCTGGATCAGCTCCGTTGTTCCCCCGTTTTTAGAGATTTGGGTACGGAGGAAAAGAGAGAGGGTTTTATTTTCTGACGCTGCGTGAGTTCCCCGACACACCGGGGACACATGTTTATGTATAAAAGACATCAAAAAGTGCATTTTGCATGATAGGACACCTTTAAGTAAAAAAATCGTATTTTGAGTTGTATCTCAGATGAAACACATATTTTTTTACATATTTATTAGAAAATCACCATTTAACATCAGAAAACAGAAAACTTTTGGCTTATATTGTAACACAGCATTTCCTGATTCTGGTCAAATATAGTTCAAAATGAGTTCTCCCAGCTAACTACAAGATCTGATTTATTTAAATATCCCTTCTTAGTTCAAGAAATCTTACCAAGCAAATATTCACTTGTTCTATTGGCAGATTTTTTTACTTATTTCAAGTGAAAACAGCTTATTTGATTATTGTTTAACTAGTTTTTTGACCAGCATTTTTTCCAGTGTAAAAGAGTGAGTCAGATAAAGCCGGAAACACTCCTCTACTTTGTGTTTCTTTATATACCACACGTACTTTACTGTCATGTCAAAAGCCACGTCAATCTATTCTAATTAGATACTTGTGTCTTTCTGATGCTAAATACATTCAGGCTTTCAAGTATCTTGTCACGTCTCCTGCTGGCCTCGTGCCTCGAGACTCCACCAGCATTTTAACTAAAATTCAAGACTTCTTCCCTTGAATAAAGCTTTATTTTCCGCGCTGTGTTTTCCTCATTTGAATGTTTGCAGCCCACACTCTTGTTATATATTCCTTTTCCAACTTTGCGGGTAAAAATAGGTGAGAGGCTGTCATTTCTATTTCTTTAGTTCCTTGGAAATAACTAAGCTGCAATGTGCATCAAGAGCAGATAAGCCAATCCTGTATGTGCACGACTGTAGCTAGCTTGTGTGTGTGGTGTGTGTGTGTGGTGTGTGTGTGTGGTGTGTGTGTGTGTGGGTGTGTGTGTGTATTAGGCTCCCTATACATGCTGGGAGAGGATGAAGATGCGTGTCTCAGGGGGAAGGGAGGACTTGCCGGCCATCATAAGCAGAAACCTCCATCCCGCAAACACACACATACAAACACACACACACACACACACACACTCCTCATCTCTCCCCTGGCACTGTGACTCATATAAAACTCATGTGAAGGCACAGATAAGGCCTTGTGTCTGCACATTACATCTCATGCCTGTGGTCACCCTACACACACATGTACCTGAATGAAGGCTCCTTGCTGCATACTAGTGTGACACATTTCCCCTTAAATACGTAGCACTGAAAACCCAATAAATCCTGTTTACTGTGTGCTCTCGGCAGCTCAGGAGAGAAGGCATTGTTTAATGATTGCTTGACCGACGCAGCAATAATTGTGCTGGAGAAGATGCAAGCATGTTATTAATTCGATGAGATCCCTTGAATTGCAATTAATGCACAACCCTTAGCCAAATATCAAATTTGCATTTAATCTACGGACGTATGTGTGAACGCAGCAGTGCACCTTTTTCCACAATACAATGCCCAAATTGTGAAAGCCAGGTCCATAAATTAAGAGTGCAGAGGCTGAGATACCAAGTTGCGAATCTAACGCCGGGATTAAATCCAATGTCCAGGCAAGAGTATAAATACAATACTAAGAACAGCTGCTTTACCTTGTTCATGCCCTGTGGCTTGTCAAATTAAAATCTGCCTTTCCTGTGCCCAATCCCACCAATGCACTCGGTACCTGATGCTGCCTTCAAAATAAAAACAACGACCCAAATTAACTTAAAGTGGACCTATCATGCTATATTTGAATAATATATTGTAGGGCCATACCTATATAAAACATGTCTGTGAAGTTCTTTTTTCAAAAATACCAAACAGATCATGCATTTTAGCCACGCCTCATTTCGCTCTATTTGCTCTCTTCCAGCCCTGTTTTTGCAAGGGCTGATTCTGTGAGAAGTCTTCTTCGCTGCTTTTGTGGCAGACTACAGCGCCACTTACAGGCCTGTCTTATGTACTACAGCATCTCCAGCGCTTTCGAACGGCAATGGCCGTGGCCGTCTCCTCCTGATAGATGGAGAGTTGCCCATATAGGCGGAGCTCCCTTTTTCTGACGTCAGAAAAATTCAAATCTGTATCAGTCTTTATCAGCTCCGTTGCAGCCCCGTTTTTAGAGATTTGGGTACGGAGGAAAAGAGAGAGGGTTGTGTTTTCTGACACTTGGTGAGTTCCCTGACACACCGGGGACACATATTCATGTATACAAGACGTACAAAAGTGCATTTTGCATGATAGGTCCCCTTTAACTGATTATTATTGTTGAACAGTTTGGTGTGGAAAAACTTCACAGGCTTGACTTGAAATCAAAATAGTAAAAAACTGGAAAGCCAACTCGACACGTTTGCCATAAATGCAACTCCAAATTGAGTATTTTAAAAACAAGAAGAAGAATAAGCTATAAGATTGGTGGATTTTTTTGGCAGCATAAATAACATTATATAAAGGTGTGATGTTCAGGTGTCCACATACTTTTGGCCATATAATGTAGTTGTGGTTTTATTTGCTGGGGATATAAAGACTATGAAAGCTCATATCCTTCTTTCATAGACCTCAAAGCCAGCAGAGGAGCGTGTTTTTTAATTGAAATGAACTACCCTTAAAATTATAAAAATCACTGCTTTGCAATATGAAAAAAAGAATATAAGGATTTCTTTTATAATTACAACCAAAAGACTCCAAAGTCCCCTCTATTCCCAGAACAACAGATCATGTTCTCCCTGAGCATCATTAATCCCACCAACAACAGGCTAATGGGGGCTGGCTCATTTAGCTAACAGAGCTAAATGAGCTCGTCGGTTGCTCTGCTCTTGACGCCAGCTCACATCCATCACACGGAGAAAAAGCTTCATAACAGCTCCGAGACACAATCCCAGTAATGCTACCTATATGTCATCTTTCATTCCCTGCTCATTTAATACATATGTTATCCCTAAGTGGAGTTTGGCAGAATATTGTGGCAGCTAATTGAGTGAATATTTAAATTTGAGAATAAAAACCCGGGATAAATGCGGATTCTGTATGGAAACAAATGCCAGGCAGGATGAGTGAATGTCATCAAGATGGCTCCATTGTTCTTCTTTGTTATGTGGTGACATTGAGACGTGGCTGAAAAAAATATCACTTGTCCTCCCGCAGTCTCTTGAGCATTGTGTACTTCCAGCCACATATAGAGACAATAATTGCATCTCCAGCAGGGAAAAACACAATTTTGAGTCCTTTGTGTGCACCTGTTTTTTTGTTGGTTTTTATTCTTCTTTTTTTCTGGAAGGACCTTTTCTGTGCTTTGCAGTTACCTTGTTACCGTGGCAACTAAAGTTCACGTCCAGTATGAAGCAATATGAATATGAAGCTCTTGCAATATTCTAATTTATATAAATAGTTATCACCACAATAAACCGTATGTAATTGTGTCTTAATTTACATTATTTAATTTAATATTCTGTTCTTGTACATCCCACATTCCATTGAAATGTAAATAGACTTTTTGCACTACTTTTTCTTTTGTATTTTATTATATATGTTGCATTGTTGGAGGAGCTCAGGTCAGAAGAATGTCATTGCCATGTCTACACGGTAGCTTTGTGCATATGACAATAAAACCTTTGAATTTGAATTTGAATGTGAAGCACGAATTTTTACCTCAAGACGTTTTCCTGCTAATAAAAACGGTGGCAGACAACGGCAAACGTGCTTCGACAGCCCGAAACACGATGCAAATATAAAACACAAATGTGCCAAAACACATGCAAATGAAGAAACTAACTTATAAAACATCTAAGAACTTCACGAAACATGTGCAGCAAAAGCTCTGCATAAACGAAATGCTGCCAATACAAAACGTTGCAGAAAGCTTACAAAATTACAGAAACCAGGGGGCTTTAAAAAGTGTCGCACACAGTTGGGACCGGAGCGCTTAATGATTATTAATTATTATTAAAGTTGGCTACTGTTGGCAGAGTTAGTCTGTTTTTATAATTGTAAGTTTTTTGACAGTATATGTTTATGTATATTGTTTAGCTTTGTTAGCTAGCTAGCTTACAAGTTCTTCAATAATATTGGAAGGAATCACGTGATCACATTGTTAAAATAAGCCAAAAAACGTCATCTAAGTAAGTTTCCAACAACAGATACAGGTGGCAAACTTTATAATCTCCGAATGTCACCAAGCGCTCGGGTCCCAGCTGTGAGCGTCACTTTCTAGTTTCCCCTGGCTTCCTTTGAGTTTTGAGCTTCTTGCAGCGTTTTGATTATTCTGCGTCTGTCACTTCAAGATGGTGAAGAAGTTACTTCATTTACATATGTTTTAGAACATTTGTGTTTCTATATTTGCATCATTTCTGAAAGTGCAGCAGTGTTTTGGGCCGTTGCAGCGTGTTCGCCCCGGTCAGCCACCGTATATAAGTACATGAAAGTCCAATATACTTTAAAATGTAAGACGTATATACTGTTCTGTCACACTCCACTGTACAAAAACCAACAAACTTTTAAATGGGACATTGGTTTGTTGTTTTTGTCACATCACTCATTCTGTGTTGGTTTTATCGGCTTATTTTACTCAGACAGGTTTATTAATGAAATGATGAATAATGAATTAGAGCCTCAGTGTTTTATTTCTTTGTATTTGTGTTTTCCACCCTCTAAAAGACTAATCGGTTTTGATCAGTCAGTCTTCTCTCTCTGTTTACTCCGGTCACTTGGAGGCTCTCTGGCTTGTTGGTGTTTCTCTGTTGAAAGGGAACGACTGAGCAGAGCTTCGGCCTGTGAAGAAGTTGTGAAATGTCTTCAGGTGCTTTAGAGGAACTCTGACAAACCTGACAAAATAACTGTCATCGGGTTATCTTGGCCGAGCCGAGGTGTCAGCACACAATACTTTTGATTGTATTAAATACAGTCAATCAGTTCCACCTTTACCAGCTTCATAAACACAGACTTTGAAATCTGCATAATGAGTACTTTTACTTTTGGTACTTTAAGTCAATTTAGATATACTTTTTACTTGAGTAACATTTGGCTTGTACTTGTAACAGAGTATTCCTACACTTTGGTATTTCTAATTTAACTTTGAAGTACAAGATCTGAGTACTTCTTCCACCTTTACCAGCTTGATAAACACAGACTGAAGAATATGCATAATGAGTACTTTTGGTACTTTACGTATATTTACTGTAGATGCCAATACTTTTGTACTTTTGAATACAGGACTTTTACTGACAGAGTATTCCTACACTTTGGTATTTCTAATTTAACTTTTAATTACAAGATCTGAGTACTTCTTCCACCTCATCATCACGTGTGTCTTCACCTTTATTAACCCATAGCCCCGCCTCTCTCTCTGCATCATGTGACCGCTGCTACACAGAGGTGTGAAGTAGTGGAGAACAAATACTTCGTTACTGTACTTAACTACATTTTTCTGGTATTAGTACTTTACTCCACTACTTATTATTCTGACGACTTTTTACTTTGACTTCTTACATGTTGAACACAAATACCTGTACTTTCTACTTCTTACATGTTGAACACAAATACCTGAACTTTCTACTTCTTACATTTTGAACCCAAATACCTGAACTTTCTACTTCTTACATTTTGAACCCAAATACCTGAACTTTCTACTTCTTACATTTTCCAAACAGGCTGGTTCCTTTAGTTTGAATGTGTGTTTGGTGGCGTGATCATTATTATTTAGAGTCATTGCGTGCCCATTGATTTGAACACGATCCGTGTATCCATCATTTCCTGGTCTTCTCTAAAGAAAAGGGACCAATGAAAACGTTGTCATGTTGCCGTTGTTCAGCATGGAAACATTCATTAGCTAACAATGACATTATTGTTCTATTAATATAAAGGGAGGTCAGGTACTCTTTAAAACAGATGGTAGTTATGGGTACTTTTTACTTAAGGACATTTCAAAGCCCATACTTCTTTACTTTTACTTGAGTAAACAAGTTTAGTCAGTACTTCTACTCAGAGTATTTTTAAACACGAGTATCTGTACTTCTACTTGAGTAAAGGATGTGTGTACTGTTGCCATCTCTGCTGCCACAGAGCACAATGCAGACGGCGCCCTCACTTGTCCCGATGATCTGTCTCCACCCAGGCAATCTGCTGGCACCAGGGAAGATGCCACAGCGCATTAGCAGCGGTGTGACGGCATGTGGCGGCTCAGTGTGTGAAAGCCCTCCTCAGAACGGCCCCGCGGGAACACTGAGACCCGCAGCCGCTAACAGCTTCTGACTCGCAATTAGCCAGCCAAGTTTATCAGCAGCAATAGCCGCAGGAAGTGAAGCGGCTCTGCGGATAGGGCCGCTGTTCAGTGTGTGTGTGAGTCTGTTCAGTGTGTGTGTGTGTGTGTGTGTGTGTGTGTGTGTGTGTGTGTGTGTGTGTGTGTGTGTGTGTGTGTGTGTGTGTGTGTGTGTGTGTGTGTGTGTGTGTGTGTGTGTGTGTGTGTGTGTGTGTGTGTGTGTGTGTGTGTGTGTGTGTGTGTGTGTGTGTGTGTGTGTGTCGTGCGTGTGTGTGTGTCTTCAGGGGACCAGGGAGTACATGTCAGGCAGATGTTCTCCCCTCTGCATACAGCCAGACGTGCTGAGATTAATTAAGGTGGTCGTTGTGTTGAGTTACTCCGGTTTTAACTCACACTGCAGACGAACAATAACTCACACAACAACACACACACACACACACACACACAGGGCTGGGAGGGGTACTTTAAAAATGTAGTCTGTTACAATAACTAGTTAGATGTGAAAAACAGTAGCATAATTTAAGTAACACAATATAAAAGTATCCTTATTACTTTCCATTACTTTTGGATTACCTCAATATTAAATGCAAATCAATACGAGGGAATATGAAGATCAAAAGGATGTTTTTTACAAAGTGTTAAGTGTTCATTTTTTATTTGTTCTGCCGTGTGCAGAATGCTTTGGCAATATGTTTAAAATGTGGTCATGCCAATTAAGCCACTTTGTATTATATTGTATTAGGTATTATCTCCAGTACATCTACCTATAATATATCTATGCTTATTTCCAAATGTTTTGTAACATCGTCATCCTTGCAGTTATCAATGCACCGGTAATCCGACTACATCCGTTTCCATGTAACTGTAAGGGAACACAGTTGCCTGTAATCTGTATCCTGATAATCCTAAATTAAATGTAATCCGTTACTCCCCAAGCACGCACATGAGGTTAAACCCTGCACGATTGCATTAGCTGAAGCAGAGGGGAAAGACTGTCATCTTAAGAAGTTCATCCAGGGGGGGGGGGCATATTACCCAGACCTCCTCCCAGTTTTGATGAATCTTCAGCTCTGAGAAAACCGGCCGCCCGACCTCCATTTTCCGCAGATTAGATCCTCTGATTACAATGCCAGCTCCCTCCCACCACCAGATAAATCTCCCAGCCCAAAAGCAAAGCCCTCCAGTTCCAATGCAGTTAATAATTTAGCGTTAGAGGGGGACAAGTATTTATGATAATTCAAATGGAGCTGGAGCTTTTCTGACTAGGCGGGGGAAAGTTAAAGAATGGTTTAAAGTAAAAAATGGCTGAGAATTAAATTTAGCACTGCCCGTAGATCGAATTCAAACTCACTCACTCACAAATGATATCACATTACATTAATGTCCTAACCATGAATATGTTTATTAATGTGCCATGTAGGTGTTATGAGCTAAAGCGCATGTGAAATGTCACACTGCTGTTGGCCTTCACATCACATGAATAATGCGTTTGCCTAAAAGCTTTTGTTGGTATTACGCGTCTGTGTAATTGTTCATAGATCATTATTCTGAGAGGTGGAGGGTTATGACGTGAGACGCATGCCTAATTCTCACTGTACATGCTTAGCAAACACTGGGTTACTTAAACAGCAGAAGCACTCATTTGGCCGCATAACAGATGCAAATTAGATGAGAGAACAGCCCACAGTCGGTGAGCTCTGTGTACCGCAGTGTCTCTCAGCCTGCGGCTTTTTAATTCTGACCAAACACAGCAGCAGCTGATTTTCACTGATTTCTTCCACGTTTATGGTTAAAGCTGTAAAATCAGCTCCTGTAGTGTTTGAATAAAAAGCGGTGGCACACGGCAGGGATTACATGGTGTGCTAATTATTAACATACAGCCTTATTTAAAAGAGGACATTTCATGCTCATTGGTTCATATTTGTGTTTAGTGTCTCTACTGTGACATGTCAACAGGCTGTTAAAAAGCTCTTTATTTTTCTCATACTGCCTGTGCTGCAGCACCTCTTTTCACCCTCTGTCTGAAACCAGAGCCCAGTCTGCTCTGATTGGTTAGCTGGCCGGCTCTGTTGTGATTGGTCAACCGCTTAGAGATGTCTCTATTATGCTGGGATTTTCCGTTTCCTATGTTGTTAGGTTTATATATTGTGATATCACTATATAACACTTGCGCTTCTATTGGCTAGCGCTCCAACACAATGTACGTGATAGGCTAAGGGAGCGGGACATTTCTAAGCGTTTGATTCATCACAACAGAGCCGGCCAGCTAACCAATCAGAGCAGACTGGGCTCTGGTTTCAGACAGAGGGTGAAAAGAGGTGCTGCAGCACAGACAGTATGAGAAGAATAAAGAGCTTTTTGAACATTAAAGCATGGAGACATGTTCCAGTAGAGACACTACATACTGATATACACCTGATCATCAGCAGGAGAGGACTCTTTAAAGTAGAGACACTACATACTGATATACACCTGAACATCATCAGGAGAGGACTCTTTAAAGTAGAGACACTACATACTGATATACACCTGAACATCATCAGGAGAGGACTCTTTAAAGTAGAGACACTACATACTGATATACACCTGAACATCAGCAGGAGAGGACTCTTTAAAGTAGAGACACTACATACTGATATACACCTGAACATCAGCAGGAGAGGACTCTTTAAAGTAGAGACACTACATACTGATATACACCTGAACATAAGCAGGAGAGGACTCTTTAAAGTAGAGACAGTACATACTGATACTGTATACACCTGAACATCAGCAGGAGAGGACTCTTTAAAGTAGAGACACTACATACTGATATACACCTGAACATCAGCAGGAGAGGACTCTTTAAAGTAGAGACACTACATACTGATATACACCTGAACATCAGCAGGAGAGGACTCTTTAAAGTAGAGACACTACATACTGATATACACCTGAAAATGAGCTCTCAATAGGTCCTGTTTATATGAACTAACCGATAAGTTGAGTGTTATTGAACTCTTCTTGAGACAAAGACACTCTCCAAACTTGGCAGGTAAAGCAGTGAAACCCTGAATTCCCTTTTAATTTATTTGGGTGAACCACTTCTGTAAGACAAAATGGAAGTATTGGCAGAGATGTTTTATGTGCCCTGAACTCTCACATCGCATTCAAATATCTGAGAGATCCTCGCTTTATATTTGCTCTGCGCACCACGTCAACCTTGAAATGCTCTTTGATGAATTGTCGTGCTGACAGCTGCAGCCGTACTGCAATGTATATCATCTCTCAGCACTCAGAGTCTGTGCCAGCGTCCGGATCATTTCCATATAGATGGTCTCTGACTTCTGACCCTGATCTGCCCTTTAGGTGTCCATGAATTGTGACTATGTGTTCGTCAACGGGAAGGAGACGCGGGGGTCCATGAGCGCCAGAGTGATCTTCAGCTACGAGCACCTGAGCGCGCCGCTGGAGCTGACCGTCTGGGTGCCGAAACTCCCCCTGCAGGTGGAGCTGTCCGACAACAACCTGAGCTTCATCAGAGGCTGGAGGGTCCCCATCCTGCCCGACAGGAGGTGAGGATCAATACAAACTGAGATAGTATAGAATGCATGCAATGTTGTTGAAAGAAATGACAGTTTTTTGCAGATTTGTTGTCATTTGTTGTAGCTTTGGCCATTATTCCTGCTCAAAAATTGAAAGGTAATGATTGTTTTAAGCGGGAATAAAGTGTGCATTGGAGTTAATGCCGATTTAATTTCCTTTTCCTTAAATGAATGTATGTATAGCACTATCAGACAGACTTACTTTACATTACATTACATGTCACTTGTTAGACGCTTTTATCCAAAGCGACTTACATACATTCAGTACTGTGGACAATCCCCACAGGAGCAATTTGGGGTGAAGTGTCTTGCCCAGGGACACAACGACATGCTGACTGCAGTGGGGTTTGAACTTGCTACCCCGTGATTCAAAGTTCAGCGCACAATCCCACTGAGCCACAGCCTCCCCCTAGCCTACTTCTCACATTTTCTACCTAATCCGGGACGTAGGAGCCAAAATGCTTATTGTTCCTATCATTATCATTATTTGTTGACACCGCACACAGTTGTAATTGGTCACCTTCAGGAAGTATATTAATGGGTGTGGTTTAAGGTATTTAATCCACCTGTTTTTTGCTGGGCTTGTGTGGAAAGACAGAGAGTGAGCTGGATATTTTTGTTGATCGTATTGTCCCACTTTAGTTATTGTTTGTTCATTAAACCTCGTTGAAGTTTAACTTCAGTACAGACTGCTTATTTGGGAACAAGCCACAGTGCAGAGCCAAGTCTCAGTGACATCATTCATTGGGAATTTGTACGCTACAGCTTGGTTTTGGGGGTTATTTCCTTGTCTGTAACGAAGTAGTTGTTGTGCTGTACACACTGTTAAGCCACCTGAGAATGTGTATGTGGTGGCTACATGAAAAATACTTGATTCATTTTTTCTAAGAACTGTAAAGTTATAACCAAAATGTTCTGTTCATCAGAGCTGAAAAAAAGGCTTTCCTTAACTTTGATTAACCGTAATAACTGTATTTGTATCTTTGAACAGATGTAGCGCCTATTTTCCAATTTGATTAGAAACAAAATGGTTTATCTGATCTAGGGAGTTGGTGTAACAACATGTACCTCAAGTCCATACTAAAAACAAACACGGCAGAAGTTTTGAGTTTAACCCCGGGTGAAACCAACTTTTAAACTCTGTAGATTTAATGTAATGACATGTTGAAAGGTAGCATCATCTTTCTTAAATACACCCTGAGCCAGAGTGTGTTAGGTTCAGTGGATTTTTTCCTCGTCTTATTTCTGGACATAATTACCAGAGCACTCATTATCCAAAGAGCATGCACCCCTGCAGTCTCCAACATCAGAAACTAAAAAGCTGCCGGCCGCCTCTCTGTTTTCCTGGATTATATGTGAAGTTGCTTGTTTTCGTCCAATTAGACGCTCCGGCTCAGGTTCAGCAGGAACGAACGCTGCAAAATGAGGCTATCGAGGGAAAATTGATCTATAGGGTGGTGATGTTTGTGTCAGCTGAACCAATTTTGTACAACAAGTCCAAGACACGGAAGTAATTTGACTTTGGGTTTGTGCAGAGAAAGGATGAAGCTTGGTTGTGCTTTCAGAGAGATAATGATGTTCTGTGACTAACAAGCGAGTCAGTCGGGTGTTTCTCAAAATGAGTCCAGGGTTCATCATTTTTTTATTTTTGTACGTTTACTTCCAGGATGACGTCACCCTGTTGAACCAGTCAGAATACTCTATTTATCCCTGGGGGAGCATTGGGTTGTTAACAGTTCCTCCATTTAGAATAAAATAAAATGTGTATATACACATAAGAATTTAGAATAAGATTGTGCAAAGAAGGATAAGATCAAATATAATATCAGTATGTACATAAACATAAGGGGTTAAATACAAATATGCAAAAAATACACAAAATAAAATAAATGTTTTATACAAAATATAAAATATAAAAGTGAATTAAAGGATAAAAATAAAATAAAATATAAAATAAAAGTATTTCTAAAAAGAAAAGAAGTTAAAATAAACATTACCTGGAATAACAATATTTATTAAACTGTAATAAATTGGAAACAATATTACAAATATTTATATAAACAAAGAAGTAAATTTAATATGTTGAATAAAAGAGAACATTGTAATACAAATGAAGTACATGATTTACATAAATATAAGAAGTTAAGTAAACATGTGCAATTAACAATACATAAAAAATGAATATTTATATGAACATACAGTAAGAGGTTGAAGTTAAAAAAGTGCAACAAAAAGATCAAATAAAATAATATAGAGCACAAATGCAAAGTAATGTAAAAACGTGCACATTTTTCAAAAGTTGAACAAATATAAATATGTTAAAATGTATATTTTTACAATAGATGCAGTGTTTTACTAGAGATTATAATGCAGAATTACACATTTAGAGTGTTTTAGCTGCTGATTTTAAGAGTCCAGCTTCAATCTATTGACTCGTACATTCAGGTATTATTTTAAATGATCATACCTTTCTCCACACTTATTCACATTCTGTAACGTTCCCCATTGTAAAGACTCTCGTCCTGCATGTCAATATTAAACCGTCAAAGCTTCTGTCGATGGAGGGAATCCAGCAGGCGATACAAAATTAATGAGCTGTTAGAAATATAACACCTTTTAGATGTAGGCGGGGAAAAAATTGCACCGGAGGGAGATTAAGGTTGTCGGAGCGGAGACCCCGATGAAAGATGTGTTTTCAGGTTAGGGGACCCTGCGCTCATTAAAATATCCCAGCATTCCTGTCATGCGTGCAGCGGTAACAAACAGGCCCTCAGCCCTTCGTTTAGGAGATGCTTAATGGGCGCATTAACACTCTGCGGCTGGCTGCTGGAGTACATCACACCACAACCAAATCCATTCCCACCCCACCTGAATACAAACGGCGTGTTTAAGGAGAAGATATAAGATGTTTCAAATGACCCAGAGTGCTTTGCAAACATCTTGCATAGCGTCATTTCTCAAAAGAGGCTTTAAGGTGCTATAGGTGGTGTTTTATTATGTAAAATGCATCTCGTATGTCCACTTTAGCACAGTTCATTCATTTATTTATCATCAAAAAGGCGCAGGATTTTAAATTAGCAGATAAGAAATCATATAGACGGATAGATAGATTTTGAATAGTGTTTGCCATTTGTCCATACTAACCAGGCCCAGGTGTCCACATAAGGAATAACTCTTCTATAACGATGTTTCTCCGTAATTCAACACCCCTGAATATCAATAGTTGGTGATTCCAAAGTTTATTTGAATGATGTATCGCTGCAAATCTTCCAAACTATTTCCCAGGCATATAACTTGTGTTGTGCCCCCATGAAAACAATAATCAAACAGCCCTTGTGAGCTATTTTAGGTTTCTGTGATTGCCACTGAGCCCGGCCCGAGAATTCATTTCACCGCAGGTCGTTTTTTTTGTTGCATGCTGTCATTTGGATTTGCTGCGAGGATGCAATTTCCTTTTACTTGTCCCTGTAGTTCTTTGCAGCATCAGGTAACTGCAGACAAAGGCAGATTCTAGTATTCTCACTGGTGCCACATGCAGACATTTGAAGCTGCTGATACTGGCTAGACCTTTCCAAAAGAACTCACCGTATTCCAGGCGGGGGTGTCGGATATATCTTTGGATGTATGAGATATAGCATTTTGTATTCTGCTGTTGACTGATCCATACTAATATCAGTATCACAGCACACTGGTATATTTGAACATGAAAAATGTATTTTAGAGTCGTAACAACCTTTGATTTTTAAGTCTTAGTGTGGCTTGTGCTGTTTGGAAAGACGTTTTACTTCACAGGAAATCAATTTCTCCTCATGTGTGCACCTCTTGATTGATTCAGTTGCATTTATTTTATTTTGAAAACAGCCCAAAATCTCATTTCAGGGTATTCTTCTTGTCAAAGTGTCGATGCTGAGGCACGAATCAACATCAAAATAGTCTGGAAAAGTAATAAATAGCTCACGAAAAACACACAGATTCACCATTTTTACCACATGATGAATGCACATATACGCGTGTGTGGTTTTCAGAGATGTACACATATCTTATGCAAGATATCACATTTGGAAACTCTATTTCTTATGCAGATAACACAATTCCAGCCAAGGTAAAATGACACGCTTGTTCTTCAGTCATGTGAACGATATGACTGCTTCATATGGCCTTCATCAGTAGATCAGTTTGCCAGTTGCCATCGACATGTAGAAATCCCATGATTCTGAAGCCTTAAAGCTGGAATATGAAAGCCTTTTTCATTAAATTTGTCCATTAGGTTTCTACGTTCTGGGGTTTTCCATCCATCTGTCCATTCGCTCTCATTAACGTGATATTTCGGGAATTCGTTGAGGGAATTTCTTCAAATTTGGCAGAAACTTCCACTTGGACATAATGATGGACTGATTAGACTTTCATGCCAAAGTTTATGACCACTTTGACCTCAAAAAACATGTTTCTGACCATAAGTTCAGAAGTCATACTGTAGGCTAATTTAGACAATTTCCCAAAAAGGTCTAATGGGATGAAATTACAATATTTCTGGTTTTCGAGGCAGTAATTGCAGTTTGGACATTTCACTTCTCTGGAACAAATATCCTACATGTAAGGGCACACAGGAGTTTAAAGGCCCTGACACACCGAGCCGATTTCAGCCGTCGATAGATGTCTGGCTGTCGATGAGCATCCTGTCGCCCTACTCAGATTGGTGTATCCCGCACCGTCGTGTCTTTTCGGCCGTGCCGACACCAGCCTTTTGCCGACATCCTCCCGATTCAACGTTGAATCGGGAGGCTGTCGGCAAAAGAAGCGAAACGGAAGTGAAGAAGGCACACACGGACGGCTAATCTTTTTCACTTTCCAGTACCGCACTAAACATGTTTTTGATTATAAGTCGCAGTCTGTGAAACAGTCTGTGATGGACGAGAGTGAAAATGGAACGCACGCTATTTGTTGTTTGTATATATCACGCAGTCTGTCTTCCGGTTGCTTCTTTTGAATGACGAATACACACTGCCGCCGCCTGCTGGTAAGGAGAGTTATTGCCACTCACGCATGCGCAGTGCGTACGTGCTTCTTGGCCGTCGGCTGAAGTCTTTGCGGTGTGTTCCAGTGCTTGGACTTTTTGGCCAAGACGCAGGAGACGTGAGGCGTGTCAACAGTCGGGTCCGTCGGGACGTGTTCTTTGGTGTCAGCTTGGTGTGTCAGGGCCTGAAGAGGCTGAACATGGCATCACAGCTTCCCAGTTTAGAGGCGGTTTACCTTCCTTTCCTCCAGCAGAGGATAAGGGCATCATGGGAAGCATTTTTTAAGATCTGACTAAAAGTAAAACATGTTTTAAGATCTGAGATTTCTCAAAATCACTTTTGGTCAGATTTAAAAAAAGGATTCTCATGTATTATCATCATGTAAGTAGAATAATATGTTTTTATATCAATTTGACACTGGTTATTTTTTGTATTGTATAATAATTCTCATGTTAAATTTTTGAATTATTGTTTTACACATTCAAAATAAATCTAATCAAATCAAATCAAATGTAGCCCTAGACCTCTTCCGTACTTTCGCCTCTCTTCCTGTCAGCTATCATATTCAAAAAGTCCCCAACACCTCCAAAAAGAACATTTATTTTCTGAGATAAATATCATACCTGACATGCAACATTTCACATGTGTTTCGTATGCATAGTTTTCCCCTTAATCACCCTTATAGAATCACGGTAACTTGTTATACCTTTAACTATACAGGTAGTTGTATTGGTGTTTCTTATTTTGACTTGTTTAGGACTAAAGCCCAACGTCTAGAAAACAGGACTGTACTTGATTTTAAGACTTGAGACTTGGTGACATGAAAAACAACAACCTGGACATTTGCCAATAACAAAACAACACCACTGCCAAGCAGGCTGGCAAACTATAGGCTCCTGAACTGAGATGCCAGGCGGAAAATAGACCGGAGAGACAGCAGCAAGATTTACGAGAAATCATCTTAATTCTGACGAACGATGGCTCTTAGAAAAGCCCGGGCAGAGAAAGCAGGATCTATCTGTCTTGACCTTGCTCTTGGTTGTTTACAGTCATTATGAAGTGCTTTGATAATGAATTAGATGATGTTTGCAAAAAGCACTGCAAATAATACCTCAAAGTAAGCTCTCCCAAGCAATGTATTTTAGCTCGTTAATCATCTCAAACATACTCCAGCGCCCCCAAATCGGGTGTTTATCTGCGTCAGACTTTTCTAAAGCTGCTTCGTTTTGCCTGAGTTATTGTCTTTTCATTAACTTCTCTCTATCCTCCCATCTCGTGCTTATTCACTCCTCCGACTCTCCTTCAGACGACCTTCGACACTCTTCCCCTCGCCTTTTATTTTTCCTTCCCGTTGCAGTCTTTCCATCCTACGTTCCTTCTCTTAACGTGACACATCCTGAGCTTTGCTTCACAAAGAGGTCTCCTGCAGTGGGCCTTTGCTGCAGAATTGCTCACTGGCTGCATTATCCAGCAACATGCTCTAAAAAAAGAAAGAAAGTGTAATCGGGCGGGCAGCCTCGTGTGCACCGGAGCTTCAGCTTGTTCGTTTGTATCAGAGACTCTAATAAGAACAGACAATTTTCTTCTGGGGGAGAGGAAAATATCAACCTTATTTTCAGGTACTGAGTCAGGAAGGTAAAGTTCGTTGTGGAAGTCCTGACAGAGACGGAGAGTCTGGCTGTCTCATTGGGTTTTACACCGCCTTTAACTGAATGAGTAACGAGGTCTGCGGTGGAGTTAACTCACTTACTAAAGTACAACTGCAGCTACATGACCCTAAACCACACTGTCAGCCCCCCCCCCCCCCCACACACAGAGGGCCACAGTCCGAACGCCAGAGAGCTCGTATTTATATATCTCTGTGGAAAAAAAAGATCTTAGGTTAGTTTTAGGCGTCTGAGTTTGATTTGTACAGAAGAGGATGAGAGACACATGTGATTTCTGTCTTTGGATCCGACCAAAAGCGATTCTTTATTTAGATCCGAGAAAAGAAAGGAATAATTCTGAGATTAAAATCTGAATTCTTATTTTCATCTCAGAATTCCTTAAAATAATTATTCTGGAGTTAATTAATTATCTGGAAAACAAATTCTGTATGCCTTCAATTAGTTTTAGGTGTTTAAGCTCGATTTGTACGGAAGAGAATTAGGGTTAGGGTTTGTGGATTAAATTGTTTTTTAATTCTGATTTTTCTCTCAGAGTTCAAATCTTTCTTGAATTATGAGTTTAATCCCAGAGATTTACCTCGGATTTCTGACTTTGACTTTGAATAAGAATTCGTATTTTTCGCAGAACTCTGAGTTAAATCTCAGATTTCTGACTTTGCTTGGATTTCTCACAGTTTTTTCGGATTAAGACTTGATCTCAGAACTAAAAATAAACAAATTCACTTTGTTCAGACCTTGGTTTGCTCATTTAGGCACTTGTAATTTGGTAATGCATCGTTTTAAATTAAGTTACTCTTTACATTCTTACATAATTCAAAATTGATGTTGTAGAAAACTGATAAAAGTGAAGTCCTCCCTATCTCCCCTATACTACATCCTACATTTCCCATAATGCATCAGTTTGTTAGACCTTCCCTTCGTGAGGAAGACTTGTGTCTACCAATAGTTTGTAACATAGACTCTCTGTTATAATGTTGTAACCGAGCCATTAAAGAAATGCAGCTGTTTCTACTGTCTAAGTTCACTTCTCATGGTGTTATCTTTAAATCTTTAAACAGTCTACATTTTAGGATTATGGAGTTTGAGGTGATTGTGTTTATTCAGCTTATTCTCTGTGACTTACTAAGTAATGAAAGACAATTTCCCGATAAAAACTAACCGAGGAATAAAACACAGAGACCTTGTGACACTGCAAACGACAGCTTATTAAATCAGCTATTATTTTCACATAAATTCTGTATTTCTTCAGGTTTGTTCCATAAATAACTTTGCCTGCTAGTTATGCTGTCATAAAAACGCTTATTATTCATACATGTATTCATTCAAGCATGTAATATCTGAGACAGAATCCATATGTAAGATCATTTTAACGCCCAAATGGCTCAATTGCTGCAGCAAAACCAGTATCTACAAGCACATTTTATAATTATATTGAATTGTTATTGTTTTAAAGACTGCATGGACGCAGTTTGAGCTAATGTTATGCATCAATGCTCTCACTAATGTTACGTTTGCAGCTTTTCTACCTGTCATGGCAATCATTTCCTCAGTATTGACTTCATAGTGGCTTTGATACGTTGCAACAACATCACATGAGAGAGCTTTGCATTTTTTATAGATGTTTTAAGTAAAGTACTCAACCAACCATAGACTGTGTGTGTGACCCGAGGTTAGTCACAGCGAAGGAGATTCATGAGGTGAACTTACAGTTACTTGAATGAACAACCGCATACAGGAACCTTTAATGATCCATGAGCGCCTTATAGGAAGCTCATTTCTTTTTCCAATACGTCATAAAAACCTGCCAGAGCTCAGGTATAAACAGGCTAGAGCACTGGGGTGAAATGATGCGTGTGCAGGGGTGGCGTGCTGAGATAAAGTAGCAGAAGGGAGGGAAGGTGGAGAGGGAAAAGCAACAATGCATTGTGCTGTTAAGGGAGTTATTCAATCATTGTAATTCTATTTATATATCCCGTATATTCGTCTCAAGGGGCTTTTCAGTGTGTACAGCATGGAGCGACCTCTTTCCTTAGAGCCTTGCAGTGTGCAAGGAAAACTCCCCAAATAAAACAATAATGAACGTAAAAAACTGGAAGAAACCTCAAGGTTACAGTGTGAGATATGAAGAGTTATTTATTTAATCGAAATCAGCAGCAAAAACAAAAGTCTTCAGTCTGGATTTAACAATTATATATTTATATTTAACAATTATATAAAAAAAGGTTTACTTTTGATACTGTTCTTGATAATAGTCTGTACTTATTTTTACAAAGTAAGTAGCATTTCATATTCAGGACTTTTACCTGTAATTGGATATTTTAAGACTCAGTTATTTTATTATTTTACGTAAGGATCTGAGTACTTCTTCCACCTTTGATTTATGGGACATTAGTGCATTGAGATAGTTACAGCGAAGATGTAACTTTTTTGTTCCCTTTTATTTGTCTATTTTGAAATGTTCATATTTTATGTTTGATTATTTGTTCTACTCTTTGTCATTTCACATTATGTGCAAGGCCTTGTTTACGCACATGCTGCTGTGACGGGCAGAAAAAGACCAAATAGGGATGAATAAAGTTTATCTTATCTTAATTTATGAAAGGTGAAAGGTGTTTTCGAAGCGTCTATGAGTCCTTGTGACAGAGGTCTTTAGCCTAATGATTGAAACCTGTTACTCAAACTGATTCACTGGCTGCTAAACAAACGTTGTGAGTGCCGCTGCCTCTCCTGCATCTAAAGTCAAAGAGTCAGAGCTGAGATTAAGCCGCTTCTTGAAGAGGAACTGGCAGAGTGTCAAGCCTGCTGAGCGAAGTGTTGGTAACTCATACATCTTGTTGTAGAGCAGATTGCGCTCGGTGGGGGGTGCACCTGGCATATTTAACCCCGCTGCCCAGGGCTCCTGTGAAATAAGAAGGGCATCGGTCCAAAAATCTGCTTTTTGGTGATTATCATCCCTCCCTGCTGGCACAGAGAGCTTCTTTCTAGCACATCAGAACAGATCAAATGATGGATTTGTGTGGAGTTGTTTCACATCAGTGGTTCGATGTCAAATTATAAAATGAAAAGAGATCCTTGAGAACAGAAGGCCCTCGTTGAGACGTAGCATCTGAGTATCATTCAGCGACTAGTAATGAGTGGAGATGGCTTTAAGTTTTGTAAGGCTTCTCAGTCCGTTTGTGGCACTCACAGTGTTCATGGGTATTTCTGAAAAGCACTGCTACTTTATTCGCTTCATCCTCGACTATTCAGGAACTAGTTTGTCTCTAAAAAGCTGTTTTCACGTTCCTCTACTGAAGGGGGAAACCAATTGGGACTTCCATAGCATTTTAGATTCAAACTCCAACTACATTTGTTACGTCACGATGGAAAACACCAAATCCCTGTGTGGCACACCAACATATTGATGAGAAAACAACTCAAATCAGGAGAGAGCTGACTTGTCGCTACAGAGAGTGAGAGCTGTTGAAAGTTTGGACAACAAACATTAGAGTTTGCGGTAGATAAATGTAAATCGGACTCCTAAGCTTTTTTCACCATCTACAAAAACATCCAACTAGATTTTGAAATAAAAAAGGCACTCTTCTGGCACAAAGTCACAGAGCATTTAAGGGCTTGGTTTAACAACCCCCGCAAAGCGGCAAAAACGCAGCCCTATTTTTATCGTTTACAAGCTTTTTTATGTTTAAGTATATCACTCTGAAATAGCCATCGGATAGAAAAGGCTTTCAGTGCCTCCGATCTTTTCTTACTTTCTTTTTTCCTTTAAGAACACTTTCATAAAATCTTGTTTGAACTTCTGAGAGCTTTTTCTTTTTTGAAGCAATAAGACCTTAATGTATGTTTTACAACCACTATTGCTTTGTTAGGCCCTGCCAGCAGAAAGCACAAGAACAACAGAAACAAATCACTGATCGCTACTTGTAGAACACAGACGTGAATCTCTCCAATTGTTCCTCAGAAGTTATGGAAGACATGAAAATGATATCTCCAGAAGTTGACTTAGTGTTGAACCACGCACAAGTAGAATTTATCAATAAGAAAGAAAGTCTAAATGGGGAGGGAGAACCTTTTTTGTACTTTGTATATGTGAAATAAGTATATATCATAACAGAGAGGACATAATATGCATATTTTCAGGTTCATATCAGTATGTAGTGTCTCTACTTTAAAGAGTCCTCTCCTGCTGATGTTCAGGTGTATATCAGTATGCAGTGTCTCTACTTTAAAGAGTCCTCTCCTGCTGATGTTCAGGTATATATCAGTATGTAGTGTCTCTACTTTAAAGAGTCCTTTCCTGCTGATGTTCAGGTGTATATCAGTATGTAGTGTCTCTACTTTAAAGAGTCCTCTCCTGCTGATGTTCAGGTGTATATCAGTATTCAGTGTCTCTACTTTAAAGAGTCCTCTCCTGCTGATGTTCAGGTGTATATCAGTATGTAGTGTCTCTACTTTAAAGAGTCCTCTCCTGCTGATGTTCAGGTGTATATCAGTATGTAGTGTCTCTACTTTAAAGAGTCCTCTCCTGCTGATGTTCAGGTGTATATCAGTATGTAGTGTCTCTACTTTAAAGAGTCCTCTCCTGCTGATGTTCAGGTGTATATCAGTATGTAGTGTCTCTACTTTAAAGAGTCCTCTCCTGCTGATGTTCAGGTCTATATCAGTATGTAGTGTCTCTACTTTAAAGAGTCCTCTCCTGCTGATGTTCAGGTGTATATCAGTATGTAGTGTCTCTACTTTAAAGAGTCCTCTCCTGCTGATGTTCAGGTGTATATCAGTATGTAGTGTCTCTACTTTAAAGAGTCCTCTCCTGCTGATGTTCAGGTCTATATCAGTATGTAGTGTCTCTACTGGGACATGTCTCCATGCTTTAATGTTCAAAAAGCTCTTTATTTTTCTCATACTGCCTGTGCTGCAGCACCTCTTTTCACCCTCTGTCTGAAACCAGAGCCCAGTCTGCTCTGATTGGTTAGCTGGCCGGCTCTGCTGTGATTCTCAACCGCTTAGAGATGTCCCGCCCCTTAGCCTATCACGTACAATGTGTTGGAGCGCTAGCCAATAGAAGCATGAGTGTTACATAGTGATTGCAATATGTTCATGAAGTAAACAAAGGAATTTAATGGAGGCATTTCAGGCAGGGGGGGGGGATTTTGTTGAAGACACAGGGATTTTAGCCTTTGCAGACCATTTACGTGCACAAAAACCTATATATCACACTACAGGAAAGGGAAAAGCATAATAGGACCACTTTATTTATCTTATTAATTTCCCCTCTCTCCCCCGTAGGAGCACCAGAGACAGCGATGCAGACGAGGATGAGGATGAGCCGCGGGTGAGTCGCGGCTGCACCCTTCAGTACCAGCGTGCCGGGGTCAAAGTGCTGACCCAGTTCCACACCACCTCCACGGAGGGCACGGACCAGGTGATCACCATGCTGGGCCCTGATTGGCAGGTGGACGTCACGGACCTGGTGCAGGACTCCCTGAAGGTGGCCGACCCCCGGATAGCAGAGCTGGTGGACCGGACGGTTCTGGTGGGTCTGGAGCTGGGGTCCACCACGCTGAAGGTAAACCGGACGCCTTTTTATTTGATACGATATGATATACTTTATTGTCCCCGTAAGGACATTTGTTCTGGACTCCGTCCTGCAGTTCCGCATACATGTACATATACAAACGGTTAGAAAAACATCACTGGTCACTGGCTTGAACTTCAATCTCAGGATCCATGTATTTCTGATCCTCTCCAGAATGGAAGTAGTCATCACATACAGAGCATCAACTAGTTCCGGAACAGTGTCCTTCACATGCTGATAAACAAGAGAGGGAGTTACACAGTCACAAGATGGAGGAATAGAAAGCAGTATGCAATGTTTACTTCAGATTAGCTCCACCTCAGAAATGATCATGCTTGTCATATGTCTATCTCCATAGAGGCTGAATCATCATGTTAATCACTTGGCTATCATATGCCTAAAACAGTCCTGATGCTCTTACATCCTGTCATGTTCACAGCTACAGTTGGCTCTTTGATATTGGAAGAGTACATTCAGAATGTTCCCAATACAAACATAATAAACACTAAAATACATACACATATCATCATCACTCATACACCGTTTGCACAAACACAAAACACAGACGCACATACTGACAATGGCGACCTATTGTACAACCCTTATGGCCAACATTTAAAAGTATATTACGTTACATGTGAGTGTTAAGAAGCCTAATGGACAGAGGCAGGAATGAGTGCGTATAGCGGTTCGATGCTGTGATTTGGCATTAATCAGCAGTGAAAAATGAAGTGTCTGGTGGTGACAAACGACGCGTCTGAGTGAGAGGCGTGAAAGCAGCCGTGGTGTTCTTGAACGTGCGCACCACACACAAACTGAAGGTTGAGTTTAATAGATGAGGAAGGAAGATTTCAAAGTTGGAGATCATTACTCTTTCTGAGTTTCTGAAGGAGCTGCTTTCTTTTGGAAATCGTTGATGCCTTTAAATGCAGGTTTCGTGCTATATAGTAGTAGAACTTTTCAATTGATATCAATGGGTAGTTCAGTCTGTCGCCATTCAAACCTCTGATCCTCCAACTTTTACCGCCTAAGTTATCTTAAATGATATTTTCCCTTTAAGCTAATACAGCATTTCTATCCCTTTCATCTGACTTTTGAACCTTACTTGTTATAAAATAGAAACCTCTTTGTCTTTATGTAAGTGTTTCTAAAGAAGCTGCTTTCTTTTGGAGATTGTTGATGCGTTTAACAGAACATTTAATTTAATTTATCTGACGCTTTTAACCTTGGCAACTTGCAAAGCATAATGTTTACAGCCCTTTTTATTCCTTTCATGTTTCTATTTCAAGTGTGTGCTGTTGTGAAAGTCCAATTCTCTCTCAGGTATAAGAGCAGATAAATTAAAGCGCATTTAAATGCATCGGATGAGACAGGTGCAGAAGTTCTTAAAGAGAGGAAGCGGCACAAGTTATGAGTCCCGGGCAGTGATTTACGGACGCTTCACCGGTCATTTATGGGGACAGAGAGAAGTAACGGTTGGCGAGAGTTTTGATCACCATAAAAGATCTCCGTTTTATTCTGTCAGCAGAAAGAATGGCTGCCTGATTGATGCGTCCGATGATGGCGAACTAGGGAGGACAGATATAAGTCGCCGATTCATCATTTTAAACGTGCAATGGATCATTTGTAATCTGTTGAAGGGTTTGAATAATTATACACCAATTTACCACCAGACCTAAGTTGCCAGACTGGCTCATAGCAGTTGTAAATAAATGAATGAATAAATAGATAAGGTGCCCAGAAAAGATGTTGTCCCTCAAACAACTTTAAAAGATTATGGATTGATTCAGAAAAACCTGCTAGAACTAAACTAATCCTATTGCATTACAGTGATCTAGAAATAAAACATATATTTTTTCCGTAAGGCTGCCCTCGCCTTAGAAAATTACATTCAAAGGAATGATTGCTACTGCTAACATGCTAACACTGAAGCTAATATGTTAATGCCTGGCAGATAATAATAATAATACATTTTATTTTTAGGCGCCTTTCATGACACCCAAGGACACCGTACAATTTGTTAAAAAAGAAAACAAAGAAAACGCTAATAGGCAACAGAACATGATAAAAACACAAACAGGAAATCATGGAGGAGACAGTCAAGTGGACACAAATGAACCATATAATGGGGAGCACTACAGTGAGTAGGCAGATTTGAACAGGTGGGTTTTTAATTGGGATTTGAATATAGTGATTGTGTCTGACTGTCGGATGTGCGGGGGGAGCGAGTTCCAGAGTCTGGGAGCAGTGCAGCTAAAAGCCCGAGCACCCATGGTGACGAGGCGTGGGGTGGGGACGGTTAGCAGACCAGCAGAGGAGGAGCAGAGGGAGCGAGAGGGGGTGTACTCCTGAAGAAGGTCAGCCAGATAGGGGGGGGGGGCAGGTTATGTAGGGCTTTGTAGGTGAGCAGTAGGTTTTTGAAGTTGATACGGGATTGAACGGGGAGCCAGTGGAGTTGGATGAGGATGGGGGTGATGTGTTCTGAGGCCTTGGTGCCGGTGATGATCCGGGCTGCAGAGTTCTGTATGATTTGTAGTTTATTGATGAGCTTGGTGGGTATGCCTGAGAGGATGGCGTTACAGTAGTCGATGCGGGACATGACAAATGCATTGACCAGGACTTCAGTGTTTGATTGAGAAAGCGATGGGCGGAGTCTGGAGATGTTGCGTATGTGGAAGAAGGCAGTCCGGGTGATGTTATTTATGTGAGGTGAAAATGAGAGGGAGCTGTCCAGGATGACACCAAGGCTCTTAACTTAGCCAGAGAAGGGGATGGAGTAGCCATCAATGATGAGGTTGTCTTTACGAGCGGTACCATCCAGATATAGAAAGTGAAGCCAATGAGGTTAAATCCTTAAATGTGCATTTTGTCTAATGGCCAGCAGGGGGCGGCATAAATAAGTCAGATTGTATAGAAGTCTGTGATAAAATGACCCTTCCTCTTCCGTAAATTACTACCTTTGTCAACATTTTATTGATAAGTTTATGGTCTTGATCTTTAGTCTCAAGTCTTCTTGAATACTTCATGATGTTTATTTAGTAAATTGTGGTCCAATGGACGATAAAGCAGAGAAAGCTTTAGGGAATGTACACAATTTACACTTAAATTTGTCCTCCCAGCAGCTAAGTTTTGTGATTCATGTTCATGGCCCCATGAATACAGCATCTGTACAAGATGTCGTGGTAATCTATGCAAACGTTTTCAAGACATATCACTTAAATCTAAACCAGGACTCACTATTTACCACATTTCATAGCAATCGATCTAATAGTGTTAATGATTGTGATATTTCAGTCTGTAAACAGGGCTAACAGGGCTACTAATGACGTGGACATGTTATGTGTAGGGAATGACTGAAATGGCATAAAAGAAATTCCTTTAAAGTCTTTAAACAATCCTTAAAATACCATGAAGAAAACGGAAATGATGTACAATGAATGCTTTTTTGAAGTCATAGTAAAATATGTCCAGTTCTCAGTGCTTATTTTACAAAGGAAAGTGAAATGAATTTCTGAAATGAACAGAGTAGATCTCAACAATGGTGCTATCAGTCTTTGAGAGGGTCTGAATGAGTGTTTGAGTCTCAAATTGTCCACCAGCCCGAGAATAAGAAATAAGAAAAGGAGCAGCTTTTATTCAGTTGTGAAATATTTCAGACAGTCATAAGATTGTTCTCTTTTTTTGGAAAGATGTTTGAGGATTATTGCTTTAATTAAGTGTTTCTAAATTGGATTTGACAGCTCTGCTTGATTAAGGCCCAATCCCAAACCGCCCCCTACACCCTACCCCTACACACTACCCCTCTGTTTGTCTAAGAGATGCTGATTTGAAACCGTTGTTACATACAGTTACGGCATTTCCTGTTTCTGCCGAAGAGAGGGGAGTTTGTCCCAAAGCTTGCCGCTGTATTTACTCCCTCCATCTGACAGGAGGAGCCTCGTTGAGCTGAGTGTCACTCCACGGAGTTCACTCCGTCACGGAGGGGGAGTGTGTAGGGGTAGGGTGTAGGGCGTGGTTTGGGATTGGGCCTTAGGATACAAGCAATATTTGAGGTTTTAAGGTAAAACTAAAGATAGAAGAGTTTAATTATTCTGTGTTTATTTTCTTGTGATTACATGGCAGATTGATGACTTTCTAAGGATTCACAGAAACCTGGTGGCAATGGGGGTTTAATCCCGAGGATTACTGAACAATAGCTGCTTCTCAAAGACAAAAACCAGACTTGGACAGAATTCCCCGAGCGTCCTGTGATCGCAGATTATTTAATAAATATCTGCAAACAATAACCACTCGTCCAAAAAAACACACAAGCACAGAAATAGATATGAAGCTAATCTACAAAATCTTTCAATCTCACTGGAAAATGAAACTTCAATATTTGCTGTCTGATGAAGAAACTGAGTCCTGTTGTATCTCAGCAATGTGAACCCTTTGTAATAATGACGACCAGAGACGGCAACAGTACACACATCCTTTACTCAAGTAGAAGTACTGATACTCGTGTTTAAAAATACTCTGGTAAAAGTAGAAGAAGTACTTACTAAACTCCTTTACTCAAGTAAAAGTAAAGAAGTATGGGCTTTGAAAAGTACCCATAACTAGCAGCTGTTTTAAAGAGTACCTGACATCCCTTTATATTAATAGAACAATAATGTCATTGTTAGCTAATGAATGTTTCCATGCTGAACAACGGCAACATGACAACGTTTTCATTGGTCCCTCTTCTTTAGAGAAGACCAGGAAATGATGGATACACGGATCGTGTTCAAATCAATAGGCACGCAATGACTCTAAATAATAATGATCACGCCACCAAACACACATTCAAACTAAAGGAACCAGCCTGTTTGGAACATGGAAGAAGTAGAAAGTACAGGTATTTGGGTTCAAAATGTAAGAAGTAGAAAGTACAGGTATTTGGGTTCAACATGTGAGAAGTAGAAAGTTCAGGTATTTGTGTTCAAAATGTAAGAAGTAGAAAGTTCAGGTATTTGTGTTAGAAATGTAAGAAGTAGAAAGTAAAGGTATTTGGGTTCAAAATGTAAGAAGTCAAAGTAAAAAGTCGTCAGAAAAATAAGTAGTGGAGTAAAGTACTGGTACAAGAAAAATGTACTTAAGTACAGTAACAAAGTATTTGTACTGCACTACTTCACACCTCTGGCGACACAACTGCAGCTGACCTCTCCTCACTGCTCACACACACACACATGCAAAAACACTCACACATAATAATGATCACGCCACCAAACACACATTCAAACTAAAGGAACCAGCCTGTTTGGAAAATGTAAGAAGTAGAAAGTACAGGTATTTGTGTTCAAAATGTAAAAGTAGAAAGTACAGGTATTTGTGTTCAAAATGTAAGAAGTCAAAGTAAAAAGTCGTCAAATAAGTAAAGATACCAGAACAATGTACTTAAGTACAGTAACGAAGTATTTGTACTCCACTACTTCCCACCTCTGATAACGACAAACATATAAATGGGTTTTATGGGGAAATGGTGCCATTAAGTCATGGTAGATTTGATGAGTGAATATGCAGCAAGTTCAAAAAGTTCCCTCGTTTTTATGTAGAGAGTTAGTCTATACAACTCTATAGGTGAGAAGATAATTCAGTACATGCAATAAATGAACAAATAACAGCCCCTATGAGATGTCACATTCACAAGAGCATTGTCTTTATTGGAGGAAATAAATGGATTTTATGGTCAAATTATGCCTATAACATAAAAAAAGGGCTTTTGAAGGTTATATGTATCAAGTACAAGAAGTTCCACCTCCATGTTTATCTAAATATCCCATAGTCAGACTCTTGAAAAATATGTCATGTGTGGGGGAAACTTCTGTGTAGCAATACAGGAGGAGTCACCGACTCAAAAGGAGACACGGGGAGAGCTTTGATGTCAAACACTGATGGGTTTATTGAGGAGCCTCGGCCGGAGAATTCACAAACAAGTCAGAGAGTCAGAGGTTCTGACTTCACGGTAGAGTTGCCACGTCAATTCTGAAGAACTCTTCCCCAGACCCGTGTATTTAGCTAGTTCTGAGAGAATAATCCACATTGTGCATAACAAGATAGAATCATAGCACCTCTATCAGCTGACGCCAACAGGCAGGAACAGGGAGACAAAGCACTGAGAGCACAGCAGCCAAGGTTACAGGTGCCTGTGCTCAGTCAGGATAGCATGAACTGATACACTGGGTCACAGTTATGGGCCTTGGAAGATATTTCCCCAACATCATGTAATCTATGAAACTCTTTAGGGAGACGATCATGAATGCTATAAAATATGGAAACCAATAACGACCTTTATGAGATTTCATATTCACAAGAGCATTGTTTTGTGACTTCACTGGAGGGTAGAAATGGATTTATGATGAAATGGTGCCTTTAACATAAAGAAATCACAAGGTTAAGGTTTGTTGATTGTAATCTGAATATAAGACTCTCGAATTACTATCATATATTTTATAACATGGGAAGTAAATGTAATCTATGAAAGTCTTTAGTGAGACGATGATAAATGCTAAAAAATGTCAAAAGCAATAACGACCTCTATGAGATTCCACATAAACAAGATCATTGTCTTTATGTCTCTCCAATCTTTGATCTGTGTAATAAAGTTAAATATGTCCCCAAAGGGAGTAATGAAGTATGGCATCAATAGAAAAACACATAAATGCAGTGGCTTGCTTATTTATCAGCCATGCTACATATCCAAAAATGTAACTATGTTTAGCTTAAACTCTCATTACGTTAACTAAACTCATCTCAAATCAACAAAAATGTGATCAGTAGGAAAAGTGCTCTAAACTGAAAACAAGTAACAGATTGTAAAGTATATTTTTAGACATCACAGTGCATTTATACAGCAGCTCAGGCAGTAAGGTGTTAAGTTTGTATACATATATCCTTAAATTGCATCATCACATACACTGGAACTGCTACCTCCGCGACCCGACCACGGATAAGCGGGAGAAGATGGATGGACGTACACAAGATACTAGGCAGTGCAGTTAATACAGCTGAGTGTTAGATACACTTTTTAAGCATTTATCATTTCATAAGGAGATTGCACCATTTGAATTTACATGTTTTATACATCATGAATCAAAAAGAGTTGTTTAATCAAAGTCAACTTTATTGTCAATCTTTCAGTTTGTGTGTACAGACAGAGAGATCGAAATGCCATTATTATGCCAAAATACACACACATTTATACATATGCACACATTAAGACATAAATAAAAGCACAACAATCAATATATACAACATAACAGACTTGTAATCTATACAACTCTAAAGGTAAGGCGATATAAAATGCAATGAAATGTAGAAACAGATAACAGCTTCTGCCCGATGTTACATTTCTTTAATGATGTTGGACATTTGTCTCGTGTCGTTCCGCCTCGCTCTGTCTCTCCACACTTTGATCTGTGCAATAAAGTGAAATCTGTCCCACAGGAAGTAATGAAATATGGCATCAGTAGAAAAAAACAAATACAGTGGCTTGCTTATTTAGCAATCATGTTACATGTCCAAAAATGTAACTATGTTTAGGTTAAACTCTCATTATGTTGAGTAAACTCATCTCAAATCACCACAAAAATGTGATCAGTAGGAAAAGTGCTCTAAACAGAAAACAAGTAACAGATTGTAAAGTATATTTTTAGACATCACAGTGCATTTATACAGAAGCTCAGGCAGAAAGGTTTTACGTTTTATACATATATCCTTAAATTGTATGTTATATTAACCCTCCTGTTGTCTTTGGGTCAAATCTGACCGATTTACTACTTTCATCAATCATAACTTTTTTGTTTTACATTCGATTGCATCAAGGCTTTATGATATCCTTCACAGTAGACATTTGAACATGTAAAATGGCTGATCACTACTTTCATTGGATTTTGGATGATTTAGTCAACTTTGTAACACCCATGGTGTTCCCGGTCATAAAGAAAAGGAATTAGTAACCATCCGGATCAGATAAAACACACAAATACCCACACACACATACACACACACACACACACACATACACACACACACACACACACACACACACACACATACTCTAGATGTGTTCCCCCCCTTATGTGCCCATCCCCCCATGTGAATCACAACTGGCACTCACTCACACACACACAGAACAATTTGACACATTTCCCGCTCTTATGTGCCCCTCCCCCACATGGATCACACCTGGCACACGCAATACATGTTCAGTGTCTGTTCTTTGTATATTTACTGCAGTTGTTCATGTATACCAGTCGTCTGATACAATATGTACAGTTTGAAAGGGTGTTAAATGAAATGTGGTGATGATTAATGGTTTTTGTGTTAATGTAATAGCAGTTAAAACAGGACCGGTCACATTTGACCGCGAACACCAAAGTAAGGGGGGGGGGGGGCGGGCGGGCAACGAAGACAATAGGAGGGTTAATCATGAATCAAAAAGAGTTGTACAATCTATACAACTGGAAAAGTAAAGCGATACGAAATGCAATGAAATGTGGAAACAGATAACAGCTTCTGTCCCGATGTTACATTTCTTTAATGACGTTGGACATTTGTCTCGTGTCGTTCCCCCCCGCTCTGTCTCTCCACACTTTGATTTGTGTAATAAAGTGAAATCTGTCCCTGCAGAAAGTTAAAGTGTTTATAGGAGTGACTATCAGGGACATCCGTCTGTTGTGAGGATCTGTCGAGGGAACCGTTTCCTCGCGGGGGGGGGCGGGGTGAAGAGGTTTTATTTGTTAACGCTTTTGCACCCACTTACTCCGCCATGTAGGACGCCGTGTAATTGCCTGAAAGTTTACAGCACGGTAAAAGGCAGGTTTTTCTCTTTTTTCAAGTGGTGTTACGTTTGAGTTTCATCAGTTCATCGTCCTGGAAGAGAAGCACTTTGTGTCGTGTGCAAACAGGCAGAAAGAGGCAGAGTTCATTACACTGATGGAGGGTCTGAGGATGAAATGGACATCGTTTTTTATTTTGTATTCTACTCAATCTCAATCTTTATTTATGACCAAAGTGCTGTACAGGCAATAAATACAATATAAAAGAACACAATAGGAGTAAAATAATAAAACAATAATTAAAAACGTGATAAAAAGCACAATAACATAGAAATGTAAAAATGTAAAAATGTTTATATATAAATATATATATTTTTATATAAATAAATAATTCAGTATATAACACACACAAATAAACAAAATTATATATATACATACACATACACATATATATTCACCCATTTCAAGGGCGATAAGAAACAAAAAAGGTAAAAAATGAATGCATACACGTCCATGTACAGATTACAAGAGAGTTTCATTTCTCAGCCTATTTTTAAATCAATTATGGTTATAAAAACAATGAGTAAAAACAACAACAACAAACAAACAAAAGGCAAAAATATGTTTTTTTTTCCTCTCTTTGATTCTAGGTATCAGAATCAGAAATCCTTTATTTTTACCGGGGGAAATGTACATGATTACCACAGCAGATGGTGCAGATATATAGTAAGGACATGTCTAAGTATAATAATAATAATAATAATAATAATAATAATACATGGGATTTTGATAGCGCTTTTCCTAATGCTCAAAGACGCTTAACATCACAGAGTGCCACAGTGACGCGTCCTAAAACCCGGAAGTAAACTCCTTCCGGTTCCTTCGACAAAAAAGGAATTCAATTTCTCCATAGGGTTTAGGAAACAGCTGGAAATAAGGTCTGTGGTTGAGACACATTGAAGAGACCGATCACGTTTTGTTCAGCCGGATAATCTCCACATGTCTACCATACTTTTATCATTTTCAATCGCAGAAGCAAAATGCTAACGTTATACTATAAAGGAACTACAGCAGGGTCCCTGCTTCAACGTCACGCCAACTTAAGATCCATATTCAAACATACAGATTCTAAATGGTACGAGTTGAAGCGTTTGTTTGAACAGTTTGCAGGAGGCAGGTACTTGCTTTCAAGCAGAACAGGGCAAACAAACTTAGAGGAGTGTTTACGTGTTCGGCGTAATGACGTACAACGGCCTCCACAACTTCTGTAGTCCTATTCAGCCACTTGGTAACAACCATCGTTTTTCAGACACGTCGACTCTTCAGGAATCACCAGTGGGGTCACTGCTGATGGATTTAATGTCGTAGAACAAAACGTGATCCGTCTCTTCAATGAGTCTCAACCACAGACCTTATTTCCAGCTCTTTTCCTAAATCCTATGGAGAGATTACATTGCTCTTTGTCGAAGGAACCGGAAGTGGTGAAATGCTAACTTACTTCCGGGTTTTAGGACGCGTCACTCTGGCACCATATTAGCATATACAGTATAGAATAGAATAATTTAATGTCATTATACATGTACAATGAAAGAAAGAAAAGCCTCTCCCTTTTTAAAAGTTGCCATCAAAACAAAAACATCACAACATACGCCAACAAATACACGCAGCATACATACTTATGTAAGAATAAAGTGCTGTAATTAAATATGGTGAAAAAACTAAAAGGGACCATATTGAAATAAAGAGCTAGCTGGTACTGGTGTATTTTTGAAGTTCTTACATGTTGAAGGCTCAGCTTGTAGAAGTCAGAGTGAAACCAGACTGATCTGTTTCTTCAGATCACAAAAATGCCTCGTGCTTCAACTTGCCGAAGCCTTTCTTCTGAGCAGTAAATAGGCGTTTTATTTATCGGTGTTGTACACGGGTTGTTTACTGACTGTTACACGCTGCATGTGAGCTGCATGTTAAGTGAATTCAAGCAGACCATAAACAGTTACACAGCAAACAGGGCGCAGCTGTCAAGGTGAGCTGAGTTTATATGTGCAACCTGTGAAGGATATGGAATATTGTATATTATATAAAAAGGTCTTAATGGTCCTTAAGCGCCAGGAGAAGAGAAGCGCAACATGAATAACCTTGGATTCTTATTATTATAAATAGCATTGTTCTATATCTACTGTGTTCATTTCTACTTGTAGGAAAATATATGTTTTTAAAGAATGCAAAAGATCAAATTGTATTCAAAGATCCAAAGACTTTATTGTATATAATATAATGCACAACAGCTACACCAAAGACATACAAAGAAACACATCATTTTGCAATAATAAAAAGCAGGAATAAGTTAAATATATACAGATACAATTATAATGATGTGCCTTTCCTTGAAGAAAAATGTTTGAATTTCTAAAATGCAAACAGTGCTTTCAATATTCTGGGTTCACACTGCAGTCACATCGACGTTCTACCAGTCTCACAGTTTTTACCTACAGCACACTCTTACTGCTGTACTTTATTTTGTTAATAACACAACATCTTGCAGAGTGCAAGATGCAAAGTCGCTACTTTCACTATATTTTGATGATAACACTTTTCTACTTTTACTTGAGGAACATTTTGAATGCAGGACTTTTACTGTAACAGAGTATTCCTACACTCTGGTACTTCTACTTTTACTCAAGTACAAGACCTGAGTACTTCTACTTTTACTCAAGTACAAGATCTGAGTACTTCTACTTTTACTCAAGTACAAGATCTGAGTACTTCTACTTTTACTCAAGTACAAGATCTGAGTACTTCTACTTTTAGTCAAGTACAAGATCTGAATACTTCTACTTTTACTCAAGTACAATATCTGAGTACTTCTATTTTTACTCAAGTACAAGATCTGAGTACTTCTTCCACCTCTGAAGGTAGCCATGAAATGTAAAGTATGATTTATGGAATGCATGGTTTGAGATATTGTATATGTATTTACTTGCACTTTTAACTATTGTATCTGTTTTATTGTGTTGCTCTGTTGGAGGAGCCTGTGACCTCAGATTCTCATTGATATCTCTACACTGTAGCTATGTAGAAATGACAATAAAAGCCTTGGATCTTGAAAAAACAAAAAAGAAGTGAAGCATAGAGTGTAGAAGGAGAGGAGATAATGCAGTGACCTTCAGGTGATCTCCAGTGTGATGAGTGAGTGTTTAGTGAAGACTCCTCAGTGTCAATCCACTGCTCGGACTCATCATTGATCTTCTGTTTGCCTTAAGCATGGATGAAGTAGCAGGCTGAGCGCTCAGTGGTGACTGATAGAGCCGCTCCTCCTGGAAGAACATGTGGAGTGTGACTACTTCCTGCTTCATACACCCCCCCCCCCCCCAGCCTGCAGCACGGATGACAGATCCAACTAGGAGTGTGTCTGCAGGCAGCGACACACAGAGACGGCAAAAGTACACACATCCTTAACTCAAGTAGAAGTACAGATACTCGTGTTTAAAAATACTGTGGTAAAAGTAGAAGTACTGACTAAACTTCTTTACTCAAGTAGAAGTACAGATACTCGTGTTTAAAAATACTCTGGTAAAAGTAGAAGTACTGACTAAACTTCTTTACTCAAGTAAAAGTAAAGAAGTATGGGCTTTGAAATGTACTTCAGTAAAAAGTACCCATAACTACCAACTGTTTTAAAGAGTACCTGACCTCCCTTTATATTAATAGAACAATAATGTCATTGTTAGCTAATGAATGTTTCCATGCTGAACAACGGCAACATGACAACGTTTTCATTGGTCCCTCTTCTTTAGAGAAGACCAGGAAATGATGGATACACGGATCGTGTTCAAATCAATAGGCACGCATTGACTCTAAATAATAATGATCACGCCACCAAACACACATTCAAACTAAAGGAACCAGCCTGTTTGGAAAATGGAAGAAGTAGAAAGTACAGGTATTTGGGTTCAAAATGTAAGAAGTAGAAAGTACAGGTATCTGTGTTAGAAATGTATGAAGTAGAAAGTACAGGTATTTGTGTTCAAAATGTAAGAAGTAAAAGTAAAAAGTCGTCAGAAAAATAAGTAGTGGAGTAAAGTACTGATACCAGAAAAATGTACTTAAGTACAGTAAAGAAGTATTTGTACTGCACTACTTCCCACCTCTGGCGACACAAATGCAGCTGACCTCTCCTCACTGCTCACACACACACAGATGCAAAAACACTCACACACACGTGCAGAAACACTCTTCATTCATCGCTCGCTGTAAATCAATATTCATCCCACCTTTTGTGTCAAAATAGCTGTTTACTCTCAGCGAGGAGGTGCTGGCTCTTCATATGTTAATTATCCCACCATCAAAAGTGTTTTCAAAGCAAAAGGGACAGACAGAGGTGAAGAATATATCTTTTTTATCTTTTTATTTCACCAGCTTTGTCTCTGTCCAATTAGGGATTTCAAGTGAATGAAGCCGCGAGGTTCACATTGTGGAAATTGGCTTCATGATAAAAGTGAACATGAAAAAGTATTTTCTAAAGGTATAAAAGCAGCGATAAGCAGTGTGAAAAGACAAAGATAACATCTCAGATATTAGCAGGTTAATCTGCTCCTTAAACAATTCACTTCATGGAGCTCAACTCAAGTTTTTTCAAGGTCATTCAGCTCAAAGAAAATCAACATTTATGTAAATGAAAAGCACGTCCTTTACATAATTATATGGTTGGCCCTGTAGTATGTACAAAAAGTCAAATTCAAAGCAAAGGCTGAATGTCAAAAATGTCTCTGTTCTAAAAAAACTAATAATAATAGATAAATTTTTTTTTTTTATTTAGAAGTACCTACTAAAAAAGATCCCACTTGCAGCATAGTAAATATTATATGAGATAAATAAAAAAAATAATCTCAGATATTAGCTGGTAAATCTGCTTTAAAAACAGTTCACTTCCTGAAGGTCATTAAGCCCAAAGAAAATCAACATTTATTGAGATAATTTGACTTAAAAGCACGTCCTTTACAGTACATATCAATATGGTTAGCAGTGTGGTACTGTATGTACAACAAGTAAAACACATTGGTGGGTTTTCAACAAATGGCAAAACTGTCTATGTTCTCAAAAACACATAATAATGGAGCGGTGCAGGGATGACGTATTTTTGTAGGCCGACCCAGAAATAAACTGCGCATGGGTTCCCTCGACAAAAAAGCAATGGGATTTCACCATAGGCTTTTGGAATATTGTAAAAAATAAGGTCTGTGGAAAACTAACCTGTTTGATAAATGCACGTTTTGTTCAGCCGGATAATCTACCCTACTTTTATAATTTTCTAATCATAAATCTAATCGCCAGAAGCAAAATGCTAACGTTATGCTATAAAGGAACTACAGCAGGGTCGCTGCTTCAACGTCACGCCAACTTAAGATCCATGTTCAAACATACAGATTCTAAATGGTACGAGTTGAAGCGTTTGTTTGAACAGTTTGCAGGAGGCAGGTACTTGCTTTCAAGCAGAACAGGGCAAACTAACTTAGAGGAGTGTTTACGTGTTCGGCGTAATGACGTACAACGGCCTCGACAACTTCTGTAGTCCTATTCAGCCACTTGGTAACAACCATCGTTTTTCAGACACGTCAACTCTTCAGAAATCACCAGTGGGGTCACTGCTGATGGATTTAATGTCGTAGAACAAAACGTGATCCGTCTCTTCAATGTGTCTCAACCACAGACCTTATTTCCAGCTATTTTCCTAAATCCTATGGAGAAATCCCATTGGCTCTGAGACAAGGGAACAGGAAGTGGTGAAATGCTAACTCACTTCCGGGTTTTAGGACTCGTCACTGCACCACTCTATAGATATATGTATTTTATTAAGTAGTACCTACAAAAAAAGATCACACTTGCAGCAAAGTAAATATTATACGAGACAGATGAGATTTCTCCACCAAAACCACAATATCCTGTGTGTTGGATTTTGAGTCATGATCCAGCGCTTTTTATTTACTGCTGATGTTATCACAATCAATAACCCCCCCCCCCCCCTCTACATGCAGCACATCTCAGAACGTTCTGCAGGGATTCTCACAGACGACGTTTGGTAATTTCAGTAACTGGGGTGAAAGAAAATGAGGCAATCTGCGGGAAAATGAAAAACTAAATTGCAGCACTTCATCAGCAAACAGCCTGGAATACATCACAAACACGGCAAATTGATAACAGCCTGGGAAGAAATCCTCCCTCCATGGTTTTCATTTTTAATGTGACAAAAGCCAGTTTAAAGCCTAATTTCTTTCTGCAAGTGCCAGCAGTTCTCTCTACCAAGTTTTATTTTTAGAATACAGGATAAAGTGAGACCATCCGCTGCTGGTTAAACACTGTGGGTGTCCCGGGGGAAAGCTAAAGTTAAGATATTTTTACCGACATAACATAATGTGACTCATGTTGTTAGCTACGTAGCCTAAACCCAAACCAAGTAGTTTAGCACCAATCACCAAGCGTGATATGAAGCTTGAATGAAACATTGACATTTAACGTGTCTGCGGTTTTGCAGAAACGTACAATCCCAATATTTTACGTGGTGTTGCACACAAGTCAAAACAGGACCAACTGTAATATCCTGTCTTCTCTACCTGACTTTTGACATTTTTAGCATTTAAGAGAACATAGTTTCAAACAAGACACCCGGTAACACCCCTTCAATTGTTTTAATTAGTAGGACTTAGTAGGATAATTCCATGATGGTGAAAAGCGTTATTTACATAAAAAGGGGCCCATTTTAATGCACAAACTGTTATTATTCTGCAAAATGCTTTGGATACATCAATATAACACAGAAGTAAGTACATCTACATGGCCCAACTTGACTCAAATCAGCAAAGAAATGTATTATAAAGAGTGCCTAAAACAGAAAATGTTTTTTTTTCCTTTACGTGCAGAGCTAAGACTAATAAAGTATATATTTTTTACAACCACTGTGCTTGTATACAGCACCATGGCTCAGGCAATACGATTTAAACATGTATCCATACATTATGTTATCCAAAACACAAGAGTTCCTGGCTTGACAGTGAAGAAATTAAGTGTAAATAAACTTTGAGCATTAATAAGAAGAGGTGCTCCCTATATTTGCACATTATATATATAATGAAAGTTCAAGGCAAGGCAAGTTCATTTATATAGCACCTTTCAACACAAGGCAATGCAAGATGCTTTACAAAAATGAAAGACATTCAGAAAAAGGCATTTAAAAACAGTCATTAAAAAGAAAAGATAATAAAAGAAACATTAAAAGAAAAAATACATGAATAAAAAGTTTAGTGCAGTTTAAGATGTGAATAGTTCACACAGAAGTTCCACTTTACTGATGCCTTTCTTTAAGGTTTCTCCGAACATGAGCTGTGTACGCTTGTATGGCACATACGTCCCGAGCAGCATACACAGAGAAAAGCAGCCAGGACAAAGTCCCCAGACACTGATTCCCTGGGTTACCAGCCCCAAAGGTTCATTAACCAAAAACGAATCACAACCGCTCAGTTTCAATTAAAAGCAGCGGCAAAAAGAAAAGTCTTCAGCCTGGATTTAAAAGTAGTCAGAGTTGCAGCGGACCTGCAGGTTTCTGGGAGTTTGTTCCAGATATTTGGAGCATAATAACTGAACGCTGCTTTACCATGTTTAGTTCTGGGGACAGAAAGCTGACCAGTCCCTGAAGACCTGAGAGATCTGGATGGTTCATAATTTAGCAGGAGGTCAGAAATGTATTTTGGGCCTGAATCATTCAGTGCTTTATAAACCAGCAGCAGTATTTTGAAATCAATTATTTGACACACAGGAAGCCAGTGTAAAGACTTCAGAACAGGAGTGATGTGATCCACTCTCTTAGTGTTAGTGAGGAACCAGTGTAAAGACTTCAGAACTGGACTGATGTGATCCACTCTCTTAGTGTTAGTGAGGAACCAGTGTAAAGACTTCAGAACTGGACTGATCCTCTTTCTTAGTGTTGGTGAGGAACCAGTGTAAAGACTTCAGAACAGGAGTGATGTGATCCACTTTCTTAGTGTTAGTGAGGAACCAGTGTAAAGACTTCAGAACTGGACTGATCCTCTTTCTTAGTGTTGGTGAGGAACCAGTGTAAAGACTTCAGAACAGGAGTGATGTGATCCACTTTCTTAGTGTTAGTGAGGAACCAGTGTAAAGGCTTCAGAACTGGAGTGATGTGATCCACTCTCTTAGTGTTAGTGAGGAACCAGTGTAAAGACTTCAGAACTGGACTGATCCTCTTTCTTAGTGTTGGTGAGGAACCAGTGTAAAGACTTCAGAACTGGAGTGATGTGATCCACTCTCTTAGTGTCAGTGAGGAACCAGTGTAAAGACTTCAGAACAGGGGTGATGTGATCCACTGTCTTAGTGTCAGTGAGGACTCGAGCAGCAGCGTTCTGAATCAGCTGCAGCTTTCTAATAGATTTTTTGGGTGAGACCTGTGAAGACACCATTACAGTAGTCGAGTCTACTGAAGATAAAAGCATGGACAAGTCTTTCCAAATCCAATGTTTTGAACATTGCAGACTGAAGCTCAGCGCTAACTTTTATACGATCTGCCTTGGCTCCAAAAACCATTACCTTTGTTTAATTGGAAAAAGTTCTGACAAATCCAGTCATTGATTTGTTCAATGCACTTACCCAGAGTTTGAAGTTCACTTCAAACTCTTTTAATGTTTGCTTTCAGTCTTTTCCCTCCACATTTACACCATTTTGTATATTTTGGCAACTGTGGGTGGCAACTGCTATGAGCCTTTAAAGCTGGAAATATCACTGGATACCGCTCTTGTCCAAACATATGTGTATTAATTAGCATTTCTAAAAGGTTCCTGTCAATTTGGCTATGAATAACTACAGCAGAACGTGCTTTAAATTTGATGTTTGAGAGCATTGATACCAGACTAGCATCAAATCTGTGGTGAAACATTTATTTTTCTTAAATATCCCTGAAATTGGAAGCATGATAGCTCAGGAATAAATGCCTCCAAACCATCAGAGATCATAACCCAGAACAAGATTAGTTTTTTGAATACATGTTTTGATTTCACAATGTGATGGATTTTTGGATTGTGTTTTGACATACAATATTGATTGTAATAGTATTAGATTTGTTTCTCTTTAGTCACTTTATTGGCCTGTGGAAATATCAGTTACACTGGAAAGGAAAATGAAAACAGCAGAAAATCAGTTATTTTCTTTTGTTGTTGCATCGGGTCCTCAGCAGATTTATGTTTAGTGATGTTTTTACACAGAAACTGACTTTAGTCTCTCATAAAAAGACTTCTGGTGTCACTTCTATTAACTCCTCTTAAACTGAGTCTATCCCTTAATGAAGTTAATCAAAAGATGAAGAAGCTCCAGCTCTACTGTACGAACGATCCATCCAGTGTCCTCATGAAAACTTTAAGAGTTTATTTATGCATCCATTTACTAACATGCCTTAGGCTTCTGTGTGTGTGTGTGTGTGTGTGTGTGTGTGTGTGTGTGTGTGTGTGTGTGTGTGTGTGTGTGTGTGTGTGTGTGTGTGTGTGTGTGTGTGTGTGTGTGTGTGTGTGTGTGTGTGTGTGTGTGTGTGTGTGTGTGTGTGTGTGTGTGTGTGTGTGTGTGTGTGTGTGTGTGTGTGTGTGTGTGTGTGTGTGGAATCTGACTTCAGAATTGTGTTGTTTTTCTGCAAAAGTGTATTTCTCTCCTATATTTAGCCCTGACGTATTAAACACTAGAGGATAACTTTCTACTTTTTTAAAACATTTTCCACAATACTTTTGGAACTTTACAACAATTGGCTTTAAAAGTAATGCAGCGAAAAACTGTAGTTGTTCTTTACAACAACAAAATGAATCTATTATCATTATTAACAAAGTATTTGTACTCCACTACTTCCCACCTCTGTTGTTTCTCCACATGACAGAGAAGAGAAGGCCACTTTATTGTTTCTCTGAACATCATAAAGCCCTTGACAAGCCAATTTTAGTCATTATTAAAAACAATTAAAATTTGCAAGTTGAATTTACGGTATTGGATACTTTCTTAATATGTTTCTTAAAAGTCAAGTTCGAGTCCAGTATGACTCCAAGATACTTGAAGTGGGAGACTAGTTCTATTTCTGCTCCGTTTAAAAACACATTGGATCCTTCGATTTTGACTGGTCGTTTACTGAACATCATGCATACTGGTTTTTTTGCATTCTTTTTTTAAGTGAATCTGTGATCAGACATCTTCACAAATCTGAGTCAACGTCTGATTTTTGTAGGTTTTTGTCCCGTATCTTAAGTGGATTGATAGGCTCCTAAAAAGGATAAAATAGCTTTATGCTGCACAGTGTTACAACTACTAGAAAGTAAGATTGAAGTAATTGAAGTAAAAAATACTTCACCTCACTTACTAAACAGCATTGAGTCCAAGCTGCAGGGGCTGTAATAAAAGAGATGAGCCGGCCGCTGCACTCTGCGTGTGTAAATTGGATATTTGTGCATTTTATTAGCGGGTTTTATGAACAGAAATCCAAGTGTATCGAGACCAAATGAATGAACCCAGAAACCTGCAGACATGTTTCCACTCGTGATTTGTCTCAAGCGCCTGCACGACTAATTGCATTGCACAAAACTACACGATAAATTATTGCACCAAATGACGTGGCACTAAGAAATGATGTAGAAGTCACGCGGGGAGGAAGAAGCAGTCATGGCAGCTGCTCCGTATAAAGAGAGAGAGATTAAAGGCTTCAGGTGAACAACCATGTCATTTATTTGCTGTTTTATTTTTGGGGTGTTTGAATCTAAGTTTCAGAGCTTGACGTCACATTAGATTTAAGGCTTCGGAACTATTTTTGGGATAAGAAATGGATGTATCTTGCTGTTTACTTTGTGGTTGATTGACAATGATTGGGGAAGATTGTCAGAGCACCGAACTTCCCTGATTGAGAACACATTTTAAAGTTTCAAAGGCTTTACTTGTCATATAAACAATAACTAAAGTTTTGTCAGTCTTAAGTCTCAGGCTCTTCCAACAATGCGACATACAGAAGTAGAAAACCATTGCCCAGTCTGCTCAGTTGTGATTGGTCGACCGCTTCGAGATGTCCCGCCCCTTAGCCTATCACATACAACCTGTTGGAGCGCTAGCCAGTAGTAGCGCAAGTGTTACATAGTGATGTCAATATGTTCTGGAAGTAAATAAAAGGAGTCCGATGGAGGTGTTTCAGGCAGGGGGACACATGGATTTTAGCCTTTGCAGACCATTTACATGCACTCAAACCTATATAAAACACTACAGGACAACAAAAAGCATATTTGCACCCCTTTAACAAAAAAATAAAAGACGTACAATTGTGAAATAGACAATATGATTCAATTAGGTTTCATGAATAAGCTCCATATTTACATATAAAATAAGCATAGCATGTTTTATGAGCTCCAGCTAGAGTTGGAAACATTTTGTGGAAAATCTTTCTCCGTCTTTCTTCGAGGACAAGGCCACTGCTTCGCTGAATATCTCGTCACTTTGTTCAAGTCTCTCGTGACCTTTGCTTGCAATAGAAACGTGAAATGATGATCTTTTAAAAGTGTAGAAAGTACCGGGCAGGCGCCTGTCTAAAGACTGGCATTACCAGAGGAGCCCGGCTTTTAAATCCTTCTGGTGTTTCATGTGGTGACACTTCTAAACGTCACTCTGAAAGTGTGCGGCGGCCGCCTCAGATTGTCCCTCGTTGTCTGTTCGCTGATGGATTCCATCTCGAGTGTTGTTTTTTTGTTTGTTTTTTCCCTATGATAGACAGAGAGGCTTTGACATATGGATAGACTGGAAAAACAACAGCATCGAGCACTTTAAACTAAAATTGGCTTGTCAAGGGCTTTATGATGTTCAGAGAAACAATAAAGTGGCTGTCTCTTCTCTGTCATGTGGAGAAACAACAGAGGTGGGAAGTAGTGGAGAACAAATACTTCGTTAATAATAATAATAATAATAATAGATTCATTTTGTTAGCGCTTTTACAGGTGCTCAAAGACGCTTTACAGATATAGTGAAAAGAAAAGAACAACAAATAAATATATGTAGTTAAAGTCAAATTAAAGTCAAATCATACAAAAGCAATCACACATTAAAAGCCAGATTGAAGAGGTGAGTTTTTGTAAGTGTTTTGAAGGTGGTGAGGTCAGTGCAGTCTCTGATGGGTTGTGGGAGTGAGTTCCAGAGGGAGGGGGCAGCGACGGAGAAGGCTCTGTCCCCCCATGGTGATTGATGCGGGTGGGGATGGATAGGAGGTTGGCTTCTGATGAGCGGAGCGGTGCAGCAGGTCTGTGAGGTAGGGGGAAGGGGTGTGGTGGTGCAGCAGGTCTGTGAGGTAGAGGGAAGGGGTGTGGTGGTGCAGCAGGTCTGTGAGGTAGGGGGAAGCGGTGTGGTGGTGAGGTAGGGGGGGGGGGGGTGCAGCAGGTCTGTGAGGTAGGGGGAAGGGGTGTGGTGGTGCAGCAGGTCTGTGAGGTAGGGGGAAGGGGTGTGGTGGTGCAGCAGGTCTGTGAGGTAGAGGGAAGGGGTGTGGTGGTGCAGCAGGTCTGTGAGGTAGGGAAGGGGTGTGGTGGTGCAGCAGGTCTGTGAGGTAGGGGGAAGGGGTGTGGTGGTGCAGCAGGTCTGTGAGGTAGGGGGAAGGGGTGTGGTGGTGCAGCAGGTCTGTGAGGTAGGGGGAAGGGGTGTGGTGGTGCAGCAGGTCTGTGAGGTAGAGGGAAGGGGTGTGTTGGTGCAGCAGGTCTGTGAGGTAGGGGGGGGCCTGGTTGTTGAGGGCTTTGTGAGTAATGAGGAGGACTTTGAAGTCGGTTACTGTACTTAAGTACATGTTTCTGGTATCAGTACTTTACTCCACTACTTATTTTTCTGACGACTTCTTACATTTTGAACCCAAATACCTGTACTTTCTACTTCTTACATGTTGAACACAAATACCTGTACTTTCTACTTCTTACATGTTGAACACAAATACCTGTACTTTCTACTTCTTCCATGTTCCAAACAGGCAGGTTCCTTTAGTTTGAATGTGTGTTTGGTGGCGTGATCATTATTATTTAGAGTCATTGCGTGCCTATTGATTTGAACACGATCCGTGTATCCATCATTTCCTGGTCTTCTCTAAAGAAGAGGGACCAATGAAAACGTTGTCATGTTGCCGTTGTTCAGCATGAAAACATTCATTAGCTAACAATGACATTAATAATAATAATAATATATTTTATTTATAAGCGCACTTTTCATTTGCGTAAACAAAACTCAAAGTGTTACAAAATTAAAAAGGGTGAAACAAAACAACAAAAACAATAAAAACAATAAAAAACAATTTAAAAACAATTAAAACAACATAATAAAAGCCGTGACATTATGCCGGCATGGCATAATGTGGGGGATTTAAAAATCTGGTTAAAGGTTATTCTAAAGAGATGCGTTTTTAGGCCTTAGGTTGTTCTATTCATATAAAGGGAGGTCAGGTACTCTTTAAAACAGATGGTAGTTATGGGTACTTTTTACTTAAGTACATTTCAAAGCCCATACTTCTTTACTTTTACTTGAGTAAAGAAGTTTAGTCAGTACTTCTACTTTTAAACACGAGTATCTGTACTTCTACTTGAGTAAAGGATATGTTTGCAATCTCTGAGAAACACTGACCTCTTCCCTCTCTGCAGGTGGAGTCTCCTCTGGCCGTGGACGCGGTGTTGGGAGAGTCTTCCTTCTCCGTCACGGACGATAAGGTGTCCATCACGGAGATGAAAGTCCACGCCATCTCCGGCCTGACTCTGTCTCTGCAGCCGAGTCCTGGAAACAGCCACACCATGGTCGCCAAGGCAACCGGCGTCCAGACGCTCACAGCTCCCAAGCAGGTAACCCATCATTGGTGCAGAAAAACAAAAAGCTATTGATACTGTTAAGATAAGATAAGATGGTACTTTATTGATCCCAATTTAGGACATTGTTGTGTTGCAGCAGCATAAAAAGACGTGGCATTGTACAATACAAATTAAAAAGACTAGAAATAAACAAGAAAGTAGAAATATACATGTTGAATGTTATTTCAAATATCTTTACAAGTGGCTTCATAAAAGTGGGAGGGGCTTAGCTTGACCCTGGTGGTGGTGAATGGATGGTTGGGTTCGGTCGGAAGGGGAGGGGCTTAGCTTGACCCTGGTGGTGGTGAATGGATAGTTGGGTTCGGTCTGAAGGGGAGGGGCTTAGCTTGACCCTGGTGGTGGTGAATGGATAGTTGGGTTCGGTCTGAAGGGGAGGGGCTTAGCTTGACCCTGGTGGTGGTGAATGGATAGTTGGGTTCGGTCTGAAGGGGAGGGGCTTAGCTTGACCCTGGTGGTGGTGAATGGATAGTTGGGTTCGGTCTGAAGGGGAGGGGCTTAGCTTGACCCTGGTGGTGGTGAATGGATAGTTGGGTTCGGTCTGAAGGGGAGGGGCTTAGCTTGACCCTGGTGGTGGTGAATGGATAGTTGGGTTCGGTCTGAAGGGGAGGGGCTTAGCTTGACCGTGGATTCAGAGGGACAGGAGGTGAGAAGGGGTGGAGGAGGGTTGCGTCGAGTCACCTGAAGTGACAGCTGACAGAGGGGGGAGAGCAGATTTTAAAAGGGTTAGCGGAGCACTATGATAGGCTCTTGGGAATAGAGCGAAGTGATTGGTTAAGCTGGAGAGTGATGCCCCCGATCACTTATTGAGAGGAGAGAGAGTAGTAACATAGGAATAGTAAATGAAGAGTAAAGACGGTCTTCCTGGTTGAACTTACGCTGAGCTTCATTTGTTCTGGCACTTCATCGTTTTCTGCACATGAGATTGAGCAAAACAACTTGTCAAACCCTTTTGAATCTCATCCGTATCAATATTAGATTGTAACTCAACACACTCTCCTACGTCTAAACGTAATACCGTTGACTTCAAAATAATAATAATACATTTTATTTGTATAGCACACCTTAAAAACAACGTCATCTCAAGGTGCTTCACAATTCGATTATTAAAAGTTATCTAAGAAACATATTTAATTAAAAAAGATACATACCAAAATTAGGAAGCTGAGTTTTTAAGAAAAGATAAAATGTTAAAAAAAGAACATGTTTTTATTATTTAAATAGATTAAAATGTGTCAATGAACCGATTACTATCAGTACATGTTGTGGGGCTTCTTCTGCCCTCACATAAACGTTCTTCTTCATGTGTTTCCTTACTTTTGTCTCCAGAGCGTTAAAAGGAAGTGTATTTTCAAATCCCCTCAGCAGCTTTATATCAACAAGCAGACACTAGTTTCACTTCAAAGTATTAAATAATTTCCCAGCTAAATCTTTTAAGCTCCAGCCAGCACAGTTAGCAAGGACACCAGATAAAGGCAGCTGCAGTAGACTAATAAGAGTCCTCCGTACTGTTTTATTGCCACTTTCACATTAGCTAAGCTTCTGGTACGTCCAAACACATTTCCTAAAATTGATTTATTGCTCAAGTGAGAAGTGAGAAGACTTCAGGGCGAAAGAAAAGAAACTGCTTTTTGTTTGCCACCGTCTCTTCGAACAGGAGTACGGATCTATGCAGAGGAATTAATTGGAAGCACTGTTTCACCTAGAGAGAAGTGTGTGTGTGTGTGTGTGTGTGTGTGTGTGTGTGTGTGTGTGTGTGTGTGTGTGTGTGTGTGTGTGTGTGTGTGTGTGTGTGTGTGTGTGTGTGTGTGTGTGTGTGTGTGGCCTAGCATTACTATACTTGTGGGGACCTAAATCTGTTTACACAGTCACGTGTGGGGACTCGCCTCCCTTATGGGGACATAATGGAAGTCCCTATGAGAGGAATCATTAATTATAGGGTGAAGACTTGGTTAGGGTAAGGTTAAGGGTTAGGGTTAGGGTAAGGGTAAGGGTAACGGCCCCTACACACGGCGGCGTGCGTTGACGCTTCAACGCTTCTGCCCATTCATTTAGAATGGGGTGACGTCACGCTTCGCCGAACTGCATTGTGGGAGCAAGCGTAGCTTTGCTCACGTTGCTCGCTGCAAAAGTTGAGCAATGTTCTACTTTTGAAGCTTCGACGGAAGCGTCAGCCAATCGAATCATATGCCAGTACAAGCTCTAGCCAATCAAACCGCTGCTTGTGTGTCCGGGGCGGGAGATTCAGGTGATTGGTTGTTGGTCTAGCTTCAGACATGCCCACCGGCAAGCAACAATGCACGCCGCCGTGTGTAGGGGACGTAAGGTTTAGGCATGTGTTGGTTATGGTTAAGGTTAGGATAAGTCTCCAGGAAATGCATGTAAGTCAATGTAATGTCCCCTGAAGTGGTGTGTGTGTGTGTGTGTGTGTGTGTGTGTGTGTGTGTGTGTGTGTGTGTGTGTGTGTGTGTGTGTGTGTGTGTGTGTGTGTGTGTGTGTGTGTGTGTGTGTGTGTGTGTGTGTGTTGTGTGTGTGTGTGTGTGTGTGTGTGTGTGTGTGTGTGTGTGAGTGAGAATCCTTTTCCCTCTTTGCCCTTTCATTGGCCTGCGAGTAGCTAAAAGTGCAACGACAACCACATCAAGCATCAGTGAGAGAGAAGCGGGCATTAAATTCCAATTTCTCTTGCTTTCCGCTTCTTGGCCACCTTGAAATGTAATTATTGTAATGTATTGTCCTAAGTGCTCTCCAAGGCCGGGCCATAAAATGCAGCCAATACCCTGCAGCGAGGCTCTCGGAGGAGCTGGAGCTATTTTAAGCCATTTGATTCTGTTTCACAGGAAAACTTTGTCAATGTCCTCTATAGCTCTGAAAATGATTGAAACATATGAACTATGAAAAGGAATCATTGGACTATCAAGGTCTCTTGCATTATTCTCTTCCAATTTGACACATTCAGAAATCAAAGACACATAGACTATATTTGGTGCTACAACTAACCCACTCACTGTTGAATTATTATTATTATTTTTTTTATTATTTATTCTACTATTTCAACAATTAGACAGTTTATACATCCAAAAAAACAAACTAAATGAGTAGAAGCAGGAGGGCAGAAATAAAAACGTATACAGAAGTCGCTCTCCCGTTAGTCATCCAGTTGCAGGATAAAGTCAAAAACGATAATTCCGTTATTAAATACTCACACAGATAAACACAATTCTATATTTACATACATATGTACACATATACATACATTATATATCAATTTTAACAGGAGTTAAAGAGGCCATATTATGCTATTTGGGCGTTTTCCCTTTCCTGAAGTGTGTTATTTCGGCTTTAGTGCATGTCAATGGTCTGCAAAGGCTAAAATCCCTGTGTTACCTCCACATGAAGTTTCTCTCCCACACTTTTTGAACATTAAAGCATAAGACATGTCAGTAGAGTAGAGGCACTACATACATTACATTACATTACATTTCATTTAGCTGACGCTTTTATCCAAAGCGACTTACAATTACCAATTACAGGGACATTCTCCCTGGAGTAACTGAGGGCTAAGGTGTTCCAGGTGGGATTTGAACTCACAACCTTCCGATCTTCAGCCCACCTCACTATCCATTAGACCACCACTATCCCCACACATACAAATATGAACCTGAAAATTAGCACAATATGTCCTCTTTAATCAAGTGTTTTTTCATCATATGCATAATTTATAATCCTCATGTATATTCCCTGATACCATAATCAGAGGAAAAGTGGAAATCATTCATAGGAAACTTCCTCATTCAGAATATTACTCTAATTTTATGTAATTGCACAGATTACAGTAATTCTGTGCCAATGGTTTGTCAAGCTAGATGCACAAAATAAAATCATCGCAGTCCAGATTTCCCTTTGGGTCTCGTCAGTTCTTTGATGCCTTTTTTCGTTGAAAAACAAAATCCTCTTGGCCACATGTATATCTTTCATGCATTGGATCGGAATAAAAAATGTTTTTTCCGCATATAAACCACCATTCTTTGCCTTTTTCCCCTCTATCAGCTCTTTCGTTGCGGAGTCAGCTCATAAAAACAGATATGCCATATTAAATTTATTATTTAAGTCATCCATATCAAAGGCTGCCTTCACGCTGTCACGCTGGGTTGATAGAAGTTTGCCTCTCAGTGGGACACCGCCACAACATAGCAGTCCAAACTGGACCACAGGGATTTTTGGTCCTGGAAAGGCTGGGTCTGTATCTCAAAAAAAAAAAAGGGAGCCTAGAAGCTGTCCAACTCTGTTTTAGAAAAGAAATGCTCCCTGTTTGTCAGCGATGGTTGATGATGTTTGAGCAAGCTGTGAACAAAAGGCTCTTGAGATGCAGCCTTCATTTAATGGACACCGCTGTCGAAGCTCACTCTGCGACAGATGCTTGTTAGTTTTGCCAGCATTGTGGACCCGAAATGTTGAGTACCGGAAAGTGTTATGATAGAAATGTATAATGAGGGTCCCCAGCACATAGAAACTGCTGGATGCTAACTTGTATGTGTTGGCAATTTGCCCAATTAGGATACAAAATTGCAAGGGCCAATATGTGTACTCTCATTAGGCTGATTTGGACTATTGGAGGAGTGTTGTGACCATTGGATATAGAGAGCACAAGATGAACATCATCATCCCTACTGTGGACAATTTCGTTTCAAATAAATAAGCTTTTTGTCCAATCCAAATGATCCAGAGTCCATTCAATCTTCAAAATCCTCCCAGAATTAACACTACTTCGAGAGTACAAATCTTGCCACTTTTTAGTTAAAACTGTCTTTTTTGATCCTGAAAAAGTCAGAAATTGATTCAGCATCCTCAATACCCCCAAAAAATCGGCCAAGCCATTTATTTTACTCTTGTCCACATAAGCTATAATGCTAATTAACGCAATGTATGCTAATTGTCAAATTGCCCAACCTATGCAAGTATCATCCGGCAGTTTCTATGTGCTGTAGACCCCTACTATACAACTCTATCATACAACTTTGGGGTTCTTAACATTTCCGGGTTCACAATGCAACTCTGCTGACAAATAGATGATGTTACCATCACCAAGAACATTTTATACAGTTTCTCCGTTGGGGAGCTCAGAAAGTTAAGAGTGATAGAAAATACTAAATGAGAACATCACACACAACAAACACAGAGAGACTGGACACATGCTCATCATTGGAAGCACATGCAACTGTGTGTGGGATATCTGTGTGTGTGTGTTATCAGTGTGTGCTGCAGTGTTGTAGTCCTCCTCCTCCCCTCTCCTCCTCCTCCTCCTCCTCCTCCTCAGTGATTGAAAGTGGTGTGCAGATCAGAGGAAGGCCGTATGTGTGCGTGTGAAAGCTTGTTCTGAGCACAGGGCACTGCGGATGTTCACAAACACTCTGGAGATTTGGGGGATTGGGGGGATTGGAGCAAGTCCAGAACTTCAAAGGCTCATTTAGGAACAGATATTCAAATCACGGGCTATGAAGAATGGATCCGAAGCATTTGAATATTCTCACGTTGGATACAAACACAAGGCAGAGTCTCAGCCTTTTGAATTACTCTTCTGAACTTTATTAACACTTTTTGTTAATTTGCGGATATTATCAAGGATCTGGGAGAAATTGCATTGCTATCACCTTTTTTACATTTCCTTTACTCTATTCATCACTTTCCTGCCCAACACTTAGCTCCACTTGATAAGGTAGACATGTTTATGAACCCCTTGAAGCCTAAGGATAAACCTGATAGACTTCTGAAATTCAGTAGAGTTAGATTAAAGAAGATTGAAGACTTGTTGAACTTGTTTGTCCTAATGTGCATTATTTTCTCCATCCGTTTTTTGGGTACACAACATTAAACAAACGCTATAATTGGATTTGATATTACTTAGAAAGTAGTAAGGAAGCAATTCAGGCTCCACAAAGTCATTAACCATTGTTATTTTACATAACATTTTAATATTAGGTCGCACAATTAAATTGCAACAGTAGTTAAGAATTGTCAATCAAAATGTATTGCTTTTCAATGTATTCTCAACCTCATTTCAAAATGAGTATTGAAGCAATATATGGAGCTGTTGTTATGATTGCAAAGTCCTTTCCGCCAATGACTCCTACAGTATTCTGTTCTACGCCTGATAATACAAATGTGGGATTTCTTCACTTCTAATTAGATGCGTAGATATTGGTTGTCCATCTTAACCCAAACACAAAGAGTATTTTCTTCTGGAAATTAGTTTTTTTAATTTGTCAAACTTTTTCTCATGAGCTCAGAGTAAGAAAATATCTAAATATGGCAAGTGCATTCCCTGGAGGATATTCATTACCTTGCTTATTAAGATTTGATCAAGTTGTGATTGGATATTAATGATCTGAGAACAGACAATCATGTTTATTTCTGTTGTAATACCAGTAAATATTCAAATACCTTGCAGTGTGATTGGAAAGTTAATGCATTTTGTTATGTTGTTTGTTCTTTTGTATATTGGTTTTGAAGAAAACTAGTTTTGAAGTGTAAAGAAACAACTAAACTAAACTGTGTTTTCTTCTTCTTTTCATCTGACAGGAGGCCAGTTTGTCCATCTGGATGCTTTTCAGTGACAACACAGCCGCCACTCTGACTAACTTTGATCCCAAAGACTACAACTTCAACGCCTCCTCGCTGGATGACAGGGTTGTGATGGTTTCCCAGGAGCCTCAGCAGCGTTGGCCTGTGGTCGTGGCAGAAGGGGAGGGATCCGGAGAGCTGGTGCGTTTAGAGATGACCATCTGTGAGGCCTGTCAGAAGACCAAGCGCAAGAGCGTCATCGCATCTGCTTCGGTTTACGTGAAGGTCCGCTTCGGCCCAGAGGAGGATTCTGAGGAGGAGGGGACCACCGAGGGGGAGATAGAGCTGGCCCCCTTCACCAGGCGGCCAATCATTGATCCCAACATCAGTGGAAGAATTCATGAGACATCTAATGAGCAGCCTGCCAGTGTTCCCATCGATTACACCAATTTCCCCACCATTAGCAACCAAGAGCGACCAACAGAGAGCGATGAAGAAGAAGAAGAAGAAGAAGAGGAAGACGACTTTGTGCACTCACCTCGCAACATGACTGACCTTGAGATCGGCATGTACGCTCTGCTGGGAGTCTTCTGTCTGGCCATCTTAGTGTTTCTCATCAACTGCATCGTCTTCGTGCTCAAGTACCGCCATAAGCGTATCCCCCCCGAGGGTCAGGCCAACATGGACCACTCCCACCACTGGGTGTTCCTGGGAAACGGCCAGCCACTGAGGGCCCAGTGTGAGCTGTCTCCTCAGCAGATAGAGAGTCCCAGTAATCCTCTGGAGAGCGTACAGACTTGCTGCCACGGGGACCACCACAGCAGCGGCAGCTCCCAGACCAGCGTTCAGAGCCAGGTTCACGGGCGGGGAGACGGCAGCTCCGGAGGATCCACGAAGGAGCACGGAGGAGAGGAGGCCAGTTCCCCCACCTCCAAGCGCAAGAGAGTCAAGTTCACTACCTTCACCACGCTTCCCACAGAGGAGCTGCCCTACAACTCCATCCCCATAGCAGACGAAGAGGACATTCAGTGGGTGTGCCAGGATATGGGCTTTCAAGACCCAGAGGAACTGCACGATTACATGCGCAGAATAAAGGAAATAGCCTGAGATCATGAGGTGCAGCGTGAAGCACGGCTCTCTAAAGAAACGTTCCTTTCTATTTTTCTCTTTTTCACCTAAGTGAAAGATAATTTTTCACAGACTAAAAGGCCAACTGTTGTTTCGGTTAGGGTGTGTTCCATTTAGTTTGCACAGTGCTGTAATCTCATACACGCTCACACAGAGGAGGATGCGAGGAAGCCAAAGACTTGAGCAGATCTCAATCACTAGAGAAGTCTGTACATCTTGGCTGTGTTTCACTGGGAAGCTGAGCCATGGCCAGACGTGAGAGCTGCTGCAGCTGTTTTTATTTCCAGGATTTTATTCTAGAGAACAGCCTGACATGGACAGGAATATTAGAAGTTGTTTGGTATCGGTGTTTTTGCTGGCTCAGTGGGACTCTGCAGTACTGTACCTACTCCAAACAAAGATGCCTTTGATGAACAAAAAAACTGTCAAAGACTCTCATGAAAGCTATGTTTTAAAAAATAATCATTTTGTTTTTGCCAAAGTAGGACAAGCGTTCTTTTAATGGCAAAAGCTTCTTCATTTGTTGTTCTTGGTGCGGCACACTCATGATTTGTACTCATGTTCATTCATTACATTTTTCTACATTTCATAGGTAGTCAGAAGCAGTGCCCTATTACCAGTCCTCTTGGTCCTGAACAAATCTAATGCCTTATAAAAATGGTCACACTTCACTTCTTATATCAGCGCGTTCACCCTGTTTTCTCACCACGGCTAGAGACGGCGTAGTAAGATGTAAAATACTACAAATGATCTCGAGCATGAGGTAAAATAGAGCTTGTTTATTGTGAGGGTCTCTAACTTTCTTTGCATGGAAGGGGATCTCGAGGCACAATCAGCAACTATTTCCAAATTTGTAAATGTTTGTATTGTAATTATATAATCATTCATACACAAGTAAATATGTTATAATGCATTACACGCATGCCGTGTCAGGCCTACATACATGCAGACATTCCTCTCTAGTATATGTATATACCGCATCGAGCACGAACGTTCAACAAGTTCCTTACTCAGAGCTGGAAGAGTGGGAAGCCGGTTGAAGTCTTGCAAACTTTAGTCTTGTTGTGAGTAGAAGGTTCCTCTTGGTGATGTCCTGATAGAACCGTAGCTTTTGAACAAAGTGGTATCACATTGACTGTTGAACATGGGGATTTGCTACAGTATGCATCAGAATTGTAACAGATCTAATATTTGATGATTTATTTTTTCTCTCCTCAAATTCTACCCTCTAGCCTTCTGGGAAAATAACAAACGTACTAGTTGGAAACAGTCGCACTGAACACAAGGTCCTCTAAACTCTCCAGGAAATGTCATTCACCCGAAAGAAAGACTGCTGAATAAATTATAGATTTGTCTCCATCGTTTGAATCATGGCCATCTCATGTTGTCATTTTTGAAAACACACTCTACTATGTAAGTAGTTCTTATTTTGTTGAATCTATTCCAGTGAACACATGTATCGAGGTCACACATTTGCTTTGACTGAACTCAACGGGCAGGGTGAGAGAAGGAAAGAAATCAGGAGTTGTGTGGTTGTGACAACGTGTAAAGGTTTCTCAGGATTGGCTTCATTGTACAAGTGATTTAAACAGCACAGCTAGTGGATGTCATTTGCAGGTCTTGTTGTGCAGAAAGTGCTAATTGTTATGTTTAAAGGTTTACTGACACGGGTTTGAAAGTACACTCAAGCAGAAAAAGGGAAAAGAGCCGGCAGATTTAGAAATCTTCAGTGAGTTTTCAATCAAAACATTGCAAAGGCAGCCGGCGAGTGAGAGCATGGAGACAGCAGAGCTAATAGTATCTTTAGTTGCCCTGTTAGTGTAGCTGCTTTTTAATCGTAGTGTGGATCATTGGAGATGACGTCTGAAGGTTGATGTTATTCAAGCTCTGATCTCACATAAAACATGTTATTTTCAGGACTAATGAAGCAGCCATGCGATAAAAAATGTGTTTCTGTGTCACTTTCCTTTCATTCTGTTCTGTATCTAAGGGCTTGGATTCTTCATTTGACTTATTTTGGTGATCCTATGAGAAAACTAATGTTACTTGCTCCCCTATGTGGTGATAATGAGCCTTAGCTCTACGGTACCATATATGTCACTCAAATCTGTCACAGTTGTATTGCAGATCCTCGCTGCTCTTCAGCCCCCACAGCCTTATTAAAGACCCAATCCAGAATTGTTCCATTTGTGGCAGCACTGTTTTACTGAAACAGAATTATATGGGAAGAAATCATTCAATCCAAACTCATATTTCATATTTAAGATGTGTTTCCTGAGCTCCTTATTCATTGGCTGGTGACATGTAGTGCTTAATGTGATCTGAAAGATGGAATTGGTTTGCTTACAGCAACATTGTAAATACTGGAGCAAAACAGGCTTTACTTTTCACTCATCTGAAAGTTGCAATGAGATTATTTTCAATCCGCAAACTATTCAATATTTGACATGTATATAGATCCACATGTGATCCTGGATTGGGACTTTAAGTGTTTGGTTTACTGCATGCCCTCTCTACTTTCCATGTGGTTGAAATGAATGATGACCTGATTCTTGTTTGATTATATACAATCTGTGTTAAAAACATTATATTTTGACAGTCCAAGCCCTGCCTTCGCCCTCAGCATCAACACGATTTGCCATGAAATTAAGAAAAGCAGCAGCCAGCCCAAAGTGTTTCCTCCTAACCCTAAATGATGGATTCTCAGGATGAATGTAGGATTATTAGCTAAACCTGGCTGTGTTCATTTGGTCAGCCCAATTTGGTGACAGCACTATGACAGATTAAGTATCTAATAGCAGCTTTACACACTGTTTCCATTGGGTTTTCCCATTATAATACGTCTCACATTGATTCTTAAATCTTACTTCCCCCTCCCCTTTCCATTTTAAGTCTTTTTGTAATGCTGCTTTGGTGGTGGTGCACATGTTGCTCATTTTGTATTTTCTTCAAGCTGCTAATAGAAACTTAGTCTTTTTACAACATGTTATTGAACATCTTGACTTACCTTTCCCCCCCCCCCCCCCCATGGAAACTGTGCACGATGTGCACGGCTCAGTCTGTGCCAAGTAACCACTACACTCACAATAAGATGTTATTGTACAGAGCACTGTTGAATTTCCTGTATTCTCTTGAAAATAAACCCTTGTATTTTTCCCATTATATGTAAAGTACTAAAGAAAATGCAATACATACATGGCATGGTGTCTTTTTGTATTTGACCTGCAAGAGTTGAAGAACACAAGAGTATTTCTTTTTGCAATTTGTTATGCTTCAGTATGATTTCTGTATGTCAGCTATTTATTTAGCAATTCTGCCTCAATAGCTTTATATAAGAAGGACTTTAAAGGAGTGTGCACACTTGGTATTATAATCACAAACAGGTCTGATTTATACGATAAGTTGTGAGTTTTAGACATTTTGCAAATAGATTTAAACTGCAATCAAGGGTGACTTTTTAAACTTTCACTCATATCAATATTTCAACAAACAAAAACTATTTAAAAAAATGAATCGCTGACAAATTCATGGACTCAGAACTCCCAAAAAAGAGAGGAGGCTGATTACATAAGAGTGTTTATTTATTTTATTTTTGTTCATTCTGTAGCTTACATCTGACGATTTTGCTGATGCATGTTTTTCTGCCATTGATCAGATCTTGGTTTGAGTCCTGCTAGTGTTTGAAATCCACGAGTCCCCCCCGCTGTGCAGTCTGAATGCAGTCCGATAATACTCACTGCCAACACCTGCAGCAGCATGAAGACCCTGCTGAGAGGAGAGTGTAGAAACCTACTGTACTCTGCTACAAAAATCCATACTTGGAGCTGTTTTCTTGAAGTTTGGAGTGTTTTCTCCTGTTCGCTTCATTTGGGCAGCGGAGATCAAAGCCTTCTGATCTCAGGTAAAGCACTCGGGTCATTAGGAGAGAGTTATAGTGGGTTTATGGGGCGAGCAGACAGATGCTTACATCGGAAAGCCGCTGGAAAATAAGTTTGTTATGCTACAGTTTGAACAGATCTTCACACTCCTTGGTATTTCTGCAAATCAATTATCTAATTACAAAAATGGATTCTTAACAAAATAATATCAGCTGCATTTTTATTGACCAGAATTCAGTAAACAGGCCTTCACACAGAACTGGTAGATGTTCAGTCAAAACTCAAAACTTTAACACAGTGGAGGTAAATACACAAACATTTTAGAGATATAGAGAGAGATGTGTGAACGTTATATATATATAAAGTTCACACATCACTCTCTATATAAAAAGAAGGGCAACACAAGAATGTTACATCCAAAAAAAACAAAAAAACACGTATTCAGTCTTTATGAAAGCCATTTCCACACAAGATTAATTTCAGACTGTACAGTATGAGCCCTGACTTAAATTACATAATCTTTAAAGCAATTTAATGTACGTATTTAACCTTAAAATAACATCTTCAAACCTTCAAACTCACGTTGATGCTACACTGACTTGTAAAAGTGCTGCTCTTGAGCAAGAGTAAAGTACTTTACACCATGGTGTTAGCAAAGCTGTCAACACCCAGTTCTTTAAACATTCATTTGACACGGGTACAAAAGTGAATTGCAGTATAAATCTGTAGATGTCAGATCAGAAAATGACTGACTATTACCTATCGTTACTAACAGTACATTTGTGGGCGTTTACAGTCTAAAATGCTGGATTTAACAGCTGGTCACATCACAGGCTGTGGAATGTACAATCTATGGCTGTGACAAAAATGGAAAAAAATATACAGAAGGCTTTTTACAGCATGCGTTTATGTCATTTTGTACTATAGTGGTCCTCTATCACAGCTGATCCACTTAATAACACACAGGTGATGCTCAGAGAACAGCCTCAGTGCCCCTTTGGTAATAACATGATTTGTCTGGTTTAACATATTATTTCTCTGATGCCGTATGTCAGTCAATTTCAGCCTGAGCACACCAGCCATTTAGGCCTCATCTAACCTGTAATAAAGGGTCATTTCTGCAGAGGGACTCCCAACCAGTGTTCACATCCAGAGATGGAGAAAGTACACACGTCCTTTACTCAAGTAGAAGTACAGATACTCGTGTTTAAAAATACTCTGGTAAAGGTAGAAGTACTGACTAAACTTCTTTACTCAAGTAAAAGTAAAGAGGGCTTTGAAATGTACTTCAGTAAAAAGTACCCATAACTAGCAGCTGTTTTAAAGAGTACCTGACCTCCCTTTATATTAATAGAACAATAATGTCATTGTTAGCTAATGAATGTTTCCATGCTGAACAACGGCAACATGAAACGTTTTCATTGGTCCCTCTTCTTTAGAGAAGACCAGGAAATGATGGATACACGGATCGTGTTCAAATCAATAGGCACGCAATGACTCTAAATAATAATGATCACGCCACCAAACACACATTCAAACTAAAGGAACCAGCCTGTTTGGAAAATGTAAGAAGTAGAAAGTACAGGTATTTGGTTCAAATGTAAGAAGTAGAAAGTACAGGTATTTGGTTCAACATGTAAGAAGTAGAAAGTACAGGTATTTGTGTTCAAAATGTAAGAAGTAGAAAGTACAGGTATTTGTGTTCAACATGTAAGAAGTCAAAGTAAACAGTCATCAGAAAAATAAGTAGTGGAGTAAAGTACTGATACCAGAAACATGTACTTAAGTACAGTAACGAAGTATTTGTACTCCACTACTTCCCATCTCTGTTCACATACTGCTTAGAAGTACAAATCCTGTAAGTGTGAAGCCTAAGAGCATACATACACTTCTTCGGTGTCTGGGCTTAAAATAAATGACATGTTTAGACGTTTTGTGTGAAATGCTGTAACCAAAAGGGGAAACAACACGCAGAGCAACATGTGGTGACACGTCGTACATTTATCGCCCTACTTTCATGTTTTGTAATGTTTTTATTTCAATCCCGTGGAAAACAAGTCAGTCATGGAGAATGTTGTATCATGTCAAGATATTTCCCGAGCAGCTACAACGAAGCCTGGCAGCAGAAATATCTTTAACTTTATAAAACATCAATTGTAAATGTCAGGTTTCAGCGCCAGCCCCTCCGAATCACAGAGAGAGGCTTCTTTCTTTTCATTTTCACCGCCGTTCGGCAATCATACCGGGAGAAATCCATCATAGGAAGGGCAGAGATAACAGCTCCTCACTGACAGCTGCCTCCACGGACCACAATGCATTGCAGAGACAAGATATGTTGCATTTTAGGCGAGGGCCACACAGCTCTTCATGTGACTGGTAAAACTCTCGCTCGGCTGTTCGCATTTCTCCTGTCATATATATCCCTGTAAGTTCCTTCTTAGGAGAGATAAGGTAAACAAAATGATACCTACCTGAAATAGACTGATAAGTTGAGGGAAAGTTTATCTGCCAATTTCAAACCTTTTTCACTTTGGACGGTATATATAAGGTTTTAAGATACACATGATTTCCTCCTCAACCCCAATACAATGTTGGTGGATAGCGTTTTCATTTTGGTTCTCACTGAATGGAGAAAAATGGAGGTGGCAATGATACACAATTCTGTTATTGTCAGAAAATCCCCTTTACAAAAACAGCAGTTTCTTTGTCCAACTCTCAACAGTTTCCAACGTCTTTGTCCTGTTTGTGGCACTCACTAGGTTCCTACCAAAGGCATATTTCCAACAATAAAAACATACTTTTCTTTTTCAAAGGTATTGTATAATGTCCTTTTGCAAGCTACTACTCCAGAAAGGATGTTGATTTGTCTTTATCTTTCATGTGTTTGTATATAACATTAATATAAAGTAATGAAAGGGATAGCTTCCTATTTACTGAAGTTTTCATCGCTTCAGATGACTATACAGCTCTTCGAAATGAATGTGCTGTGTAGTATTCAATTACAATACCAGTACAGTTCTCACTTTATGTATAAAAAAAAAAGCTTAGAGTATTTTAATTCATGATTAGGTCAGTCCAAATCCACATTGTTTTAATTTACAAATATATAAACCTAACAATAGTCAGTGTTGCATAAAGGGGCAACTTCTCATTGTGTGTAATGTGTATTACTTCCTTCAGTTTTTGGTTAATACACATTTTTGGCGTTTATTGGAACACCTTAGTCCTTATACACTTTTTAAAAGGGAGGCGTGTGGTGCAGTGGGTGGTGCATGTTACAGGTTCAAACCCCACTGCAGTCAGCATGTCGTTGTGTCCCTGAGACACTTCACCCCAAATTGCTCCTGTGGGGATTGTCCACAGTATTGAGTATGTAAGTCGCTTTGGATAAAAGCGTCTAACAAGTGACATGTAATTTAATGTAATGTTAAAAAAAAAAGAAATTAGCAAATCAATTGGAGAAACAGTGTCCCCAACACTCCGGATAATCCACCTCACTGTGAACAGTTTTTTTTATAGGAGCTTTTTCTCCAGTGTAAAGTTGTTGCAATAAAAAAAGCAGTTCACTGTGAGTTATGGGGATTGATCAGATCCCAGGAATATTTTTCTGCAAAAGGGATGTTGTCATTGTCGTATTTTCTGTGTCATTTTTCAAAGCTGTGAAAACCACCAGCAGAATCCCATTTCCCTGAGGTAGGGGCGGAAATCTCATATCTTTAAAAAACCCAGGGAATAACAGTAATTTTCACAGGTCATAGAAGAAAAGCACAGCTGTAATTTAAGGCAAGACAACCCAGGCAAAAACATCTCATTTGTTATATTCAGTATATCCATTTTGCCTCCATAAAATGTCTTCTTTGAGACGTGGAAAGAAATCATCAAGAAAACATTGAGGTGTTTATCTTTCAATGTTTACTGTAGATTTATTTGAAAATTCACCATAAATTTGCATGAGATAATACTTAATCTGCATATTTGAATATACACTGTGAGAGAAGGTAATTATACAAGAGACAAGCGTCTTAATGTAAGTATTCAACCGTTTCATGGTGATATCTTTTTGTTAATTTGTTTACCTCTTTTCAAAATGTAGAACAAATTGGGTTTATTCACAAACCAAAACTCCAAGCAACAACATTTCCATTTGTATTCCAATTTATATTCTGAAGGTTTTTACAGAAGGGCTTTTTCATGTATGATTCATGGCTTAAACTTTTAAAACATTTTATTCCCAAAAACATGGACTCTCATATGCCTACAAAATAAAAAGAAAACAAGAATTCAGAACCTGGCTTCATCAAATGTCTAGATTTCTATTCTGGGAATGTATGGACATTGGCAAACATTTAATTAGACGATGCCTTATTTGCATATTTTAATTGTTGTTGGTTTTTTATAATGAATTGTGCTGGCATTGTGTAGTCTGACAGTTGGGGAATTGTTCTAAACAACTACAAGTAAAGTAATGTAATAGTGACCAGTGCAATTACTCTTTAAGGGGTAATTAGTTTGCAGTATTTGCCCTCATATTCCCATCCTTTCATAAATACAATACATTGATAAAGTATAATTGAGAAATGGCTAACCAAAGGCTGACCTCCAATTAGTGTAGAAATATGTTTAATTGGCAAAAGGAGGAGGAATCTGATACTGTCTTTTAATAGAACAATTGGTGCACAACACAGAACAAGTTCCCTATAAAAAGAATATATAAACAGATTATATAAACATATCAATAACTTTCTAGGTAAATGCAAGTCAGGGCCACATGTCCATTAGCATTTCACTAGCATAGCCCCAACAACAGATCAGCCACGCAGAAAACTCGACCTGTACGCGCCGTGTTTCGAAAAATCCATAATACGTACCTTTCAAACCTGTAGGGCCAAACATAGCTGAAGTGTGGAAGGAATCCTCGATACTACACGATTACATATTTCTGCACACAGCTCTGATGCACTTAGAGGAAAATAAAAATGTATATTTGTTAGTTTTGGAAACACAAAGAGGCAGCATCAAAGCATTCACTGACACATGTTGGCGTTTCTAAGCCAGGTCCAATCTCTGTACCCAAACCATCATCATTCTGCGGTTTAAATGCTGTGTAATCAGTCGCTCACGAGGTGATGTTTCCTCCCACTGCTCCACTTCCATAAGTCCTGCATGAGTTTCCTTCTTTATCAGAGGACTGGCTGTGAGACTGAGTGCAGCGACCAGTGCCCTGCTGGCTTTTTAAATAAATCTATCCATCTATGGTTTTCTGTTTTCTACGGCAAAATGGTTTTTTGCAACCAAGGACAACAAAACCATTATTCATCATGGCTGGCAAGACAGCAGTTTAAAGTTTCATGGCGGCTCAGAGTGTTACTTTGTAAGCGTGTCTTGTCTCCAACCTTGGCCATTGAAAAGCTAGAGAATTGAGGGGAAAGCATTTATTTGAACGCCTTTTTTTTTCTTCCTGATTACTTTAGTTTCAAGTGTTGAAGCTGTGTAAACTCACAAATATTAAACAATTACCAAAGATAGACTTTAAAGGCGGCACAGATACGCTTTCCAAGTGTTTGTAACTTCTTATTTGTCTTTGTGTGCAGAAACTATACAACACATACATGATTTATGAACATAGTGCCCATAAAAAATTCAACTTTTCTCTCCCAAACACAGAGTTGTCATCTTGTCTTGTCCTATAAGGACTAAAATCACATTGAGAGGACACGCTTCAGTTATTATTTATTTGAGTTTACAGTAATGTATGCACGACAACAACAGTGTTGACAGCTCCTGATGTCACATCCTGACACCTTTGCTCGGTGTGAAAGAGTTTCAGATCCCGGTGAATGTGTGGGAGTCTACGGTGCTCAGGAAACAAAAGTCGAAGCTTAAGAACATAGCTTTTGGCCACAGCTTGACACCTGCTGTGATGAGTGTGTGTGTGTGTGTGTGTGTGTGTGTGTGTGTGTGTGTGTGTGTGTGTGTGTGTGTGTGTGTGTGTGTGTGTGTGTGTGTGTGTGTGTGTTTAAACAACCACCCACCTGTATGTGTGTGAAGACGTAGCAGCACAGTCTGCTTTATGGGTTTCTTCCAGATCTCTGTTTGGATCTTGGAAAAAAAGAAATCAGAAATCAAATCAAAGTTTATTTATATAGCCCAACATCACAAACACATTTCAAGATTCAAGATTCAAAGGTTTTATTGTCATATGCACAAAGCTACAGTGTAGAAAAGGCAATGAAATTATTCTTACCCCCAACAATGCAGCATATATAATAATATACAAAAATACAAAATAAAAAGTAGTGCGAAAAGTCTATATACATGTAAATAGAATATGGGATATGTACAAGAACAGAGTATGAAATTAAATAATGTAAATTAAGACAAAATTAAATACAGTTTATTGCGATGATAACTATGAGTATATTGCAAGATGACAACAGGAATGTTTATCGGGGCTTTACAGAATAACAAACATAGATGACAGTGTAACATATCGTTTAAAACCAGCTCTAACTATAGGCTGTATTAAACAGGAAAGGCTTCCACACACTCTGAACATTTTGGACACTGTCTGCCGCCCTAAATGCAGACAATAACAGTTTTTAAAAGCCTCTGCCGGCGGCTGTGTGTCTCCCTGCTGCCTGGCCGTACTTCCCTTCATGTTGGGAGCTGCGAAGCAAACATTTCTGATTGGGCGGCGCAGCGAGCTCCGTGTAATGACATGCAAATGTGTCTCTCAGACGGTGAAAATGTGTTTTTAGTCCACTGCCACCTTCACAGCAGGCCAGGGAAACTCAGCTGGCTTTGATGTTGGAGCTGGTTTTCCACGAGGCATTCATGTCATGTTGGAAATCTGCGTAGGCTCCAGTGTCACCCACTGAAGTGTTATCTCGAGCAGCAAACATTGCAAGGAAATGTTGGCAAACATGATGCTAAAGATGATGCTGTGTTTTGATCATCTAAATGCAATCAATTTTAATTATGTAAAGCACTTTCTGCAGCAGCGTATCTATGGAGGACTCGAAAGTCATGGAGAATTGTAAACTGAGTGGGCCTGAACGATTAAGAGAAACGTTGATTTTGAGTGATATTGCAATTGTGATTTGATTTGAGGGATTGATCATTTTTGAAACAAGGGGTCCTATTATGCTTGTTGGGGTTTTCCCTTTCCTGTAGTTAGTTAAACAGGTAAAGCCATTTACCTGTTTAACTGATTTTGACATCCTTGAGGCCCCATTTACACGGGAACGCAAACGAAACGCAAACGAACCGAATTCGATATCAAAAAAGTCTTCCGTTCACACGGATACGGCTCAATAAACGTGTCCCTTCACACGAGACCACTCGACCCGCTGGAGACGCTGTAGTACATATGCCGGGCCTGTAAGTGGTGCTGTACTTCCGCCACAAAATACACCAAAAGCAGCGAAGAAGACTCCCGAGCATGGTTGCCATGGTTGCCTGGTTGCCCTTCTGTTTATGCCCCGCGGTGGATTTAGCAACATGTAGTTCATGTAGTTCTCCATGTCCACTTGTTGCTGATGGTTGTGGTAGAGGAGCTGTAGATTTTGCACTAACATCTGTAGCATGGCATGCTACAGCAGTGAGCAGCAGAGGTGGGGAGAGGCGGGGCTATGGCTTCATCGTTATCAGGAAAATGATCGTATAGGACGTACACGTTTGGCCCCCCAGAGCGTTCCGTACGCAGATCTATCCACCTTGGGACCCGTTATCGTTTTAGAGGTCCGTTTCCGCGGTTCTGTTACGACCTCGTGTGAACGAACGGGCTATACGAAAGAGAAAAGTAGCGGATACAACACGTTTCGTTCCCGGCGGGACTCAGCATGTTGTCAGGGTCCATCATCAGAGAGCCTCTGCAGCGAGGTGATAACCCCGAGCCAACACTTCACACCTAATCATGAGCAAGAGGCTGACCCAGAAGAGGAAATGCAAAGAAAGCAAAATAAACTCTGAACAACAAACACACCAAATATTTATGTTGCTCAGAAGGCAAGTCTGATGTGACAAACTCATGAATATTGGAGGATGCCTTCTTAGTTTTAGTTTGAAAAAGAGTCTCTCTCTGCTATTTCCTCGCAAGTTGTATTATAGAGAAATATTTCTTTAAACTAAATGAAAGTACAAAAAAGTTAGCATTAGATTATTACATGTTACTTGTTAGACGCTTTTATCCAAAGCGACTTACATACTCAATACTGTGGACAATCCCCACAGGAGCAATTTGGGGTGAAGTGTCTCAGGGACACAACGACATGCTGACTGCAGTGGGGTTTGAACCTGTGAACACCAACACACAACTCACTGCACCACACGCTGCCATGGTGCAATTTAAATCGTCAGAACAGTTTGACGTCCATTTTCTTTATCCTAAGGCTCCCTAGAAGGTTCATAACCCTTTGTAGAAATATATAAGAACGACGTCATCCTTTGTTCAACTATACAAAGGCTGAGGTATACCATATGTAATCATTTCGCTTCTAAAGCAACACGTGGGAAAAAAAGGACATAAATCTATAGATACACTGTTGTATAAGTTATAAGTATAATACATTCCCTGGCAGAAAAGATTCTTCACACATTTATACCCAGAACTTTTCCTGTCTTGTTTAGGGATGTATTAATTGATGGAAGGAGATCAGACCAAAATCAATCATAATCGATTATGATTTAGCTCTCTGAAGTTGGGTGTTTTGAGCTTCCTCTAGACTAGAGGGAAAACAGGGATTTTAGCCTTTGTCAACAATTTACATGCACACAACCTTTTCAACGCACTACAGCAAGTGGAAACCCCCCACAAAGCATAAGAGGGCCTCTTTAATTGTTTTGCATTGGACCTAAAGCCTCTTACACACCAAACTGACACCAAAGAACACGTTGGGACGCGTCGCCTTACGTCTCCTGCGTCTTGGCCATGTTTCGCACTGGAACACACCGCAAAGACTTCAGCCGACGGCCAAGTTGCACATACGAACTGCGCATGCGTGAGTGGCAATAACTCTCCTTACCAGCAGGCGGCGGTAGTGTGTATTCGTCATTCAAAAGAGGCAACAACCGGAAGACAGACTGCGTGATAACCGAGAGAAGAAGAACAGACTGGCTTCAACTTTTATTTCTTCATACTGAAAGCAACATGTAAATGTAACACCATGGGTTTAAAAGGTGCAAATAAGCCTGCAGTCATTAATCCATATTCATTATTTACCACTTTAGAAAATACGAGTGTTACATGCAGTGTTTGGGACTTTTGAACTATTCTATATATTATATTCTGAGCCAGGGGAAGAGGTTAAAGAAACAGAGTCTTCTTCTTCATGTACTGCTGTACAAAGTGCACCCATCATGTAACATCACTTTCAAAGACACGTGTTATATAATTTATACTTCTTCATACATGATTTAAACCCTAGCTATAGCAGAGGGGCAAGTGAGGGTCAATCTGATTTGAGAACTGTCCCCAAACACTCTGGTTTTGATCCTTTGCCTAAGAGAAACTTTAACTCAGATGCTTTAAATCAAGGCTTTCTAAATTGATGAAGATGAAGAGTTTGTCCTCTCTTCATCTCCTGTATGTTTGAGTTCTCACAGCCAGGAGTTATTAACTTGCTCTAAGTGTTTTTGTGATGCAGATAATGAGGTTCACTTATTAAAAAAGGCACTGTTTGTACCAAATAGCCAATTTCATGCAACATGGGCAAAGCTAGATGGATGTGTTGTATTTACTGGTTATGATTAAAGTATTGATTGCTGTGGGGGGAATGAGGGTGTTGCAATGATTAGAAAATCACAAGATCATAATGTAACGTGCAACAAACAAGTTGTTTCCAATACATAAAAGGAAAGGAAACTGATGTGTAAAAATCGTGGATATTATGAAATAATATTGCTGCAATTATATGAACACCAAGTATCGCCAAATGTCAGTTCTTACTTCTTAGAAACCAAATAAATACTTTTGAGATAGTTCTTGTAATATTTGTATCAGCACAACAAGAAAAAACAACCTTCTTAAACCTCAGGAAATTTGAATGTGGAAATCACCAAACTTGGAGATGTTAGCAGCTCACAATGTCTCCACAAAGCTACTCACACACAGAGACAGCTTTAAAGTAGATTAGGAAACAAACACGTGTTCTTGTCCTAAAACAACAAACTCTAATGAGCAGGACATTAACATTAGAGCATTGACATGGTGTCTCTCCTGCTGAGGCAGATATCAAATCTAAATTGATCACCAATTAGCCCTTCTTTTCACTGAGAGACACTGTGTTCACACTCAAAGCTCCTGCTGGGTGATGGACTGCAGGTGAATCCTGCGACATCAATCACTTTCCAGAGTCCAATGAATAATTTCAGCACTCTTAATACCCAGTCGTAAATTGAATTCATTATTGATAACTATCATCAGATAATGCAAGTTAAAGAGGTCGACTTTAGTGGGCAAACGGCCTGGAAATGCTACAAACATTCATTATATGTTTGATGTGATAAATGATCGGTGGATGCTCTGTGAATAGAGGTGCCTTGAGAACAGTTCTCTGCTAATTCAACACTTCCCCACCGTGCAGTTATTTTTTATTACTTGTCTCATTTGTTTTGACTGAGACCGGCAATCGAGTTTAGAAATAACACCGTTGCAATAATGGTGGCTTTTTTAAAATGGCCTCAGGGTCCACTGAAGGTGTTTTTTTTTTTTTACACGTCTAGACTTGATAGCCTGAATAAAGTCAGATTGGACTGATGTGAAGTTTAGTTACTATGGCAACAAATAAAGGGAAGGATTCATCCATTTGAAACCAGAAAATAAAAGTTAGCTTCAAACTCAACTCATGGGATGGGATCATCAAAAGAGTTGTTTTAAAAATGGAAAATTGGTTATTCACTTTGTGTTTTTTTGTTTGTTTATCTTCCTTTTATCTATGATGAAGTTCTGAGTCTCTGCAGGGATCCACAGCCGCTTCGCTGCATGGTCATGATTGTCATTTTCTATTGATCTGCGTTGATGTATCCCAGTGTGAACTTCCCCACTGGCCAAATAACAACAGATTTATAATTGATGCTATTGTGACAATTAGTCTTTCATCCTACCAGGACCAATGGAGACTTTTCTTTGTTTACGCATAAATCTATAGTTACTTTTCTATTATAATTTCCCTTCGTGCCGTCTGGCCTTGGCAATGATTCAATCATGTGTTTCCATCTGGACGAAGAATCAGTGCTTGTGAGTTTCTGAGAACGAAGAAGGAAGCACCCTCTCTACAAAAATGTAATTAAAATACATGCTCTGACTATATAGGCCTTACTAGCTTTTCAGAGCTTTTGTTTGTATGTCGCTGTCTTCGTTAGCGAGTGGTGCTAACTGAGGTGTTGTGATGAGACCAGATGAGATCTCTAGATTGTAAGATTCGATGTCATTTTATAACAGGTGGTTGTTTATGGGGAAAATGGCATCCCTTATATATGATCAAAATTCATTTTACGCAATAAATAAGTCCGAAAACGACTGAACTAACGCTAGAACCAAACATCAGCTGTCTGGTAAAGCGTTTAGTGGGAAGAGGTCAAGGCATCGACCAGAAGTCAGTCGGTGGTCGAAGAAAGATCAAAGAAGCCATTAGTCTTGTTAATATGTTATGCATGTAACACACATCAAATATGAAATTGCTTTCATACAGTAAAAGCCTGTCCATAAACTTTGGAGCTCTTGTTGCAACCCTTACTGAAATACCCCCAAGAGATAGTACTTGCACACCTTGGAAGTATACAAGGGGTCTGTATTTTAAAGGTCCCATGTCATGGCCATTTCTACTGATCATATTCCATTGTTGAGGTCTACTAGAATAGATTTAAATTGTGCAATTTCACCAAACTCACATTGGTTTCTCATACAGCATCTCTGTATAGTATGTGTATTCACTCTCTGTCCTAAACGGCTTGTTGGAGCTCCTGCCCCCCCCTCCCTGTGAGCACAGCGTGCTCTGATTGGTCGGGACATTGCGAGGCTCGTTGCTGCTGCGAGGAGCGACAGGTTTCCGGGTCGGCGATACAGCGAGAACAAGCGAAACTCATCCTGAGCACACAAACACTCACAGCCGAAGTATAAACAATAAGTGTGGCTTGATATTGAGGAAGAAAAAGGTTTATAACGCTGTGAGAATGGGTCTGCGGAGAGCATTTCTCCGCCATCCCAACTCGTCTATTACCAGGTTCAGGGAGCTCTATGCAAGTCAATGGGACTCCCTGTTAGTTAGCCAAGGGATCCTGGTGTGTGAGGTGCTCCGCGGATTGGTCCATTTGGGCCAATCCGGTCATTTGTTGTTGATTTGGATGTTCACACGTCACAGAACCCAGGAAGCAAACAATGGAAAAAGAGAAATCCCCAACGAGGCGTTCTGGGGCAGCATAGACAGGTCTTTTCTGTGTTAAGAGTTTTACTCCCTACAGGGTATACTTTGAGGGTTTGTGACGCTGCAGACCGTTTACATGCAGAAAACCTTCATAACACACAAGGGGACGGGTAATAACCGGAAAAGCATGACATGGGACCTTTAACACTTACAGTTATTGTAATATTACACCTAGATTGAGTTATGAAGAACGATTTCTAGAGGAATCTCCCAAAAAGGGTTCAATGCATTACCACATTACCTTCAGGAGGTCAAAATGGCTTTCTGAACAGCAGTATTTCAAAAGAATCCTCTGATAAAAGCCCAATTTCTAGAAGTGCAACTGCCAAAAGAAACCTCTTCTGGCAGTTGGCATGAGAAGAATAGCTTAACACATTGTTTTGGCGTAGACAAGTGTGTGTGGGGTGTTGTACTCACGAGACTAGACAACATTTCCTCACCAACAAAGTCCTCGTTTAGACGTTTTCTGCTGATGGTTGCTGACACTGCCTCAGACACAAATCTGGACTCGCTCATATGTGCAAAATTGAGTTGAAGTGTGATGACTGGAAAGACTGTGGCGTATGTTTTTGAATGACAAGCTCTGTGTAAGTGAGACTGGCTTTGGCAACACTTTGGTAGAAATGTGACTGAGCCATGGTTGGTTACTCTTGTATCTTTTTTTGGCAGCGTTTCTACATCAAATGGTCAAAGTTTTTTTGAAACTACTGTATGAATTATTAATCCGTACCCACTAGAGACGATGAAGGTAGAGCAGAGATGGTGCTGCCTCGATATGTTATCGACCTGAAGCGCAGAGAGTCTGTAAATGCTGAGATTTTAGGTCAACTTTCACAGTAGACCTATCCAAACATCACATTTGTATTCCTCGCCGCCTCTAAAATGCATGATTTTGGCTGTATTTTCAAATAACCCTCATCAAACACATTGAGATGATGTGACTTGCAACGTTCAATTAAAACAGGCATTGTTGCCATGGGATTTCTAGCCCTCAGTTACATTTTGTATGATTGACATTTCCCTCAATGTCAGTTACAGCAATACCAGGAAAATGGACTTCACAAAACAGCCTTCATAACAACCTTTTACTCTGCTGACAGCACGGGAACGGACCTTATTTGACCTCTTTTAGTGCGCACATATTCTCATGTTTACTTTGTTGAGCACAGACTGAAAGGGATGACTCACCTGAACTTTCTTCTTTCTCCATGGTTATGAAAATCCATGTGACCTGTGTGATAGAAAAGTTTTTGTTAAATGAAGGAACAGTTCTCTTCTTGCAACCTTGTCTACTAGGAATGACATTCCCTTTCAACTGAACTGCATTTCAATGAAACAAACTATCCAACTGTTTAAGGTCGCAGTTTCAAACGTACATTTAGCGTTGTGAATAAAAACGTAAGAAAATCAAATCACACAAAATGACTTGCTTATGTTCAGACAACAAATCTACTTGGTTAGGTCTGGTATACGATCATGGTTTGGCTTGAAATAGGTACATATTGAAAATGAATCCAAACAAGTGTGAGAGGTAAATGTGGGAAAACAGTTTAGAAACACCATTTTTTTTTGGGAAGGAAAACTCCATTTTGTTGGATCGACAGAAGAGACTGTGATTCTTTGTTTTTCTCAATCGATTTCATGTATGTGATGTAAAATGCAAAGGCTTGCTGTCTCATGATTGATAAATCAATGCAGGTAATTATGTTTCGAGACAGTAAAGGAGCCCAAAAGCGCTGGCACAAATCACTGAGAACTGCTTTGAAGCTGTATTAGTTAGAGTAATTGGCAATTCATTCAATGCATGACAAGTTAAGTGCTTGATAATTATGGGGTCCTTCTTGCAATATATTTTTAAAACCTCCGGTCAAAGTGTTTCCTTTTATTGTTTTTGTAAACCTTTAAATGCAGAGTATTTTTACACCATATTGTTTGCAAACTGGAAGATCTTGTCTCTCTTTTCACTGGGGCAATATACTCTCAGGATTATTCAGAAAACAGAAATAACTTTCCAGAATAAGCCTTCGGTAATTGAGTGCAAAGCAGCAAGTTTTATATTAAAAACTTCACCATCACAAAGTAGAACTTCATTACTCATACACCAGATATAGTCCAAAGATGAATCCAATATCCGATCTAAATCCACCATTTTAATATGCTTCATTTGGAGTGAATGATATTAGCATAATGATGGTTATTACAGGATTCTTTATTGATCCTCGAGAACATCACATTTTATCTGGTTTCCCTTTCTTTCACAAGACATTTGATCAAATAAATCCAGCGCTATTAATAAACCAGACATGGTACGTTGAACAGATGCTTTAACAGAAGAAGCCATCTGTGAATATGAGATTTGAAAAAAAACTTTTAAGTAACTTTAGAGCAATCAAAGTAGATTCATGTTAGAAAAAAGAAAAAGCAAAGAAGTATATTATGGCTAGCTCAAGGCTTAAGGGTATTTCTGATGGAAAGTGACTGCTGACAGAAATACTACAAATAGAAATGGGTCTTTAGGTGAACCGGAGAGTACTGAAGAGTCACGGATTTTCTCAGCATTTTATGATCAATATGTAACAAGGTTTACGATTAATGTATCGTCCATTGAGAAGCCTCTCTTAAGGTACATTAAGTGCCATCAGCGTCCAAAGTGCCATGACCACTTCCACCATTGTCATAGCATTGATTTTTGCAGAGAGGACCGATAGGTGATCCCGAATATCCTTGTTATTGCTGACTTCATGAGAATACTTATAATGCAAGAAAGGGACTCAAATCCATTCCAGGCAGTCTATTAAAATGAAAACCCTATCAAAGAGTACTGAGCATGAAACGCAGAAACATCGAATGATTAGCTCAGTTTCCACAAATGGGAAATATTATTATCTACACATTTTTCTCATTATGATGGATTTACAGACTAGAAGTAATTTCTAAAGTTCTTCTGTCATGACCCAAACTGTTTCAAATGGTGTTTATATTTATTGTATTTTAGATGTTCATGTCCCATGTTGTTAACTCTGTTTTATATAATGTTTTTCATTGATTTTATCAATTGCATTTATACTTTTTGGTAGACCTGTGTTTAAGTCTGTTTGAGACTGAATTAAATTATTATTATTTTGTATAGGCCTATGCGGTACTTTTTTGCTAATGTTCTGTATTTAACTTTGTTTCAGTTAATAAAGTAGAACAAATGAGAGAGAAACAAAAACAAACAAATACACTGATGAATGAATTTAGCTTAAAAAAAGAGGCTCTAAATTAAGACACAAATGAGCAACAAACAAGAAACTTTGGAGCAGTGAACTACATTACCCCAACTAAATGCGAGCGCACATTACTACGGCAAGCGGGAGGAGGAAATTAATCCTTCGCGTTTCGTTTTTGAATCCGTTTGCTGCTTAGGCATCAGTAAAGCAAGTCGGAAAAGTTTCGTAAAAGTCTTAGTTTGTCGTGAGTAAAACCGGTTAGTGTTTTACAGCCGTGAATCTTCAGTGAAAGTCATTCAGACGGTCCACTCAGGCGGAAACGTTAGCCATGTTGTTAACTTAGCCGCAAAGCTAAACACAACCGTGGCTAACTGTACAGCTAGCTAGCTCTTTACTTTCTTATTTTATCTGGGTGTTATTTTCTAACATCAGACAATGCAACACCATGGTAGTCTTGAGAGAAGGGATGTGTCCTGGACTGGATGCGGATTTAGTGCGTGACCTGCGTGCTGCAGACATTAAAACAGGTGAGTGTTTGAAGATGCTTCATTTGAAATATAAACTACAGCAGCAAGAACAAGCATGGATTATTGTCAGAGGTGGAAAGTAACTCAAGTAATGTACTCAAGTAAAATGTTGAGGTGCTTGTACTTTACTTGAGTATGTCCATGTTGTGCTGCTTTATACTTCTACTCCTCTACAGTTCAGAGGTAAATGGTGTACTTTTACTCCACTCCATGTATTTAATACCTTTAGTTACTTTACAGATGTGGATGAATGATGTGAAATATAATCAAGTGTTAAATCAGACTTTAGTTCCACCTGGAGTAAAGTCACAAGCTACCCTGCAGTATACAAAGTCATTCAAACTAGCTGCACCTTTACCAGCTTTGAGAACACTTTAATGATCAATCATTATAAAACATATCATATATATTATTCTGAAATGGACCAATCTGCACAATGACTACTTTTACTGTCGCTACTTTAACTATATTTTGATGAGAATACTTGTGTACTTTTACTGACTCTGCTTCTTGTCTCCTCAGTGGAGGACGTGGTCTCTTCTGACATCGAGGAGCTGGCTCAGAGATGCTCTGTGTCGTATAAGGTATTTATCATAGACTGGTATTTATACATCCATAAAGTACACATGTTGCTCATTCACTTTCACAGGACCCTGAAAAAGGTGCATGTGATTAAGCAACAAGTGGAAGAAGTACTCAGACCCTTAACCTAAGTTAAAGTAGAAATACTATGGTTTTAAAATGTTAATTAAGAAAAAGCTAATCAAGTATCATCAGCAGAATGTATTTCAAGTCTCAAAAGTACTCAGTATACTATTATTATTCTTGTTTATCACCAACGAATGCATTTCAAAGTGAAGCCAGTTTTAGTTACTTCTTTAAATACCAGGTAGATTTGTACTACAGTACTGCATCACATCATATAAGCATATTATGTATTTTTATATTGCCAAATTAGCTAACTAGATTGTATTAAATTAAAAAATGTTATCCCAAATTGGAAAATATGTTTGTCACGGCAGCAGAAAGTTAACAGGTTTCACACATGAGTTAAAAATATAATAAAATGCAAAACAAAATACAAACAGTAACAATATCAACAGTAGAACAATTATACAAATATTGGAGTTCAAAGCTTGTTTTGTCTCTCCGAAATGTGTTGGAGTTGAAGTATATTTAGCATTAACAAAGTATGACAACATTATACTTGTATAGAATACTTGGGTAAATTTACTACATGTGAGAATCAGCCTTGTTAGATTGGATTGTCATCTCCAAGTTGAGTCATTTCTTACCCATATATTATATCCATCAAATCCATAAGTGTCCAATACATATGCACGCACGCACGCACGCACGCACGCACGCACGCACGCACGCACGCACGCACTGCAGCCAGCAACATCTTCCCTGTCACAGTGTGAGTCCACTGACCCCTCACACACACACACACACACACACACACACACACACACACACACACACACACACACACACACACACACACACACACACTGCAGCCAGCAACATCTTCCATCAGTGTGAGTCCACTGAACCCTCACACACACACACACACACACACACACACACACACACACACACACACGTTGAGCTCTGCCTAAATGAAGACCCTTTAACCAAACATATTTCCTCATTGTTACATATGACGGTTTATCATTGAAGACAGTAACATTATTCCCGTGTAATGAATCAAATCATAAAGCTTTCTTTTGCTGTGCTTGAAATAAATGAAATGAAAACAAAAACCCACCCACACTCTAAACTTTATTTAGTCCCTGACTCGAGTTTCTCATTGTGTAACTGATTTATATTAGGTTAGCTAATGTTATAAAAGCAGTAATGTAAGCAGATCTCCGTATGGGGAGAAAGTTCATCTTTTTATCAAGTCGGGCAAATTAGTTTCTGTGTATTTAATTGTATTTTTCCAGTCAGTAATTACAGTGCTTCTCCTGTAGATAAAGCAGGAGCTGCATTGCAAGTGTTAGAGCTATAGAGTAAGTATTAGGCGATATTAAAGGGTCTAGCCGTCAGGAAAGCAGAACTTAAACATCTCCTAACTGGATCTACAAAGTCCTTCATTATCAGATTGAACCCAAAGAGGCTATCTATAAGTTTTGAATCATTTTGAGAGCAGATATCATGAAATAATTTCTTCCTAACTCACTCCTGACCTTATGAGCAGATGGCATGGGAAACACATTCTGGTTTAGATCATAAATACGGCTTTCCACCAAACATTTTTAGAGTTATAAGAGCGCAAATAATGTGGAACGTGACCCACAAGGTCATTGTTGATAAAAGGGAATAATTGTGTGGGTGGTGAGGTCAGGGAAGTCAACCCTTGTTGGTAAAAAGATGAGAGAGCTTTCCAGTTTGCAAAACATCCACCATGGTCACACCAAGGTTGAACGTAGTGTAGAAATAAACAAAAGATCTTTGGCTGGCATTATGTTAAGAGTTATGGCATTCAAACATGTTGGGGGCACTTATTTTACAATGTTAAAATAGTAATAACTGAATACATTTGTTTTTTTTAATGTGAAATTGCAGTTAAATGCATGCACTAGAATAGAAAGGCCTGAACTGGTACATGAATACTTGATTTTTAAGTCTTTTACGTGTTTTTAGAGCATTCTTAAACTGGTTTCTTGGGATTTCTTCCCCTTAATTTCCGGCCGTGGCTGAACGATATGGCATTTTATTTAATTACATGTTTTCAAGTTTCCATATCTTATTTGTCTCCTGTATAGGGTCCTGCAGTCTATGGATATTATATGAGCCTATCTATAGATATGAGGGATGCTCCGATCGATATCGGCCGATACTCACTCTCTGCCGATCGATCGGTGCTCTCTAAAAATGCCGATCGCATGACGTAAAATGATGATATTTGTATATGTGTTGTCTTATACTGGTTGTAATGGCTGAATTACAGTAAAGTAATGTCATTTTCTGAATTTAAAACAAGACTTGTAGCTTATCTACTGTTTTCCTTTACCCCATTAGTCAAAAAAAATCCACATTAATGATGATTATTTCTCACAATTCTCATTGTATATATATTTTGTGAATACACCACTTATCAACCCTTACATTTTGTCTTACATTTCTAAGTATTTAGTAAAAAATATTGTGATATTAGAGTTGTATCTAGATCTCCCTGCCCTGCTTCTGTAGTTTAAGATCCACGGAAGACATATTGTAGTTGCGTGGAGTTATGTACCACTATAATAGTGAATATAAACACAACACAAATATGTAGCCGCTAATGCAGGGAGATTTTTCTCACTTTATGTTTCCATACAAAAGAGCCACAGTCTGTAGTTTCGTACAATTACATTTTCTGAAAATACTCTGAAGTACGCTCAACAGAAATTAAGGCTCCTTACTTCCCCCCTCTTCCTAACTAACAGAACTAATGATAAACAGGTGAAGGTGATTTGAATTGAACATGTCTGTACAATAACCAGTTTCCCTCAATAACCAATAGTGACAAAGTGACACACCAAGCACATCCTTGCTCCTAAAACCACCTTGATGGATGTGAATTGAGTTAAAAGTGTCCAAAGATATCCTCACGTAATAAGAGAACGTTTTTTTCCTTCCATGACATCATTATATTTTCTGAATCTACTGTTTAAGGTCCATGCCTGCAGCAGGTTCAGAGTTCTGCTGGTGGCTGAGCTGCACGGGTTGTTCTGCCTGAAGGCTTCCCCTGAGCTGATACCCAGCATCCCTCTGGACCACGCACACACACACACACACACACACACACACACACACACACACACACCACACACAACACACACACACACACACACACACACACACACACACACACACAGAAAGAGGTCAACACTAGGTCACCTGCAGGGAGCATTCATTTGAATACAGCAGCTCAATTAAAGCTGCTATGTAAAAACAGACCCATGTTATGAGAACATTTCCCAAATTAGGGCGCCAACATTTCCACTAATTGAGACCCAACAGATTTGGCTCATTTTCCATAAATACATTTTTGCTGTTGGGCATAAAGTCTGGGAGGAAATCCTCTCGCCCAGAAGAAGAGACTAATCACAATGTAAGCCTGCTAAACAGCTCTAAGTGCTTCTCTTTCTACAGAAACAGGATTGGAAATTAGATTTCCTTCCTCCCTGTGGATCTGTTTTCATGAAAAGCATCACTACCCAGACTCTTTATGAACACTGAGTGTTTCCATGCAGTAGATCATGGGTGGGGAACCTTTTTCCTTTTTTTCAACATCCTCCGAGGGCCGTACGAATTATTGACCTCTGCTTAAAAATACTAAAATCACAGCCCATTCATTTCTCCTTTCTTTCATGCTGTGCAAAGAAAAAGCAACCTCTTAATCCAGATATCTTGGAGGCCGGAGGTTCCCCACCCCTGCAGTAGACAGATATAATCTTGTATTATCCAATGGGATGTCTGCAGTGTGTGAGGTGGAAACATCACAGAAGCTTAAAAAGGCGATCTTTAGATTAGAAGATCACATATTTATTTATACAAACACAAATACTGATTGGTCCTTTTCCCTATTATTGTAGAGAGAAGTGATACTAATTATACTACTCCTAACACTAATACATTTGGTTTGAACAACACCTTTGATGGCACTCATGGTCCCCTCACATCACACAAGATCAGCAAATTAGCATTAAATTAGCATCAAAGCAGGGAAAGCACCAGTTCTAAAACATCAATGAAATCCAAACTACTGTGCTGTTTACATGAGAACGCAAACGGTTGTATCCGCTACTTTTCTCTTGCGTATAGCCCGTTCGTTCACACGAGGCCGTAACGGAAACGGGGAAACGGACCCCGCAAACGATAACGGGTCCCAAGGTGGATAGATCTGCGGACGGAACGCTCTGGGGGGCCAAACGGCTCCGTGTGTACGTCCTATACGATCATTTCCTGATAACGATGAAGCCATAGCCCCGCCTCTCCCCACCTCTGCTGCTCACTGGTCATTAGCTACTGACCATGCTACAGATGTTAGTGCAACATCTACAGCTCCTCTACCACAACCATCAGCAACAAGTGGACATGGAGAAATACATGAACTACATGTTGCTAAATCCACCGCGGGGCATAAACAGAAGGGCAACCATGGCAACCATGCTCGGGGGTCTTCTTCGCTGCTTTTGGTGTATTTTGTGGCGAAAGTACAGCGCCCCTTCCAGGCCCGGCATATGTACTACAGCGTCTTTGCGTGTAAATGGGTCTAAAACATCAATAATCAACAAATCAAATATATTATTATTAACAAATCAGAAGTGTTAAAACATCAGTTAAATGAACAATAAAACATGAAATAAGCAAGAAATGACAATGACTTAAACCTCAACATAATCAACATTCATATGTGAAATAAATAACATTCAATGCATAAAGCGACAACAAAAAATAAACAACAAATCATGAGAAATGTATTTAAAAATAAAACGCACAATAAGCAACAAATCAACAAGAGCATGCTTTGTAAGCAACGACAGAGTAAACACATCAATCACGAGTTGGAAAGTTGTATAACATGCAGTTAAATACAGAACAGTGGCAGAGTCAATACCATCGACTCAGTATTAGATGTGGAGGCAAAGGGTCAATTTAAACATCGCTTTAACGCTGCAGCTCCACGTGACGCGAGTGGGTTGGCCTATATTTCATTTCATTGAATACATTCATCTAGGCGCCCTCGAGTGCAGAATGAATCATCAACCTATACATTAACATTCCACAGGAGGAGAGGGTTTTCCTGGCAGATACCAAGAGAGGGCCGAATAATGAAGACAGGGACAGAATTAGAAGTTGGAAAATGTATTTTTTTATCGCGGCCTGATCCTTAAGTTGCATGTGGAAAACTTCAGAAGCCTCTCAGCGTCAGCGTGTGAGCTGATTGGTCAGTGAAACATCCAATTACGTAATGAGGACTACTTTTTCTCTCCCGTGGTATCCGAGTGGGATCGAGGGGTTTTAGTCTTCTCCCCTTTTATATGAAAACAGCGAGTAGTGTGTGATTTGGTGGGAAGCTTTTTATTCATTAGCCGGAGTGCCTCGTTGAAGAAATGAGATTTTCCCGCCAATTGTATGAAAAGATGAATTTCTTAGGGATTCAGGTGTTGAAACAAGAATCAATGAGCTCCTTAATGACGGAGAAATATCTCTTCTGCTTTAGGGACATTTTCTTCGTGGTTTTGATGTCCTAATTGGAGGTTCGGATCAATGTCAGCTCTGATAACGATCCATCTGCCATTATCTCGACTCCATTATCATTTACGACATGATGGCTTATTGTTCATGTGTCTGTTCCCATAGTCCGTGGGTGCTAATAGTGAAATAAAGGCAAGAGGCTTTGCGTGTCTCAACTGAAATGTGATTACTTTAATTGGTTAAGCAATCTGACGGTTAATATGCTTGTGTTGAGAGATGAGTAAACTCGTTTGCCAATTAAAATGTCTTGATGGCAAGCAGTATGCACGGTGTTAGATTTAAATATACGGACGCTGGAGAATGCCTTCGATAGGCTGTGGGCTTCAATCTCAACACAATAACAACACTTCAAACTGATCTAAATGTTTCTTCCATTATATTTCAAAGTGCTCACCAGAATCAAATCACTTTTAGGTTATCAAACTAAAAAGATCTAATGTTTGCTCGGTCCATTTGCTCAAACATTAGGACTTTCTGCTTTTGTTTGGTTTTAAATCGTTGTATCACTTGTTGACTCCCCCTTGAGTTCTGGAAACTTGTGATGGACACGTTGTTTTAAAACGTTCTTTTCCTATTTTTTATTATAATGACAGAGTTCTTTAGTATCAGTTAAAATGGATGTTAACAGCCTAGATCAGTGGTTCTCAACTGGTAGAACCCGTTTCTAGTGGGTCGCAGATGTGAGTGAAGAAAAAAATTGAAACATTTATTTTTCTTTTGTGGAAAAAAGTCAAACTTTTATTTTGAAGGCCCGATTTTCTAACGCTGTGCATGCAGTAGGCGTTGGACTGGAAGTACCGGAGACCATAAATGGTTTTGAAAACTTCTGTCACGTAGTGATCATCTTCTCAATAAAACGTAACGATATATGACCCCCGGATTGATGATTGACAGGGTCACAGAACAATGGGAGCTATCTACCCTTACCCACAATTTAAAGTAATTCACACAGACTCTCTCCTCTTTGCTCTTCTCTCTGTGAGGAGCAGCAAGTTCAGCTGTCAGAACAAAGTGAAACACAAACAATGGCATCAAATATTATTAATATGTCAGGTAGCAATAGATTCATTTATTTTCTTCTCAGAGTACCAGAATGCGTAGTTTATATGTTAGTATTTCTAAAAATCTCCTGGGGGAGAATTCCCCCCAGACCCCCCTTCTGGGGTTGGGTTTTTCAGCATGTGGGCCTTTTTATGTTAGTTCAGCTTTGATTCCATCATCTCATTAAACCTTTCTTAAAAGCATTCTCTAGTTCTGTGAAGGGATATATGCACTGTACTTCACTTTAATTAATATTGTATGCTGCAAAGCGTATATATTACAGCACGATTTTTTGTTGAATAGATTTGAGTGGTTCAAAATTTCGGGTCGCGATTTCTGACAAAGGAAAAAAGTGGGTCCCGAGGCCTGACCAGTTGAGAACCCCTGATATAGATGTTCTAAAGGTAGTGTTGTTCTGCATCGTTTTGAGTCAGGATGTGTCTGATGTTTAGTTTTTTTATATTGTGGAGATGAAAGAAGGCAGTCCGTGAAACGTGCTTTGTGTGAGATATGAAGGACAAATCTTCGTCAAATATTATGCCATATCACTTACACTCCCACTCCACTGCTTGTATCTGTTATTTAAGTTAATGTTAACAAGTTAGTGCAATACACATATTACAAAACATGATTGGTCATCCATTGTCCATAAAAGTACGGAGGAAACCAAGATAAACACCCCAGCATTTTCTATTATATTATATATTTTCTAAGTAAAATATGTAGCAATCTTTCCCAAAAATGTTCCGTTTGTAATCAAATTATTTGGGTAGTTAGTTAAAAAATGTCTGGTCAATCAATCACAGCTGCCAATACTTAAGATCATTTTACAGTAACATGAAAAACAATCTTAATTAGTCTTTATTTATACATTTTCCTGAACCTAAATATGTTTATACAGCCCTTTTTAAATATTAACAAAAGATTACCAGACTAATTGATAAAGAAAATAATTGGTAATCCCACGGCTATCCTGAACTAACACGTTTTTTTTTTACCTAAAAGTGCTGTTATAGAGCCTTTAAGCTCTTGATAAAAGCTGTTGTATGAGATTTAACCCTGACTAGTTTCAATCTTTTTTGTTGCTGATTAAACTTCTGTAAATGACCTGCTGGTGTTATTTAAATGCAAAGTTGCCTACCGTAGCTCCAGCAATCAAATATGAAATGGGAAGTCATGGAAAGAGCAAAAAGACAACATTTCACCCCATGCTTTTGGATTGTAATCACAAGGGCATAATCGGGCGGAAATCGACCCAATCTGGCGCCCCTTCATGCAGTTTGATCCTCACACGCTGTATTTTCTGTATTTCAGGCTCTGTTTGCTATCCGTCGAGTTCTTCTGGCTCAACATGCAGCGTTCCCCGTGTCAGGATCCGATCTTTACGAAGAACTGTTGAGCTCCACAGCCATCATCTCCACTGGAAACCCCAGGTACAGAAAACTGTGTGCACAGAGCAGAGTAGAGGCACTAAGTACTAAGATCAACCTGAAAATGAGCAGAATAGATTCAAGATTCAAGGCTTTTATTGTCATTCGCACATAGCTACAGTGTAGTTATGTCGATGAAAACCTTAGATCACAGGCTCCTCCAACAGTGCAACACAATTAACAGATAAAATAGTGCAAGTAAATACAATGAAATAGAATAGAAGTAGTGCCAAAAGAGTCTATATACAAGTTCTGGATGTTCTTAGTTCAGGTGCAATAGGGCTCCTTTATTTTAGAGGGGACCTATCATGCAAAATGCACTTGATGTCTTTTAAGCAAGAGCTTCCAAAGAATACAATACGTTTATTATACGGTTACATGCCGATTTACAGAAGCACGTTGCCCATGAACTACATGTCCCACAATGCATCTCATTTTGTGACATACACACTGAAGAGACTTGCAATTATTTCGCCTGGACTTCTGCTTTCGAACGTAGTTAATTATTACCCTATCCGATAATAATCCAATGCAGAGGCAATAATGTCACATAATACATGATTTTATATATATTATATATTTATATTTGTATATTTATATAGTCTTAAAAGTTACAACCGGCCCTTTGAGTGCAACCATAATGCTAATGTGGTCCGCGATGAAATTGAGTTTGACACCCCTGCTCTAGAGGGATCCTGGGGATTTAAAAGTGGGGTTAATGCCACTAGAGCTTGAAGAGAGATTCACCTCCAAAATCAAATATGTGTTCCTAAGGACTCGTCTCCACATATTTAATTAAAAGAGATTTCCCCGGGGTCCAGATTACAAGCAAAGGAGAAAGTGTGCATGTGCAGATCTTCTTCATCAGTGCTACCTGATATAATACAGATTAAAGTGGTAGTATAATCTGTATGTACTGGTGTTTTTGTATTTAAGGACATGATTGTTTATGCTAACAACATTTATACATTGGATGGTGGATGTTAAAAAGATAGTCTTTTATATTTGTCTTATAAAATATGACATACAACTAGGGATGGGTACCGAGCCCCGGTATTAAACGGGCCCCGGGGCTGAATTATTAAAGACCGTTAAATTCCGACGTTATCGGTCTTTTTATCGGTACTGGAGACATCTAAAAAATATGTCATATGTATTATTGCTACACAAACATTATACTGCAGTTTTAGTGTCGCCAGCTCCGTTTCTAATACGCAAAAAGACTGCAAAATGCATCTATGATTATTTTTAGTATTTTCGATCTTTCCAATCCAGACGAGAGATCTCTCTCCCCGCCTGTGTGCGAGGGGGCGGGGCAGTTTACACACACGCTCTGCTACATGCAGCAACACACACACACACACACACACACACACACACACACACACACACACACACACACACACACACACACACACACACACACACACACACACACAGAGGAGATGGCGGAGAGAACTAAGCGCTCCGAGGTGTGGTTAAACTTTACCCGTCTCGATGTGGACAATGCTCGTTACCAAAAGTGCAATAAGAGTTTAGCATGTAAGGGCGGTAACACGAGCAATTTGTCTAAACATTTAGCAAAAGTGCACCACGTTCAGACGGAGAAATGCACCGGGTTCGACTGTCTTTCTAGAAGCTCTGTAGCCCCATCCACGAGTAACGTTTCCACGTCAGGTGTTATGTATGCTAGCAGCAACACACGGAGTTAACTCAATGATACAAACATGGGTTAATGATTAGAGGTAACTGAGGTATTTTGTTAAAGTTTCAGCTTTTCTGTTTACAATTCTGTCATCAGATTATTTAATACCATTTGTTAAAACACTGTTTCTTTTGATGTAAAATATCATTTATTTAATTTAAATAAAAAGCAATGTTAGTTTTGTTCACAATTTGTTTAGTTAGTTTACCTTATTTTCTCCAAAAGAACCGTTAAAAGTACCGTTAAAAGACCGGATCGATAAGCGGTATCGATAAAAGTAGTAGTACCGTTAAAACCTTAACGATACCCATCCCTACATACAACGTAAAATAATAATATATATGTATTGTAGTAATAATGATATCATCTATTTATAATTGTAAATGTATATTGTATGTGGACATACATTTAGATGTACATTTTGTTAAAAGAACAAAATATATATATGTTAATAATTTAGTTTTTGGGAGAAGGGGTGGGATTAAATAAGTGTAAACTTCTTCCCACTCCTTTTCATGTGTAATTAAGTAGATCATTCGTTTATATATAATTTGCAAGACAATAATAGTTTGTTTATCAATTTGATACTGCTTAAGTTTGTACACTATCATAATTCTCATGTTTCATTTCATTATTATTATAATTGTTTGTATTATTGTTTTACACGTTCAAAATAAATCAAATCAAATACATCCTCCACCTGATACAATTGAGCTCTGACTGCCATTGTAGGAGACACTGAAGCATTTAAAAGCCATTTGTATCACTTTGTATCATGTTTGCATCTTTCTGCAGTCACACGATATCATGTCAAATCAATAGTATCGTACAATTCAAGATGTTTCGTAACCAGATTCCTCTGCATCGATCCATTTTATCAAACTACAATCTTTTAAATGTTGTTAAAACCAGATTTCCATTGACTTGTGCTGGTAGAGTAGCATGTGGAGTGTGGTAGCTGTGGTTAGAAATACAGCTCCAGCAGCAGAGTGTTTTCCAAATGGCCTGTGAGCTACATTTCAGCAGACTGCTCTCCCTTGTTGTTCCATTTGGCTCCTGAAAGCAGCCTAAAGTGGCTTCTGATATATCGGCTGCATTAACTCGGCCTCTAGCTCCACTGCTTTCCACTAGAAATCACAAACAATCCTGACAAGTCCTTTGAAACATTTTCTGGGAACTTCGGAAAATCAAAATGTAATGACTTGGTGGACAGAAACTAAGTACATTTACTCAAGTAGTGTACACATAGAGGGAGCTTTTTGGGGTTTAACCTCTCCTTTAGTGTGTTATATAGCTTTTAGTGCATGTTAATGGTCTGCAAAGGCTAAAATCCCAAAGTTCCCCCTGCCTGAAACGCCTCCATTGGACCCCTTGTTTACTTCCGTAACATAATGACTTCACTAAGTAACCCTTGCGCTTCTATTGGCTAGCGCTCCAACACATTGTACGTGAGAGGCTAAGGGGCGGGACATCTCTAAGCGGTTGACCAATCACAACAGAGCCGGCCAGCTAACCAATCAGAGCAGACTGGGCTCTGGTTTCAGACAGAGGGTGAAAAGAGGTGCTGCAGCACAGGCAGTATGAGAAAACTAAAGAGCTTTTTGAACATGAAAGCATGGAGACATGTCCCAGTGGAGACACTACATACTGATATACACCTGAACATCAGCAGGAGAGGACTCTTTAAAGTAGAGACACTACATACTGATATACACCTGAACATCAGCAGGAGAGGACTCTTTAAAGTAGAGACACTACATACTGATATACACCTGAACATCAGCAGGAGAGGACTCTTTAAAGTAGAGACACTACATACTGATATACACCTGAACATCAGCAGGAGAGGACTCTTTAAAGTAGAGACACTACATACTGATATACACCTGAACATCAGCAGGAGAGGACTCTTTAAAGTAGAGACACATACTGATATACACCTGAACATCAGCAGGAGAGGACTCTTTAAAGTAGAGACACTACATACTGATATACACCTGAACATCAGCAGGAGAGGACTCTTTAAAGTAGAGACACTGAATACTGATATACACCTGAACATCAGCAGGAGAGGACTGTTTAAAGTAGAGACACTACATACTGATATGAACCTGAACATCAGCAGGAGAGGACTCTTTAAAGTAGAGACACTACATACTGATATACACCTGGACATCAGCAGGAGAGGACTCTTTAAAGTAGAGACACTACATACTGATATACACCTGGACATCAGCAGGAGAGGACTCTTTAAAGTAGAGACACTACATACTGATATGAACCTGAAAATTAGTAAAGTATATCCTCTTGAAATATAATTTTGAGGTACTTGTATTTGACCTGAGCTACTATATACTTCCACTACTTTTATGTGAGAAAACTTCAGTTACTTTATACATTCAGATTATTAGCTAATACAATACACAACTAAGCAATAAACATGGACATATAATTAAAGGTGATAAAAGATATCCAGCAGTAGTATATAAAGTCATTAGATTATCTTTACCAGGTGGAATAAACACAATAATGTTAATATATATGATTCTGAAATGTGGCCATTATGTAAACAGAGTAATGTTACTTTTGGTAATTTAAGTATATATTACATTACATACATGTCGTACATATTGATGCCAATGCTCTACATTACATGACATGTTACTTGTTAGACGTTTTTATCCAAAGCGACTTACATACTCAATACTGTGGACAATCCCCACAGGAGCAATTTGGGGTGAAGTGTCTTGCCCAGGGACACAACGACATGCTGACTGCAGTGGGGTTTGAACCTGTGCTCCCCTGATCCCAACACCAACGCACTATTCCACTGCACCACACGCCTCCGCACAGCATCCCAGTTTTTGTAGAAATGTTTCCAGTCGCACAAAACATGGCAGATATATTCTCAGTTTTTATCAGGGACATAATCTGCAGCCTGGACTCAGTCTGCTCCGGACAAATGTGTGAAGAGGGCCAGCGTGGCATTATTTATAGGAAGCTCCTTTTCCACAGTTAACTCACTGTTTCAGCTTATTAATGACCACAGGTGTCTCTCTCTCTCTCTCTCTCTCTCTCTCTCTCTCTCTCTCTCTCTCTCTCTCTCTCTCTCTCTCTCTCTCTCTCTCTCTCTCTCTCTCTCTCTCTCTCTCTCTCTCTCTCTCTCTCTCTCTCTCTCTCTCTCTCTCTCTCTCTCTCCATGGATGCTTTTAAGTGGTTTTCATAAATGAGTTAGTGCTTTGGATTAGTGATGTGAGACTGGAGGGAGATGTGTGTGTCTCTGCTGCCCTCTGCTGGTGAAAATAAGAACTGAGGAGTGATAGATAGATGGATAGATGGATGGATGGATAGATGGATAGATGGATGGATAGATGGATGGATGGATGGATGGATGGATGGATAGATGGATAGATAGATAGATAGATAGATGGATGGATGGATAGATGACCCGGCAGCTACTGTCTAAACTAAATACTGCCGTGATGAAACGCCATATCATGGATTATCAAGGATTATTTCTGAAACAGTATGGAGCTCAAAGGCTTTCTCTCTTGCCGGTTATACCACAAGGTGAGTTCCTTTTTATTTCCTGCTTCTTCACACACATGCTCTCCAGTACAGGTTAGCTCTGAGTGTTAGCAATGCTAATGTAAACACCGACCATATTACGTCCAAAACAGTCGGGCATTGTTTCTGATAGCAACGTTTCTGATAGGGCCGTGGGTCCACATTTCAGATATTACGTCATATCGGACGCAAATCTGGATCAGCTCCGTTGTTCCCCCGTTTTTAGAGATTTGGGTACGGAGGAAAAGAGAGAGGGTTTTATTTTCTGACGCTGCGTGAGTTCCCCGACACACCGGGGACACATGTTTATGTATAAAAGACGTCAAAAAGTGCATTTTGCATGATAGGAGACCTTAATACCAAGAAGCATTTGATATTTTGCAGCAGAAAACCAATGCATTTCATAAACCTCTACCACAGCTCCAAGTATTCCTAATATGGAAAAGTAATTATTAATAATACATAATAAATGGCACTTGTTTGTAATACTAATGAGTGTCAAACAGTACGAGATAAAGAAAGCAACAAAACAAACCTTATCATTCTCCTCCTGTTGTGATTCTTCATTTCTAACAGGATGAACGATAAGGCCTGTTTTATAGCAGTCAGCAGCTTGTTCATCTCGTAGTATTGTAAATTCCAAACTTCATTGCATCTCAACAAGAGGTGTGGATCTGTGGAATAACTGTAATGATGAGCTGAGATATTGTGGAAGTTTATAAAACTATCATTTAGAAACCAAAGCCTGAATGTTTATGAGCAGGACCTGTGAACTCATACTTGCTATTTCTTGTCGTTGTAAAAGTGTTTCTTAGGTTTTGTACAAAATGAATGATTTGTTTAAAACAATGAATCCAATACATCACGGATGCTGATGATGATGACTTGAACTTTTATTTTCATGAACAATGTACGCTAGAGGAGGACCAGAAACGTTGTTAGGCTTCTTCTTGCCCCTGTTGAACATGACAGAGACTGTTTGAGAATGTATTTGTTTTTTGCTTCTCTTTGTTATAATTGTATTATTATTGTTGTATGTTTTGTTTCATCATATTCTGATATTATAATGAAACAATGCCACACATGCTTCTTTCGACATGTTTGGAAGTGATTCGATTCAGCCTCAGCTCTCTCCAACCTCACTCCAATCATTTCCACGGACAATCATTTTCTTTCTTTTGAACGCTTCTGAATATTTCAGCAGTGCACGTTGGAGAAGGCAGAAAAATGCCGGCGTTTCCACCTCCTTCACAATCACGCTGATGCTGATGAGATCCACTCTTAACAAACTGCAGGCTCCCAGCTTCACCTTCAGCTGAAGGAGTCCTCGTCCGTGCAGATTGAACGTCTGTCACATCCATCATCACACGTGCACGCAGAGATGATGAGATTCCGCAGAATACACAGATCACTGAGCGTCAACACAGACACATCTAGATATTGCAGTGGTGAAAGAGCAGATTGGTAAAGCGACGCGACGCGACGACAAACACTGCTGCGGTGGAGATGGAAATAAAAGAAGAAAACACTCATGTTTAAAGGACAGGGGCTAATGGAAAACATGCATTTAGACCAAATAAATCAAGAGTTATTTCATTCATTGAGTGTTTATGTTGTTGTAACTGTACGGAGAGAGACACATGTAAAGTCTCTGTGTTTTTCATTTGAATGATGTGGTATTTTTCACTCATTGCTTGTGGGTGTGCACTACAGCATGGGAGTTAGTGGTGGTCTAAAATATCAAACGGTAACATTTTCTCTTGACTGCAATTATATCGCAACTTTCAACGAAACTTTTCCCTCGCCAATATCCATTACACTCCTGCTTGCACTCGCCATAGCATTCAAGGCTTCTGGTATTGGGATGTGTTGTCTTTTTGCCAGTTTTTTCATGTAATAAATGGTCAAACGAACGGAAGAAGTGGAGCGCTTTTGTTTGATTGACTCCCGTATTCAGCCACTCACAACTTGTTTTTTTGCTGCCTACAGACGCAATAAGAGCTTTTCTGAAATACAGTACACTATGTAAACTATCACGTAAAGCTAGGGTAGTTATTCATTGAGAAACCAGCAAGAGTAGACAAAGATTATTTAAATTATCCAGCGCCCAAAAATGTCTGAGTCCTTCGACAGCCGCAGATATCGGATATTTCTCCTGTTTTTGCAGAGCATGGGAATTGCCTTCAGGGAGTTTTTCAAAATGTTTAACACTACCCACCACTGCTTTAAAAAAGTATGTGTGTGTTGCCGATGACAGCGACTCAGCAGTTTTTGTGTCTCTGTGCTTTGGACATATCGAGGTCAGCACTCACAAGTATTTAGGTTTGATACCCGGCCGAAGCTCAGACCAATAACAGGGTTACCATGCATCCTTAACAAGGCTTAAAAGGGTATAATACTAATACATAATAAGGCCTTAAATGGTATCAAAATGTCATAAATCAGTGTTTTTATCGTTTTAAAATGCTATGACATTGCAATTTAACGTTTTCCCCCGACATTCTATAATAAAATCCCATAAAATTGGTAATTGCTATCTATTTCTTTAAAATAATTTAGTTGATGTCTGTCTCATTTTCGTCAAACAGATCCGGAAGGACATTTTTTTAACTTAAATGTAGTTTTACATTTAGAGTAACCTTAATAACGTTTGAATACTTTGGGGAATCCTGAGGAAACCCAAACTAACAAAGCAAATCTGCTCTTATATACTTCTCTATTTTTACTTATATTCTTAATTTTGGTTTTCTATGCCAAACAATCATGGGAGGAATACATCTATCTCTTAAAGTCTTTGCTAAACACTGTGAGCAAAAATCCCAGCATGCATTTCACCAGTCACTGCAAACAACTCAGATGTATGCACTGATCTACAGCTGCAATGGTTTAAATTGGAATTATGTTGTTTCTGCGTCTTCTGTTTTCCATCGACGTCATGATGGATCCAGCTGCTCTCCGAGAGGCTGGAGCTTTTATTCCTCTTGTATTTCACGCCAACACGGTGTGGAGACTGAACAGGCATTAAAACACATTTTGCGCCTGCTTGGCAGAACCATTGTTCACAACATTTAATCAGATTTGTCAAATAAAGCGAAGGTCGCGCCACCATTAACCTCCGCTCACAGCAGGGACTGAATGGACCTCTGGTGATTCATTACTTAAGTTCTTTGCTTTGTGAACTCATGAAAAGAGCAGACACTCTGAGGTGGAGCCGTCAAGTATAAAGAAGTAAGAATACGGAGTACAGCGAAGATTTCTCTCTACGGTAACAAGGAATCGTAGCAAGAGTGACAAGGTTGGAAAGCCTCATAACAGACTCTGCTTAACGCAGTTCAAACTGTGAAAAGAGATAAATATCCATCTTAGTGTGTTCCTGCTAAAGTTTGTTTAGTTGTTTCGTATTCTCCTGGCAGGACAGTTCTTTGGTAAGTGTCCTCAGCATGTAATACTAGAAGAAATAGGTAAAATAATGGATGGTTTAAATGGAATGAATCCAGCAGGGTGTTGTAAAAGAGAGCGTAGACAGAGGATTTGTATCTCAGCGTCAACAGACATTATTAACCTCGGGAGCATGAGTCGGAGAATCAATGACTTTAGCTAAAGATCCAGAAGCTTTTCAAAAACAACTGAAGACCCATCTTTTGACTTTGGCTTTTGTTTCTACTTGATTTGTGTGATGTGTTCTTATGTTTGTTCCTTTCAGGACTCCAGGTGGTCTGTGTGTTGTTATGTTGACCTTACATGTCTGCCTCATGTTGTTGTTGTATTCATGTTTCTGTGGTCTTCATTTGAACTTTTGTTCTTTCTTGTGAAGCACTTTGTGAATTCTATTTCTGTGAAAGGTGCTATACTAACCAACAACAAATCCCAAACACACACACACACACACACACACACACACACACACACAAAGAGAGGAATGAAAGTATTTTTGATTAATTAATTTTGAAAGAGTCAATCTGTGGCAAAGCTCGATAAGAAACCATAAAAGCTGGTGTGTGTGTGTGTGTGTGTGTGTGTGTGTGTGTGTGTGTGTGTGTGTGTGTGTGTGTGTGTGTGTGTGTGTGTGTGTGTGTGTGTGTGTGTGTGTGTGTGTGTGTGTGTGTGTGTGTGTGTGTGTGTGTGTGTGTGTGTGTGTGTGTGTGTGTGTGTGTGTGTGTGTGTGTGTGTGTGTGTGTGTGTGTGTGTGTGTGTGTGTGTGAATAGTTTATTACAGCGGAAGGCGGGAGTGAGTAATGAATTGTTTCTCGCAGCCTAGATAAACTGCTGGATTCGGGCTTGTTCACCGGAGAGATAACGGAGCTGTCAGGAGGCCCGGGGAGCGGGAAATCTCAGGTGAACATTTCCTACCTTCCTCTTCCTCTTCATCGCTGCGTTTCAGCCTCATCATTTTCCTCTTTGAGTATTCCCTCGTCTCCAGTCCTGCAATAAAACTCCATAAACAATAGTTATGGTTTAGCTAACACACATTATCCATGCTTTATTTAACTCTCCCCCGAACGCCAGCCATGTCTCCGAGGCAGGGGAGGAATCTAACTTTGCATATTTACTCACGTACTCAGGTACTTGTACTTCATTTGAGTATTTTCTGATTAGCGAGTTCATTCTGTAGGCCAGTGCTGTTCTCGTTTTCTCTACTAGATATTTTCTTCAGGTTTAATTACTTGCTTCTTTGCAGATTAAAGTTATTAGCAAAGAATAGAAAAATCAAGCAATGTTTTTATTACAATATTTCGTTATAGGTTAAACTACAAAGCAATATATAAAGTCATTACAAATCAAATAAATCCCTCCTTTACCAAATGCAGCATTGAAGAGATGAACACATTACTGCATATAATACTATAATTGTGATATCATATTATTCTGAAATGGGTCTTACATGATCATTTCTACTTTTGCCTTTGGTACTTTAAACATATTTTGATGCTAATATATTTGTAGTTTTACTTTAGTAAGATTTTGAAAACACAACCTAATAAAGTAACCTGTAACAGAGTATTTCAACACTGTTATTTCTACTTAAAGATGCTCTTATTTCTATTTAAAAACAGCTTTTTGCAGTATTTTTTACAACAAGAGCATACCAGTCCTATTATATATGTGAAAGATAACATTTTACTGATTAAGATCCACCGGTTTCCCAAAGAGCTTTTTATTGTCCCGACATATGAGTGCAGTTTTAAATGCAGGAGTGTTCCATGTAACTGAGTATTTCTGTACCTTAGTATTTCCATTCATACCAAAGTAAATGTCCCCCTCCAGGTGTGTTTCGGCGTGGCGGTGCACGTCTCCCTCCACCTGAAACAGAGTGTGATCTTCATCGATACGACAGGAGGACTCACCGCCAGCCGCCTGCTCCAGATGATGCAGACAGAGAGCAGTAACACAGAGGAGCAGGTGAGGGGACAGGATGGAGATTCACACTAATACTACATGATGTGAGATAAAAACACAACGTGGATCTGCCACTTCACAGACGGAGGCTCTTCAGAGGATCCATGTCTTCCGCCTGTTCAACATCTTCTCTCTCCTCGACTGTCTGTTCGCTCTGCGCAGTGGCAGGCTGCAGCAGGTTGGTACTTTTACTGCTTAAAATAACCAAGAATCCTGTTGGGAAAATACTGAATGTACTCTTCCAATATCAGAGTCCACATGATATCAAAGGTATCCCAACTGTAGCTGTGTACATGACAGGATGTATGATTACCTAGAAGAGCATCAGGACTGTTTTAGGCATATGATAGCTATGTGATTAACATGATGATTCAGCCTCTATGGAGATAGACATATGACAAGCATGATCATTTCTGACGTGGAGCTAATCTGAACTAAACACTGAATACTGCTTTCTATTCCTCCATCTTGTGACCGTGTAACTCCCTCTCTTGTATATCAGCATGTGAAGGACACTGTTCAGGAACTAGTTGATGCTCTGTATGTGATGACTACTTCCATTCTGGAGAGGATCACAAATACATGGGTCCTGAATTGAAGCTCAAGCCGGTGACAAGGGAGATTTTTCTAACAGGAACCTTCGAGTAGACGCCTTGCATATCCAGCTCATCTCATTTTGTCCATGTTTCTTCCACCAGGCGTGTGCTGGCTCTGTGAAGGCGGTGATCGTGGACTCGGTGTCGGCGGTTATCTCTCCTCTGCTGGGAGGAAAGCAGAACGAAGGTGATATCTCTCTCTGAAGTCCATCAAACCTGAGGCTGTGTTTACACTCACACCTGTACATATATCTAAACAAGCTTCATATACATTTGGCAAACATGACACGTTAGTTTCTGTCGTGAGAAAGTGGGAAATAACAACACTTTTTACTGTCACATGAAAGCAACAAAGATTGTTGAATAATAACATCATTTTGAGCTTCTTATATTTATTATAGTTATATCCTGTTGATAAGGGCTGCACAATTTGTTAGCAGTTAATGCACTATATCTTTTATTTTACTTTAAGGGGCCGTATTGTGCTCATTTTCAGTGTTTAAATATTGCTGGGCTCTTAAAAAGGACATATTTGCTCATATCAGTATGTAGTGTCTCTACTTTAAAGAGTTCTCTCCTGCTGATGTTCAGGTGTATATCAGTATGTAGTGTCTCTACTTTAAAGAGTCCTCTCCTGCTGATGTTCAGGTGTATATCAGTATGTAGTGTCTCTACTTTAAAGAGTTCTCTCCTGCTGATGTTCAGGTGTATATCAGTATGTAGTGTCTCTACTTTAAAGAGTCCTCTCTGCTGATGTTCAGGTGTATATCAGTGTAGTGTCTCTACTTTAAAGAGTCTCTCCTGCTGATGTTCAGGTGTATATCAGTATGTAGTGTCTCTACTTTAAAGAGTCCTCTCCTGCTGATGTTCAGGTGTATATCAGTATGTAGTGTCTCTACTTTAAAGAGTCCTCTCCTGCTGATGTTCAGGTGTATATCAGTATGTAGTGTCTCTACTTTAAAGAGTCCTCTCCTGCTGATGTTCAGGTGTATATCAGTATGTAGTGTCTCTACTTTAAAGAGTCCTCTCCTGCTGATGTGCAGGTGTATATCAGTATGTAGTGTCTCTACTTTAAAGAGTCCTCTCTGCTGATGTTCAGGTGTATATCAGTATGTAGTGTCTCTACTTTAAAGAGTCCTCTCCTGCTGATGTTCAGGTGTATATCAGTATGTAGTGTCTCTACTTTAAAGAGTCCTCTCCTGCTGATGTTCAGGTGTATATCAGTGTAGTGTCTCCACTGGGACATGTCTCCATGCTTTAATGTTCAAAAAGCTCTTTATTTCTCTCATACTGCCTGTGCTGCAGCACCTCTTTTCACCCTCTGTCTGAAACCAGAGCCCAGTCTGCTCTGATTGGTTAGCTGGCCGGCTCTGTTGTGATTGGTCAACCGCTTAGAGATATCCCGCCCCTTAGCCTATCACGTACAATGTGTTGGAGCGCTAGCCAACAGAAGCGCGAGGGTTACGTAGTGATGTCACTTAGTAAACACAGGGATTTTAGCCTCTGCAGACCATTAACATGCACTAAAACCTATATCAGAGACTATAGGAAAGGGAAAACCCCAAAAGCCTATCAGAGCCTCTTGTTAATAAATCTTCACAGCTGAAAAGCAGTCTGAGTACACCTGTGGAGTGAGAGCTCATTCGTCTGATATCAGTTATAAATAGATCTGTTTTATTAACCTTGGAGCTGCTTCTGCTGCAGTCTGACCTCCTGAGAGTCGACATAATTAAAGTTAATCCAGATGAACTTTAATCAACTTTATTCTGAACTTTTGGTTTTAAAGACAGATAAAAAACAACCACAGAGAGGAGAGGACCTGAAAGGAACCCGTCTGTGTTATTTAAACGAGCTAATTCATGAAGTATTCTGTTGGGAGCCACAGACAGTTTTAACAAACGCCACTGATCTGTGTAGACCAATGTATTCATGAATAAATTAACGTCTGAGCTCTGGGCGGATTGTTATAAGACAGATAAAGTGAATTTCCCTTGAAGCGCTTTTTCTTGTTCTTCACACCTGAGCAGGTTCTGTTACAACAAACTATTGAAAGGCTAAAAACAGAGCTCATAGAACGTTTTAACAAACGCACCTCAGGTAGATTAGGTAGGTTTGTAGTGAGTGAACGCTGATGTGAAACAACTCAATCTGTTCAAACCTAGGAAGGAAATGTCTCATTGAGATATATTTTAGCCCCATATTTTAATTATTATTATTATATATTTAAAGGTGGGGTCGGTCATTTTGGAGAAACCAGCTTGAGTGCGCTAGAATTTGAAAATACACAGCCGAAACAAATCTGCCACTTCCTTACCGAGCCCCTCCTCCAACACACACGAACGCGCACATGACCAATGAGGGCACGAGATAAGTTTGTGCACAGATGGAAGGCTGACAGGCAGGTAGGCCATCGGCTAAAATGATTGGTCGTGCTTTTTACAGCGCCACGGCTTCCACAGATGACATTTTTTTATGGATTTTTTGTCAAAGCCCTTCAGATATTCATTGCTATCGGGATGTTAAGAGCATTCCATGGAATATAACAAAAAGTGTATCTCGAGCCGGTTTCTCAAACTTACCTACCCCACCTTTAACATTACATTTCTTTTTATAGTCAGATTTAGCATTTTTCATGTCATTAAGATTTTCTTCTGTAATCATTGCGCACATAATAAGAATCAAGAAATTGAATATTTCCTCTCATCTGCGCGACACCCCAGAGCTCTGATACAGTGTGTCTGTAATAAAAGAGTCAGTCACCCATAGACGTATTAGAGACTGTAAATGTCAGTAATATCTGCAGCCTGAGCTCCTCCTGTTAAATAGCTTATAAAGTAGAGACACTGTATATTCTGCTCACTCTCTCACTCTCTCACTTCCTGCCTGCAGGCATGTCCTTGATGATACAAGTGGCTGGAGCTCTGAAGACGATGGCGAAGGACTTTAACGTCGCTGCGTTGGTGAGACAGTCCTTGATATGCACTACTTTAAATGCACCGTGCATATCTGCTGTCAATCCTAACTCTCTGCAACACTCTCACATCTTCCTCTGCTGAAACCTGCACCTCTTTTCACTTTTTAAATCAGGGTAAAACAAAAGGTTCCTAATGTCTGACACTAAATGTGTGTTAAAGAAAAATCCATTCAACTGTTTGACTGCAGGTGGTGATTATGTAAAATATCTAATAACACTAATCGTGTTTAAGGAGCGTGAAGTAAAGAAAATGTTCCTTCACCTCCCATTATCAAGTTATTTAAAGTGAGGTGAAGATGATTTGATCGGCTGTTTGATGGCCCTCTGATTAAAAGTGGGACAATGTAGAGAGTTATATATTTATTTCCTTCTTCTAAGCTTGAACTGTCTCTCGCAATCAATTCTAAACCATAAAACAGAATACATGATGAGACAATCCATCCTTTTAAACGGTGCTTAAGCTTATTTTATGATACCTACTATAACTTGTGTTTATGTAAAAACAAGACGTAAGAGAAATGTCACAGAATCCAGTTCCCCTCCCCCCCCCCCCCGGGATAATAGATCAAATCAACATTTATTATAGCCCCAAATCACAAGAAATCCCAAGAAATGCCTCAAAGGGACAAAACTATCAAAAGCAAAGACAACATCAAGTATTCTGATTCTGAAAGATGAAACTTAATGATGTCTGATCTGTCTGCAGGTGACGAACCATGTGACGCGCAGCGACAGTGGGGGGGTGCAGCCGGGTCTCGGGGTGTCATGGAGTCACATCCCGAGAACCAGAGTCCTGCTGGAGAGGAGGGAGGGGGGGGAGGGGGGGCGGGCAGGCACTCCAGTCTGCGCTCTGCGACCCTGATCAAGTCCTCCAGACAGGTATAACACAACCACAGATGACAGAAGTACACACGTCCTTTACTCAAGTAGAAGTACAGAAGTATGGGCTTTGAAATGTACTTAACTAAAAAGTACCCATAACTACCAGCTGTTTTAAAGAGTACCTGACCTCCCTTTATTTTAATAGAACAATAATGTCATTTCTAGCTAATGAACACGGATCAAGTCCTCGAGACAGGTATTTAGGCATCGAGTCAAACATCATATAGCTCTGTGTGGAGTCTAGAGAACATCACCATGTTATTCAAGTGTGTGTGTGTTCACTATTAATGTTGAGAGGTGTGTGTGTGTGTGTGTGTCTGTGTGTGTGTGTGTGTATGTATGTGTGTGTGTATGTGTGTGTGTGTGTGTGTGTGTGTGTGTGTGTGTGTGTGTGTGTGTGTGTGTGTGTGTGTGTGTGTGTCTTTTAAACTAATAAATCAACTGTGGTCTCAGCCCTGTCACATCAAGGCAGAGTTCGACCTGCAGTGGTGGAGCCGCTCTAAGGACGGATCGTCGGGAAAGAGAAAACTGGAGGAGACTGAGTCCTGATGAGAAATAATCTGACCGAAGGCTTCTGGATCTGCAAGGAGATGGATCGTTTTTTTTTTTTAAGATATATTTGTATTGAAGACACAAAGAAAAGACATTTGGTACATTGATAGGAACCACAGTTACAATGTTCAACAGTTCAAAGCTACTAGTGTTCAGCTTAGTCTCTACTATTGATCAAGCCATCTTTTTGCCTTTGCAGCACTATGCAAATACTGGAGTGGTTGATTCACATAATGACATCACAAGTGCTTCAATCCCTGCTTTGCTTCTTTCATCAGAATAATGAATAAAGCTTGCCGATATATACCATGACTTTTAAGATGCTCTTCCAACTCTCAGCTGGGAGATAGAGAGGCAGGGAGACCTTTCTTCTGTCAGTCACTGCAGACTCCTGAGAGCTTAGATACATTCAAACATGAATTTAAACCCCTTCATAGAAGCATGAAGGGGATGGAAATGGCACATATGATTTATACTTGAAAGCCTTTCAGATGTAAGGGGCCGCAGCTTCTCGTTGGATTGTATAGGGTCTCGTGATTTAGTAAGAAAGTGAGAGGTTTAAGGTTAAGAAGGAGGAAAGACTTCCTATAGACAAATGCTTTTCATATCAGGGCGTCTTTCAACATACTACACTACAACCAGCGTTGGGAGGGTTACTCTGTAAATGTAATTAGTTACTGAATACATGGCTCTGAAAGTAATCCGAATACAGTTACGTATTCAGATTACTTTTAGAATACTTTTGGAATACTTTCTTTTTCCATAACAGATGGGTATGTTTGGGTGCACAGGAGACACGTATTTTACTGTTTTAATGGCTTATCAAGAACTCAAACACGACATCTTGGTGTCATTCTGGACAGCTCCCTCTCATCTGCACCCCACATAAAGAACATCCCCCGGACTGCATTCTTTGTGACCTTGGGTGCTTTGAAAGGCGCCTCTAAATAGAATGAATTATCATTATTATCTGAAATGATGTTATAACTTTTTTAACTTGTTCCAATCACTTGCCCCATGCATTCAGCAGCAGCAGGCCATTCACTTTGATTTTTATCCCGTTATGAAATGTCATCATTTCGACAATAAAGAAATGCTACATAAAAGTTATGTTTTTTATTTTATGGAACCATCTCCGTTTCTAACTTTCAATTTATTTTAAAAGAGATCTCTCTCTCTCTCTCACAGACACGCTGCATCTCTCTCTCTCTCACAGACACGCTCTCTCTCTCTCTCTCTCACTCTCTCTCTCTCGCTCACAGACACGCTGCATCTCTCTCTCGCTCACAGACACGCTGCATCTCTCTCTCTCTCTCACAGACACGATGCATCTCTCTCTCGCTCACAGACACGCTGCATCTCTCTCTCGCTCTCTCACAGACACGCTGCATCTCTCTCTCTCTGACACGCTGCATATCTCTCTCTCTCACAGACACGCTGCATCTCTCTCTCTCTCTCAGACACGACACGCTACATCTCTCTCTCACTCTCTCACAGACACGCTGCATCTCTCTCTCTCTCTCACTCTCTCTCACAGACACGCTGCATCTCTCTCTCGCTCTCTCACAGACACGCTGCATCTCTCTCTCTCTGACACGCTGCATATCTCTCTCTCTCACAGACACGCTGCATCTCTCTCTCTCTCTCAGACACGCTACATCTCTCTCTCACTCTCTCACAGACACGCTGCATCTCTCTCTCTCTCTCACTCTCTCTCACAGACACGCTGCATCTCTCTCTCTCTCTCACTCTCTCTCACAGACACGCTGCATCTCTCTCTCACTCTCTCACTCTCTCAGACACGCTACATCTCTCTCTCTCTCTCACTCTCTCTCAGACACGCTGCATCTCTCTCTCTCTCTCACTCTCTCTCACAGACACGCTGCATCTCTCTCTCTCACTCTCTCTCACAGACACGCTGCATCTCTCTCTCACTCTCTCACTCTCTCTCAGACACGCTGCATCTCTCTCTCTCTCTCACTCTCTCACAGACACGCTGCATCTCTCTCACTCTCTCACTCTCTCACAGACACGCTGCATCTCTCTCTCTCTCTCACTCTCTCTCACAGACACGCTGCATCTCTCTCTCACTCTCTCACTCTCTCTCAGACACGCTACATCTCTCTCAGACACGCTACATCTCTCTCTCTCTCTCTCACAGACACACTGCATCTCTCTCTCTCTCTCACACACACTGCATCTCTCTCTCACTCTCTCTCAGACACGCTACATCTCTTTCAGACATGCTGCATCTCTCTCTCACTCTCTCACTCTCTCACTCTCTCAGACACGCTACATCTTTCAGACATGCTGTATCTCTCTCTCTCACTCTGACACACTACATCTCTCTCTCTCACTCACAGACACACTGCATCTCTCTCTCCTCTCTCTTAGACACGCTGCATATCTCTCTCTCTCTCTCTCTCACACACACACTGCAGCACCGTGCACACAGATCTGCCAGTAATGAATATTACATTTTGTGAGGAAACTTTTCCACCAATAATTCCAATAAGTATTCAAAATGTATTCACTTCAGGTTTACGAAAGTAACTATAATCAGATTACTCGTTTTTCAAATGTAACGCGAGCTGAATAGTTACTTGACTTTTGTATTCTGATTACGTAACGCCGTTACAACCCAACCCTGACTATAACTGTATGACTATTTCAACTGGGCAAGACACTTCTCCCCAAATTGCTCCTGTGGGGATTGGATAAAAGCGTCTAATAAGTGACATGTAATGTAAAACAATGTAACATACCTTACCACTCACCACTTTTTAAGGTGATTGGGGATTGTACAAGCACATACAACTCAATTATTATAATTTGATTCAATTTGATGTATCATTAATTCAGGTTTCCTGTGCAAACTCTGCATATGATGGTCATTTCTGGAGGACAGTTGTTATGTCAGCAATGAATTAGCATTAAATTAGACGACGAGCAGTTTGGCACCTTGTACATGGACGCTATATAATGCAAATCCATTATCATCTATAATCCTTCCACTTCTCCTGTACAGTACAAACTGCTGCGAGCACAATTTACACAAAAGACAAAGCATGAAGTTACGGAGGAGACATTTTATTTTGTTTATTACTTTCGGCAGACAAATCATTTTGTTCTCAGTTCTTGAGCCGGGGTTTAATCGCTCGCAAAATGTTCCACTCAGGCGGAAAAATAATGCACGATGCTGATAAAACCCCCCCCATATTTTTTCTGCTGCGTATTCATTTTCAGGCCTTTACCGAGGTTTGTTACATGATGTTTGTAAAAATGCATTTCATGTGTAGCTGCTTCAACGTCATGTTCTTACAAAAACTACTTCTACAGGACACGCTCATACAAACTGTCGTCAGTTAACCCTAACTACAACCATCTATCCCCAGTATTCAAAATGATAAAACTAAAAAGCCCAAACCTAATGTATTCTCTGCTTGGAAAGAATAAATAAAACGACCTGATAGCAGTGTGAGTAATTGAAGCCTTTAGTGTCCACACCCTTTCTCTTAAAAAAACGCGTAACAGTGTAAAAACGTGTGTGTTGTTGTTGTATATTTCAACAGGCAGGGACGACACGCCTCTTGCGGATACACTCCCAGATCCAGCTGGGCGTCACTTTGTGAGCCGAGCTGTCGTCGTCGGGGGCGCCCAGCGTGTGCGTTGCCATGGAGACTTCGAAGTCGGCCACCAGGTCTCCGTCGTACGCCACGAAGTACCGCCTCAGTTTGTCGAAGTCCTGCACCGAGGAGGGCAGGAAGAGCTTCACGCCGCTGAAGATGTCCAGCAGCGTCTGAGGGACACAGTGAAGTTCTTATATCGTTCTCACTGGGAAATATATCAATCTGTGAAAAATCCAGCAACGTTTCACATTATTGCTTAATGCATTTGACCTGATTGTCACGTGTTGGAATGTATGATGTTATTTATCAGTCGAGTGACTTTAAATACTTCTTTGTGAGCTTCGTAAATACAGCGTAGTATTCAGGGCACGTTCAATGAGACAGTTTGGGTTTCCATTGTTTAGCGCTGACATGTTATGCTGTCATGACTATAAATACGCCCAATAGAGCAAGAAACACACGCTTTTAGGTTTGTTTCATTAACTTTGATTCGTTCACAGCCTTCCTGATTTTTTGAAGGCTTGTTTCTCGCTCTATTGGGCTTGTTTATGGTCATAAATCTCAAGATGAATAAAAGTTAATTGGAAAATCAAACACAGGTGTAATTAGTAACCACAGTGAACTGAACACTTCCTGTAAAATAAGGAGTTATTAGCATCACTCGGGAGCCCTTAGTTTGACCTTTGAACTATTTCTTTATACTCCATGTGCCGTGTTGCGACATATTTTAAACTAAAGAGCCATTCGACCTCTGAAACTGCAGAATGTTAATAGTTTTACATACAAAAGAAACATTTGAATGTGTTGCCTTCTTTGTTGAAAGTCACATGACCAACCTTATCGTTCCTGGGCTTCAGGATTTGAGCGGTTGGTTTGTTTTGTGTTTTCCCGTTACTGTGAACGCTCTCAGTCTTCACCGCCTTCTCCATCTTCTCCATCTTCACCTCCTTCTCCACCTTCACCTGAGGGGAAACAGAGCCGTTAGTCCATCAAGATGTCTGCGATAATTAACATCAACATAGTGCTGTGAGTTTCATACCTTCTTGGCACTGGGAGCGTCGTATCCAGGAGTGCGAGGCTCAGATTTGATCACCTTTGGTTTGAGGGTCCTGGGGTCTGTGAGAGTGAGAGAGCATGTGATTAATGAGATATCAGAAACATGCTGATCTGACATCTGACATAGGTCGTTTTGTGTGTTTAATGCCGAGTGTTTCTGTTTTACTTGTCAAATGTAGGTGTTTCGTACAGGTTTTGTGGGAAAATAAACATGAAGTGCATAAAACATTTGATTTGATGACTTCATTTAATCAACATCATCACACGGGTCGTTGTTTTGTGTGTTTGATCAGTCACCACATTTCTTCCTGTTTTACTTGTCAAATTAAAGTTGTTTCGTACAGGTTTTGTAGAAATAAACATGAAGTGCATACAAGATTTTTCCACTTACTTTACTATGACTTTTTCCTTTTGCAACATACTATAATTTGACATTTTACAAAAAAAATTGGACATAGTATACTACTTGTACTACTACTCAGTGGCGGTTCTAGAACATTTTACATGGGGTGGCAAAGGGGGGGCAAGAGGTCATGCCAGGGTGTCATGGGAGGGCGGACAGTACGTGGTATTTTCTACTGTATATATAACCTAATTATTGTTAAATCATGCCCTAACACAAGTGTTCTTAATGCACAAGAGAAACAAGGTGTTCAGACAAAGAATATAGTATAAAACAGCAGAAAATACTCATGATACCCTAGAATTCTGTTTACTGTAAGTACAGTAAAAGTACTTAGTTATAATTAAGTACACAAATGACATCACCCATCTCTTCAGAGAGCTAAAGGTGACCTGTTCAGCAACACATTTCAATACATATTTCTCAATAGTAAGAGCCGCTAGATTGTGCTGCTGTGATGGAATATGAATGCAAGGAGAATAAAAACATACCATGTGGTGGAGTTTCATCTGCCTCCTGATCCCTGCCTCTGTCCCTCTTTCTGACACTTCATCTTTATTCCTCACATACATTTCTTCTTCTTCACTAATGTCTTCATCTCCTCCTCTTCCTCCTGCTCTGACCCTCCTGGTCTCTTCATCTCCTCTTCCTCCTGCTCTGACCCTCCTGGTCTCTTCATCTCCTCTTCCTCCTGCTCTGACCCTCCTGGTCTCTTCATCTCCTCTTCCTCCTGCTCTGACCCTCCTGGTCTCTTCATCTCTCTTTTCCTTTTCCTCTTTCTGTTCGTCCTGATCTCTTCTCAGATATGTCTTTGTGTTGTTGTTGAATCACTCCAGCTACTCTGGCCTGCAAGAGTCTACTTGTAAAAAGCACTGGTACAAATGCGTGTATAACTTTACACGTTAGGGCCATGTAGCTAACAAGTAGCATAGCCTATGATAAATATAAAATCAGAAAGTATTTATCAAGCACACAGGCAGCTGTGTTCAGACCCAGTTTGACGGTAAAGGATGTGTCCTGGTTTCATTTATCTGGCCTCATTGCTGTGATGTGTAATTTACGTGGATTTAATAGTACCGCATAGTTTAGCAGATAAACTGCTGGGAAGCTGCCCCCCCTTTCCCCCCCGTAGATCCGCCCCTGTATATACTTGATATTTTTTGACAAACACTTTGACTTTTTATATTATTTTTGACACACTGTACTATGACTTGTTTTTAGGGATGCTCCGATCGCCAATTTTGGGGCCGATCGCCGGAATCGGTATCGGCCGATACCGATCGCCGATCCGATCGAGTGGGCGGGGCCTATGGGGATCTTCCATTTAAAGTGATGTTTAAAACTCAGTTAATGCTCATTCACTGGAGCTTCCACAAACAACAACCAACATAATTATTACATTCAAATGAAGTACATTATTCAAGTTTACATTAACTTTGGAAAATAACACGGGAGAAATGAGCGGAAGCGCTCTCTCTCTCTCTCTCTCTCTCTCTCCTCTCTCTCCCCCTCTCTCTCTCTCTCTCTCTCTCTCTCTCTCTCTCTCTCTCTCTCTCTCTCTCTCTCTCTCTCTCTCTCGACAGTGAAGAATAAACATATGTATAACTAGTTTAGCTTGTTCCAGAGGTAGATCAAATAGCTAAGTGTGTTAGGTCTAACTCTTAGTGTGTGTTGCTCCGCTCACCGGTCCGTCACAGCGGGTGGAGCCTCAGGATTTCTGCTTCACACACGTTGCATACCGCTATTTTATTGTCTTTTTCGGACACCTTAAAATACTGCCAGACCGGTGAAGCCATTTTTAGAGAAAAGTGTCATGTATTTTTCGTCATGTGATCGGCTCTCCTGATCGGCATTTATAGAGAGCACCGATCGATCGGCAGAGAGTGAATATCGGCCGAAATCGATCAGCGGCCGATCGATCGGAGCATCCCTACTTGTTCTACTAAAATGTTCTACAAACTATAATATAATAATAATACACTTTATTTATATAGCACCTTTCATGCTTGACGCAGCCCAAAGTGCTCTACTGAGTATGACAGAAAATTCACAATAACAAATGAGGAACATAATTAAAATATGTAAAGACCATAAAACATGAACAGTGATACTTAAAATGATAAGCCAAGTTAAAAAGATAGGTCTTTAATTTACTTAAAAAAATTCCAATTGAGGTTGCCGTTCTAAGATCAAATGACATTTTGTGGGTTTTAATTTCTGACCTACTTTCATATGACTTTTTTCTTTTGCAACATACTATAATTTGACATTTTATAAAAATGTTTTGACATACTTTACTAATTGTACTTGTACTACTGTATACTTAATCTTTTTTGACATACTGCACTATAACTCGTTTTCAACAAACTATACCGAGAGTATTCTCATATTTTTCCACATACTATACTATGAGTTTGTGTGGGTGAAGCACTCACTGGTCTTCTTGGGTGGAGGGGCTCCATGTGAGGATGAGGAGGGGGAGCTTCCTCCGCTGTCTCCTGAGGATCCCTTCCCGTCGTTAGCCGAGGGTCCGGCCGTCACCTTAAAGTCACAATTCTCCTTCGAGATGCGGAACAGCTCCTGAAGAGAGAAGAAACACGAGCTTCAGACAGGAGGAACACGTTCAAGTCAAAATACTCCATTACAGGTAAAAGTCCTGCATTTAAAAGCTCACTTCAGTAGAAGTACAGAATCAGCTAAATGTACTTAAATTATCAGAAGTAAAAGTACTCATTCTGAAGAGATAGGCCTTAGTTTTTGATGTACTATTATATAAATGACATTAAGTGTTGCATGAAGTAGAGAAACAAAGGTCTGACACACACATTATTGATGGTGAGGAATCTCTTAACTTGTATTGGATAAGTTTACCTTTCTTTTTAACCTCAGTTATTTCAATCTTTAGACATGTAATTTTAATAAAAGTTGATCATTACTTTTGTTTCTTTAGCAGCATGTTAACACGGCATTGCACATGAGTTAGAAATATAACAACATAAATAGTTCATATATACACGTCAACAGTAAAAAGCTAAATATCTATGGATCAAATATACGGAATAAGTTTGTATCCTCTGTAAAACACAAACTTACAGAGTGAGCAGTATATGATCAGGTATGTATAATATATACTATGATTAAATAATAGTACAAAACATATTATCAAATAGACTTGTACTATAATTAAAAAAAAAAATGTTTCTCCTTTTGCCGTTGAATTCCACACAACTGTCACTTCCTGCCCGCTGACCTATATGTATTTCCACCAGGCATCAGACCACAGTGTATATAATGAAAGGCAGATATCCCACCCTGAGCTGCTCTAGGTTGGTGGCGGTCTTCCAGTCCTTGTCGTCTCGGATGCGGGTCATGCGGGGGAATCGGATGGAGATGCCGTCAGCCGTGTGCATTTCTGATTTGGAAAACTCTGCGCCGGTGATCTCCCAGACCGGAGCTTTCTGCAGCGGAGGAAACGGAAATATAAGGAGTAATATAACCAGGAAATGAAGAATAAAGCAATTCCAACTGTCTGTACTGTCTGGGGTACAGGACTAGTACTGTTAAAGAAAGCCTGGAGAATTCATCACTATTTTCTTACACAGAAAGCTAGAAAGGGTAATTTCAATCAAATGTTTTCAATCTCAGAAGCAAAAGGGTTTTCACGTTGGACTATTTTAAGGTTCTTCGCTCTGTTGCTTATAATCTCCAAGCAATTTAGAGTCATTTATCTGAAGAAAGAGATAAGCAAGAGATGCTCATGGCTTCATTTAAAGGGCGGCACATATACTATAGTTCATTTGGGAAATACTAATGTGTGGAAGTGGAATCTCACCTGAGGATCCCGGATAATGAAATCTGGATAATAGTTCTTGATGACTTTTATCCAGCCGGGGATTTTGCTGGGTTCCTGCACAAAGACAGACACACACACACACACACACACACACACACACACACACACACACACACACACACACACACACACACACACACACACACACACACACACACACACACACACACACACACACACACACACACACACACACACACACACACACACACACACACACTAATCAGTGGCCTGGAATTACAAATAATTCTTTTGATTCGATAAAAACATTTCTAATAAAATCCAGTTCATTCCATTTGCTGAGATTTAAAAAAAGCTTTGGTTTAGAGATTGATCTCATGTTTACAATTCATATTTCTGTGCTCAGTCTGCCCAGTTTATTTGTAAAATATTCGTAAATAAGGCAGCAGTGTCAGTGTATTGTTTGCATGCTTTATTTATTTTAATAACTATTGCAAGTAGTCTAATGCATCTTTCTTGTCTTCAAAGGTTTTTCACCTAAAAGACCCATTTAGCAACTAAATGGGAGTTTGTTTCAAGAAAAACTGCTGAAATAAAAGACTGAAAAAGTCAAAGTTGCCGTGTCATTGGAGTGGAATCCTGTTCAAAGTCCAGTAGATGTTTCAAGTCCCTTTCAAGTGGGGAAACTGCACCAAAATCGGAGAAGAATTGACGGTTACTGCCTGGCTCAGTGTGGCCGGCAGGTGGATTTGTGCTGACCTTGCTGATTTTGATCATGTCCAGCTCCTTTTGGAGTCGAGCCAACATGGCGTCGTCGAAGCCGCCGGAGCACTTAGTGACGGTGCACCACTTCTTAGAGTGAGGGTCGTAACATCCCAGCAGGAAACTGGACATGATGCCCCCTGGTGGGAGAACACACACATGGCATTAGGAGGGACATTAGGGGGGAGTGTTACCTGAGGATATATAGATACTACTACACTTTATAATTTCACTTAAAGGTCCCCTATTATACTGTTTTTCATCAATATATTACAGGTCTCAGATATATCCAGAGCCTCTCTCTGATTGGCTGAAACACCAAACAGATCATTGCAGCATCCCAGAATCCCCTCTGTTTCAGCCCTGTTTCCAAAGTGCTGATTCTCTGTCTGTTACTTTAGATGAAAATAAGGAGCCCCTCCCCACGCCCCTCTGAGAGAGATTTGGTTAAAAAGAACTCAATGGTGCTCTAGGAGGAGATTCAGGTGATAAGGTAGGGGGGGGGTACCTTGGTTGGTGATTGGCTAATGGTTACACAAGACAAAACATCGTTATGACATCATAAAGTGGCCAAAATCTGATCAGCTCATTTTCAGACAGGTTTTTATAAAAATGGATCAGGAGAAAAAGAGAGAGAATCTTTGTTCCTGAAACTTTCAGAGTCTCTTTACACAGAGGGGACACATGTTGATGTAGAAGAGACATGTGTCCCCTCTGTGTAAAGAGAGAGTCTCTTTACACAGAGGGGACACATGTTGATGTAGAAGAGACATGAACAAGTGGATTTTGCATAATAGGTGACCTTTAACTTCCTGTGAGGTCTCTTTCCTGCTTTTTAAGTGTTTTAGATTAGACATACTTTATTGATCCTAAACATGTGTGGGGGAAACACACACATGGCATTAAGAGGGACATTAAGGGGAAGTGTTACCTGAGGATATATAGATACTACCACACTTTATAATTTCACTTAACTCCCCAAAACTAGCCTTCTTAAATCCACCTCTTTGGGACTTTTTTTACAGCCGCAGTGCTACTTCCCACTTTTGACAATTGGTTTAATCCGATTCGTTGTTTATAAGCTCGTCATCACACTGCATGTTCTTTTCAAAAGCCACACTTTAGAGATTTCTACCTCTCTCCACATGCACGATATTCACTCAGAATACATTTTTAGCAACTGTTCTTTCATAGAAAAATCAAATGTATGTTTTATTCATTAATCTTTTATGCAAAACTATTGAGAAATCAGTTTCTTTTCAAGAATGTAAAGGTTTTTGTAGTGTACTGTATACTAATGTGTCTCAGTAAACTGAAGGATGTCCAGTCACACTTTTTCTTACAGGATTAAAGCACATGCACACACACACACACACGCACACACAGACACACTGGATGTTTGTAGCTTCACACACCGTTTGATCCCTTCCCGTAGAAAGCTCCCAGCACCACCAGGTCCGCGGTGTCGGCCATCGCTCCTTCATTCAGATAATCCTTCTTCACCTTCAGCCAGTGACGCTTCCCCGGCTCATACGTGCCCTGACACACACACACACACACACACACACACACACACACACACACACACACACACACACACACACACACACACACACACACACACACACACACACACACACACACACACACACACACACCATCATGAAGTGTCAAATGCTCACATTTTCAGAATCCTTCAACAGATTAGACACTAATTTCCATGTTGGTGCTCTACTCACCTTCAGGTCTTTGAGCACCAGGCCTTCTAGTCCCTCTCTGATGACTCGAGTGATCATGTCTGCCAGATCTCCCGCCCTCTGACACACACACACACACACACAAACATGATATGATGAGCACATGTATTATGACAGTAGTAAGCCAAATGATGTCAGAGTTTTCCTCACAGTGACGTGCTTCATCTCTGAGAACAGGATCCTGTTGGGAACCTCCACCATGTTGTCTCGCAGGAACTTCCTGCGCTCACTCAGAGGCCTGCAGCACATCAGGAGAGGGGAGAAGATAAAAGAAAACACTTGAATCATCTCTTAAGGCAAATCAGGTGTTTTAGCAGCAGCAGAATAATACGATGAGAATAAAAAACAGAAGAAAACAGTAAAGATAAAAACGACAACAGAGGAATAGGTAAAGCGTGGTAGTCGAGTTTGCATATAAACAGATATGAGTGAAATGTTTCTCTTTAGGGGAAATAACTGTTGTTACTTAACTGCATAGGACATTTAAATGTAGGTTGATATATTTTACACAATTAAATTAATTTCTTTAAATATCCTTCAAAATTGTTACTCCAACCAGACATTGTAGGACTAGTGTAGAAAATCTGCACATTTCTGAACATACATTTTTAAAACAAGAAAGGGTTAAACAGTAAGACAGAACAAATGCTTCAGTGTGAGTGACTTTTTAGAAATAAAAGTGCATGCCTGCATCATTACAATCAGTTTTTGTAATTGTTTTGCACCTATTTCTGAATGAGCACACATTACCTCTCCATGAGACTCACGCCGTTGAAGTAGATGCAGTCAAAGACAAAGAGGCACACTTTGGCATCTTGAAAGGCCGCTTTCTGCAGGGAGAAGAAAGCGTCAATGTAACTCATGTAGAAGGGAAATAAAAGAATGAAAAAGAGCTTAATGGCTGCTGTGTTCTCACCTTGTGAACTCCCAGGCTCCCAAAGGGCAGAGGCTTGCTGGTGTTGGTGTCGATCAGAAGCACCTCAGCGTCTAAGATCATGCTGTCGCCTCCCACGAACGCCTGAGGGATGAACTCCTTGAAATGGGCCACCTGAGACACAAAACACACACAAAGCGGTGAGAGAGCTGAGCGAACATGTGACGCATTTGAAACAACTTTTAAAGCAAGACTTGGCAGATTTACTGCTTGATACAGTAAAAACACATTGTCTAAAGACTCCAGAGTAGATATGGAGCAGTGATTCAGAAACTCCAGATATCTTCATCAAAACTAATGTGTGTTTTTGGCAAGCCCCCAGGAAGTGCGCCGGACTCTGAGGAAAATATTCGTTGTGTACTACACTTCCGTATCAGTCGCTGGGCCCGGAAACACTTTTTCCCATTGACTAACATTGGGAAAGAGACGTCTGTAAATCGTTGGATAATTTTTTTTAAACTAAATAAACTACCCAGTATGAACATTTGTATAGCCCTTATGAAAAACATTCGGTCCTCAAGTTGTAAAATGTGCTAATAACGTTATTCTGAGAGTTATTTTCCTCGGCATTATGAACGCGCATCTAACCCACGGGACCGCGCCGCCCGGCAAGTTCATGTGACGTGTTCAGTACTACATGCGTTTTACCTTTACCCATGGTTGCACAAGAAGAACGGATTATATGAATACTTTCGTGACGTTTCGCTCTCTCAAAAGTTGGGCCATTTTGTCTTCATGCGCCAATGAGCAGCTCTCATAGGAATGAACGAGGCCCCGCCTCCCACGCTGTATCCAGTTCTTATTATACATCCATGGTTTTTGGGGGTTTTCTTCTCCTGTACTGGTTATGTCACAGTAGAGGCACAAAATACTAATATGAACCTGAAAATGAGCCTAATATGTCCTCTTTAAAAAGCCTGCAGAAGTGAGAGAAAATAGAGAGACCGTCCATACGCATTTGGATATATTCCTGCATACTGTCACTCACACAAAAGCCTATATTCCTTTTGATTTCGTCCCTGATGTGTCCTGGGGTTTGGAGATAAATATTGTGCGTTCAGCAGCCACCTCTCGTGGTTTGAACGGGCTAATGATCATCATGTGGAGCTATTTATCCGTGCATGTTTGAGGCTCCCGGCCTCACGCTGAGAGAGCAAATGCTGGAAAACCTCGAGGGGAATCTGAATTACACGCTGGGAGAATAGCTTTCAGTCGCTAACCCTGCAGGGACATCGCTGAGCAGATCCTCCTCTGACACGCACTGTCATACTGTGTGTGTGTGTGTGTGTGTGTGTGTGTGTGTGTGTGTGTGTGTGTGTGTGTGTGTGTGTGTGTGTGTGTGTGTGTGTGTGTGTGGGGTACACTGACTTTGTGTGGCAGCACTGGCTTCAGGCTCCGGCTGAAGTAGCTGAAGATGTCTCCGTTCTTGTGGACCTGCACACGTTCTCCGTCGTATTTGATCTCCGAGTACATCCCATTGGGACATTTCTTCATGGCGAACTCGATGGATTTACATGCCTCTGCCTGAAAAACACAAAAGGGAAAACAACAACAAGCTGTCAGTAAAGAACAGATTCTCACTTACTTTTCATTAAAAGATTCCTAAAAGTTGCTCCAAAGTCAAAAGTGAGCTTCTGTTTTTGACTTTGCTGTCGCAGAAACTCAACTTTCACATCCCCTCGAGAATTAAAGTTATTGAACAATTTGCTTTTTATTTTTGTGCTTTTGGCCATTATTGCTATCGGAAAGAAACAAGTACCAAGATAACAGGAACACAACTGTGGCACAGCTGGAAAGATGTGTGACGTGTAAAAAAACAGAGGAGGTTAGACATCTGCTACGATGAATTAAATAAAAAAGGCAGAAAGAAATTAGTTCTTAAAACTTTTTCTCTTCTGAAAGCATGCAAAGAACTACAAGTATAAGCATGAAGCCTTGGAGCTAATATGTATTTGAAAAAAATATCTAACAGAGACTTTCATACTTAGACAATTAAATCCCATTAAACTTAAACACAAACCAAAAGTACTGAAGCAATAATAAATGATTGATGAATTAGCAATTAACTGAGGGAATGAAGACACATCATGTTAAATGTATTTATGTTGTATGTTCACGTGTACCTCAAGTAATTAAAGACTCCTCTCCTGCTGATGTTCAGGTGTATATCAGTATGTAGCGTCTCTACTTTAAAGAGTCCTCTCCTGCTGATGTTCAGGTGTATATCAGTATGTAGTGTCTTTACTTTAAAGAGTCCTCTCCTGCTGATGTTCAGGTGTATATCAGTATGTAGCATCTCTACTTTAAAGAGTCCTCTCCTGCTGATGTTCAGGTGTATATCAGTATGTAGTGTCTCTACTTTAAAGAGTCCTCTCCTGCTGATGTTCAGGTGTATATCAGTATGTAGCGTCTCTACTTTAAAGAGTCCTCTCCTGCTGATGTTCAGGTGTATATCAGTATGTAGCGTCTCTACTTTAAAGAGTCCTCTCCTGCTGATGTTCAGGTGTATATCAGTATGTAGTGTCTTTACTTTAAAGAGTCCTCTCCTGCTGATGTTCAGTGTATATCAGTATGTAGCATCTCTACTTTAAAGAGTCCTCTCCTGCTGATGTTCAGGTGTATATCAGTATGTAGTGTCTCTACTTTAAAGAGTCCTCTCCTGCTGATGTTCAGGTGTATATCAGTATGTAGCGTCTCTACTTTAAAGAGTCCTCTCCTGCTGATGTTCCGGTGTATATCAGTATGTAGTGTCTCTACTTTAAAGAGTCCTCTCCTGCTGATGTTCAGGTGTATATCAGTATGTAGTGTCTCTACTTTAAAGAGTCCTCTCCTGCTGATGTTCAGGTGTATATCAGTATGTAGTGTCTCTACTTTAAAGAGTCCTCTCCTGCTGATGTTCAGGTGTATATCAGTATGTAGTGTCTCTACTTTAAAGAGTCCTCTCCTGCTGATGTTCAGGTGTATATCAGTATGTAGCGTCTCTACTTTAAAGAGTCCTCTCCTGCTGATGTTCAGGTGTATATCAGTATGTAGCGTCTCTACTTTAAAGAGTCCTCTCCTGCTGATGTTCAGGTGTATATAAGTATGTAGCGTCTCTACTTTAAAGAGTCCTCTCCTGCTGATGTTCAGGTGTATATCAGTATGCAATGTCTCTACTTTAAAGAGTCCTCTCCTGCTGATGTTCAGGTGTATAATCAGTATGCAGTGTCTCTACTTTAAAGAGTCCTCTCCTGCTGATGTTCAGGTGTATATCAGTATGTAGTGTCTCTACTTTAAAGAGTCCTCTCCTGCTGATGTTCAGGTGTATATCAGTATGTAGTGTCTCTACTTTAAAGAGTCCTCTCCTGCTGATGTTCAGGTGTATATCAGTATGTAGTGTCTCTACTTTAAAGAGTCCTCTCCTGCTGATGTTCAGGTGTATATCAGTATGTAGTGTCTCTACTTTAAAGAGTCCTCTCCTGCTGATGTTCAGGTGCATATCAGTATGTAGTGTCTCTACTTTAAAGAGTCCTCTCCTGCTGATGTTCAGGTGTATATCAGTATGTAGTGTCTCTACTTTAAAGAGTCCTCTCCTGCTGATGTTCAGGTGTATATCAGTATGTAGTATCTCTACTTTAAAGAGTCCTCTCCTGCTGATGTTCAGGTGTATATCAGTATGTAGTGTCTCTACTTTAAAGAATTCTCTCCTGCTGATGTTCAGGTGTATATCAGTATGTAGTGTCTCTACTTTAAAGAGTCCTCTCCTGCTGATGTTCAGGTGTATATCAGTAGGTAGTGTCTCTACTTTAAAGAGTCCTCTCCTGCTGATGTTCAGGTGTATATCAGTATGTAGCGTCTCTACATTAAAGAGTCCTCTCCTGCTGATGTTCAGGTGTATATCAGTATGTAGTGTCTCTACTTTAAAGAGTTCTCTCCTGCCGATGTTCAGGTGTATATCAGTATGTAGCGTCTCTACTTTAAAGAGTCCTCTCCTGCTGATGTTCAGGTGTATATCAGTATGTAGCATCTCTACTTTAAAGAGTCCTCTCCTGCTGATGTTCAGGTGTATATCAGTATGTAGTGTCTCTACTTTAAAGAGTCCTCTCCTGCTGATGTTCAGGTGTATATCAGTATGTAGTGTCTCTACTTTAAAGAGTCCTCTCCTGCTGATGTTCAGGTGTATATCAGTATGTAGCATCTCTACTTTAAAGAGTCCTCTCCTGCTGATGTTCAGGTGTATATCAGTATGTAGCGTCTCTACTTTAAATAGTCCTCTCCTGCTGATGTTCAGGTGTATATCAGTATGTAGTGTATCTACTTTAAAGAGTCCCCAAAACACAATAGGGCCTCTTTAAAGTGTTGCATTGAATCTCATACACACTACATTACTGAATCAGTGAGTGTATGTATTTATTTCTCACATTTCAGTGGTGTTACTCACCAGCATGGGCTGCACGGGGGTCATGAGAGATGCCTCAACAGTGAGGAGTTTTCGGGGTCCGGAGCCGTTAGTCGCGTCCTGCTGGTTCCTCAACACCCGCTCGATCACGTCTCCCAGATTACGAGAGGCCTTGAAGGCATCGTAAGCGTTTGGATCCACAGCGTCCAGGCTGAACAACACACAACAATGACAGAGGAGTTCAAGATATGTCAAAGTCAACTTTAATGTCACTCTTCCAGTTTGTGTGTACAGACGGAGAGATCGAAATACCGTTTCCCACAATCCCGAATACAAAAACAAATATATATACAAATATGTATATCCTGAATCAACAGACACATTTATACATATGCACACATTAAGACCTAAATAAAAGCACAACAATCAATATATACAACATAACAGGCACTTCAATATCTTTGAGAATGTGCATTAGTGCAAGACTGTTGGACACTTACACATGTTTAGCTCCAGAATTCATCTTGAGGTCGTGTTTTATAAGGCGAATGATGCATTTCAGGTCGTTACCGGTGCATCTGTGAGGAAAAGAGAAGCAGATTAAGCAAATGATGGTTTATTACAGCATTTCACAAAGCGAGAATCTAGCAGGAATGCTCCAAAATAAGACTAAATAAGTATATATATATAAAAAGAACACTTGCTATTAAACAACCTGCCTTATCCATGACACAGCACAGCACAACATATTGCTTCTGTCTGTTTACAGCTGTAAATGTTATATTTGACAAATAAACACAATCCCTCTCTGGCATCTGCTGCTGTGGAGAGAAACATGTCAAATACAGACGTCTGTGAGTTAGACTGTTCTTACTGTGAAAAGAAATCCCAGTATCTATCTAGCAGATATTAACCCGGAGAAAACAGCTATCTTTTTTATACTATAACTGAAAAGCCAAAATAAAAACATTACTTAGAGAGGTACGACTGCAAGGATAAAGAGTTAGTATTAAGATGTTAATTAAATCGGGTGAAGCTGTGTCTGACTCTCCTCCCCCTGTTGGTAGCATCCAGACACATTCCCTTTTTAAGTATTCTTAACACAACGTTTGATAGATGTCAGAAATCTATAGTTCCCTTTTTCTTGTTTAACAAAAATGTCAAAGCAATTTCTAAAACAGCGGGACATGCATTTTGTGCACTGATGAGTACTTAATGCACCAGGACAAACATCCATAATTACCTCCTGCAAAAGGTCATGTTTACGGCTCTGTCTTTCTGTCAGCAGAGGTACAGAAAAACTTCACGCCAGACTTTTATGAAACTTGGTAAAAAGGTGAAGCATGGGACAAAGAAAAACTCTCATAATTTTGAAGCGGATCTTAATTACGGAACAACAGTCGGAAAGATTAGATCTCAACCGGGAGAATTCCTGTGCACAACGTTTTCAAGTCTTAACAACAAATTAGAAACAGATTGCAACACAAAATGACATTCCCAGAACAAATGACTATATCTTCACTTCCAAAAGGGGTAAATTAATAATCTTTTTTCTCAAAGCAAAGATACATCTGTGAGTTGGATGTAGAAAAGTCAGAATCAATATAGATGTTTTTATTTTAAAGTAAATTCAGATTGAACATAGAAAATAAAAAACCACCTCTGGGGTCATTTGGGTCTATTTGGGTGTATTTGCCGTTTCTCTGGAACCCATTGGTTGATTTTGGTGATTGACATCCCTTTTAACCGTTAGAGCCAATAGAATCGAAGGGGAAGTTCCACACACACGTTACCATTGAGGAGTGAGAGTGACGCGCACGCAGTCGAAACCTATGTTACGCTCTGAAAACTGAAACCTAGGCTCAAACTAGTAAATATGAAGATGGATTATCAGGAATCATTTCAAAGTGACACAGACACATTGGATTAACCATTGGATTACCTTCAGCCGCATTTTTCTCGTTTTAATGCCATTGAACACAACTTTTGATCAGAACAACAGCAAAAGGTGAGACAAATTGGCCGCATTTGCTCTTGTGATGTCTGTTTTTGCTTCCCATGTCGCGAGTTCGGATCGCTCAGTGATGATACTTATATGTCTGGAATCTGTGGAATCTCAGCTTGCTAATCGATATCTTGTTTGTGCAGATACGATAAGTAATAAGGGTATTTTACCTTGAGTTCTGTGCTAATTGCTTAGCATTTTTTCGCTCAGGGCTAATTCAGAGCCTTTGTTATTACCCTTGTGTTTCGTTTAGCTATAAATTGTTAATATTGTCTGAAAGCTGAATTTCTTCCCGTTAAGTGAGTATGACACATTCATAGTTTATTAAATGTTAAGAAGCCCTCAGACGCTGTTTCTTGCAAGATGTTGCGTTTTGCCCCTAGGCTTCGGAGATCTCAGGAAGTTGGAAAACCTGTGTGAACGCAGCATTGACCCTTCGTAAGGTCTTCAAGAACCATTTGGATTGGGGGAAGGAGATTATTGAACTATCTTTTACTGAATGACCTTGAATGAACAGTTTTATACCCAGACTACTTCTTACGAAATGATGATATAGTGCTTTACTTTTTGGAGATTTCCTCCAGCTCAACCTGCTGCTCGTCCTCCTTGGTCAGCAGCGCGAGGCGGGTCAGCGAGGCGTCCACTTCCTGTATGGTGAGGAGGCTTTTGGACGCCGCAGGAAACGATTTACTCTCCTCGAAGAACATCCGCACCGTCTCAGACACATCGCCCTAAAAAAAAACGATTAGTTCATAATGTTCAGACACGTCGAGAGAATATATTTGGAGTTAAATCCTCTGAGAAATGTGTTTTCAAACTAAGATCATCAATGAAACAGCTTTAAATAAATGCTAGTAAGGAGGTTGGTAGCGTTGAAATAAACCATTCATCCTATGTGGTTTTGGTTTAAACCTTTTTTTAATGAATAATGAATATTTAGAGTTGATGTGTGAGGACACGTACCTGCTCCAGGTCGCGCACCATGTCGTCCTGGTTGCATTTGAATATGCGGCTAAAGAGTTTAGCAATCTGCTTGTCGTTCAGGTTGTAGACACTTTTCACGACGCCCGGCAGGAGCAGCTTCACCGTCAGGAAAAGATCTCCGTGGAACTTATCTAGGATGCAAGAAGATATTATCTTAAAGGTCTCCTATCATGCTATTTTTAGGCATATATTATAGGTCTCAGATATAAACAAATATATAAAAAACATGTCTATGATGTGTTTTGCTCAAAATATCAAACAGATCATGCATTTTAGACATCCCTCATATCCCTCTATTTCACTTCCGGTGAAGGTTAGAGAAACGCTGATCTGGGTCCTTAGCTTGAAAAAAAAAAAAATGAGGAGGCGGAGCTAATGCCTGCTCAGAATTCTACGAGATCCTCAGCTACATGCTCCCGTGATTAAACGCCATCATGTTCCAAACCACATCAAGGATTATTTCTGAAACAGTATGGAGCTCAAATGCTTTTGGTGGGTTCCTTTTTGTATTTCCTGCTTCTTCACACACATGCTCTCTCCAGTACAGGTTAGCTCTGAGTGTTAGCGATGCTAATGTAAACAAAGACCATATTACGTCCAAAACAGTCGGGCATTGTTTCTGATAGCAACTTTCTGATAGGGCCGTGGGTCCACATTTCTGATATTACGTCATATCGGACGCAAATCTGGATCAGCTCCGTTGTAGCCCCGTTTTTAGAGATTTGGGTACGGAGGAAAAGAGAGAGGGTTTTATTTTCTGACGCTGCGTGAGTTCCCCGACACACCGGGGACACATCTTTCTGTATAAAAGACATCAAAAAGTGCATTTTGCATGATAGGAGACCTTTAAACAAACATATAGTTGTATAAGAGCTGCCAGTGGATTGTGTCAGACGCTAAAGCCCATAAACACAATGAATACAAACAACGTGCTTTCTACCACCCTCACCTCCGGCGGAGCCCTTCCTGAGGAACTTCTCGATGATCTGCGTCTTGGTGTTGTAGCTGTTGTGTTCGGCCACCGTGGCACAGAGCTTCCTGAACTCTCTGAGCAGACAGTCCTTGTGGTTGCGGTCGCACAGCTGAGAGGACAGAGCGCTGCCTTGGCTGGGCGAGGAGGAGGAGGGAGAAGAGGAAGAGGAAGAGGAGGAAGGACCCGGGCTGCTGGAGCTGCCGGCCTTCGTAGCTGAAAGAACAGTGAAGGGGAATAAAATCCCAATTAGGGACATTTTTTGTGTTGCAGCAGCGTAATGGCATTGTACAATAAAATTAAAAGACTAGAAATAAACTAGAAAGTAGAAAATATACATGTTGAATTACAAATGTACAGTAACAAAATATATATATATACATAAGTATGTGAGGCATGGAATATTGAAGAGATAGTTATCCCTCTTGAACTTTGCCTTAATTCAAACATTTTTAACCAAAATATATGAACATGTTCCTCTTTATGCTAAAGTCCAGGCTTTGTGTTAGAAAAGCTTCCGGCTTGTCTTTCTAAACTCCTTTCTAGACGTTAGTAATTCAGCTTTTTCATCAAAAACTAAGGCATTTTGCAAGCTATTGGGGTCAAATACTGTTAGTGTGCAGGTTAAATGTTTGTAGAGATGCTATTACACAGAGCCATCGTATAGACAAGTTCTGACTGATTGGTTACTTCTAAACTGAAGTGTATCTTTACATCTCGGATGTTACTGCTGTTGCTGGCCGTTAAAAAGCCAGTTAATTAAAGTAGATGAAAATGACATTTCACATTAAGCATTGTATGTTCCTTAATTTGAAAATAATAATTAAAGAACATTTTTTCTGATTGAAAAAGTATCTTTTGACTCTCAGTATGAGAAAAACACATATATTTTTATATTCCTTGCATTAATAATGTTCTGCTACCTTGTTTTACTGTTTGTTTGTTTTTGATAATGAATAAGAAAGTCTGCCTCGTACCGGTGAAGCAAACAAGTTCTGATGATTGGTTACTTCTAAACTTCTGTTGAGTGTGCTATTAGTCATTTCAGTTGCTTCACTTTGTGCACCTCAACACCCTCACACATACATGTCCATGCAACCCTCACCCTGCATTTACACTACTGATACCACTGACGTCCACGCCTCATGCTTTACTTACTTTGCACTGAATTCATTTGGTTAATTTGATTTACTTGCTTAAATAAATATCTTTTGTTAACCGCTGATATGGTGTGTCTCCTCTTTGTTGTGGCCTTTTGAGCCAGGTCATAGCAGTATCTTTACATTTTACAAGTTTATCAAGATGGATGAAAATGATATTTGAGACCAAGTGTGGTATGATCCTCCATGTGAGAATAATATATGTTAGGCTCTCAGAATGCATTAGTTAATTGTGTTGCTTTATTGACCAGTGTGTAGTTCTGTTTCATCTCTTGTGAATGAATAAGAAACCCTGTCTGTTACCGGTGAAGCCTGAGAACTTGCGTGGAGCGTTGAGCGTGGGGTCGGCAGGAGGAGCCATCGTCTGACCCGACGCGTTCAGCTTCGCCTGAACCTTCTTCTTCGGGGTCGAGTTGACTTTGGCCATCAGGTCTGCAAGAGAAAATGAAATGAGATTCCTTAAGAATATTATTTAGAAGAATATTGTGTTGTATTTTTATGTTTCAGTACTTGTAAGCAACTGTGACTGAAAGTGTAAGGAAAATATCCCTCGACACCGGGTTGAGAATCAATAGTCAGGTACTAATTTATTCTTGCAAGAAGGAGCTGAGTTAAGTCACATACAAAGGATATGGTTCAACTTATTTCAGCTTATATAGTGTAAAGTCAGGAGGTACCGAACAGGGTCGTAAATCGGTTTGTCGTCAGCAGGTGTCTGGAAGGCGTCGGGACATCTCTGGAAAAGCAATGTTGCTCTTTGCCCCTCAGAGAGGAGACAACGTATGTGTCCTCTCGTTCGTATCAACAACAGGAATGATGCCCTGCCTTCTCCTATCTACGAGGAGGCAGCTGCAAGGTCACACACAGTGTCATGCCCATCAGAAACACATAATAGTGAAGGAGACAATTCGTATTTTCCCCAACAGAAAGAATTGCTTTTATTTGACTTTTTAATGGTTATTTAATTTTTTCTTTTTTGTAAGAAGGGGCAGGTCAAATAAGATGTTTCTTCTCCCTGCTCCTTTCCACCATGCGCTATACAAAATAAAACAGTATAAGTGTTCATGTTTTGTTTTAAAATAACTGCCATGTGTGGAATAAACAAATCAATAAATACAGGTTTTCAAAACAGCCGGAGCTCGATATGTAGTATAGGTCAGTCAGATTTAATCTTAAATCTTCAAATGATGGTGCAGTAACTTTTGTGAAATTAGGGATTTGTACTTGAAACATCTGATTATTAATAAAATCAAGCAATTATAATAAAGAATTGTATATTCAAATTTAAGAATATATCCTTTCGGTAAAAAATATCATTTTTTAATGCATCTTTAACTGAGTATTGCAAGATAAGGGTCTTCGGGCAGATAAGTAAGAATCAACACTGCACTCCAGACATTGGTCAGCCTCACTGACTGCTGACTTTTTAAATGTGTGATTACATATTGATCACTTCGACTTCATGTGCTCTATAGACGGGTCAAAGATCAGTTTGAATACACAGCAGATCCAGTGAGTGTAGGAGTGCACAATAAAGGGTTATGCACGTAAAGAAAGCAACTGTCTATTTACATGTATAGACTTTTTGCACTACTTTGTATTTTGTATTTTATTATATATTTGGCATTGTTGGAGGAGCTCAGGTCAGAAGAATTTCATTGCCATTTCTACACTGTAGCTGCTGAGCATATGCCAATAAAACCTTTGAATCTTTGTTTATATATGTACAGCCTTGCTAAGTGTGTACCTGAGACATGTTTGTTGATGGCCTCCTTGTCCTCGTCCTGCAGCTCCTCCCAGCCCTCCAGGTCTGTGATGTCCTCGATCTTCTTGGTGGTGGCTCTGGCTTTCTCCATCTTCTCAAAGATACACTTGGAGTGATACCACTCCTTCATTTCTCCTGCAGACTCGCTGAAGGGGTTTGGAACGACCTTCCCGATGCGCACTATCCCCTTCATAATCTTCTCCTTGCACTTCTTACATCCTGCAGTGCCACGTTTGGCGTACTCCACGATGAACTTCTGGTCTGCCATCTCGGAGAAAAATTGTTGCAAAGAAAAACGGAAAGAATCTTTTTGCAGGACTCGGGATACTAAGGAAAAGTTGTGGTTTTGCCGGGAAATGTTAAATGCATGAACAGTTGGGGGTATTTGTTTAAAGCATGAAGGGACAGAGAAGTTTCTAGACCCTTTCCAGAGTGGCTGACACCTGACAAGTGTGCCAAGAGGCTGAAAGCCGGCAGAGACAGTCTTTTTAGATAATAAAACGAGCGGTCTCTGCATCCAGTCCTGACAGAGGGAAGGTATCAACCTGAAGAAAGCAAAGGGAGATCATGGTTAAAGATAATACATATGTTTTGTTCAATAGAAAGGTGTGACGTATGACACTTTGATATCTTTTGATATGTTCATCTAAATACAAAAGACTAGCTTAAAAAAAAAGAACATAATGGAAGTGAGCTCTATACATAATGACATAAATATCACAATTACTGTGATCTTACTAATTTGATTAGACTTCTACAATTTGAAGAAATCAGCATATTGGTTGAGGATGGAGTGGAATGTGAAAAAGGAGATGATAATGCAAAGATAGTTACTTGCAATTAAATACGTGCAAAACCAATAATTCGGGACCAAAAAGCAATTTGACATTTTAAAATGTGCAAGACGGGAGTGTCTCATTTTAAACATTAAAATATGTTTGGTTTAAACATGTAATCCTGTAGATAAAACACCTATTATTGAAAAGGTAGAACATTAAAGGGGTTAGTTGATTTAATTCAAGCATATATTCTTGATATTAAAGTAAAAAAGAAACATAGCTAAAATAAGGCATTTACCAACTTCTCAGGACTTTTAAGAAACACTGTGGGCCAGCAATGCTAAACCACTGGGTGTTAGGAGTAACACATAATACTTATATCATTATTATTATTATATGACTAGTTTTAGTAAACGTCTACGTTTTGAAGGCACCTGCACATTGTTGGAGGATTGAGTTCATTATAACAAAGGATATGATGGTGTAACGTTAATTGGTTGCCATTAAATCTCTGCAAATCCAATAAATCTGACAATTATTGCTCAAGTTAAATGCACCTTGTATGTAACATTACTAAAGTGTGAATCACTGAAAAGATGTGGAACTTCTATTATGTAAACACACAAAGTGCTTTTGCGTCTTTTCACAAGTTACATTAAATAACTTTACTAATAACATTCATTCATGTGAAAAGACAGCATTTCGATTTACCATTATGATGTTTTATAGCAGTTTTAACGTAAAGTGTACAGTCTACGTGTCTGATTAGACGCAGGCAATTGTTAGCCTGAAGCTACTTGATTAGCTTTAGCATACTCCCTCTGTTCCACACACACCCACAGCTAATGCTAGACAGCTACAAAGCTAATTGCGAAACAACTATCAAAAATACGTAGTCATGTCGGTAATAACAGTGCATATATGTAGCAAACTGTACCTTGAAAAAGCTTAGCAAAATGTGTTAGCACCGTTTAAATTGCTACTCCTTCTCATTGTTGTTAGCAAACAGCAAACCAGTGTCACGTAAACGTCAATTACGGTTAAAGGTTCAACCACTTCCGGTATGGGTCCACAAAATAAAAGCTCTATTACAAATGAATGTGTATCCATTACATTTGATATTGATATAATTGAGTGTGTCATATCTTTACACTAAGTGAACACTGTTTCCACGCCTCGTTCATAATGTGATGTGCATTTCTTGGTACAATGTTCGCTTTATTTGAATATAAACACTTTTTTGCTAATTGTACCCTAACCCTAACCCTCTGCAATAATCCCTTTTATGTAAAAACATACATGTGTACAAGTGTCCCAACATTTGTATAATGTCTCAACAACTTAATGTGTTATTTGTCAGTTCATAAAATCGTTGCTCCCCATTTTTGGCCATGGTTGTGTGTGTCTTGTGTGTACTTACTTGTCCTTATTTTTATTATATTACTAATATGTGCTTTTCTCTATATTTAATAAGTTAGCTTACTCTTTATTATTGCTTGCCTTTTTTACCTGCTATGCCACTTTTGCTCAAACACTGTAAATGTCCGCGCTGAGGGTCTAATAAACAAATTCTGATTCAGATTTTTATTTTGAAGGACAGGCGTCACATTTCCGGTAGCTCTCTGGTTGGACTTGATCTGACTTGACACGACTAGCTGGAGCTAAATGGGCTGCCGCTACAGCATGGGCTGCATTGAATTGGCTGTCGTGGCTATAAGGATGGTTGGGGTTCACAGATAAATGGAGGACCTTTAAACAAGTAGCAGGAGGTTTCTACCGCCATCTGCTGAACTGGAGCACGTAACCCATGCGCAACTATAGCTTATACAATTGTATATATTGTTACAGTGGAGGAAATAAGTATTTGATCCCTTGCAGATTGTGTTAGTTTGCCCACTTACAAATACATTAACAGGCTATCATTTTAATGGTAGGTTTATTTGACTAATGAGACAGAATATCAAAAAGAAAATCAAGAAATTGACATTATATAAAAGATAAACATTGATTTGCATAACTCTGTGAAATAAGTATTTGATCCCCTTGCAAAACATGTCTTTCACTTGGTGGAGAAACCCTTGTTGGACACACAGAGGTCAGACACTTCTTGTAGTTGGTCTCTAGGTTTGTGCAGATCTCAGGAAGGATTGTGGTCCACTCCTCCCTGAAGACCCTCTCCAAATCCTTCAGGTTTGAGGCTGATGCTTGGCGTCTCGAAGCTTCAGCTCCCTCAACAGATTTTCTATGGGATTGAGGTCCGGAGACTGCCTCGGCCCCTCCATTACCAAAATGTGCTTCTTCTTTAGCCCCTCCTTTGTTGTTAATTCACGAGGAAAAAGCATGGATTTTCAGTTTTCACTGCCTTGTGAATTCATTTTCAGGAGATATTTGTAAACCACCTCAGGTCTGGAAAATATACGATTGCAGGGGTTTTTCTTATTCATTAAAGAGCTAAAAGACCACAGTGAAAGTGAAGTAGTCATGACCGCAGAAAGCATTGCATTTGACAAAATGAGTTACTTTACTGATTACAAATGATTAGCTTAAAAACATATGAATAAACAGTGATATGTAAGTATAGGTTAAGACATCCAGCAGCAGTATATCAAGTAAAAGTTGCTGCACTTTTAACAGCTGTAATGAAACATTAACGTAAACAAAATGAAAGAATCCAGTAATTCAATATGATTCTAAAATGAGATATGGGGCACAGTAAGTAGTACTTTTACTTTTGGTACTTTAACTATTTGTTTATGCCAATACGTCTCAGTTTATGCTGCTTTATACTTCAACTGCACTATATTTTAGAAGACAGTAGTGTACTTTTTAGCCCACTGCATTTATTTGACAGCTTTAAGTTACTAGTTAGATATAGATTATTAGATCATTCAAAACATAAATAAATTATTAATTACACTTTGACAGGTATTTATAGGTTAAGATAGCCAGCAGCAGGACATCAAGTTATTCAAATTAGCTCTACATTTACTAACTGTGATAAAACACATCAATAATCATTATAGTAACCCAGTAACTCAATATATATATATATATAGATAGATATATATATACGATTCTGAAAAGGGCCATTATATATAAGGAGTACTTTTACTTTTGGTACTCTAATATTTTGATACCAATGCTTTTGTACTTTTACTTGTAACACAGTATGTTTACACCTTAGTATTTCTACTTTTGCTTTAGTAGAATATCTGAGTACTTCTTAAACCACTGCTACCATGAGTGTGGACAAGAAATATTTTACAGCTGAAGACAGTTTTCAAATGTAGAGCAGGTTGTAAGCGAGGCTCCGTTTGTAAATGAGGAAACAGTTCAGAGTCAGCGCTGCTCCTCTTCCTGGAATGAATCAGATAAGCCCTCCCTCTTCTTCCTGCTCTCAGGCCGTTTCTCAATGTCGAGAAACCTGCCGCAGAGCCACTATTTCAAGTATACTACGTCATCGAGTGGCGCCGAAGGACTGTTTAAATGCATGTTAAATGCCCAGCATTCGGCGCCACTCGATGACGTTGTATACTTGAAATAGTGGCTCTGCAGCAGGTGTACTCGACATTGAGAAACGGCCACAGACACAGCCAGCTCCACTCTGTATTTCCTGGTTCCTCCCCTTTAGATCCACACTGAGGAGGATGGGTGTAACCAACATGTGGGTAAAGTACAAGAGCTGATAGCCACATTCACTGCACACACACATGCTGTTCAGATCACAGCTCACACTAGTTTCAGTATTCAGGAAGTGAAACTCAGACGCTCGCTGCTACTGAGAGGTGAAATGGCGCAGAAAGGAGTTCAGCTGGACCGGGAAACCTTCTCTTGTTCGATCTGTCTGGATCTACTGAAGGATCCGGTCACTATTCCCTGTGGACACAGCTACTGCATGGACTGTATTAAACACCACTGGGATGGAGAGCTAATCCACAGCTGCCCTCAGTGTAGGCAGAGCTTCACACCGAGGCCTGTCCTGCTGAAAAACACCATGTTAGCAGCTTTAGTGGAGGAGCTGAAGAAGACTGGACTCCAAGCTGCTCCTGCTGATCACTGCTATGCTGGAGCTGAAGATGTGGCCTGTGATGTCTGCACTGGGAGAAAACTGAGAGCCTGTAAGTCCTCTCGTGTGTCTGGCCTCTTATTGTGACAAACACCTCCAGCTCATTATGACGTCCATTAAAAAAACACAAGCTGGTGGAGCCCTCCAAGAAGCTCCAGGAGAACATCTGCTCTCGTCACGACGAGGTGATGAAGATGTTCTGCCGCACTGATCAGCAGTGTATCTGTTATCTCTGCTCTGTGGACGAACATAAAGGCCACGACACAGTGTCAGCTGCAGCAGAAAGGACTGAGAGGCAGAGAGAGCTGGAGGGGAGTCGACAAAACATCCAGCAGAGAATCCAGGACAGAGAGAAGGAGGTGAAGCTGCTTCAGCAGGAGGTGGAGGCCGTCAATGGCTCTGCTGATAAAGCAGTGGAGGACAGTGAGAAGATGTTCACTGAGCTGATCCGTCTCATGGAGAAAAGAAGCTCTGATGTGAAGCAGCAGGTCAGATCCCAGCAGAAGAGTGAAGTGAGTCGAGTCAAAGAGCTTCAGGAGAAGCTGGAGCAGGAGATCTCTCTGAGCTGAAGAGGAGAGACGCTGAGCTGAAGCTGCTGTCTCACACAGAGGATCACAACCAGTTTCTGCACAGCTACCCCTCACTGTCAGCCCTCAGTGAACCTACACACTCATCCAGCATCAACATCCGTCCTCTGAGATACTTTGAGGACGTGATGGCGGCCCTGTCAGCAGTCAGAGACATACTACAGGACGTCCTGAGAGAGGAAAGGACAAACGTCTCATCGACTGAAGTGGATGCTTTACTGTCAGCAGCAGAGCCCACCACCAGAGCTGGGTTCTTAAAATATTCACAGGGAATCACCCTGGATCCAAACACAGCAAACACAAAGCTGTTATTATCTGAGGGGAGCAGAAAAGCAACATACATGGAAAAACATCAGTCTTATTCCAGTCATCCAGACGGATTCACTTTTTATGAGCAGGTCCTGAGTAGAGAAAGTCTGACTGGACGGTGTTACTGGGAGGTGGAGTGGAGAGGGAGAGGAGTTTTTGTAGCAGTCGCATACAAGAATATCAGCAGAGCAGGGGGGGGGGAATGAATGTAGATTTGGATTCAATGACAAATCTTGGTCCTTAGATTGTAAACAAAACAGTTATACATTTCTTTACAACAATATCGGCACTCCCGTCTCAGGTCCTCTGTCCTCCAGAGTAGGAGTGTACCTGGATCACAGAGCAGGTATTCTGTCCTTCTACAGCATCTCTGAAACCATGACTCTCCTCCACAGAGTGCAGACCACATTCACTCAGCCGCTACATGCTGGAGTTTGGCTTTATTATGGAGCCACAGCTGTTGTGTAAACTGAAATAGCCTGAAGTCATTTGAGGAACTCTTCTACTTCTTAAACTCATTGTGTGTCCATCATTGTTGCTGAGAGCTGATTGTTCATGTCTTCACTGCACAGAGATCGGCTGTCAATCAAACATTATGGGATGTGCTTTAACATCTTCTCATGAGTTGTTCTGTAGATGTTGGAGTCTCTTTAGGCGGCGCTCCTTCCTGCGTCTGTTTAGCCATGGAGGCTGTCACTGCTCAGGAGGATTTCTGTTAACCTCAACTGAGATTTCTCTGCATGGAAATGTAAACTTTGCTCTAAATATGTGTTGAATATCGATATTGATGTATTTGTATGTTGTTGTTTCTCTTGTAAAGCATGAGTCTTCAGAGAGAAAGCACCAGAGCTTCTTTCATTGTAGATATTTTATTCTAAAGGTCTTTTATGTTTGACTTAGTCTCAAAGTGTTGAATGCATAAAGGAAAGTTTGAAGAAGGAAATAAAACACATTCAAAGAAAAGTGATAAAAAAGAAAAGCTAACAGGTTGAGTTTGTAATAAATGTGTTTCTATTTTCAACATGTGAGATGAGTGCCACATTAACATGTCTGTACAAATAAAAATGTTCTTGTTAATAAAAGGTGTAAGAGGACAAAAGTGAAAATCTCAGTCTTTTGTTTTTTTAATTATAAAAATATCTCTAAATTATTTTTCTGAAACAAAGAAATATAACATAAAATATCCAGATGCCAGAAAAAATGCCATTAAATGTGTATTTATTTGTATTAAATCCAGATAGGATTGTTTATTTATTCATATTTCCATCACAGATTGTGGAGCACTTGATGGTCTAATAATAATAATAATAATAATAATAATAATATAATAATAGGTAAGAATAAAATAGCCTGCTCTAGTCCCTATTACAATTCCCCTTGTAATGCTGCCTTCAATGACTCCCTAACATTGTAGGTCAAGAGGACTGAAGTCACCACACATTGAGACTCTTGGTCAAAACAACATGTCATGTATTGTGCAATAAGTAGGTTTAGCTGAACTCAATTAATAATGACATCCAGTGTATCTCCTTCAGTCATTGATAACATTATTTCCATCTCATTCAAGAAATGTAATTGTCCTCTGTTAACCTAGAAGAGGAAGAGCTTTGAGAGTTAAACAGTAAACTCTGAAACAGAATGAGGAAGGTGAAGCTGAATCACACAGGAAACCAAAACACTGAGTGAGAAACATGAAACAAGCAGAAATCATGAGCCGTCTTCATCGTATGTTAATCAGAATCAGAATTCCTTTATTGCATAGTTACAGCAAAGAGACAGTACTGATAAAGACACAATAAAAACAGTGTTTAGTAAAGTGACAGTATTTAGTAAAGGGAGCACACAAATGAAACATTTAAATTAAGTATAAAAAGGTATGTAGCAGCATTATAAAATAATAAGTGAACAAGTAGAAAGTAATGAAGTAGCTGCAGAATGACTATACTCCCTAGTATAAAAGTATATATTGCACAGTTTTATGTTACAACATTGTTGTTCCAGGTGTTGTGGGATCTGTGCTGGGTAGTGTTATATTAATTACACTTTGACAGGTATTTATAGGTTGAGATAGCCAGCAGCAGGACATCAAGTTATTCAAATGAGCTCTACATTTACTAACTGTGATAAAACACATCAATAATCATTATAGTAACCCAGTAACTCAATATATATATATATAGATATATATATATAAGATTCTGAAAAGGGCCATTATACATAAGGAGTACTTTTACTTTTGGTACTCTAATATTTTGATACCAATGCTTTTGTACTTTTACTTGTAACACAGTATATTTACACCTTAGTATTTCTACTTTTGCTTTAGTAGAATATCTGAGTACTTCTTACAGCCCGCGTCACACTGTCCCGAAATTGACACCCGATGGACACACGAATATGGAATTGTGAATTTCGCACGAAGATGGCCCCGAACCACACACGAAGGCAACATTTACATTACATTTAAGACATAAAACTGCAAAGAAAGTAACAAAAACAATTATGTTAAAGTACTATGATACTGTACTGATATTTTCAGACTTTGTTCTTTACTTTATCCGTCTTTATATGTAGAAGATATAAGTTTTCTCCGTAATGTTGTTTCCATAGCAACAACAACTTCCTGTCAACTCGCCTTCAAAATAATATATTATATCCTTTTCAGTTTCACAGAACACAAATTGGGTTATTTACATAATATGTTTACATGATTTTGTTGTGCAATAAAAAAAACAGATGGACACACGATAAAGGAAATGTTCAAATTCGGCTCTGATCATAGCAACATCGGGCCATTCGTGAGGGCATCTTAAGCCATCGTATGACCGACGGTGTAGTTTCTCAGGCTCCGGCAGCAACTTCCTGAGCGGTGGCAAAATCTTTGGCATGCCAAAAAATTGCCAAAGGACCTTGCGAAAGTTCATTTTCGTGTTGAATTCGTGTGTCAATATTGCCATCATGAAGGCATCTTGTTATCATCGGTGCAATCGGGCATTCGCCCCGATCAGAGTGAGGGCGAATGCCCGATGGCACCGATGATAACACGAAGATGACACGATTTGACAAGATGCCCTCACGAGTGCCTCACGAAGTTGCCGCTCACGAAGTTGCTGCCGGAGCCTGAGAAACTCCACCGGCGGTCATACGATGGCTTAAGATGCCCTCACGAATGGCCCGATGTTGTTACGATCAGAGCCGAATTTGAACACTTCCTTTATCGTGTGTCCATCGGGTGTCAATTTCGGGACAGTGTGACAGGGGCTTAGACCACTGCTACCATGAGTGTGGACAAGAAATATTTTACAGCTGAAGACTGTTTTCAAAGGTAGAGCAGGTTGTAAGCGAGGCTCCGTTTGTAAATGAGGAAACAGTTCAGAGAGTCAGCGCTGCACCTCCTCCTGGAATGAGTCAGAGTTTGATAAACCCTCCGTCTTCTTCCTGCTCTCAGACACAGCCAGATCACAGCTCACACTAGTTTCAGTTCTCAGGAAGTGAAACTAAGACGCTCGCTGCTACTGAGAGGTGAAATGGCGCAGAAAGGAGTTCATCTGGACCGGGAAACCTTCTCTTGTTCGATCTGTCTGGATCTACTGAAGGATCCGGTCACTATTCCCTGTGGACACAGCTACTGCATGAAGTGTATTAAATACAACTGGAATGGAAAGCTAATCCACAGCTGCCCTCAGTGTAGAAAGAGCTTCTCACCGAGGCCTGTCCTGCTGAAAAACACCATGTTAGCAGCTTTAGTGGAGGAGCTGAAGAAGACTGGACTCCAAGCTGCTCCTGCTGATCACTGCTATGCTGGAGCTGAAGATGTGGCCTGTGATGTCTGCACTGGGAGAAAACTGAAAGCCTGTAAGTCCTGTCTCGTGTGTCTGGCCTCTTATTGTGACAAACACCTCCAGGGTCATTATGACGTAGGTCCATTAAAAAAACACAAGCTGGTGGAGCCCTCCAAGAAGCTCCAGGAGAACATCTGCTCTCGTCACGACGAGGTGATGAAGATGTTCTGCCGCACTGATCAGCAGTGTATCTGTTTAATCTGCACTATGGATGAACATAAGGGCCACGACACAGTGTCAGCTGCAGCAGAAAGGACTGAGAGGCAGAGAGAGCTGGAGGGGAGTCGACAAAACATCCAGCAGAGAATCCAGGACAGAGAGAAGGAGGTGAAGCTGCTTCAGCAGGAGGTGGAGGCCGTCAATGGCTCTGCTGATAAAGCAGTGGAGGACAGTGAGAAGATGTTCACTGAGCTGATCCGTCTCATGGAGAAAAGAAGCTCTGATGTGAAGCAGCAGGTCAGATCCCAGCAGAAGAGTGAAGTGAGTCGAGTCAAAGAGCTTCAGGAGAAGCTGGAGCAGGAGATCTCTGAGCTGAAGAGGAGAGACGCTGAGCTGAAGCTGCTGTCTCACACAGAGGATCACAACCAGTTTCTGCACAGCTACCCCTCACTGTCAGCCCTCAGTGAACCTACACACTCATCCAGCATCAACATCCGTCCTCTGAGCTACTTTGAGGACGTGACGGCGGCCCTGTCAGCAGTCAGAGACAAACTACAGGACGTCCTGAGAGAGGAATGGACAAACGTCTCATCGACTGAAGTGGATGTTTTACTGTCAGCAGCAGAGCCCACCACCAGAGCTGGGTTCTTAAAATATTCACAGGAAATCACCTGGATCCAAACACAGCAAACACACAGCTGTTATTATCTGAGGGGAGCAGAAAAGCAACATACATGGAAAAACAACAGTTTTATTCCAGACACCCAGACAGATTCACTGATTCTCTTCAGGTCCTGAGTAGAGAGAGTCTGACTGGACGTTGTTACTGGGAGGTGGAGTGGAGAGGGGGAGGAGTTCGTGTTGCAGTCGCATACAAGAATATCATCAGAGCAGGGGGGGGGACTGAATGTAGATTTGGATTCAATGACAAATCTTGGTCCTTAGATTGTGACCAAAACAGTTATTCATTTCTTTACAACAATATCCGCACTCCCGTCTCAGGTCCTCTGTCCTCCAGAGTAGGAGTGTACCTGGATCACAGAGCAGGTATTCTGTCCTTCTACAGCATCTCTGAAACCATGACTCTCCTCCACAGAGTGCAGACCACATTCACTCAGCCGCTACATGCTGGAGTTTGTCTTTATTATGGAGCCACAGCTGAGTTGTGTAAACTGAAATAGCCTGAAGTCATTTGAGGAACTCTTCTACTTCTTAAACTCACTGTGTGTCCATCATTGTTGCTGAGAGCTGATTGTTCATGTCTTCACTGCACAGAGATCAGCTGTCAATCAAACATTATGGGATGTGCTTTAACATCTTCTCATGAGTTGTTCTGTAGATGTTGGAGTCTCTTTAGGCGGCGCTCCTTCCTGTGTCTGTTTAGCCATGGAGGCTGTCACTGCTCAGGAGGATTTCTGTTAACCTCAACTGAGATTTCTCTGCATGGAAATGTAAACTTTGCTCTAAATATGTGTTGAATATCGATATTGATGTATTTGTATGTTGTTGTTTCTCTTGTAAAGCATGAGTCTTCAGAGAGAAAGCACCAGAGCTTCTTTCATTGTAGATATTGTATTCTAAAGGTCTTTTATGTTTGACTTAGTCTCAAAGTGTTGAATGCATAAAGGAAAGTTTGAAGAAGGAAATAAAACACATTAAAAGAAAAGTGATCAAGAGAAAAGCTAACAGGTTGAGTTTGTAATAAATTGTGTTTCTATTTTCAACATGTGAGATGAGTGCCACATTAACATGTCTGTACAAATAAAATGTTTCTTGTTAATAAAAGAAGTAAGAGGACAAAAGTAAAAATCTCAGTCTTTTGTTTTTTCAATAATAAAAATATCTCTAAATTATTTTTCTGAAACAAAGAAATATAACATAAAATATCCAGATGCCAGAAAAAATGCCATTAAATGTGTATTTATTTGTATTAAATCCAGATATGATTGTTTATTTATTCATATTTCCATCACAGATTGTGGAGCACTTGATGGTTTAATAATAATAATAATAATAATAATAATAATAATTGTAATAATAGGTAAGAATAAAATAGCCTGCTCTAGTCCCTATTTCAATGTCCCTTGTAATGCTGCCTTCAATGACTCCCTAACATTGTAGGTCAAGAGGACTGAAGTCACCACACATTGAGACTCTTGGTCAAAACAACATGTCATGTATTGTGCAATAAGTAGGTTTAGCTGAACTCAATTAATAATGACATCCAGTGTATCTCCTTCAGTCATTGATAACATTATTTCCATCTGTGATGCCCCTGTGGGTTCATCATTAGAGAGGGTGTGGCTGTCCTGTCTGTGCTGTGGTGATTGCATTGATTGCAGTAACTCAGGGCACCTGGGTCTGGTGCCCTGCAGCTATTTAAAGCCTCTCTGCTCCTCTCTGCTTTCTCATACAGGCACCCGGTTCGGTTGAGTATGTTATTGGTTGGTTCAGTTGCTTCACTTTGTGCACCTCAACACCCTCACCCTGCATTTACACTACTGATACCACTGATGTCCACACCTCATAATTTACTTACTTTGCACTTCATTAATTTGGTTGATTTGAATTGTTTGTGTAAATAAACATCTTTTGTTAACCGTTGACATGGTCTGTCTCCTCTTTGTTGTGGCCTTTTGAGCCAGGTCATAACAAATGGGGGCTCGTCCTACGGGTTATTTGTGGAAAGTTTGTTTAAAAGTTTGTGTTGTGCTCAGAGCACATGGTGTCATTGAGCAGCTGATCAGTTGTTGTGGTCCAGCTCTGTGCTGGCTTGGCGCTGCTATTTGGGGGACACATCATGTCTTTTGTGTTTCAGGAAGCTTTAGTGTTTGACATGGCGTCAGGTTCTGTGTGCCAATCAGAAGGTAAGATGTTGCTGTTTGTTACGCTTTTGTAAAGGGATTTCCCCGCTAGGCTTAAGTGGCGTTTCCCCTTGGGTTACGTCTGTTTGTTTTTTTTCATAGTGTTGTGGCGACGTGGTTAGTGTCAGCTGTTTTCGGACAGCTGTCTCGGGGGCACGTCCGCCGCAAGCCACATGAAGACTAGGTGAGATTAGTAAGATTTTGATAAGGCAGTTAGGGGGAAATTCTCTGTTGGGTTTGTCTTTTGCCCATGCATGTTGGCAGGTTAACACTTTGCTTTCTGATTGGTTATAGGTAATATATTATGGCTTCTTTGTCGGCGTTTGTGGATGCGCCCTCAGTGTCTTTCTTAGATGATTGCAAGAAGGCGCAGTTGGTCGATATAGCAGAGCATTATAAAATTGCTGTTGTACGGAGCAAGCGGAAAGATGAGATTAAGGCTGTCATCTTTGTTTGAGCAGGGGGTGTTGCAGAAGAGTGAGTTTGGTGTGGCAGGGGTCGTGCCGGTAGTGGTTCAGACAGCTGGTTTGACGTTCGAGCAGCAAAAAGAGCTTTTGGCCATGCAGTTGGAGCAGGAGAAGTTGCAGTTGGAGTTGAGGTTGGAGCAGGAGAAGTTGGAGTTGGAGCAGTTGAGGTTGGAGCAGGAGAAGTTGGAGCAGTTGGAGTTGAGGTTGGAGCAGGAGAAGTTGAGGTTGGAGAAGTTGCAGTTGGAGTTGAGGTTGGAGCAGGAGAAGTTGGAGTTGAGGTTGGAGCAGGAGAAGTTGGAGTTGAGGGGTCAGCAGCAGGAGGTAGAGAAGCGTTTAGAGGTGGAAAAGATGAAATTTGAGGTGGAACATGCTAGATTACGGCTGATTGGAGAGGGCAAGCTTTCTTCTGATGGTTCGGCATCAGGTAGTGGCGATGTTATTTCTAACTTGCGGTTGGTGCCAAAGTTTAATAAGCGTGACCCTGACATTTTTTTCACCCCATTTTGAACGCGTAGCTGCGGCAAGACACTGGTCAGATTCAGACAGTGCTGAGTGCTGTTACTTCAGTGTGTACTCACTGGGCGAGCACAAGAGGCCTATTCAGCTGTTTGTGGCGAAAATGCTTTGGACTATGCTAGAGTAAAATCGGCGGTGTTAAAATCATACGAACTGGTTCCTGAAGCGTATCGTCAAAAGTTCAGAGGTTGGGTCAAGGGGGATAAGCAGACAAATGTGGAGTTTATCCGTGATTTGACTTCTCATTTTCAGCGGTGGTGCGCGGCAGCAAAGGTTGCCAGTTTTGACGGTCTTTGTGAACTGATTGTATTGGAACAGTTTAAAGATGTTATCCCTCAGCGTGTGGCCACTTATGTAAATGAGCAGAAGCCTTCCACCGCGCTTAGAGCTGCCGAATTAGCGGATGATTTTGTGTTGACGCATAAGGGCAGTTTTACAGAGAAGTGTTCTAGGGGTGATTGGAGACGTGGAGAAGATGGTGGCTATTCCCGCGGTGGTGCAAAGTTTTCACCAGGCTCCTCCCACAGATTTGCAGGTCCGGGGCGACCCGAGGGTGCCAGAGTGGGCCAATGTAATTATTGCCGAGGAGAGGGTCATTGGAAGGATCAGTGTCCGTTGGTGGAACCTGAGGGGAAGCCTAGTTTTTCATCACATGCTCCAGCCATGTGTTGTTCTGCCCCTTTGGTTAAAAAGCTGCAGGGTGTAGGATCGGGCATGGTGCCTGATAAGAAGCTGGTTTGTGCCGACTTGGATGTGGGTTCTGGTTTTGAGCCGTTCATAACGGAAGCCGTTGTGTCAGTAGTCGGTAGTGACAAGTATGTTCCGATTAAGGTGTTGCGTGACACAGCGGCTAGATACTCATTTATTGTTGAGTCAGTGTTGCCTTTTTCGTCAGAGACAGAGACTGGGGATTTTGTGCTGATGAGGGGCATGGAGATGGGCATGATTCCTGTGCGACGTCATACAATAGTGCTGGATTGTGAGCTGGTGCAGGGAGTTGTGTCTATCGGCGTGCGTCTCGCGTTGCCAATTGATGGGGTACATATGATTTTGGGCAACGATCTCGCTGGTAGTGCTGTGTGGGCTGGTGTGCCTCCGCCTGTGGTGGTTTCCAGGCCGTTGGCATCTGGGGAGCCAGATGAGAGCGGTTGGCAGTTTCCGAGTGTTTGTTCTGTGATGCGTGCGCAGAGCCGTAAAATGTCTGCTGACCCGCATGTTTCGGGGGGTAGCAAAAGTGGTGTTGAACATGTGGTCTCACAGCCTGATCTCCCTTCGTCTGTGTCAAAGGAGGAGATTAGTCGTCAGTGCAGATTAGTGGATACCGTCTTGAAGCCTCAGTTAAAGCTGCACAGAACAGAGTTACCTTTGCAACTTGTCTGTAAGGAGGAGGAGGTTGTCTCTGAGCAGCAACTTTGTATTCAGGAGAAAAACTACAATGTTAACAGCACAACTAAGTCAAAATGTCATACATTTAAATGTGAGATATGTGACAAAGGTTTTAAATACAAATCTGGATTGCATTGTCACATGAAGGTCCACATAAGAATCCACACAGATGAGAAGCCGTTAAATTGCACAACATGTGGGAGAGTATTCAGACGCAACAGTGGTCTGTTGAGACACATGAAAAAAGTCCACCCTGGACATACACCTGATGGTCAATATACACAGGAGGATGTTGGTTTGTCGTGGATCCCTTTGGGGCTCCGTCTTAAGGGGGGGGGTGCTGTGATGCCCCTGTGGGTTCATCATTAGAGAGGGTGTGGCTGTGCTGTGGTGATTGCATTGATTGCAGTAACTCAGGGCACCTGGGTCTGGTGCCCTGCAGCTATTTAAAGCCTCTCTCTGTTCCCTCTCTGCTTTCTCATACAGGCACCCGGTTCGGTTGAGTATGTTATTGGTTGTTTCAGTTGTTTTACTTTGTGCACCTCAACACCCTCACACATACATGTCCATGCAACCCTCACCCTGCATTTACACTACTGATACCACTGACGTCCACACCTCATAATTTACTTACTTTGCACGTCATTAATTTGGTTGATTTGAATTGTTTGTGTAAATAAACATCTTTTGTTAACCGTTGACAATGTGTGTCTCCTCTTTGTTGTGGCCTTTTGAGCCAGGTCATAACACCATCTCATTCAAGAAATGTAATTGTCCTCTGTTAACCTAGAAGAGGAAGAGCTTTGAGAGTTAAACAGTAAACTTTGAAACAGAATGAGGAAGGTGAAGCTGAATCACACAGGAAACCAAAACACTGAGTGAGAAACATGAAACAAACGTCTTCATCGTATGTTAATCAGAATCAGAATTCCTTTATTGCATAGTTACAGCAAAGAGACAGTACTGATAAAGACACAATAAAAACAGTATTTAGTAAAGTGACAGTATTTAGTAAAGTGAGCACACAAATGAAACATTTAAATTAAGTATAAAAAAGGTATGTAGCAGCATTATAAAATAATAAGTAAAACAAGTAGAAAGTAACGAAGTAGCTGCAGAATGACTATACTCCCTAGTATAAAAGTATATTGTTGTCACGCGTTGTTACAGGTGTTGTGGGATCTGTGTTGGGTAGTGTTATATTAATTACACTTTGACAGGTATTTATAGGTTGAGATAGCCAGCAGCAGGACATCAAGTTACTCAAATTAGCTCTACATTTACTAACTGTGATAAAACACATCAATAATCATTATAGTAACCCAGTAACTCAATCAGTGTGCGAAATACCCGTCAATAATCAGGGGGGTCCCCATCTCCCGTTTATGGCGCAATATACCGGTCGAAGATTTCTCAATATGCAGTAGGCGGCCTACTGGGTCAGGGCCATGGGCATGCTCCCCCGGTAAGATTCTTTTTTAAATTTGGAGTTAAATGCATCAATCTGGTGCATTTGAGAGGGAAATAAAGAGACTAGATGTAGACAGACAGTCCCCCTGTGTGAGGCAGACCCACATTTGTGCAGCGTTGCGTTCACAATACATACAAAAAACACTTAAAGTGGTTGTGACACGGTTTTCCCCCATCATCCAAACCATTAATTTCAGTAAATAATGTCCCCTTGAAACCGTTACTGAAGTGATTTTTGAAAATTTGTACTTTGATAACCGTTAATCTGCCCTTCAATGTGACCATATTCTGGATCTTCTCTGGGTCTGCCCTGGGATTCTTAAACTCCCGCGAAAAGGTGTGCCGCGTCACAGAGGGAACACGAACGCTTCCGGAGTCCAGTATCTGTATGCAAACAAACGATGGCGCACACAGCAGCAAGCTCCGACTGCGATTGTAGTTTAATTTTGAATGTGTCTGAGAGCTCATATGAGGATGAAGCATCTGATAGTGATAGCCTCGTAGACGATATTGACTATATGCCCTACAGATTCGAAACATATGACTCTGAATCGGATGAAATGAACTCCGAGTCGGACAGTGGAGACGACAACCCCCCCGACTCTTTCACACACACACGCGCACACACACACACACACACACACACACACACACCACACACACACACACACACACACACACACCACGTTTAAAGGTTGTTGTTCTTACCTGAGTTTTCTCTTGTTGCTCGAAGTAGACACTTCGGGGGCGTTTAGCTGGGGGGTTGGCGAAGTCTTTGCGGCCTTTACGGATTTGGGAAGGCGTGGGAAAGAGAGTAGGCACTGCTGACGGCTTCAGAATCCTTCTTCGCGAAAAATCAATCCCAGTTTCAGCCATCAACAAAGGCCTTTCCTCGAAATTCTCGGCCAGAAAGTGGGCGCTGCATATGTAGGTCGATGTGGGGTTCATCACAGACCAGCCAGCCTTGTGTTCGGCACGTTTTTCTCCCATGTGCGCTGACGCTTGACATCCGTTGGAAAGCTATGTATGCTGATGTTAAGTTCCTCATTTGCTGTATTGGAACAGCCAGACACAACGCATCGTCGAACCATCTCTACGCGTGACAAATCCCTTCTGTCCCTGTCTGGCTCAATGGGAGCAGAATAAATATGGCCCTTTGTGACGCACTTCCGCCTTCGTCCCGAAAAAGGAAACTGAGTGATGGACTTTTCCCGCGATATTCGAAATTATTGATATTTATCAATACGGTATCGCAAATTCATTTTTAAACTGATGGTTCGAGATGACTAGTAGCCCAACATTGCATTGCACAACAGTAGGTGGGATGGTGTCACAACCACTTTAACAGGCCAGGCCATCGGGAAACCTCCCGGTCCTCCCGATGGCCAGTCCGGACCCAATCAGTAGTGTATAGCAGCGTTTCTCAACCGGGGCGCCGTCTGGCGTCAAATAATTCTATATTCTGACGTTCATATGAATGAATGAATACGCGACCGTTAAAGAGCCGTCTGTTTTCGATTCTATGCGAGGAAATGCTTTTGCCAGCCAAAATAGAAGATATTTGTGAATAAATGTTTTGCATTATGAATACTGGACATAGTAAGCTTAAAAACATTTTAGTGACCATTGCAAGTGACAAATAAATATTATTATTTGAGACCCCCCTCAAGTTTTGCTGTTGAGGCTTTCAGGGGGGCTCAGGTGTTAATCGGGGGGGTCAAGCTCCCCCGGACCCCCCTGTATTTCGCACACTGAACTCAATATATATATATATATATATATATATATATATATATATACCATTCTGAAAAGGGCCATTATACATAAGGAGTACTTTGACTTTTGGTACTCGTATATTTTGATACCAATGCTTTTGTACTTTTACTTGTAACACAGTATGTTTACGCCTTAGTATTTCTACTTTTGCTTTAGTAGAATATCTGAGTACTTCTTAAACCACTGCTACCATGAGTGTGGACAAGAAATATTTTACAGCTGAGGACTGTTTTCAAATGTAGAGCAAGTTGTAAGCGAGGCTACATTTGTAAATGAGGAAACAGTTCAGAGTGTCAGCCCTGCTCCTCCACCAGACTCAGGGACAGTTATATCTCACACAGGCTCCGCCCTCTACTGGACTCTATGGGTACTACCAGTGACGTGCGGTGAGGTTCATGGCTGGTGAGGCACTGACTCTTTCAGTCAGATTTACAAATATTATATTTTGACCTTAATCGAAATATTCGGATATTTTCAAAAGCTTTTTTAGTCTGATGCTTCGATTCATTTTAAACAGACCGTTCAACAAAAGGATACCCAAAATCTAAATATTGGATTGTTCTTTCTTAGTAAGATCCCGTTTTCATTACAATTGTGGTCTTACCTTGACTTGAAGATGAAGTCCATGCTATCCTTCTGGACAACAATCTCTATTACTTTTTTGTAAAAGTCCTCCTTATCTTCCTCTAGTTTCAAAAGTCTAGCTTGTTGTTTGCGTCTACCGTCTCTGTCTAGAATAACAGTAGCAACAAGAACCTGTGGGCTCACGTGCGCCCCCTTCAGTGCGGCAGAGGTTATGGCTGCCTCCCCTGGTGCTTTTTTCATTGCCGTTGTATGATGAGACCAGCGAGCCTAAATAATATCATATATACGTGAAATAAGTTATTTAGAGACTATGGATGGCAAGGATAAATGTAATAAAGGGATCTACAAACATTACATTTGTGACCTACAGTGAGATGGTAACAGGCATGCGCTTAGTGCCCGCGCTCCAGCCAGTTTCTGCGGGGTGACGCATTCTGAGGTGAGGCAGATCTCATCTGTGCCTCACCTTACCACACAGTAACTGGCTTGAGCGCGCTCACAAAATAAGTGCCCGCGCAAAATTAGTGCCCACGCTCCAGCCAGTTACTGTGGGCTTACGAGAGGCAGAGCTCGTCCCTGCCTCACTTCTCATCGCACCCATGTAGTTGTAGCGGAGCTCGGCAAATTTGCCGATTTTGACTAGAAAAAGCGATTGGAATCATACATAAATCACACTTACAACACAGATCAGTGGAGACATTTTATTATTATTAATATTTAGTTTTTCTTTAGTTGTTTTTCCGTTACATTGGAGTATGACAGGTGAGGCTCTGCCTCCCCTGCCTCCCCTGACTGCACGTCGCTGGTACTACCTCTCAACCATACTATGCGAGCATTCATCAACTGAGATATCTATAACCGTAGCCGGCCCCCTGGGGCGGGCCTACCTGAATGCGCGCATAAGCCCACCGTATATAAGGCGGCCTCGCCTCCTGACTGTCATCCTTTTCTCTTCAGTGAGCAAGGAAACAACTGAGCGCTAAGACGAGAAAAGTCAAGCCAGGTAAACTGCGGCCCCCACTTCTCCCCGGTCACAACCGGAGGAGAGGAGGTTGTGGTACAGTGGCTGTTAACCAAAAGCCGGTCAGGGGCAGTGTGGTGACTCGATGTTATTGGACGACAGGGCGTTTAGGCATCAGGGCTCCACCCACTGTACCCATAGAGTCCAGTAGAGGGCGGAGCCTGTGTGAGATATAACGGTGGGTTACGTATTGTAACCCTCGTTATATAAGCACAGGTGGAGCCCTCTACTCGAGGCCCTGTCTGTCCTATGCTGCTCGCTGAATAGAAGTTTAGGATGACAGTCAGGAGGCGAGGCCGCCTTATATACGGTGGGCTTGTGCACGCATTCAGGTAGGCCCGCCCCAGGGGGCCGGCTACGGTTATAGATATCTCAGTTGATGAATACTCGCATAGTATGGTTGAGAGGTAGTACCCATAGAGTCCAGTAGAGGGCGGAGCCTGTGGTTATATAACTAGGGTTACAATACGTAACCCACAGTTTCATCCCACAGGCCATAAGACTATTAAACACCTGCACTTTTGAAACAACATCCATAACATTCATCTGGCTGCAATTTAGAAATTATTTATCTAATATATCATATTCCAATCACTTGTATATAGACTCTTATTGCACTATTTTTCTTTTTGTATTTATTTGCACTATTTTTTCTGTTTTTCTGTTTTATTGTGTTGCACCGTTGGAGAAGCCTGTGACCTAAGATTTTCATCGTCATAACTACACTGTAGCTATGCACGTATGACTAATAAAAAGGCTTAAACCTTGAACCTTGAACCTCCTGGAATGAATCAGATAAGCCCTCTATCTTCTTCCTGCTATCAGACACAGCCAGCTAAACTCTGTATTTCCTACCCTTTAGATACATATGAGGAGGATGGGTGTAACCAACATGTGGGTAAAGTCCAAGAGCGGATAGGCCAAATTCACTGCACACACACATGCTGTTCAGATCACAGCTCACACTAGTTTCAGCTCAGACACTCGCTGCCACTGAGAGGTGAAATGGCGCAGAAAGGAGTTCAGCTGGATCCGGGAAACCTTCTCTTGTTCGATCTGTCTGGATCTACTGAAGGATCCGGTCACTATTCCCTGTGGACACAGCTACTGCATGGACTGTATTAAAGGCTTCTGGGATGGAGAGCTAATCCACAGCTGCCCTCAGTGTAGGCAGAGCTTCACACCGAGGCCTGTCCTGCTGAAAAACACCATGTTAGCAGCTTTAGTGGAGGAGCTGAAGAAGACTGGACTCCAAGCTGCTCCTGCTGATCACTGCTATGCTGGAGCTGAAGATGTGGCCTGTGATGTCTGCACTGGGAGAAAACTGAGAGCCTGTAAGTCCTGCCTGGTGTGTCTGGCCTCTTATTGTGACAAACACCTCCAGGGGGTCATTATGACGTAGGTCCATTAAAAAAACACAAGCTGGTGGAGCCCTCCAAGAAGCTCCAGGAGAACATCTGCTCTCGTCACGACGAGGTGATGAAGATGTTCTGCCGCACTGATCAGCAGTGTATCTGTTATCTCTGCTCTGTGGACGAACATAAAGGCCACGACACAGTGTCAGCTGCAGCAGAAAGGACTGAGAGGCAGAGAGAGCTGGAGGGGAGTCGACAAAACATCCAGCAGAGAATCCAGGACAGAGAGAAGGAGGTGAAGCTGCTTCAGCAGGAGGTGGAGGCCGTCAATGGCTCTGCTGATAAAGCAGTGGAGGACAGTGAGAAGATGTTCACTGAGCTGATCCGTCTCATGGAGAAAAGAAGCTCTGATGTGAAGCAGCAGGTCAGATCCCAGCAGAAGAGTGAAGTGAGTCGAGTCAAAGAGCTTCAGGAGAAGCTGGAGCAGGAGATCTGAGCTGAAGAGGAGAGACGCTGAGCTGAAGCTGCTGTCTCACACAGAGGATCACAACCAGTTTCTGCACAGCTACCCCTCACTGTCAGCCCTCAGTGAACCTACACACTCATCCAGCATCAACATCCGTCCTCTGAGCTACTTTGAGGACGTGACGGCGGCCCTGTCAGCAGTCAGAGACAAACTACAGGACGTCCTGAGAGAGGAATGGAAAAACGTCTCATCGACTGAAGTGGATGTTTTACTGTCAGCAGCAGAGCCCACCACCAGAGCTGGGTTCTTAAAATATTCACAGGGAATCACACTGGATCCAAACACAGCAGACACATGGCTGTTATTATCTGAGGGGAGCAGAAAAGCAACATTCATGGGACCACATCAGTCTTATTCCAGTCACCCAGACAGATTCACTGATTACTCAGGTCCTGAGTAGAGAGAGTCTGACTGGACGTGTTACTGGGAGGTGGAGTGGAGAGGGGAAGGAGTTTATGTAGCAGCCGCATACAAGAATATCATCAGAGCAGGGAGTGGGGGTGAATGTGCATTTGGATTCAATGACAAATCTTGGTCCTTAGATTGTAACCAAAACAGATATTCATTTCTTTACAACAATATCCGCACTCCCGTCTCAGGTCCTCTGTCCTCCAGAGTAGGAGTGTACCTGGATCACAGAGCAGGTATTCTGTCCTTCTACAGCATCTCTGAAACCATGACTCTCCTCCACAGAGTGCAGACCACATTCACTCAGCCGCTACATGCTGGAGTTTGGCTTAGTAATAATGGAACCACAGCTGAGTTGTGTAAACTGAAATAGCCTGAAGTCATTTGAGGAACTCTTCTACTTCCTAAACTCACTGTGTGTCCATCATTGTTGCTGAGAGCTGATTGTTCATGTCTTCACTGCACAGAGATCAGCTGTCAATCAAACATTATGGGATGTGCTTTAACATCTTCTCATGAGTTGTTCTGTAGATGTTGGAGTCTCTTTAGGCGGCGCTCCTTCCTGTGTCTGTTTAGCCATGGAGGCTGTCACTGCTCAGGAGGATTTCTGTTAACCTCAACTGAGATTTCTCTGCATGGAAATGTAAACTTTGCTCTAAATATGTGTTGAATATCAATATTGATGTATTTGTATGTTGTTGTTTCTCTTGTAAAGCATGAGTGTTCAGAGAGAAAGCACCAGAGCTTCTTTCATTGTAGATATTTTATTCTAAAGGTCTTTTATGTTTGACTTAGTCTCAAAGTGTTGAATGCATAAATGAAAGTTTGAAGAAGGAAATAAAACACATTCAAAGAAAAGTGATAAAAAAGAAAAGCTAACAGGTTGAGTTTGTAATAAATTGTGTTTCTATTTTCAACATGTGAGATGAGTGCCACATTAACATGTCTGTACAAATAAAATGTTTCTTGTTAATAAAAGAAATAAGAGGACAAAAGTGAAAATCTCAGTCTTTTGTTTTTTTTAATTATAAAAATATCTCTAAATTATTTTTCTGAAACAAAGAAATATAACATAAAATATCCAGATGCCAGAAAAAATGCCATTAAATGTGTATTTATTTGTATTAAATCCAGATAGGATTGTTTATTTATTCATATTTCCAACCACAGATAGTGGAGCACTTGATGGTCTAATAATAATAATAATAATAATAATAGTAATAATAGGTAAGAATAAAATAGCCTGCTCTAGTCCCTATTTCATTTCCCCTTGTAATGCTGCCTTCAATGACTCCCTAACATCGTAGGTCAAGAGGACTGAAGTCACCACACATTGAGACTCTTGGTCAAAACTACATGTCATGTATTGTGCAATAAGTAGGTTTAGCTGAACTCAATTAATAATGACATCCAGTGTATCTCCTTCAGTCATTGATAACATTATTTCCATCTCATTCAAGAAATGTAATTGTCCTCTGTTAACCTAGAAGAGGAAGAGCTTTGAGAGTTAAACAGTAAACTCTGAAACAGAATGAGGAAGGTGAAGCTGAATCACACAGGAAACCAAAACACTGAGTGAGAAGCATGAAACAAGCAGAAATCATGAGCCGTCTTCATCGTATGTTAATCAGAATCAGAATTCCTTTATTGCATAGTTACAGCAAAGAGACAGTACTGATAAAGACACAATAAAAACAGTGTTTAGTAAAGTGACAGTATTTAGTAAAGTGAGCACACAAATGAAACATTTAAATTAATTATAAAAAGGTATGTAGCAGCATTATAAAATAATAAGTGAAACAAGTAGAAAGTAATGAAGTAACTGCAGAATGACTATACTCCCTAGTATAAAAGTATATATTGCACAGTTTTATGTTACAACATTGTTGTTCCAGGTGTTGTGGGATCTGTGCTGGGTAGTGTTATATTAATTACACTTTGACAGGTATTTATAGGTTAAGATAGCCAGCAGCAGGACATCAAGTCATTCAAATTAGCTCTACATTTAGTAACTGTGATAAAACACATCAATAATCATTATAGTAACCCAGTAACTCAATATATATATATATATATATATATATATATTTATATACGATTCTGAAAAGGGCCATTATACATAAGGTGTACTCTAATATTTTGATACCAATGCTTTTGTACTTTTACTTGTAACACAGTATTTTTAAACCTTAGTATTTCTACGTTTGCTTTAGTAGAATATCTGAGTACTTCTTAAACCACTGCTACCATGAGTGTGGACAAGAAATATTTTACAGCTGAAGACAGTTTTCAAAGGTAGAGCAGGTTGTAAGCGAGGCTCCGTTTGTAAATGAGGAAACAGTTCAGAGAGTCAGCGCTGCACCTCTTCCTGGAATGAGTCAGAGTTTGATAAGCCCTCCCTCTTCTTCCTGCTCTCAGACACAGCCAGATCACAGCTCACACTAGTTTCAGTTCTCAGGAAGTGAAACTCAGACACTCGCTGCTACTGAGAGGTGAAATGGCGCAGAAAGGAGTTCAGCTGGACCGGGAAACCTTCTCTTGTTCGATCTGTCTGGATCTACTGAAGGATCCGGTCACTATTCCCTGTGGACACAGCTACTGCATGAAGTGTATTAAACACCACTGGGATGGAGAGCTAATCCACAGCTGCCCTCAGTGTAGAAGGAGCTTCACACCGAGGCCTGTCCTGCTGAAAAACACCATGTTAGCAGCTTTAGTGGAGGAGCTGAAGAAGACTGGACTCCAAGCTGCTCCTGCTGATCACTGCTATGCTGGAGCTGAAGATGTGGCCTGTGATGTCTGCACTGGGAGAAAACTGAGAGCCTGTAAGTCCTGCCTCGTGTGTCTGGCCTCTTATTGTGACAAACACCTCCAGCTCATTATGATAGGTCATTAAAAAAACACAAGCTGGTGGAGCCCTCCAAGAAGCTCCAGGAGAACATCTGCTCTCGTCACGACGAGGTGATGAAGATGTTCTGCCGCACTGATCAGCAGTGTATCTGTTATCTCTGCTCTGTGGACGAACATAAAGGCCACGACACAGTGTCAGCTGCAGCAGAAAGGACTGAGAGGCAGAGAGAGCTGGAGGGGAGTCGACAAAACATCCAGCAGAGAATCCAGGACAGAGAGAAGGAGGTGAAGCTGCTTCAGCAGGAGGTGGAGGCCGTCAATGGCTCTGCTGATAAAGCAGTGGAGGACAGTGAGAAGACGTTCACTGAGCTGATCTGTCTCATGGAGAAAAGAAGCTCTGATGTGAAGCAACAGGTCAGATCCCAGCAGAAGAGTGAAGTGAGTCGAGTCAAAGAGCTTCAGGAGAAGCTGGAGCAGGAGATGGCTGAGCTGAAGAGGAGAGACGCTGAGCTGAAGCTGCTGTCTCACACAGAGGATCACAACCAGTTTCTGCACAGCTACCCTCACTGTCAGCCCTCAGTGAACCTACACACTCATCCAGCATCAACATCCGTCCTCTGAGCTACTTTGAGGACGTGACGGCGGCCCTGTCAGCAGTCAGAGACAAACTACAGGACATCCTGAGAGAGGAATGGACACACGTCTCACCGACTGAAGTGGATGTTTTACTGTCAGCAGCAGAGCCCACCACCAGAGCTGGGTTCTTAAAATATTCACAGAGAATCACACTGGATCCAAACACAGCAAACACATATCTGTCATTATCTGAGGGGAGCAGAAAAGCAATATTCATGAAACAACAACAGTCTTATTCCAGTCACCCAGACAGATTCACTGATTCTCTTCAGGTCCTGAGTAGAGAGAGTCTGACTGGACGGTGTTACTGGGAGGTGGAGTGGAGAGGGACAGGAGTTTATGTAGCAGTCGCATACAAGAATATCATCAGAGCAGGGGGGGGGACTGAATGTGGATTTGGATTCAATGACAAATCTTGGTCCTTAGATTGTGACCAAAACAGTTATACATTTTTTTACAACAATTTCCGCACTCCCGTCTCAGGTCCTCAGTCCTCCAGAGTAGGAGTGTACCTGGATCACAGAGCAGGTATTCTGTGCTTCTACAGCATCTCTGAAACCATGACTCTCCTCCACAGAGTGCAGACCACATTCACTCAGCCGCTACATGCTGGAGTTTGTCTTTTTAGTTATAGAACCACAGCTGAGTTGTGTAAACTGAAATAGCCTGAAGTCATTTGAGGAACTCTTCTACTTCTTAAACTCATTGTGTGTCCATCATTGTTGCTGAGAGATGATTGTTCATGTCTTCACTGCACAGAGATCAGCTGTCAATCAAACATTATGGAATGTGCTTTAACATCTTCTCGTGAGTTGTTCTGTAGATGTTGGAGTCTCTTTAGGCGGCGCTCCTTCCTGTGTCTGTTTAGCCATGGAGGCTGTCACTGCTCAGGAGGATTTCTGTTAACCTCAACTGAGATTTCTCTGCATGGAAATGTAAACTTTGCTCTAAATATGTGTTGAATATCGATATTGATGTATTTGTATGTTGTTGTTTCTCTTGTAAAGCATGAGTCTTTAGAGAGAAAGCACCAGAGCTTCTTTCATTGTAGATATTTGATTCTAAAGGTCTTTTATGTTTGACTTAGTCTCAAAGTGTTGAATGCATAGATGAAAGTTTGAAGAAGGAAATAAAACACATTAAAAGAAAAGTGATAAAAAATAAAAGCTAACGGGTTGAGTTTGAAATAAATTGTGTTTCTATTTTCAACATGTGAGATGAGTGCCACATTAACATGTCTGTACAAATAATTTTTTTCTTGTTAATAAAAGAAATAAGAGGACAAAAGTGAAAATCTCAGTCTTTTGTTTTTTTAATTATAAAAATATCTCTAAATTATTTTTCTGAAACAATGAAATATAACATAAAATATCCAGATGCCAGAAAAAATGCCATTAAATGTGTATTTATTTGTATTAAATCCAGATAGGATTGTTTATTTATTCATATTTCCAAACACAGATTGTGGAGCACTTGATGGTCTAATAATAATAATAATAATAATAGTAATAATAGGTAAGAATAAAATAGCCTGTTCTAGTCCCTATTTCAATTCCCCTTGTAATGCTGCCTTCAATGACTCCCTAACATTGTAGGTCAAGAGGACTGAAGTCACCACACATTGAGACTCTTGGTCAAAACTACATGTCATGTATTGTGCAATAAGTAGGTTTAGCTGAACTCAATTAATAATGACATCCAGTGTATCTCCTTCAGTCATTGATAACATTATTTCCATCTCATTCAAGAAATGTAATTGTCCTCTGTTAACCTAGAAGAGGAAGAGCTTTGAGAGTTAAACAGTAAACTCTGAAACAGAATGAGGAAGGTGAAGCTGAATCACACAGGAAACCAAAACACTGAGTGAGAAACATGAAACAAGCAGAAATCATGAGCCGTCTTCATCGTATGTTAATCAGAATCAGAATTCCTTTATTGCATAGTTACAGCAAAGAGACAGTACTGATAAAGACACAATAAAAACAGTGTTTAGTAAAGTGACAGTATTTAGTAAAGGAGCACACAAATGAAACATTTAAATTAAGTATAAAAAGGTATGTAGCAGCATTATAAAATAATAAGTGAAACAAGTAGAAAGTAATGAAGTAGCTGCAGAATGACTATACTCCCTAGTATAAAAGTATATATTGCACAGTTTTATGTTACAACATTGTTGTTACAGGTGTTGTGGGATCTGTGCTGGGTAGTGTTATATTAATTACACTTTGACAGGTATTTATAGGTTGAGATAGCCAGCAGCAGGACATCAAGTTATTCAAATGAGCTCTACATTTACTAACTGTGATAAAACACATCAATAATCATTATAGTAACCCAGTAACTCAATATATATATATATCATTCTGAAAAGGGACATTATACATAAGGAGTACTTTTACTTTTGGTACTCTAATATTTTGATAACAATGCTTTTGTACTTTTACTTGTAACACAGTATTTTTACACCTTAGTATTTCTAAATTTGCTTTAGTAGAATATCTGAGTACTTCTTAAACCACTGCTACCATGAGTGAGGACAAGAAATATTTTACAGCTGAAGACTGTTTTCAAATGTAGAGCAGGTTGTAAGCGAGGCTCCGTTTGTAAATGAGGAAACAGTTCAGTGTCAGCGCTGCTCCTCGTCCTGGAATGAATCAGATAAGCCCTCCCTCTTCTTCCTGCTCTCAGGCAGTTTCTCAATGTCGAGTAAACCTGCCGCAGAGCCACTATTTCAAGTATACTACGTCATCGAGTGGCGCCGAAGGACTGTTTAAATGCATGTTAAATGCCCAGCATTCGGCGCCACTCGATGACGTTGTATACTTGAAATATTGGCTCTGCAGCAGGTGTACTCGACATTGAGAAATGGCCACAGACACAGCCAGCTCCACTCTGTATTTCCTGGTTCCTCCCCTTTAGATCCACACTGAGGAGGATGGGTGTAACCAACATGCGGGTAGAGTACAAGAGCTGATAGCCACATTCACTGAACACACACATGCTGTTCAGATCACAGCTCACACTAGTTTCAGTTCTCAGGAAGTGAAACTCAGACGCTCGCTGCCACTGAGAGGTGAAATGGCGCAGAAAGGAGTTCAGCTGGACCGGGAAACCTTCTCTTGTTCGATCTGTCTGGATCTACTGAAGGATCCGGTCACTATTCCCTGTGGACACAGCTACTGCATGGACTGTATTAAACACCACTGGGATGGAGAGCTAATCCACAGCTGCCCTCAGTGTAGGCAGAGCTTCACACCGAGGCCTGTCCTGCTGAAAAACACCATGTTAGCAGCTTTAGTGGAGGAGCTGAAGAAGACTGGACTCCAAGCTGCTCCTGCTGATCACTGCTATGCTGGAGCTGAAGATGTGGCCTGTGATGTCTGCACCGGGAGGAAACTGAGAGCCTGTAAGTCCTGTCTCGTGTGTCTGGCCTCTTATTGTGACAAACACCTCCAGCGTCATTATGAGGTAGGTCCATTAAAAAAACACAAGCTGGTGGAGCCCTCCAAGAAGCTCCAGGAGAACATCTGCTCTCGTCACGACGAGGTGATGAAGATGTTCTGCCGCACTGATCAGCAGTGTATCTGTTATATCTGCAATATGGAGGAACATAAAGGCCATTACACAGTGTCAGCTGCAGCAGAAAGGACTGAGAGGCAGAGAGAGCTGGAGGGGAGTCGACAAAACATCCAGCAGAGAATCCAGGACAGAGAGAAGGAGGTGAAGCTGCTTCAGCAGGAGGTGGAGGCCGTCAATGGCTCTGCTGATAAAGCAGTGCAGGACAGTGAGAAGATGTTCACTCAGCTGATCCGTCTCATGGAGAAAAGAAGCTCTGATGTGAAGCAACAGGTCAGATCCCAGCAGAAGAGTGAAGTGAGTCGAGTCAAAGAGCTTCAGGAGAAGCTGGAGCAGGAGATCTCTGAGCTGAAGAGGAGAGACGCTGAGCTGAAGCTGCTGTCTCACACAGAGGATCACAACCAGTTTCTGCACAGCTACCCCTCACTGTCAGCCCTCAGTGAACCTACACACTCATCCAGCATCAACATCCGTCCTCTGAGCTACTTTGAGGACGTGATGGAGGCCCTGTCTGCAGTCAGAGACATACTACAGGACGTCCTGAGAGAGGAATGGACAAACGTCTCATCGACTGAAGTGGATGCTTTACTGTCAGCAGCAGAGCCCACCACCAGAGCTGGGTTCTTAAAATATTCACAGGGAATCACACTGGATCCAAACACAGCAAACACATATTTGTCATTATCTGAGGGGAGCAGAAAAGCAACATACATGGAACAATATCAGTGTTATTCCAGTCATCCAGACAGATTCACTGAGTATACTCAGGTCCTGAGTAGAGAGAGTCTGACTGGACGTTGTTACTGGGAGGTGGAGTGGAGAGGGGAAGGAGTTTATGTAGCAGTCGCATACAAGAATATCATCAGAGCAGGTGGGGGGAATGAATGTAGATTTGGATTCAATGACAAATCTTGGACCTTAAATTGTAACATAAACAGATATTCATTTCTTTACAACAATGTCCGCACTCCCGTCTCAGGTCCTCTGTCCTCCAGAGTAGGAGTGTACCTGGATCACAGAGCAGGTATTCTGTCCTTCTACAGCATCTCTGAAACCATGACTCTCCTCCACAGAGTGCAGACCACATTCACTCAGCCGCTACATGCTGGAGTTTGTCTCTATTATGGAGCCACAGCTGAGTTGTGTAAACTGAAATAGCCTGAAGTCATTTGAGGAACTCTTCTACTTCTTAAACTCATTGTGTGTCCATCATTGTTGCTGAGAGCTGATTGTTCATGTCTTCACTGCACAGAGATCAGCTGTCAATCAAACATTATGGGATGTGCTTTAACATCTTCTCATGAGTTGTTCTGTAGATGTTGGAGTCTCCTTTAGGCGGCGCTCCTTCCTGTGTCTGTTTAGCCATGGAGGCTGTCACTGCTCAGGAGGATTTCTGTTAACCTCAACTGAGATTTCTCTGCATGGAAATGTAAACTTTGCTCTAAATATGTGTTGAATATCGATATTGATGTATTTGTATGTTGTTGTTTCTCTTGTAAAGCATGAGTCTTAAGAGAGAAAGCACCAGAGCTTCTTTCATTGTAGATATTTGATTCTAAAGGTCTTTTATGTTTGACTTATGGCGCATTTCCACCATGGCGCGGAGCGCGGTTTAAGCGTGCCGTGTCGTGCCGGGCCCGTTTTTGATTGCGTTTCCACTAGGCCTAGTTCCGGCCCGGGGCTACTTTTTCACCTTTTTTCTGGCCCGACAAAGTCGTGGTTTTATCGGGCCAACAAGCGGGCCAACAACCGGGCTGAATATGCTAAACTAGTGAGAGACTCGCTGGCAAGGGGGCTACAACTACAACAAGATGAACATATTTGACCGTGATTTAATTGTAATACACGTTTCAAAATGATGCCGAAGTAACAACATACTGATACCGGTTAGTAAAAACCATGAATTAATGCTTTGAAAAGTCTGCAGACAGACGGCAGGCGAAAAACCTTTTAAAATGCGTGTTTTCTGAATGGAGATCGGCTAAGCTAACGCAGTATATGCTCCGACCGTCCACACTGACAACAACGGCCTATACAAACATAAATAAACCAACAACTGTATTCGCCATGACACAGACAGTCTGTGGTTTGTACTTGTTCAACTTTTGTCTAGTTTCTGAGCAGATATGTGGAGCTGTGAGCTCTGAGGGCTAACAGCTAACGGCTGATGTTGGTTTTGTGATTCGCATTGAAGATGACGTCACGGCTCCGCCTACACTGCGTTACTATAGATACTACCCCAGTTCCTAAACTGTAATGGAAGCGCAGCATTAAAGTGAGCCGGGCCTAACAATGCCTAACAAGGCCTAGCCATACCGTACTAAGCCGAGTGAGGCTTGCGGTGGAAATGAGCCATTAGTCTCAAAGTGTTGAATGCATAAATGAAAGTTTGAAGAAGGAAATAAAACACATTCAAAGAAATGTGACAAAAAAAGAAAAGCCAACAGGTTGAGTTTGTAATAAATTGTCTTTCTATTTTCAACATGTGAGATGAGTGCCACATTAAAATGTCTGTAAAAAATTTAATGTTTGGGTTTTTCTTGTTAATAAAATAAGTAAGAGGACAAAAGTGAAAATGTCAGTCTTTGTTTTTTTAATTAATAAAATATCTCTGAATTATTTTTCTGAAACAAAGAAATATAACATAAAATATCCAGATGCCAGAAAAAATGCCATTAAATGTGTATTTATTTGTATTAAATCCAGATAGGATTGTTTATTTATTCATATTTCCAACCACAGATTGTGGAGCACTTGATGGTTTAATAAAAATAATAATAGTAATAATAATAATTGTAATAATAATAGGTAAGAATAAAATAGCCTGCTCTAGTCCCTATTACATTTCCCCTTGTAATGCTGCCTTCAATGACTCCCTAACATTGTAGTTCAAGAGGACTGAAGTCACCACACATTGAGACTCTTGGTCAAAACAACATGTCATGTATTGTGCAATAAGTAGGTTTAGCTGAACTCAATTAATAATGACATCCAGTGTATCTCCTTCAGTCATTGATAACATTATTTCCATCTCATTCAAGAAATGTAATTGTCCTCTGTTAACCTAGAAGAGGAAGAGCTTTGAGAGTTAAACAGTAAACTCTGAAACAGAATGAGGAAGGTGAAGCTGAATCACACAGGAAACCAAAACACTGAGTGAGAAACATGAAACAAGCAGAAATCATGAGCCGTCTTCATCGTATGTTAATCAGAATCAGAATTCCTTTATTGCATAGTTACAGCAAAGAGACAGTACTGATAAAGACACAATAAAAACAGTGTTTAGTAAAGTGACAGTATTTAGTAAAGGGAGCACACAAATGAAACATTTCAATTATAAAAAAGCCATATAGAAGCATTATAAAATAATAAGTGAAACAAGTAGAAAGTAATGAAGTAGCTGCAGAATGACAATACTCCCTAGTATAAAAGTATATATTGCACAGTTTTATGTTACAACATTGTTGTTACAGGTGTTTGGGATCTGTGTTGGGTAGTGTTATATTAATTACACTTTAGTTTGTATGCTCCCCACAAATGGAATACACTTCCAGAAACCCTGAGGTCTTCACCAACGCTGAGTTCTTTAAAGTCGAGGCTAAAAACACTACTTTTTACAGCTGCTTACCCAGAAGCCTTTTAACTTGTTTTAGCACCTACCGGATTTACAATGTTGTTTTTAAACTATTTTTAAACGGTTTTTATGAATCTGTTATTCCATTATGTTTATTTCTGCTGTCTTAAGTGTTAATGATGATGTAAAGCACTTTGAATTGCCTCTGTGTCTGAAAATGTGCTATATAAATAAACGTACCTTACCTTACCTTACCTTACCTTACGTTACGTTACATTAATTCAGCTCCTCAACAAAAATGTAAACACACTGAACGTTCCCTCTTACGTAAATTGCGTAAATCGGGACGTTACTCAACTGATGTTCGACCAATTTCCAGCGCACGTTCTACGGGAATAACGGGAAGGCGGCGCTGCGACGCTTTTACTACGCAGTGCGGAGGAGGACCCAGATACAGTATTGACGTTATTATCCAGACTGTACTCAGGAGATATTTGTCAGCACAGCTGCAGGGAACCATTACAGCAAATAATGGGAAGGAGTATACGTGGTTCTTCTCACGCTGAAAGTCTGGCTGTCTCCACCGAACACCGACTTTTGCTTTTTAGCCTTGCTTTCAGCAGCAGGAGGGACTAGATTTCGGGGCAGCTAGCAAAATCCGTACATGCTAGCTTTAGCATAGCTTGCTAGCCCAACTGCTGTTTTATTGTGCCGCACAACGAACCTCCCAGCTAGCATCCGACGTAGAGAAAGAAAACATGGTGAGAATGTGTTGTTTTTATTACATTTAACACAGCTGTTTTACAGTTTAAACCCACATATGTCACAGCTTGCAGCTAGCTTATCGTGCTACAAGGTTGACAGCTCCTGTCATCTGGATGCAGTCTCTTTAATGCAGAAAGTCAAACACAAACCCTTTAAATGTCTAGGTGTTTGGTTAAAATGTACTCACTTTGAGGTGTTAGGGAGCCTGCCTTTCGATAAAAAACATTATATAAGGACTTTATTGATCCTACACAGAGGTGGAAGAAGTACTCAGATCTTGTACTTAAGTACAAGTAGAAGTACCAAAGTGTAGGTTGCAATCAAAATGTTAATGTAAGTAAAAGTAAAACAATATTATCATCTAAATATAGTTAAAGTAGTGACAGTAAAAGTAGTCATTGTGCAGATTGGTCCATTTCAGAATAATATATATGATATGTTTTATAGCTTGTGGATTTACTCCATGTGGAACTAAAGTCTGATTTAACACCTGATTATATTTCACATCATTCATCCAAGTGTGCAAAGTAACTTAAGATATAAAACAAATGGTGTGAAGTCAAATTACATCAGAGAAATGTTCAACTCAAGAGTAAAAAAGCAAAATAAACATAGCTTAATACACATAATACACTCTTCACTTATTACTTGTTAGACGCTTTTATCCCAAGCGACTTACATACTCAATACTGTGGACAATCCCCACAGGAGCAATTTGGGGTGAAGTGTCTCAGGGACACAACGACTTGCTGACTGCAGTGGGGTTTGAACCTGTGCTCCCCTGATCCCAACACCAACGCACTAGACCACTGCGCCACACGCCTCCCTACTTATAACATGACAAACACCTTTCACCTAAACAAACATGACAACTTAGATAATTGCAACCATAATTTTAATAAACAAGGTGTGTAGCACAGGAAATCAAACATTGTATTGTGTTCCAAGTCAAACCCAATGTCAACATTACATTCTTATGAACTTTAGTCACTCGTTAAACTTGATAAACCAGCCTTCTGTATGTATTATAAAGTATGTTGACCCGGCACTAACAGAGATGGTTCTTCTAAGTAAACACTTTATGTCAAACTATATAAGACTGTCGGCCCGGGAGAGATTTATTCTTAAACAAATGGATGACTTTTGATGGTTTGTAAAACGTTTTAATTGAGATTGACAATCTTTACTTTCCTCTCATAACATATAACACCCATTTTCAAGTGATCTTTGTGTACAACTGATTAAGAGTTATTCATTTTTGCCAGTCAATGTACCGTATAATACCGTAACTTTAAATTGAATCATTACAGGCAGAAACAGTAGTTAAATTAAAAGCAACAGTGCTACAGAGACGTCAGTTTATGACCTTTATGTTAACCCATTCCACATGAATACATTTGTTTACAATTACAAAGATGATTTACAAGACTTAAATGTGCTGTTGGAGACTCAGTGGGACTTTAAATGTACTGAAGTGTGGATATTGATTAATCAGGATATTAATCATTAATCAAATCTGTCCAGTTTGACTTACATGGAACCTGTGCACATCATTACCGTTAACCCTGAATTATGATATTGTTTAAATTAGATTCAATCCTTCCTCAATTCAGAGCATCAGATGCTACATTTAATCAACCTTTATTAACAAAAATGCATAAAACAACATTTGCATTTCGCTCATAACCATATCAGATCTGTAAGCAGTCATCAGATACTGACTTAGATTCAAAATAAACTTAACATTCACATAACGATAACCTTAAATATGTTATATCCAGGACTGCTAAACACCTTTATCCACATCCTGGCCCAATCTTTTTAATGAATCGCTTTTAAGATATTTGAAATCAACCTAATTCAGTGTCATTTCTTTTAAGTAATTGCACAGGCAGTTATATCCTTTTGTTTAGGAGAGATAAATGGCTTTGGGACTTCATTATTTATACGTTACAGATAGTGAATCATGTGTCAAGGCCTGTTGTTTACCGCCAGTGTTAAAGAGATTAGACATTAATGCTTGATCGTTAAGACATTGTGTATTTTGTTTGCACTACTAAATACTGGTCATATTTACATTAATGATGTCACGTCTATGTTTCATGTTTCCTGTAGATATTTAATTTCTCTGTTTACTGTACTTTTAGTGTACAGTTTTACTATTATGCTGCTGTGTTTATTGTATTTTTGTAACTCTGGCACAACAATAAAGTCTTCTCTTATCTTATCTTATTTGTCCATATGCAGGTGTACCTGTTAAATCCTATAGAGAACCTGAGGAGCTACATCAACACCCGTCCACCGCTGGTCATCTTTATGATCAGCGTCAGTGCGGTGGCCATCGGCTTCCTCACCATCGGTTATTTCTTCAAGATTAAAGAGATCAAGTCTCCAGAGTTGACGGAGGTGAGTCATTAACAAAGCTCTTAAAAAGATTGATAATGATATGGTCTGCTCCTCCATTAAGAATCTCTCATACTAGGTCGCTGCAGATGCTAAATGTCTCTTTAAGATCTTTGTGACTTGCTTTTTCCCACAAGGAAGCATTTGCCCAAATGTTGCACCATGTTGGACTTACACTATGACCTAGTCAGCCTTTTCTAGTCTAATCCAGTTCATTTTTAGGAGGCTAAAATAAGCTGGTCTCACTATTATAATTAGGGATTCATGTTTTCTTGATATACTGTGCAAGCTACGCAGTACATAAAAACCTTATGTCCACCAGCTTCTAACTCAGGGTGTCCGTGGGGTCTTAAAAAGTATTAAAAGTTGATAAATCAATTTAGCGAAAATTAAGGCTATTAAAAAGAATTAAACAGCATTTCCAAGGTATTACATTTTGTAGCTTGTTTTCAATAAGTATATAATTGTCCAAAGAGGTTGTATTCTACAGTGTGCCTGAATGTAATCATTGCGTAGGTGTGTAGTGTGATTCTGTGTAGTTTATTTATGGCATCCCGTTGGATTGACGTCATCTGAACAGGACATCGCACGCTCACTGCTTGATAGCGCGCGAAGGTCCGTTTACGCCGGTTGTTAAACAACATCGTTATGGGGAAATGCAAGTTGCGTCCAAATGGTTGGAAGATAAGGAGGAAGGACAATCAATACTGAATATAGTAAATGTGAGGTAAAGTGTGTCGCCAATGTAACCGGTTAAAACTCAAGTGGCGATGAGGTCTTAAAATGTATGGAAAGGGTCTTAAAAAAGGTCTTAAAAGGTTTTACATTTGACTTCAGGATTCCTGCATATACCCTGTAACTTAAATGACAGTACATAGTCATTCAGACAAGACAGAAAGTCAAATCAAGTTTTGTATTTAACATATTTAGTATGCGGAAAGAAGGATATAGAAGGTAATGCAGTTTGCTAATGAGCTTCAGCTTCCGCAGTTTGCAGTCTGCTTTTCTGGTCTTTCAAACGCACAATCCTGTGCAGCAGATATATAAGTGCAAGAAGTTCAATGTGCAATGTTATGATAACAAGTGTCTCCCTTTTGTTTGCGTACTGCATGCAATACAACACATTGTAAGGGAAAGCTGGAGTATTGCTTAGAGTGAAAAGAAATATAATGCCATTTGAATTGCAGTCATAGTGTGCTTTAAGTATAATACATAAAAACAAACATTTGCATGAGGATCTGCATAGGATGGGAGCATATAAGTCAAAATAGAGATGTCATCTATCAATAAGTAACTAAGATGCGTTTTGTGCATGATAGTGCTGAACGATTTTTCTCATTTTGTCGCAAATAAAGCAGGACGAGTCATATTTGTTATAGGAAAAATATAATTAAATATATATATACAGTCAAAAAACTGAACTGAATGAAGTATTGTGGTGGTGTGGAGATTTCCCACCCTGCGCAGACTTAAGACTTCAGAAAATATCTCTGATTTCTATAATCAAAGGAGAGTAAATGTTAAAAAAAATCCCTCCGATATTGTGAATCATATCACAATTGCCATTCCAGTCTAAATAATGGCATTCAGACATTTTTTCCAAATAACTCGGCCCTATTGCATCCTGTATTTCAATGTGGGTGAATATAATTTCAGTGACGCATAAATCAGAGATGTAAATCAGGTACTGGATGTTTGGTAAATCATAACAAATCCTTCGGACAAAAACATTAACACACAGGGAATTCAGTAGGGTTAACATTAACACGTTGATATTGAAAAGTCAACATAATTCAGAACCACAGCTTTAAGGAGGGTGGAAGTGTCTAAAGCAGGGGTGTTCAAACTACGGCCCGGGGGCCAAATGCGGCCCACGGACCATTGTGAATCGGCCCTCAGCTAATTAAAAAAGTATAATGAAATATGGCCCACAAATTAAACATCTGCTATTGTACTTCTTAAATATATAACACAGTAGTATTCGTGTGTTAATAGGCCCATTTTTTTATAAATTCAGTCAATTAAAGTTGAAAACATTTTCTAACAAATCTTAGTTGATAAGAAAAAAGCCGATAACATATTTACATAACAAGCTTGAAATACACCCTTCATATCTTATTATAATCAATCTGAGCTTCCTGTTTTAAGGAATGAGCCGCCAACACAATAAATGAAACCCTACGGAGAGCTGTGTGTTTTTTTCATCAATATCAACTGTAATTTACCTACATTTGATTGATTTTTCTAACTTATGAGGCGATATACCTCTAGTGAGCGGCCCAGCCCTTTGTATATTTTTCTGTATGTGGCCCTCTGTGAAAAAAGTTTGGACACCTATGCTCTAAAAGATTACATTTCCCAACACTTCAATATGATTTCAGTGACACATTGATAAGATAAGATAAGATAAGAGGAGCTTTACTAATCCCCGTGAGGAAATTCAGTAGTTTAACAGCAACAGGGTAAGAATGAAAAACAGGACAGCACACATTCACACAGATTAGAGATTAATACAATTAAAGAACAATTAAACTAAGTCCAATAAAAAGTAAGAGTAGTGGGAAAAAAAATTGAGAAAAGACAAGAAAAAGTAGAAACAAAGCAGAGCTGCTAAACAGGCTGCCGAGTACCAAATCAGAGAAGTAATAGATAATAGTAGGTAATAGATGTTTGGTAAATCACACTTCTGCCAAAAACATTAACGCACGCACGCACGCACGCACGCACGCACGCACGCACGCACGCACGCACGCACGCACGCACGCACGCACGCACGCACGCACGCACGCACGCACGCACGCACGCACGCACGCACGCACACACACACTTCCTGCTTCCTTCAGGACTGGAACACCTTCCTGCTGCGCTAATGATAATAGGCTAATTATCATACTAAAAGGGATACATCCAAGTGTCGCAAGTGTCTGGTTCTGGCAGAAACAGTTCTTTCTGAAATGTGTTGGGACTCCCAACACATTTCAGAAAGAACTGTGAGAAGAGTTAAATGTATTTTTGTAACTAATGAACTGATAAGATACAATATTGCTAGAGATATAATTTCACATACTGCTATCAGAAATAATGTATTAATTTATTCAATTCTGGTCTTAATTCAACATATTAAGAGAGGACACATTTAGAACTTAGTTATAGTGAATTACAAAGACATTATATTTCTGTTTGTGTTTTATTTCCATATGTGAACATATTGTATAAGAAGGGCAGGGTCCATGACAGGTGCTCATACTATGTTGACTACCACACTGACCCAGTGTTGTAATATTACAACAAAGACATAAGCTGCTCAAAATCAAATTTGATGAATGTATTCCACAAAAACTGAATATGTACATGTTCTAGACATTAATAATGAAAAAAATATATATTTGAGTCATTTTACTTACTTGAATCTGACAAATTGGTAAATCACACTTCTGCCAAAAACATTAACACACACACACACTTCCTGCTTCCTCCAGGACTGGAACACCTTCCTGCTGCGCTTCAACGAGCTGGACTTCTGTGTGTCGGAGAACGAGACGATAAAGCACGGCCTGAACGAGTCCACCACCCCCGACAGCCTGGTGGTGACCAGCGGCCAGGCCCGGTCCAGTACCCAGGTGCCCCAGCTGCTGGAGGACTCGGGGCCCATCAACATCTCCGTCCCCATCACCCTCACTCTGGACCCCCAGCGCCCGTTTGGAGGGTACTCTCGAAACATCACCCACCTGTACGCCACAGTGCTGGGCCAGCAGGTCGGCCTTTCTGGTAGGTTCTCCTTCTCTCCATCGCTCATTTGTTTTTGTTATCAGTCAGACACATTTGATTTATAAAGCCTAATATCAACGGGGACTTTACAGATTGTACAAAGAACAAATCACTCTGTCCTTCCACCCTTGCAGCGCACAAGGAACACTGACTGTTAATCAGTAATCAGTAGGGTTGTAAACATTAACACGTTGATATTGAAAAGTCAACACAATTCAGAACCACAGCTCTAAGGAGGCTGGAAGTGTTTTGGTTGAATCCAGTACCTAATAGGCAGCGTTTATGTGTGTGTGCTTCTCTATGTAGACACCTGTTTGTCATACATCCCTCTAAAGCTTACATTTCCCAATCACATCCTTCTTCAACACCGTTACATTAAAGTAAGAACACGTCCCAACTCTACCATCGAAAACTAAGACGGAAAACTCAACTAAACTGCTGTAGTTTATATCATGCATTGCTGCCACAGTCTGTAAATGTATTCAATCAATATACATGCAGCACACACAGTAACATGTAGCCTCAGCATTCAACCAATCCAGTATTAGGAGCAGTATACTACAGTGTATTCATTCTGTCGTTGTATTTCTTTAGTTGAGAAGTGACAATGCACATTAATGAATATGAGCACTTGAGTCCATCTTGTAATGTGCTAAATGTATCCATTCATCTGGCTCAGTGGTTCAAAAAGTGTTCAAGGTTTTGTGCGTTAACAGCGTCACACCTCTCTGTCAATCTGATTTATATGTCCTATTTGTCCCACTATACTATGTTTACATGCAGCTGTCTAGACAGGCTGCAGCAGGCTAAAATAAAGACAGGATCAGAATTGAATATAGCTTAATCCTAGGTGAGTTAATGTTAGCAAACTTATACTTCTCAGATTTACTTAGACGTCAGAAAATCTCACAAGGAGGAATCCTACAACGTGATGAACTTTCTGCGTTAGGGTTTCCTTTACATTAAGGTCACAAAAACACCACTATTCTAACAAGATAATAGTATTGAACTATAGTGTGTGTATGTCCTGTTTTGCTGTGGTTTCTGTACGGAGGTGATGTCCTCCCTCTGAGGAGTGTGTGAGTTTGTCCTCTGATGGGTTTTACCTTACCTCTCTGAGTGGGGGGGTTTTATTAGACATTGAAAACAAACGGTGGCGGCGTTGTGTAACATGAAGCTGATCCCATCAGTCCGGCTATACGTTACACACTGAGAGGTTTCAAAAGACCGCCTAATTGAAAAGTCAAAACAACCTCTTGACCATGACTGCATGCTCAGCTGTGTTTGGGGACGTTTACTTTTGTTTCCTCAGAATGTGTGTGTTTGCTGTAAAAGCTCCGTAGACAAAGCAATGCTTATATATTTTGCTATGTGAAATAATAAGCTTAGGCTTCAGTTTACACCTTTTCTATCACTATTTGTATTCTTTATTTAATGCCTTATTGTTATTTACTTGTTAATTATGGATTATTTGTATTTAAAATGTTAATAAGGACTGAAACTAATGATGTTCTACTATCAAATAAAAAATAATATTTTAAATAATGATTTATTTTGTCTTTACGGCTGGGTCTAAATCAGCCAAATGACAAAAGTATAGTTTAATATCTACTTCTTCAAACAGATAAAAATAACATTTAATACTTAAATCAAATGTCATCTTTAAAAGTGAAATATTTGAATAAAATATTGTGTACTATTATGTCAATTAATGCAGTTTTAGTGGACATTTCTAACAAGAAGTATAAGGAAAATATTTTTACTTTACTCCCTTTTTTAAAGAGGAATGTTAAAGTTTGCCTCTGTTTGTATTTATATGGGATTATATTCTCCAGGCTAAAATCAGAACTACACACTGATAATATTTCAATCAGGAGAGACTTCATTTTGTTTAAAGAACATTTATTGACACATGCCATATGATAAATGTTGACGGAGGGGTAGGTAATTCACTTCAGAAACACTTGTTGTTATATTCCATGGAATGCTCTTAACATCCCGATAGCAATGAATACATGAAATGCTTTGAAGCCGTGGCGCTGTAAAAAGCACGACCAATCATCTGAGCCGGCCCGGCTAAAGTAACTGGATGGCCTACCTGCCTGTCAGCCTTCCATCTGTGCACAAACTGATCTCGTGCCCTCATTGGTCATGTGCGCGTTCGTGTGTGTTAGAGGAGGGGCTCTGTAAGGAAGTCTGAAGGAAGGGGCAGATTTCTTCCGGTTGTGTACTTTCAAATTCTAGCGCACTCGAGCTGGATTCTCCATTCTTACATACCCCACCTTTAAGTCTTTGGCGATTAGACCCCGACCCTGAAATCGTATATCTAAAGGTCTAGACACTGGTGATGATGCTGAAGATCTGGATTTGATGAGGAGATGGGATGAAGAGGGGATGTGATGAGTCTTTGGATTAGCTCTCCTGACACTGGATGTGATGAAAGGAGGTGGATGGGGAGGAGGTGGTCGGCAGCATGAAAACCTGACATCACTGCTGACTGCAGGAGAGAGGAGAGCCATTTTAAAGTTTGACTGCAGCACGGTGATTGGCTGCTGAGATTGAGGTGAATGTAATAGGTTAACAGAACGCCCGTGATGAGCTGATTATAAGCAGCTGCGGAGTGAATGTACCAGTCTTCCTGAAAGAACTTGCGCTGAGCTTCATTAATCCTCTCCAGATTAGCTTAATCTTTGTTTTTACCCTTCCTTTGTCCCGCCTCAAACGCCTGTTGTTTTTAATGAACACTGCCTCCCCCCCGGCATCTTGGTGTTGTTTTTCTCAATGCATACATTACATACTGCATTTCCAACAATGTGTTAAGCCTTGTTTGTCTTTCTCTTTATGGAGCTTTCGCTGCTTCAGGATTAGCTGTTTGCTAACGGCATGTACCCTTCACTTGAAAATGAAGTCACCAGACTGGATAAGCAAAGTCAACAAGGAGCTGAGCAAATGTTTAATCTCACTGAGCAAATATCCCCAGTGTAGACAAGACCAGATCTAGGAAACCTCATCATCATAATAGACTTGCTGTTCTGTACTAGTGATACAATAATATAATAATTGTATTTTAAAGTATTGTCTATGAATGCGTATACCCATCTTTGGAACATTTAATGTCTATTTGAAATGATTACTTTTTGTATAAATACTAATCCTTAATTATGTGCTTTATAAATAAACGTGCCTTGTAGGTGTTTTTTTTATAATTGGTGGAATCCTAGAAAATACAACACGTTTTGTTCTGAAAAAATGTAATATAGATCGTTAAATAACATTAGAAGTTGAAGTAAGAATGTTCAATGGAAAAAGTTAAGATATATTTATAAACATAAGAAATTAAAGTTCACCTATTATGCAAAATCCCCTTCTTCATGTCTCTTCTACATCAGCATGTGTCCCCTCTTCTTCATGTCTCTTCTACATCAACATGTGTCCCCTCTTCTTCATGTCTCTTCTACATCAACATGTGTCCCCTCTTCTCCATGTCTCTTCTACATCAACATGTGTCCCCTCTTCTTCATGTCTCTTCTACATCAACATGTGTCCCCTCTTCTTCATGTCTCTTCTACATCAACATGTGTCCCCTCTTCTTCATGTCTCTTCTACATCAACATGTGTCCCCTCTTCTTCATGTCTCTTCTACATCAACATTTGTCCCCTCTTCTTCATGTCTCTTCTACATCAACATGTGTCCCCTCTTCCTCATGTCTCTTCTACATCAACATGTGTCCCCTCTTCTTCATGTCTCTTCTACATCAACATGTGTCCCCTCTTCTTCATGTCTCTTCTACATCAACATGTGTCCCCTCTTCCTCATGTCTCTTCTACATCAACATGTGTCCCCTCTTCTTCATGTCTCTTCTACATCAACATGTGTCCCCTCTTCTTCATGTCTCCTCTACATCAACATGTGTCCCCTCTTCTTCATGTCTCTTCTACATCAACATGTGTCCCCTCTGTGGAAAGAGACTCTGAAAGTTTCAGGAACAAAGATTCTCTCTCTTTTTGTCCTGATCCATTTCTATAAAAACCTGTCTGAAAATGAGCTGATCAGATTTTGGCCACGTTATGATGTTATAACGATGTTTTGTCTTGTGTAACCATTAGCCAATCACCAACCAAGGTAACCCCCCCCCCCCCACCTTATCACCTGAATCTTCTCCTAGAGCACCATTGAGTTCTTGTTAACCAAATCTCTCTCAGAGGGGCGTGGGGAGGGGCTCCTTATTTTCATCTAAAGTAACAGACAGAGAATCAGCACTTTGGAAACAGGGCTGAAACAGAGGGGATTCTGGGATGCTGCAATGATCTGTTTGGTGTTTCAGCCAATCAGAGAAAGGCTCTGTATATATCTGAGACCTGTGATATATTGATGAAAAACAGTATAATAGGGACCTTTAATATAAAAATGTCCAATAAAACCATATAAGTAAAATAACAATAAATGGATATTAATACAAATAAATAAAGGGAATGTCCAATAAAGATCCAATACAATTCAATAAAATGTCATATTATAAATATCTAAGTTTGAGTAAGAGTTTGTAATAAATAGAGATTTAAAAAAATACATATTTAAATAAAATAAGAATTTTAAGTAAAAATGTGGAACAAAAAACTGACTATAAAACGTTCATTCCTAATAATCTGAGATGCTCACATTGTGTGTTGTCTGGTGATTGTGTGTGTAGGTCGGGAAGCCCACGAGGAGATAAACATCACGTTCACGCTGCCGGTGTCCTGGAGCTCAGACGAGTGTGTGCTGCATGGACACTGTGAGCAGGTGGTGTTCAGCACGTGCATGACCATCACTGCAGCCAGCAACATCTTCCCCGTCACAGTGTGAGTCCGCTGACCCCTCACACACACACACACACACACACACACACACACACACACACACACACACACACACACACACACACACACACACACACACGGCCAGCAACATCTTCCCCGTCACAGTGTGAGTCCGCTGACCCCTCACACACACACAACACACCACACACACACACACACACACACACGGCCAGCAACATCTTCCCCGTCACAGTGTGAGTCCGCTGACCCCTCACACACCACACACACGCACACACACACACACACACACACGGCCAGCAACATCTTCCCCATCACAGTGTGAGTCCGCTGACCCACACACACACACACACACACACGGCCAGCAACATCTTCCCCATCACAGTGTGAGTCCACTGACACACACACTCACACTCACACTCACACTCACACACACACACACACACACTCACACACACACACACACACACTGCGACACACTTTATCTCCCTGCACAGAGCTGGGAAATAGCTGGAAAAAAAATGTGCACAAATAATAAAATCAACAGGTAAAAAGACAAACTGGATAAAAATGAACAACTAACAGAAAAGTAACAACACAAATATCACACACAATTAAAGGTGGGGTAGGTAAGTTTGAGAAACCGGCTCAAGATACACTTTTTCTTATATTCCATGGAATGCTCTTAACATCCCGATAGCAATGAATATCTTAAGTGCTTTGACAAAAAAATCCATAAAAGAATGTCATCTGTGGAAGCCGTGGCGCTGTAAAAAGCACGACCAATCATCTGAGCCGGCCCGGCTAAAGTAACTGGATGGCCTACCTGCCTGTCAGCCTTCCATCTGTGCACAAACTTATCTCGTGCCCTCATTGGTCATGTGCGCGTTCGTGTGTGTTGGAGGAGGGGCTCTGTAAGGAAGTGGCAGATTTTTTCCGGTTGTGTATTTTCAAATTCTAGCGCACTCGAGCTGGTTTCTCCAAAATGACCTACCCCACCTTTAAGTAAATGAAGAGCTACAAATAAGAACAATGTATACAATAAGCACGGCCCATCGTTTGCATCATTGCAGCATGTCCTATAAACCAGCATTATAAAAACAGTTTTTTAACCCGCGTCCTTGTGTTGTCGTGCAGGCAGCCGCCTCACTGCGTCCCGGAGACGTTCACTAACGCCACCTCCTGGTACAAAGTGTTCACTACGGTCCGCGACTCGGACACCAAGTACAGCCAGGACTACAACCCCTTCTGGTGCTACAAGGGAGCCGTGGGGAAGCTGTACCACGCGCTCAACCCAAAGCTCACCGTCATCGTGCCGGACGTGAGTCACCAAGGCTTTTATTCTCACAGTAAATGATGGACTGTAATCTACTCTACTGACATCTTCCTCTCTTACCTTCCTCTCAGGCACTTTCACGTCACTTGTACAGATCACTGTAAATATTGTATTATCTCATCTGAAACTGAAATACTCCTATCTCTGATCTGGTAGTGTTCATTTAAACTAACAATCTTTGTTTTCTATGTGGAACAAATCTGCTCAAATCATCAGTACTTTAATCAGGATTTAAAATAAATGAATGGCAAGAGAGGAAAATAAATCTGGTGATCCATCTGATCTAAATTGTTTGCTATGCCGTGGTAATGACTTAAGAAAAGGGAATACAGAAATGTTCCAGGATAGTATTATTAATGTACTTTTCGTACCATCTGTGGACGAGGCAAAAATAAAAATGGCATATAAAGATATATTTCTTTGATGGGGCTAGTGACATATAATATTAATGAATAACACACAGTTTTTGCAGTGTGTGTAGATCAAACCATTACAATTTTTCCAGCCATACTTGGAAGATGGGTCGGTGGTGCACCTTGGCCCCTTGTGGCTGAAATGAGCATTACAACAACAAATGATCCTGACCAAAAAAAAACGTTCACATACTGTTTTCCCACTTGTTTTCAATAAGTAAAATCATCCGTTTAGAATGTTTTCCCCCACCTGTTAAACAGATTAATTGATTTTACGAGATTTAGAAAATTCAGCAACATGTGTTTCACTGTTCCTAAATCAGAAACACGCAAAATATTAGTTCTCACTCAAAATTAACTATCTTTACAAGTCTTTATCAGCTGGCATTAAGTCATAAACAGCTCCCATTATTCACAAAAGACTCCCAGTAATTATTATGAATGTATATATATAGATGTACCCTATGATAATCACTTGCTGGTAAGTTGTAGCAGTGGAAATCCGCACTTAATTAAAGAAATACAGACTCATGATCAATCGATGTTTGTGAGTTAAGGAAACGTTTGATGATTCGTCCACTTTTAGTAACCTACATATTACCTTATACAATGATAAAAACCTTTAGCTTGTGAGATATTTCATTCTTCCTCCCTTCCTCCCAGGATGACCGCTCCCTCATCAACCTGCACCTGATGCACACCAGCTACTTCCTGTTTGTCATGGTCATCACTATGTTCTGTTACGCGGTGATTAAAGGGCGGCCGGGCAAAGTGCGGCAGAGCAGCGCCGACCTGTGCCCAGAGAAGGTACAGCAGACAGCTGCAGTGCTATGTGACGAGAACAGGTAGCTCCAGCAACAACAACAACCCACCAGTGATTGGTTAAACTCTTCATCCAATCACACCGCTGACTCTCTGATCACTGTCCAATGGGCTTCTGTATGTAATGTGTGCTTTTCTCACGTTTTCCTTCTTGCTTAAGAAGCTAAATACATATTAATCTCTCTTTGTTAGTATAAACATATCAGAGTACTATAAAGATATATTTAAAAAGTACATATAAATAGTTAAATAACATTAGACATGGAAGTAAGAATTTGCCATTAAAACATAAAGATATATTAAAAAACTTAAGGTAAGAATCTCCTAAAAAAACAACAATAAATAGTTATTTATACATTTTTTTCAAGGAAATGTCCAATATAAATATATAAGTTAGAGTAAGAGTTTGCACTAAATAGACATTTAAAAAAATAAATATATTTAAATTAAAAATAGGAATTTAAAGTAAAAATGCGCAAAAAAGATTAATTAAAATAAATGAAGGTATACAAAAAAAGAATTTAAAATGATAGCAAAATTATTATCACACGTATTTTGATCAATATGGACATCATGATTGTTTATTCACGTGAAAAACATGTTTTTTTATCTTACTCTTAATTGCACAAAAATGCACTTTGAGAGCAAAACTGAGTTGAGATTTTGTAAACAACTCCAAGAATGAAGCACCTTAAGATTCCCTTAGTGGTAAACGTGTCTCACTTTCTGAAGCGACTTCCTGTGGTTTGCTGTCCGGTTAGACTTTAACATAAATAAAGCAGCAGGAAATGTTTGTTGTTTAGTAGTTTACATAATTCTGATATCAGCTACACAGAGCGACGAAACTTAAGATAAGAAGCAGCATTTTACGGCGCGCTATGCATGGGGCCGCCTTGAGGGGGTTTCCCGACATGTCGTTGCAGTTAATTCAAGGGTGTTTCATGTTGTCGTTGCTGTGGACCTTCTTAATCTACCGTCTTTGGGGGGCCCCCTTCTGGTCCGGGGCCCCAAGCAGTTGCCTGTCCGTAAGCGGCGGCCTGGGCTATACACACACTATTTACTTTAGTCAAAAGGATCTGATAATGAAAATAATAATACATTTAAAGGATACTCAAAGACACAAACAAATACCTCATATTCAAATAAATCACAATATTGATTACACATTCAAAGCAAACCTGTCTGCCAAGTTGCATGACTCTAATGCTGTCGATTCTTTCCTTATTCCCTATTTTTCTGGTGGTATGATTTTAGTAATGTGTTCCTTAAAGCCCGTGTCACACTTTCCCGAAATTGTCACCAGATGGACACACGATAAAGGGAATGTTGAAATTGGGCTCTGATCGTAGCAACATCGGGCCGTTCGTGAGGGCATCTTAAGCCATCGTATGACCGCCGGTGGAGTTTCTCAGGTTCCGGCAGCAACTTCCTGAGCGGTGGCAAAATCTTTGCCAAAAAATTGCCGAAGGACCTTGCGAAGGTTCATTTTCGTGTTGAATTCGTGTGTCCATTTTGCCCTTCGTAAGGCACTCGTGAGGGCATCTTGTCAAATCGTGTCATCTTCGCGTGATCATCGGTGCCATCGGGCATTTTCCGCCTCACGAAGACAATACGAAGGAAACAAGAAGCTGCCCGATTGTTTTAGGAAGGCAACACGACTACGCGAAGCCCTCGCAATGCCGTCGTGTAGCCATCGTATTATAGTACGATGACATCGAGAAAATCATGTAAACATATTATGTAAATAACCCAATTTGTGTTGTATGTCGTAAATGTAATTTAGGTTAACTTCCTGTCTTATTTAGATGGCGAGTTTACGCTGTTGACAGGAAGTTGTTGTTGCTATGGAAACAACATGACGGAGATAAGTAATATCTTCTAATCTACATATAAAGACGGAGAAAGTAAAGGATAACGTGTATGTTTAAATGTTAGCACCCCCCGAAGAGGCACAAGCTCTTACGTTGAGTCTGGATACATCAGTAAAGTCTACGACCATATTTTCGTGTGTGTGGTTCGGTGCCATCGTGTGGCCTTCTGTAGGCATCGTACTTGCTTCGGCTGTTGCTTCGGCTGTTGACCAAGTTCGGGGCCATCTTCGTGCGAAATTCACAATTCCATATTCGTGTGTCCATCTGGTGTCAATTTCGGGACAGTGTGACGGGGGCTTTCTGCATTACTTCCTGTTTTGAGTACGCTGCACTAAAAGCTGTTTTTCTTGTGTTGCAGGTGGCGCTCTCAGAGGGTTAAAAAGACAACAGAGAGCTATTTCAGAACTTACCTGTAACACGGACAAAGAAACAGAAGACATAAATAAACATACCAGTTGCCTAGTGAACCCTGGAGATCCTATTAGGGACACAACAGCTCTGTGAATGCATTACTCTTGCAATGTTGGGTTTTTCCAACCAAAGATATACAAGTGCCTGTATCTGTCGTGTAAATATTTGTAGGATCTCTGATATTCTGTGCAAAACCTTTTTTCTTTTACTATTATTAAGTCCCCTTGTGCCATGTCAGAAACATGCAGTAAGAAAGCAGAACGCCACACACCAGAAACACACCATACGCCATTTTTATAGCACTTATTTCCCAAGCAAGATAGAAAAGAAATCAGCATTTATCACAGATTTCAGATTTGTTTTTCGCTGTAAATGTTTGGATGCTTCAAAAACATGATATTTAATCACTTGAAGTACTTTGAAGTGCGCTAAACTTGATTGAAAAGATAATTAATGGAGGAGGAGATGCTTGTGACACATTGATAATTACATCTCAAGTGTTCGGCTTCAACAAGAAACAGAATCAATTCAGCGTTTTAGTCAAAGAGTGCATACAGTCTGTTCAAAAGAAGCAATTAGTTTACTTTATTGAACTCTGAATCATTACATTTCTTCCCCAAATTAACCATGTGTGTCCCTGTGTGTCTGCTACGTCAATACAAGGTGATTTAGTATTTAAATGCAACACTTAAAGTACAGTTAATGAGTCCCATTGTCCCATTTTAGTCCATTTTAAAGGCAGTCAATGAGCTCTGGCACTTCCTGTGATCTGTGTTGAGACAAGTAGATATTGTCTCTTAAAACATGATTTTCTGCCTTTTTCCTCCTCTCCTCTGTGGCTTCATCGCTCACCTGCCTGTTGTCTTTAATTTGCCGCCTGGATTTGATGTTAAACAAAGTCTCAGATACATTTTCTCGCCTTACCCGCAGCGGAGTTCCTTTGCTTGAAAACACAAGCTCTCTCCGACTTTCTTCCTCCTCTCTTTGTTTCTTCCTCCAGTTCGATGAGCCTGTGGGTGGAAATCAGACTTGTGATTATTGTCGTTTAAATGTCAAATCAACCTTGAGTTATTCTACGTTATGATGGAGTTACTTGTGCTTTTATTTTAAGCAAATCATCATTCATGTTCATGATTTCTTGCACATTTTGCTCCTTTTTGCCACTTGTTTTTTGTCCAAGGTCACATGTAAACAGTCTGATTTTGAACTATATAAACCTTGTTTGAGTTCAGTTTGATCATATATTAGAATATAATTACATTTGAGTAACTATTAGAATATATTTATGATTAAATCATTTTATTTTCTATGATTCTTTTGTAGTGCAAAAATGTGCAAAAACTCGCTATAAGGGTGTGAATGAGTGGAAGTGAGTTTGGGAAATGTTAAGATAGATAAAGAGGATTTAGACTATGATCTGGTAAAAAACTTTAAAGTGTAATTGTATTATTGTTTTAAGTGTATATTTAACCCCTTTTATTTTATTTCCTTCAAGAATTGTTGTTAAATTGACTTTAGCGTTAAGGATACAATTAATTTACTTACATGTATTCTATTTTTAAGACTGTTAGTGACTTTAACAATCATTATTCTAATAATAACGTTAGATTTGCAACAAAAACACATTATTTATCAGTAAGAATATTGTTAACCAACCACTGTAAACTGCTGTGTGGACAAAAATATTAATAATTGGTTAGAAAAGACGTAAAATCCCTTTCTTCCTAAAGTCAAAAAGCAAATCCAGATCATTTGAAATCGTCAAAATCCGCCTTTAATATTTGTTTTGTATGATTTTTCTTCAATATCAATGACTGATTCTTGTTACTTACCTCTGTTATCACTTTGTTCCATAATTGGTACCTGTTGAATGTACTTTTTTATAATCTAAATCTAAGATGCAACAATTCCAAGTGATTCAAAAGCAATTATTTGTATTTGATTTCAGTTTATAAGGCTTTACTTGAATTGTGTTTTCAATTTCTTTGTGGCAGAAATTAATCTCTTGTCACATTTTATCGACTCTTTGTACATTTACTGTTTGATTTTTATGGAGAATGATTGTGGGGTTTTTCCATATCGATTGATGCTAGCACAAGTCTTCCTTAATCCTGATGATATTTTGAGTCTCCTGTGTTTTCATGGTTTTTTTGGGAAGATCTGGCAGCTTATTGGACGTTCGGAAAATGTGTGAAATGTGTGTGTGTGTGAGATGGGAAAATGAAGAATGCCATATTATTGCCAAACCATCACAACTAATATTGCTTCCTATCCTTTTTTCTTGTATGTTTTTTGTTTAGACTTGCATCTCAATAATTGCTAAAATGCCTTAACATTGTACAGTTTAATTTAAGTTTCACATATTGTAAAACACACCAGCTTTACGGGAAATAAATCCAAACACACGCTTGTTAAGTGCACATTAACAGAGAAGGAGCTTGTATTTTTTAAACCACTATATCATCAAGTTCACTGGAGTACAAACAGGAGGCATCATCTCAGCAAAAAACATCCATTTTAACGCCGTCATTTCATCTTTTTTGTAATGTTTTTGCAGTGCTTACAGGCGAGTATCAAGCCGACTGTGTGCCTTCTGCACTCCGAGCTGCATCCCTGTACAAACCGTAGATAGAAACTCATCAAACCCCCTTTTTCCTCTCCAGTGGAACTGCTGTAAATTAAAGTTTAAATAAACTGTCTCTAAAGTTCAACATCACTTTGTCCCCGACCCTCCTTTTTCTCCAGCGCACACCGGTGTCTCGACAGCGAGATTAATGATCTGCCAGAGGAAATTAATTGATGTAATTTAGCTGGGAGTAAAAGGTAGTGGAAATATTAAAAAGCTGGAAGTCTAGTGGGCGAGCTGTTAATGTAGGAGTTACTGAGCAACACGGGTGCTAAAATACTGTTTATTACTGCACTAGACATGCTTCTATTAATCATGGCACAGTTTTTTAACACTGCTTCAACACATATACAGACAAGGGACCTTATCTTGCCAGCAAGTAAGAAGAATCGCACACAGTCAACCATTAAGCTTTGATTAAAAATGATACGTGTGAATCATTTGGTGAGTAAAGTAAGTATTAATCCACAGAACAGGCCCAGGGGCTTTCTCATACAAGAATGTCACTCAAAGAGACACGAACCACGAGGATGAGATTCAAAATGACCTCAAAGTAAGACAAAAGAGTAATACAATTACCATAATGATACTTATAATAACTGCAAACAGACATAATAAGTTACCAAAATGAGACACAAGGAGGCAAAAAGGTGTAAAAATGTTAATAAAATGGGGAAAAAATTACTTAAAGGTCCCATGACATGCTTTTCTGGTTATTACCCGTCCCCTTGTGTTATGTAGCTTTTTCTGCATGTAAACGGTCTGCAGAGTCACAAACCCTCAAAGTACACCCTGTAGCAAGTAAAACTCTAACACAGAGAAGACCTGTCTATGCTGCCCCAGAACGCCTCGTTGGACATTTCTCTTCCTGGTCATAGTGACGTAACGACGACCCAATGGACCAATCCGTGGAGCTCCTCTCTCACACACACACACACACACACACACACACACACACACACACACACACACACACACACACACACACACACACACACACACACACACACACACACACACACACACACACACACACACTCACTCAGCCTTATCTTTTCTCAGGCTGTGAGTGTACTGTATGTGTGTGCTCAGGCTGAGTTCCGCAGTGTCTCGCAGACCCCACGCAGCAACCAGGAAACGACACCAGTAATCCAGCTCACACTGTCCGCTCCTCGCAGCAGCGAGCCCCGCAACGTCCCGCCAACACGGCACCCAGACCCCACGCAGCATTCTCATCTGTTGTCATTACTGGTGTCATTTCCTGGTTGCTAACAAACGCTATTGTAACACATAATCACTGATGTTCCGCTGTAACGGTGGTGGACTCATCAGAACAGAGTGGGCGAGCTGACCAATCAGAGCACAGTGGGCTCATAGGGAGGGGGGGGCAGGAGCTCCGACAAGCCGTTTAGGACAGCGAGTGAATACACATACTATACAGAGATGCTGTATGAGAAACCAATGTGAGTTTGGAACATTGAACAATGTAAATCTATTCTTGTAGACCTCAACAATGGAATTATGATCAGTAGAAATGGCCATGACATGGGACTTTAAGTCATCAATAGACCCAACACAAGTGGATTTGTTGTCAAGGACAATTAACTACAGAAAAACATGTTATTTTATGTATGCTTTATTGACTCTTTATTTTTGAGTCATTCTTCAGAAAAACATGTCTTCTTCCATATCGTCCAGGATTGTAGGAGTCCACTGTATCTTCGGGCTCTGCCTCTTCATCTGGGAGCTTGGTGAGGAACGTCTCAGCTGTTCAACTTCTCGCTGAAGAACTGCGCTCTTGTCTTTCTCAAACTGCAGCTCTTTTGAGAGCTTAGCTTGAGTGACAATATGCACACTTTGAGCTCCTCAAAATCCTCCTGAAGAACCGTCTTCTTCTTCTCCCTGAGACATTTGCTCTTGATAGCTGCAATCCTGGAGCTGCCGACGTCGTCTTGGTTACAGCTCCTCTTCAGCCTCTCCAGCTCTTTACGAATAGACCTCTTCTCTTGGTGTGCATCAGCTTGAGGGATTTCTCCTGACCTAACTGCAATGTAGTCTGGTCCAGTTCTTCCTGTGCCTCCTTCTCGCTGTTGAGGATCTCTTGGTTGACGCACTTCTGACGAGCCAGCTCTCGTTTAGCCTCCTCCAGTGCTCTGCTGAGCCTTGAGTTAGCATCAAAACTGTTAGCAGGCTCGTGCTTGAGCATATTGTTCTGCTCTCTTTGTGAGTTCTGCACGTGTGGGGGTCCAGGGCCATCCTACGGGTTCTCCCTCGCTCCATCTTTAGCAGGTAGAATATTTCCTAGCTTTGTGTGTCGATGAAGTCTGTCACTGGCGTGTCTCTGCTAAAGATGTGTCAGGTCACTCTGAAGAAAAGTAGTTTGTGCTGACTCAGAGCCTGGGTCCTATTTGCTAACTATTTTGGAATGACCTGTGATATCATGATGATGTCATGAGCAGATAAAAGCACTTGGAACATCTGATGTCATCGGAACATTCTATAATGGCATGATGTCATGTTTGGAACTCACCATAACAACTGAGCCATGGGACTCAATTTCCCAGAATCCTCCATGGGTATCCGCTATCACCTCCTGAAAAAGGAGACTCTTCAAATCAATCGCAACCAAAATTAATTAACAGTTTTAAGAGTAAATTAAGAAATGTTTCCAATATTCTGGGTCTAAAAAAACCGGGTTAATTCAGGTTTCTAACACTAGGTTTTCTACACACTGCACTGATGTAGTACTTTATATGTATTATTCTTTATTTGTTATGTACTGCATTCAATTTTAATTTTCTCATGCTATAAATAGTTATGTGTCATGTTATATTTCTCGTTTATTTGGTACATGAAAAAAACATTTAAAACATGGCACAAAATGTCCCTAAAAACTACAGCTACTTTTGAACAACAAGAGGTAGTCATTCAGTGTTCTTTGGTGGACCAGTGCGATATAGACACTGTATCTAAATCAAAGATTTTTTATTTATAGGTTATTTTGTGGTACATTCAGTTCAGTTTGCTGCCATGAATTGTGTGTTTGCTTGGATTTCAAGTGTACATGTGTGTGTGGTAGTACGTATGTGTGTGTGTGCTACATGCATGTTGGGACATGCTGGTGAAGGGTTTTTGTCCCCGGACGACCGTAATGGATGGAGAGAGAGACTTCCCAGATGGCAGAGGAGGGGATGACCAACACATGACCAACAACAAGAGAAAAACAAGATAGATACACATACTGTAGGGGAGCTGTGTGTATGTATATGCAGGGCCGTCCCTGGCCAACATGAGGCCCCACGCAAAGTTCTATGATGAGGCCCTCTGTTTCGCGAGCGTCGACGGGCCACACTAATTGCGCCGCATAAGCGCATAGGTGCGCCGCATTTTCGGCTCAGTTGAGGCACCCTCCGCAAGATGAGGCCCCCTCCGCAAGGTGAGGCCCCACGCAGTCTGCATGATCGGCCTGTAGGGAGGGACGGCCCTGTGTATATGTGTGTGTGTGGAGGGGGCTGCCAGCTTAAAAAAAACAGCTTTGTTGTCTGATGCATAAACTCTTTGTCTGCTCTTAAACTAAATCACACATTCAAAGTATTCCAACATTATATCGAGACTTCAAATTCAAACCATGTCCACACTTGAAAATGTGCTGGCTTTCCACCAACTTTAATGAAACCCAAGTGTCCCTCCAGTGACCCTGAGGGCCTTTTTGAAGACGACATATTCTGCTCATGTTCAGGTTCATTTAGTATTTAGTGTCTCTACCAGTGGCGAACCGTCATAAGTACATTTATCTAGTTCAAGTCTGCTCCTGTGCCTTGTGTCGTAACTTACTGTTTTATTTTGTAGTAACCTCTCCCGCTCTTTCAGATAACTTAACTTCCAGCGTTTGTGTATTTCATGTTTTGAACCTCAAAGTGAGCATTTTGTGTTTTTTTGTTTGTATTTTTGTATCAACTCTTGAGTAAAAGCCTTTGTTCCTTTTGACCTTGTCTCTGGTGTCGTGCATTGTCCTCTCCCTTTAGTGCAGTGTTAGAATGCTTGGTAACCAGGTAGTTTATTGAGACTCAAAGAGTAGTCAAGGTACAAGCTCTTCCACACAGGATTTTCAATTATAAATACATTATTGATATATCTTCATCATGAGTAGTCAAGTTGAACACCAAACAAAATCAAACGTAGCAATGTTTTGGTCTTTAAAAAGCTCTAGCATGAAATGTAAGACTTTAGAAAACGTATGTACTGTAAACTTCAATGTACCCACGTTTCAGAGGTCTGTGGGCCCTCCGACAAAGCTGAGCACAAAAATCATAGGACATAGCATTTATTCTTTTCTTGAAATCTGCGAGCTAATATGCGTGAGTCGCAGAATGTTCACTGTGCACTCGCCTCCCACAGCGGGGACAGGCCTGGCTCTGACGTTGTAAATAAAACGCTGGCTGATGTTTCCAAAGAAGCAAACAAAGGGAGACAGGGAGACCAGGAGCTAGTCATGTCCATAAAACAGTGAAATACTGTAAGAGGTGATGGCAGCCGTTTCGAGACGAGACGCTCTGAGCATTTCCAGATGGACCTAACCATCTCCCGGCTGGAACACCCACCATACTTTGCAAAGAAGGGAGGGCAGGAGGATTTTCAGGTATTCACGAACACTGTAAGACGTATGTTAGGAGGTCTGATCAGTGATATTGAGTAATATTGCCAATGCTAAGTGTAAGGGCTAAAATATAAAACCGTATAAATGGATTTGAAGCATATTTGTATAAAAGTGTTAACATGAAACGGACCAGAAATAGTTAATAAACTATCCCATAAAAATTCAAAGGCTTTATTGTCAAATGCACAGCTACGGCGTAGTTATGGCAATGAACATCTTGAGTCACAGGCTCCTCCAAGAATGCAACATAGATATATACAAGACATAAAACAAATTAAAATAGTGCAAGAAGAAACAGAGTAGAACATAAATGAATGCAAGAGAATGTTGCAAGATTAATGCAAGAGAGGTTAACTATATACAAGTAAAACAGAATAAGATGTGCTAAAAATAGAATGTAAAAGGAAATGCTGTACAGGGAAATAAAAAACAGTTGTTTTAATAATAGATAGGTGAGATTTAAACAGATGAATGGTATGAAGTGGAGAACTAGAAGGTGCTTAATTAAAAGTTGATTAAAAACTATAAAGAGACACATAACTACCATACAATGTGGCGTGTTAGTCTGTGTGTTTTGTAGGAAAGGTCTGATAACCCGAGCAGCGCTGAGTGCTGAGTGCTAAAATGTACATAATGGAGTTAAATGAAGCGTACAAATTCAGAGTAAAGCCTCGGACTGCAAATCAACCACTTAGCAGAGTGTGTGTGTGTGTGTGTGTGTGTGTGTGTGTGTGTGTGATGTGTGGCCTAGCATTAGCATCCTTGTGGGGACCTACATATGTTTACACAGTCACGTGTGGGACTGGCTTCCCTTATGGGGACAAAATGGAGGTCCCCATAAGGGGAATCATTAATTTTAGGGTGAAGACTTGGTTAGGGTTAGGGTTAGGGTTAGGGTTTAGGCATGGCAGTGGCTCAGTCAGCAGGGGCTTGGACTGGGAGCTGTAGGGTCGCCGGTTCAAGTGCCCGACCAGACCTAAAATATGGAGTGTGGACTGTTACTTGGAGAGGTCCCAGTTCACCTCCTGCCCTGCCGTGGTGCCCTTGAGCAAGGCACCGTACACCCCCCTTCCCCCCTCACTCCCATTGCTCCCCGGGCGCTGTACAATAGCTGCCCATTGCTCCTAGTGCTAGACTCCTGGTACTAGGATGGGTTAAAAGCAGAGAACACATGTCACTGTTTGTGCAGTGTGCTCTGCATGTGTGACCATTAAAGAGGGGTTCATCCCTCCCTATTAAAAAAAAATGTGTTGGTTATGGTTAAGGTTAGGATAAGTCTCCAGGAAATGCATGTAAGTCAATGTAATGTCCCCTGAAGTAATGTATACATGGTGTGTGTGTGTGTGTGTGTGTGTGTATGTGTGTGTGTGTGTTTGTGTGTGTGTGTGTGTGTGTGTGTGTGAGAGCCAGCAGGCATGCAGTAATTCATATCCAGTATCACATCCTGATGGGAATTCTCATAATTCCCTCAAAGATAAAAAGGAAAAGCCTTTAAACCAGAGACTTATGTAACAGCCAAATATGTTGTCAATGTGCCTGCATTGCCTCCACCCCGTGACAGTAGGAGTGATTAAAAGATAGCACACACTGACAGTAAGTAAGGAAATACAATCAGCTATTGTATGTTGTAGTAGGCGACAAAACCTGCCTTACATCTCCAATAACAACACCTTTTAAAACACATATACTACAAACAAAGAAGAAGGCTCCAAAATAGACGCATTCACACTTCCTCCTGTGAACGATTGCATATTCCTCGGATAATTTTGCACATTTCAGCTGCACTTCAGATACATTTCACATATTTCCTTCAGTATTTTTGCATTTCCTTATGATTTGTAGCTTTCTTGTTTTTTCCATACTTGCAACAATTAACCAATAAACCAGAAGACATCAAGCACTCAGTTCGAATGCCACATCTTCCCACAGTAATCTCATATAATAAATATAAAGGCATTTTCAAGTGAACCAGATTTAGATGTGACAGTAGGGGCAAAACATACAAATATGAACTTGATCATGAGCATGAAAGGGCCCCTTTAAAGTAGATTTACGCCTTATTTGGAGCTTATTTGCTGTTTCCAAAGCTTTCAGTACCCGAGGATCAGCAGCTAATAAAAAGCAGGTGTGCCGCTGATCGCTCGGCTGCATCAATTATGCAGATGCTGCTTCTGTCTCTCTCACTATAATTCATTTCATTTCCTGCAGGAGCTTATTGTCACACTTCCCCTGTGGATTCTGACACTTAATTTATCTGCAGAAGCTCTGTGTAGAAACCAGCAGAGGGCGAGCAGACACAAAGAGGAGAGGCACACTCTGTGATTTCACCCTCTTTTTAAATTCATTCTTAATAAGTAGCTGTAGCTGGGGCACACATTAAGTCTAAGTAAGAAAAAACATAAATAGTCATCTTCAAAATCATTCATTTTTCTTTTTATGTGCATTTGTACACGAAGTTGACCTTGTTGCATCTTCATTTTTATTTAGTAGTAGTTTATTATAGTGTTTTCTAAATTATTCTGTACATTTTTATATTGAGTATTTTTATAGTTTGTACTCGATAGATATGAATGTTTCCATTGTTAGTATGTATATATTTAGTGTTGGATAATTTTGGTGTATTACATATTTGTATTCATGTGCTATATGTCTTTCTTACAAGCCGCTGTTACCCCCTATTTGGGATTGATAAAGTATATCTAATCTCATTTTATTAAGCGACAGAATTAATTAGAATCCTGATTAAAACACTGACAGTGTCCATGGGAAATAAATATGTTTCAAACTCTTTCAGATCAGAAACGCCTTAAAGGTCCCATGTCATGCTGTTCCGGTTATTACCCGTCCCCTGTGTGTTATGAAGGTTTTTCTGCATGTAAACGGTCTGCAGAGTCACAAACCCTCAAAGTACACCCTGTAGCGAGTAAAACTCTAACACAGAAAAGACCTGTCTATGCTGCCCCAGAACGCCTCGTTGGGGATTTCTCTTTTTCCATTGTTTGCTTCCTGGGTTCTGTGACGTGTGAACACCCAAACCAATAACAAATGACCGGATTGGGCCAAATGGACCAATCCGCGGAGCACCTCACACACCAGGATCCCTTGGCTAACTAACAGGGAGTCCCCATTGACTTGCATAGAGCTCCCTGAACGCTGGTAATAGACGAGTTGGGATGGCCGAGAAATGCTCTCCGCAGACCCATTCTCACAGCGTTATAAACCTTTTTCTTCCTCAATATCAAGCCACACTTATTGTTCTTACTTCGGCTGTGAGTGTTTGTGTGTGCTCAGGATGAGTTTAGCTTGTTCTCGCTGTATCGCCGACCCGGAAACCTGTCCGCTCCTCGCAGCAGCAACGAGCCTCGCATACGTCCCGACCAATCAGAGCACACTGGGCTCACAGGGAGGGGGGGGGGCAGGAGCTCCAACAAGCCGTTTAGGACAGAGAGTGAATACACATACTATACAGAGATGCTGTATGAGAAACCAATGTGAGTTTGGAACATTGCACAATTTAAATCTATTCTAGTAGACCTCAACAATGGAGATATGATCAGTAGAAATGGCCATGACATGGGACCTTTAAAGAAGTAACTTAGAAAATCTTGTATCATTTACAATTTGTTTTCCACATTCAGGCAAACTATATCACTAAGTTTAACCAACTCAAAATATTCAGAAGTTCACACAACTCCTTAAAGTGCTTGGAAACTGTTGCCTCATTTTCCTTTAAGTGTTAGCTAGCTAAGTAACATGTTTTATAGTGTAGTAAAACCCACCAAGACAGTTTGACATCTTGGTAATTGAGAGTACTTTATCCTCAGTATGCAACATAAGGCTTGTTGCTTTTCGTTGTAAAGATTCAGCCTCTTGTTGCTCAGGAAGGACACAGTTTGTCCCTGAAAGCTATTCATACAGAACAAACAAAGCAACAATGTCTTCACTTTTCAATCCTTCAATGTTAGACAGGATGTTGTTCTGTTTTACTGAATGAGACGTTGAGAGAATATAAATCAGTTGTTGTTTTTAAAAGCTCATGTTGCAAAGAGGACAAATCCATAACACTTACTTTTTTGAGTTCTTGATTTGTGTTTTTTAGTATTATCCTGACAAGAATGGTTCAGGTATGGCGTATTTTTGTAAAACGACTTTGAAGTTAGCATTGCACTTTCCATTGGATTTTGGAATATTGCCAGATCTGTGGCAAAGAAATGTTTTACTTATTCCACATATTAACACCAACTTTTGAAGCGTAAATGCAATCACAAGAAGTAAAAAGCTATAATAAGCTAACCATAGCAAGGTCACATGACTTCGCGTCACCACCGCTAAGCTAAAGGTGGCTAATGTTTGGCTATAAAGGAACTACAGCACGGTCACATGACTTCACGTCACCACCGCTAAGCTAAAGGTGGCTAATGTTGGGCTATAAAGGAACTACAGCACGGTCACATGACTTCACGTCACCACCGCTAAGCTAAAGGTGGCTAATGTTGGGCTATAAAGGAATTACAGCACGGTCACATGACTTCACATCACCACCGCTAAGATTGAGGAGGCTAATGTTGGGCTATAAAGGAACTACAGTACAGTCACATGACTTCACGTCACCACCGCTAAGCTAAAGGCGGCTAACGTTGGGCTATAAAGGAACTACAGCACGGTCACATGACTTCACGTCACCACCGCTAAGCTAAAGGCGGCTAATGTTGGGCGTGATGACGTTTAGTCGCCTCGTTTAGACACTTGTTAGCAACCGCTATATATTTTATTCACCAGTGGGGTATTTATTCACGTATTTTATGTCATAGAACAAAACGTAAAAATCTCTTCAGCTTATTTTGGGCTTTTGACCAAAAACATATTCAAAAAACTATTGAATTTGAGTCTAGGTGAATCAAAAGTGCCCAAATGCAACTCATTACCGTGTTTATGACTCTATTACTTTAACTTTATTTCTGGTGGTGTTAGAGCAGTACCTCTGAGCCGTATTACAGAGCTAAAACTTTAACTACACAAGCCTGGCAATGTGTGGGAAAAGTTTGTTTATTTCTTTGTGCCAGAACATGCCTGCTGCCAAGATGCCCAGCCTCAGTAAGGACAGTTATGAACAGCATATCTGAAAAGGTCACCCTCGCCCTTGACTCCCTCATTTACGCTGAATTTCTGGGAGCTGCAGAGTCCCCTTGGAGCGCTTGTTAGTAGAGCATTAATCAGGTTTCTCCAGACATGGCATGCAATTTGGCAGAGATTGTTTATCCTTTTATTCATTTACGCTGCTGCCTGGAATAACAGCGGTGTAAAAACAGACTGCTTCAGGACTCTGTCGTGTACAAAGCTGCTGGTTAGCTGTTATTTAGCAGAGGGAAGTCAGCAGCTACAGTAAAGACTGTACAATTTGACTTTCTTTCACTGCACTCTTTATTTTTTGGAAGCTAATGATCAAAAAGACAGTAGAAGGAACAAGACATACGTTAATAATTAAAATTATCCCTAAATGTGACCAAAAATCATTAAATAAACAAAAAATTTGATTAAACTTGTTCTTGTACTTCATACCAATGAGCATTTCCTGTCATAATATGCCCTAAGACATGGCTGTAAAACACAGGATCAAAACGTCCAAAAGGTCCAATCTGGCATGGCATTTTAAAGTGTTAAAATTCCTATTTCCTTCTCCTATTTGTTGCACTGTCCTAATAAGAGTAACAGGCCCTTTGCTGGATGGATGTTACCATCAGGTTACGTGACAACACTGACAAGATATACTGTTCATTCAGGAGCCGCTGGTGCAACATTCATTTGCAAAAAAAGACAGACGTGGACACAGAGGCTGCTTTCCAAAGAACATCATTTTTTTTATTTTTGTGCAAACTATTACTGCTTTTACAAAGTTTTGCACACATACTCCTTTTTCCTAACATGGCAGCTTGAACTTGTACCCTCTTTTACTCCTCATATATCTGCTGCGCAAAGGATTATGGGTCAGAAAGGCATGCTGGCTTGCCTACTGGAAAAAGTGACTGACATCTTAATCTTTTTTGCATATAGAATTGGACACACACACTAAAAAAATATATATTTTAAAGTATTTATCTTGCGGTCATACAGCTCTTTCCTGCAGGGAACTGAAGCGTTATCTATACTCTCTTCAGAGCCAGATACTTTGGGATTTTTGCCTTTGCAGACCATTTACATGCAGAAAAACCTATATCACACACTACAGGAAAGGGAAAACCCCAAAAAACAGAATAGGGCCTCTTTAATAAAGCATACATTGATATATATGAATGAGTACATCATATAACCCCACTTTAAAACATACAAACTATCCCTTCCAGAAACAGTAATCCTGTCAGGTAAATTATATAATGGTGAAGTATCCAGTTTGTAAAATGATCTGAACACACACATTTATAACATCCCGACTGGATTACTGCAACAGCATACTTTTTGGATCACCTGCATTCATACTAAAAAAACTTCAATATGTCCAAAACTCAGCTGCCCGCTTGCTCACCTCCACTCGACGCTCCGACCACATCACCCCTATCCTCCATGACCTCCACTGGCTCCCCATACAACACCGCATTGACTTTAAAATATTACTTTTCACTCTTGCCTTCAACTCCTAATCAACTAACCCCTTGCCCTTATTCCACCTAGCTTAGCACTTTCTACTTTTGTTGTTATTTTGTTTTACTTGCTTCTAAGCGCTTTGAGCCCCAGGAAAAGCGCTTTATAAATGTAATGTATTATTATTTTTATTATTTGTCTCACACCATTGGCTGTCATTGTGTGAATATAAATGTATAACCGAAAGCGACCTCTTCACTCGCTTCAGTGAAATGAACAGAACTTTATACAAAACTGTGAACACCTCATTATTTCTAACAATACATTTATTTCCCTGTTATTCAACAGCTGAGGTGATGACATGCCATCAGTATCCAAAATGAAACTATTTTCCGTGCATCATTACCCGCAGAAAAGACCCGGCTGTTTGTGTTTCCAGGAAGTCAACTTCAGAGAGGAAGTGCCCTGGGTGCCACATTAAGACTCAGAGTATTCATAGTGAGGTGCTTTATATCCTCTGGACCTCCAGCACATTCATTTCATTTTGGGAGAGATCCGTCTGACGATGAGTCACCGCGGGGGGGGGGAGGCTTTATAATGCACCACAAATCACTAAGATATGTTGTGGAAGAAGACAGAAGGGTTTCACACAGGAAACATAACAGAGTCACTTAGGTTCAGATATTGAGTGAACATTTAGAAGATAGACTATTGGTTCTGAATCAAAATGATGGAACAATGACAAAGAAATAAGCCGTGCACATTTCTGCCAGTTTTAAAGGGCAGAAATGTCTTTGATGTCTTTTATACATAAGTATGTGTCCCCGGTGTGTCGGGGAACTCAGGCAGCGTCAGAAAATAAAACCCTCTCTCTTTTCCTCCATACCCAAATCTCTAAAAACGGGGCTACAACGGAGCTGATCCAGATTTGCGTCCGATATGACATATATCAGAAACAATGCCTGACTGTTTTGGACGTAATATGGTCGGTGTTTACATTAGCATCGCTAACACTCAGAGCTAAACTGTACTGGAGAGCATGTGTGTGAAGAAGCAGGAAATTAAAAAGAACTCACCTTGTGGTATAACCGGCAAGAGAGAAAGCCTTTGAGCTCCATACTGTTTCAGAATAATCCTTGATAATCCATGATATGGCGTTTCATCACGGCAGTATTTAGTTTAGACAGTAGCTGCCGGGTCCCGCATGAGCTCAGCCCCCTCTTTTTTATTTTGTATCAATCTTTGAATTTTTTAAAGCTTTATACCCCAAATCAGCACTTTAGAAACAGGAAGTGAAATAGAGGGATATGAGGCATGGCTAGAATCGGTGATCTGTTTGGTATTTTGAGCAAAACACTTCATAGACATGTTTTTTATATATTTTTATATATCTGAGACCTATGCTATTGCCTAAAAATAGCATGATAGGTGACCTTTAAGATACAACAAAGCTTCCTGAATGTAGTCGAACAAAACTGGAAAATCTCCTATTCTTAAACCTTTTTTTCTGGCATTTAATCAAAAACAAGAAATGCTGACTTCGAGATAGGGAACCCAGAAGTGCTAAAATGCTGACTCATTCTCGGGTTTAGGACTCATTCCTGCACACTCTATTACTTCCATTGCCCGGAAATCATTGGTGTTAAACTTTAAACCCAAAGGGCCACAACCGGCCAAACTGGCCCATTGGATGACAATGCAAAGTGCTAACATTTAAAGAGAATTCATTACCTGGTTCAGAATCAAAATGATGGAACAATTACTCAAGCTGTGTGATAAAAACTGTTGCTTTGAAAATATATAGTTCCATAGTTTATTATTGTTTTTTGTAATTGTTTTGTCGTGCGTATGTATGTATGTAAATATGTATAATTATTATTTTTTTTTTCACCCATTAGTGATATTACTGTTGTTTTTATTTAGTTTATTCTTCAATCTTCTGTAGGCTACAATATGATTTAGTTTTGGGGTGTAACAAATGGACAACATCCAACGTTCTATATTCTGTATTTTGCACTGAATGGATTACAAAGCTAAGTTGTTTATGGGTTAAAAAGGACAAAACAAAACAAAAACTTTGATGCATGAACTTAACGGACAACGAGTAAAATACCAACTCTGCCAAACAGGGCCGTCCCTGGCCAACATGAGGCCCCACCCAAAGTTCTATGATGAGGCCTTCTCTTTCGCTAGCGTCGAAGGGGGGTGCTAGTGGAGCCTCACAGCGGCGAAACCGTGCCACGCCACACTAATTGCGCTGCATAAGCGCATAGGTGCGCTGCATTTTCAGCTCAGTTGAGGCACCCTCCGCAAGATGAGGCCCCCTACGCAAGGTGAGGCCCCACACAGTCTGCATGATCGGCCTGTAGGGAGGGACGGCCCTGCTGCCAAAGGAGAATGTAAATTATTCTAGGTCTCTTCTCTCTCTGCTCAGCGCTGATGGTTTTTTTCAGCCAGACGATGCCTGGGGGCTTCTTTTAGTCAGTGTCTTTTCTCGTGAAGGGTTTCCCGGTGCTCCGCTCAGTGTTTACTGTTGACTCCTCGCTCTGCTTGTGAGAGATAATTGCCTCTGAGAGTCTGGGCATTGAGAGAGGGCGAGTTCAAATACCCGAGAGTCCACACACTGCCATCTCCCTACGCATTGTTCACCTCATTTTACTGGAGCTCTCTTAAAACTCAAGCCATTCATCTTAAAAAACGTCCCCTTTAATTACATTTCAGTAAAGTTCCTTTTGTTTGATGGCCACAATAAATCACAACAGAATATTTTATGTGCATTTTGTGCAAAACAATAAGCATTACCTCATCTGATTGATTGACTCGACGCTCGAAGCAAAAACACCATTAGTCTTTGGATTTAGAGACGCCCTATTATGCTTTTAGAGGTTTCCCCATGTAGTGTGTTATAGGTTTTAGTGCATGTAAATGGTCTGAAAAGGCAATTTTTAGGTACTTTACTTGAGTATTTCCATTTTATGCTACTTTGTATTTCTACTCATCCAATTCAGAGGTAAATGGTGTATTTTTACTCCACTACATGTATTTATCCTTTAGTTACTTTACAGATCTGGATGAATGATGTGAAATATAATCAAGTGTTAAATCAGACTTTAGTTCCACCTGGAGTAAATTCTCAAGCTACCCTGCAGTATACAAAGTCATTCAAACTAGCTGCACCTTTACCAGCTTTGAGAACACTTTAATGATCAATCATTATAAAAGATATCATATATATTATTCTGAAATGGACCAATCTGCACAATCACTACTTTTACTGCCACTACTTTAACTATATTTTGATGAGAATACTTTTCTACTTTTACTTGAGGAACATTTTGAATGCAGGACTTTTACTGTAACAGAGTATTCCTACACTCTGGTACTTCTACTTTTACTCAAGTACAAGATCTGAGTACTTCTACTTTTACTCAAGTACACAATCTGAGTACTTCTATTTTTACTCAAGTACAAGATCTGAGTACTTCTACATTTACTAAAGTACAAGATCTGAGTACTTCTACTTTTACTCAAGTACAAGACCTGAGTACTTCTACTTTTACTCAAGTACAAGACCTGAGTACTTCTACTTTTACTCAAGTACAAGATCTGAGTACTTCTACTTTTACTCAATTGAAAGATCTTGGCTGAAACACCTCCACATTTAAAAAAAACGAAAACGTTTACTTAAGTAACATTTTCAATGCATGACTTTTACTTGTATCAGAGTATTTTTTTACAATGTGGTGTGAGTACAGGACTTGTATTAAAGTAAACTCTCTGTGTACTTCTTCCAGCTGTGAATGAACCAGCCTATTACTCTGAGTAACTCTTTGAATATGAGCTCCATGAAGTTTAAAGGGGACCTATCATGCTATATGTAAATAATATATAAGGTATATATATATATATAAGGTATATTAATACGTTTTAATTTTCAAAATTCGAAACAGATCATGCATTTTAGCCATGCCTCATTTTGCCTCACTCCAGCTCTGTCTTTGCAAGGTCTGATTCAGCTGACCACGCCCCCATGAGGAAGAGGGGGGCGTGACACGGCCCCGGCACGAGCGTCATGTTATCATGCTTGCTGTGATTACGAGTGGAGAGTCAACATGGCCCAACCTCTCATTCCCCTGATGGGTGGAGAGTTGACCAATCAGGCGGAGTGCACCTACATTACGTCTAAAAGGTGCAAATAAAAAATCCACCCGTATCAAATCCGTTGCAGCCCCGTTTTTAGAGATTTGGGTATGGAGGAAAAGAGAGAGGGTTGTGTTTTCTGACACTTTGTGAGTTCCCTGGAACACCGGGGACACATATGTATGTATAAAAGACATCACAAAGTGCATTTTGCATGATAGGTCCCCTTTAATGTGTGGCAGCGTACAGCAGAGGGAGCTGCATCCTGTGCTGTTTGTCTGTGTGCTCTGAACCTGAGCTGCTGCAGAGGAGAGGCTCCTGAGAGACTGGGAGGCTCTTTATAAAGCAATGTGAGCTACAGGAAGTGTTGAGCACCTGTTGATGTAAAAATGAATAAATGGCACTATGGAATTCAAATGTAAAGATGCGTGTGTGTCTGCGACCAGCCTGAGGATATCACAGCTGCTAAATCACTTTGGAAAGGTGTGTGATTTGATTAGTGTTTTTTTTAATTTATTTTTTACTCTCTCTGTTTTATAACTCTGTTAAATGTATTTTTTCTCAATATTTGTGTGTTTCAAATGTGTCCTGTTTTTAGGTTAAACTCTTTTTGACATTTTTATTTATTATTATTTTTATTTAATTCTATTAATATTTTGTTTTTGTTTAATTATTATTAAGTATATTATTAGTATACTGTCACAATTTTTATTGTATCTTATTAATTATTATTACTTTTTGTAAATGTATGAATTATTAACATTTTGTTTTATTATTTATACATTTTATTTAATTGTATAAGTATTATTTAAGCAGTCTCACACTCTGGTGGCTCTATAGTGACAGCAGAATGCAACAGGAGGAGCATTATGTTACCTGAACTGCAGCTTTAACACCACTTCACGGTGTCTCTGTTAATTATAACATGCACAGTGGTGAAACATGGTAATATAGAGCGACTTTGACAGTGCACTGTGTCTCAGTGAGTCCACCGACACCATAAAATGCAACAGATTGTGAGCAATTGGGAAAGGTGTGATAAAATCAGACCGCATAATTGGTACATGGGGAATAGGGTGTGTGCATTCGAACAGACAAAGGTGCAGGGAGGCGTGTGGCGCAGTGGATAGAGCCTTGGTGTTGGGATCAGGTTCAAACCCCACTGCAGTCAGCATGTCGTTGTGTCCCTGAGACACTTCACCCCAAATTGCTCCTGTGGGGATTGTCCACAGTATTGAGTATGTAAGTCGCTTTGGATAAAAGCGTCTAACAAGTAACATGTAATGTAATGTAATGTGCATGAATGAAAGCATGCACATTCCTCTGACTGCTTTGCACATTTCTGCACAAACTACCTCTCTAAAACATAGCTCTTCCACCTTTCACTTCTAATATATATCTCATATTACTTTCTACTTAACGGAAATGTGGCATATGCTTATTTATTTTTCCTTTATGCATATTTCTTGTTAACATTTGTTTTAATAATTTTTTACAGTCTTTTTTTTGTAATATACTTTATTCCTCTTTATTCATGTTTTTTCATTATACAACGCCACAAAACCTACAGTAAAACTGATTTTGTTCCTGATGAGTGTCAATTAAGGTAGAAAGTAAGTAAATAAAGAACAATTAGGGGGTGATTTCGAAAAAGAGGGTGCAGGCAGGGGCGGCATTAGATTTTTTGGGGCTAGTGGGGCGATTTTACCTCGAGTGGGCCCCCAATCTACACAAACTTATTTTAAAAACACTGTTATCTGATATTTAGCATTTGGTAACAAAACTGTTATATGGCACCCAACCCTACTGATATCATAGTTATGTTGAAGAAAAAATTAAGTGAAAACACGAGTGAAAGTGAGTTGATGCATATGTGAAAATGAAAAGTACTCAGGTACAAAAACATCCTGAAACATAAAAAGCATCAACTCACGGCTCATTGTGCAGGTGACATAGCACCAGAGTTACACACACACACACACACACACACACACACACACACACATACACACACTGACACACACACACTCAAGGACGCACATGTGCATGAGTCTGGCGCTTCCCTCCCACCGACAGATGGATGGGGTTAATATCATAATTAAGCACCTCGGCCCGACGGTTCCTGTTTACCGCTCGGTTGCTAGGCAGTGACATCAGCTGATCCCTCCCTCCTCTCCGTCTCTCTAATCCCTCACACACACACACACAAACACACCGCTCTCTCTCCCTCAGACAGGCAGCAGCGCAGTGGGCAGAGTGTGTGTACAGGCGGAGGAGCGGGTAGGTAGTAGTGTGTGTGAGGCTGTCAGACAGCATGGTCTGGGTGTGAGGACAACAGGAAGACACTTCTTCTTCTTCATCTTCTTCTTCATGTAGAACCAGAGTGGTGACATCCACAGATCACCTGTACCCAGGTCAGAAGCAACAGGAGGAGGAAGAGGAGGAGGAGGAAGAGGAGTACGAGGAGGAGGAACAGGAGGAGTACGAGGGGTCTGTTTATCTCTTTTTATTTTTTTGTTGGATTTGGGAGTTGGACCGCATGCATGACACAACGCAAAGGGGAGAAACCCACCATCAGCATCCAGGAGCACATGGCCATTGACGTGTGCCCCGGCCCCATCCAGCCCATCAAGCAGATCTCAGACTATTTCCCCCGTTACCCCCGGGGTCTCCCCCCCTGCGCGCCCCAGCTGGTGGGCAAAGCCGGGCCCCCGAGCTCCTCTGCCCCCCACAGCTCTCCGGCCACCACCTCCAGCACCTCCACCTCCTCCATCACCGCCGAAAGTGAGCGCCCCAATGAGGATAAACCGGACCGGGCTTCTGCCGGAGCCTCCGCCTCCTCACACAGGAGGGACGAGGAGCCCGACGTGGAGGGATATGACTCCGACGACTCTAGTGAGTGATGTTTGTTTTTTTCCAATGTCTATCCCTTTCTTGTCTTATTACTGCATCTCCATTTTTTTTGGGCCACCGGTTGCCAGGCATCCCTCCAGCTGCGGGTTTTTATCTCTCACCTTTTTCTTCCCTGTCCATCTCTTTCTATCTCAAATCACCTGTGTGTGTTACTGTGTGTGTGTGTCACTGTGTGTGTGTGTGTCACTGTGTGTGTGTGTGTGTGTGTGTGTGTCATGTGTGTGTCACTGACTGTGTGTGCTGCAGCTAACTCTTTCGCTCTCAGACAGCCAACTGTTGCTGCTGCAAAGACTACAGACCCCCTCCTCCTCGTTCTCCTTTTTTATCCTCTTCTCTGCTCTCCAACAAATTACATGTGCCATTTTATTGAAGCAAATGATTACATGTGTGTGTCAGCAGGTGTGTATGTGTGCAATGTCCATACTCCCCGTGTCTGCAGGGGTTTGCTGTGTTCTGTCGATCAGTCTCCGGGGCTGATGATTCATGGCTTCTTGCTGAAGCTTCACATTCGTCGCAGTTTTGCGCTCAGCGGAGTCTCACTGCATCTGTACTGACTGGTGGCAAGACAGGCAACTTCCAATTGTGTGGGTTTATCGTTTGTCTGTCTGCCTGCCTGTTCTTGGGCTAATTTCCAATGCATAAAGATGTGTGTGTGTGTGTTCATATCTCCCTCCATCACAAAGCGAAAGGCTCCTTTGAGAAAGCCTTTGTTGAATGTCATTCCGTTAACCTGACAGGTTTGAGTGCATGAATAATAATGGAAATTAATACCATGCGTGCACAGCTATTGGAGCGATAACAAGTCAACGAGATTTCTCCACGCTGCAAAACCATTTTGTCTCCCAGCTAACATCTTCACTGACAGATGATACGACAGTCTGCAGCAGTGCTGAGGACTCCAGATAATGTAACGGCAATATGAAATCTGCCGCTAAAGGCATCGTTTTGTCACAGACGTAAGGATATGTGTGATAAATCACTGAGTCTCTGGTTTAGCAATCCGTTGCGTCTGAACTTTCTCCCGGCTGCAGATCAACATGTTGCTCTCACAATAACAGACACGATGCGTTTGTATTACGAAGCTTTTCGATCGGTTTGTTGCAAGTTGTGATTGCAGGTTAATGTGTGACAGCAGTGCGGCTTCTTTTAGAGTTAATCCATGCAGACCGGCATGCAGGGGGGGGGGGGGGGTTTAGGCCATCTCTAATCCAGAACTGGACAGAAGAGGGAGGGGGGGGGATGGTAGGGAGCCGAGGCAGGTCGGGCCTGGCAGATGTTGCTCTATAACCTCTGCCAGGCAACCGGGATATCACTCAGAGGGGAGAAACAGAAAGAGAGACGGAGGGAGGCATTTTTGTGAGAACAGTCCTCGATTGATGCCAGATCTGACTCCTGCAGCCAGATACGACTCTGTGGGTGTTTCTGCTTTTTGTTTTCAGCAATGACAACAATGTGCAAAGTGAAGTGTGTGGGAATTCATACCATCAACTGCAAAGTGATACTTACAGTCCCTCTTAGACTCATGCTGCTAAATCAACAAGCTATTTTTGGAGCTTTTCAAACAGCTCAGTCCAGGGATTTGTCATGAGGTAAAAGTCCACTACAGCTCCATTTACATATCCAGATGAAAAAATGAATATTCATATACTTTCAATTACTTTCAGCCAAGAGTGTGTTTTGATGTGAGATGGGTGAGAATGTATGGATGTTGTGCTACATGCTAATCTGTTTGGGACACTCTGTGGTCCATAAGGTGAGAGAAAGGACAATAAACCCCAAGCTGCTTCTACCTGTTGTTCTAATGTGCAGCCAGGCATACAGCAGATAAATACAGTATTGCACGACTGGTAAATCGATCCAACTCCCCTGTCAAAGCGTCCCCATACCTTTCCCAATGGACAGGCCAACATGTGTGTGAATGAGAGGCAATTTAAGTGATGTGCCGTATATTTTAAGGCGTTAATATACAAGTATTGTCCATTCACCATTGGTGGCTATTATCATCCGGGCAAGACCCCAAAAGTGGCAACCTTCACAATTTATGTACTGATGGAGGTCTGACTTTAAAAAGGGTATTTTTCAGATCCTCTAACATTGTCTGCCTCTGCCAAATGTTTGTAACTAACCCTAACCCTAACCCTAACAATCTGAAAACCATGCCTGCATTATAAAATGACTGGCCAGTAAAAAACTAAAAGAAGAAAAACATTTTGGACTGTCCCTAGTTCTCTTTTTTCTCAAGTTTCCGTACAACCGTGACTTCTTAGAAAGGAGACTCTCAGAGAGTACCATTTGTAAAGTTCAGAGACTACAAAGACATGCCAAGACAAATTGAGGAATGCAATCAGAGAGATAACAGCAGCTGCAGGAATGAGTCCTAAAACCTGGGAAATGAGTCAACACTTTTCCACTTCTGGTTCTCTTGTCTCGAATTCAATGGCTTTTGTATTGTTTTTTTTTGTAGATGCCTGAACAAAGATCTGATAACACAACATTCAGAGGTCAGAGAGTTTTGTTCTATGACATCAAATATGTCAGTAAGTACACTACTCATGAATTTGTAAGGTTTTACACGTCTTAAAAAAGGTGATTGCTAACAAAAGGCTATTGGAGACTGCAGAGGTTTTTGGGGACATTAAACATCACTCAGTAGTCCACCTTTCACAGTCTTTTTGTAAAGTCATTTGACTGTGTTATCGTTTTTTGTATTGCCTAACATTAGATTTCTACTTGTATCAATTGACTTAAACTTCAAAATATCATAGTAGTGTTCATTTGTGAATATTAATTTGCTGAATTTAACAAGTAAATATCAAAAACTCTACAGAGCTTGCTTTCAGTAATTATCCAAAATCCAGTTGAAAATATCATGTTTGTTTTTGGTCGAGGGAACTTGGGTCATGATCATTTAAGTCGCCTACAAAAGTCAACCTGCAGATCTCTATTCAGAACAGGTACACATGTGGTTTGACGACTCATGTGCAAGCTAGTTTGAAGCATACTGAGGTCCTTAAAATGCAACTATAAAAGAAGAAGTTGCATCACAGTTTCAAAACATCTGAATACATTTCTTGGTTGCGTTTACACTTTTCTTTCTTTTGACAAAGGTAGCTATCTAATCAGCTGCATCATGCGTTTCACATGCTGCAGCTATGTGTAAATAATGGTTAGATACATGCAACAGGTGTTAGGAGCCTGTGGCTTGAATACATTTACTGCAACTTTATTAACTTGCTGTTGCTGCACAGTAACTTTACGGCTTGTTTTTAAGGCAACAGTTGATGATTTATTCAAACGTCGAAAACACAGCTCCTCTCCATCCTCCCTGCTAATAAGGCAATTAGACACAAACATCTGTCGGAGAATCATCTTAATGATCTAATTATCACCTGGAGAGTAATCAGTGCTGCAGGATAATCAGGATGTCAAACACACTTCTCAGAAGAAGAAAAAACTAGGCCAAAAAAGGAAGGAGCGTCATGTTACTATGGTAGCGGTTAGGTGTAAATAAAAGTATTGGATGGGTCAGCCAAAGTCTGAGCCATCTGCACGCTTATCACCAGCCTCAGATGTCCTTAATGAAGGCAGCCACTGAAATAAATAAATAATGAATAACAAGTGGCTGTTTGTGTCTGATGCAATGTCCCAAATAAATCCAAGCCGCTGCTGCCAAGGGAGTTTGGAAGTGGAAACACAAGTCGTATAAACAAAATCAAAAGGAACAACATCAAAGACTCAGTGATAAAGGTCCAAACTAAAGCACTTTAACACAACAGTTGATATACCGGGATCACCATCTGGTTTTGTTGTTAGTTTAAGATTCTCTTTTTCACATGAGCATGATATGTCCTCTTTCATTTATTTCCCCAGTAAACATTTTCCTGACTAGTTCATGGTCTCAATCTTTTGTTTCAACTCGTATGACGTTGTTGGCTCTGCTTATTCTCATCTTTAATTTAGGGGTTGTGTTTTCAGTTTGTTGGTCTGTTTGTCAGCAGGATGACAGAAAAACGATTTGCTCGATTTTTATGTAACTTGGTGCAAGGGCGTAACAAGGGCCAAGGTAAAACCCATAATATTTTAGAGAATGAATGACTAAGCAGATACCATAGCATACCGTGGCAGAAACATTCACTATTTTTCACTAATGGAAAAGGCCTTGGTGACTTCTGCACTCTGAGATTTCGATAATGAAGTGGATCAGTTTAAATTAATAAATAAAATCAAAAAGTAACCTCAATTAAGTCCTGAAATATGCAGCAAACATCACAGAAGGATGCTATGCGACACTGTGAGATGATTTCTCCTTTAAGATAAGAAAGACCAAGGCTGTCTGATGAAAGCTCACTTTAAAAGCCAGGAAGACGGCATATCAGTCCTGCAAACATCAAGCTTTTAAGAATAACAGCAAAGGAACTAAGAGCTGCAACGATTTGTCCTCTAATTCATTTGTATATCAAAGAAACATTTTTGCAAATAGTTTCAGTAATCAAATAATTGTTAAAGTAGCCTTTCATGTAAAAATGTAGTTTTTAGTCTTTAAAATGGGGACTTTTTCTGATTTAGTCATTAGGTGCTTTCACACCAAGTACTTTGCCGTACTTAGTTCCAGTACTTAGTTCATCGGAACTCTTTAGTTCTCATGAACTAAGTACAGATCGCGTTCACACCGGAATAAGTCCCTGAGGGAGGATTAGGCAAATGAAGCCGCTAACGTCACTTCTTCTTCTTCTGCTTTGGGTTTACTGGCAGGCCGCAAACAACTTCACGGCGTATACTGCCACCCGAAGTCCCCGGCCGGAAGTCCCCGGAGTTGGAGAAGGCTTCAGTAGAAGCTGCTGGGACTCCCAGAAGCTTCTACTGAAGCCTTCCGAGTAAATCGCCAGAACGCCGACACCTCCTCATCTCCACCGCTCCCATGTTTTATTTTGTGTTGCCATAAGTTAGTCTCTCTGCGTTTGTGCGCTGGGCTAATGCTAATGCTAATAAGGCTAATGCGAGGATAATAAAATGGCAGCTCTACAAAACATTTCAGAGTTTTACGGGGCATGGTTTGCAATTCGCCCAGCCAATCAGAACTGGGGCACTTTTTTCCCCCAGGAGAGTACCACCTCTCAGCAGGCACTAAAAATGGGGGTAAAAGTTCCCGGCACTAAGTACTCTTTTTGGTGTGAACGCGACATAAGGGGTACTAACGGAACTAAACGGGAAAAGTACGGGGAAAAGTACTCCGGTGTGAACGCGCCAAATGTTTGCAAAAGGTTCGCAAAAAAAACTTCTAGTTCCAGATCTTTTTGGTGTGAACGCAAAATCCCAGGAACTATCGGAACTATTCCTGGGAAAAGTACTCCGTTGTGAAAGCGCCTTGTCAATCTTCCAGTTTGTGTGTACAGACGGAGATCGAAATACCGTTTCCCACAATCCCGAATATAAAAACAAATGTATATAAAAATATGTGTATATATATATATACACAGAATCAAAGACACATTTTTACATATGCACACATTAACACCTAAATAAAAACATAACAATCAATATATACAAAATAACAGTCAGTTCAATATTTGAGAATGTACATTAGTGCAAACATTGTACATAGAATGTGCAAAATATTAGTGCAATTTAGTGAATATCTTTGGGTTTTTTACCACCAAAATTAAACATTTAAAGACATCACTTTGGATTACCAGAACTTGATGGACAATTGTTGCTATTTTCTGACCAAATTATAAGTCTAGATGATCAAATATTTAATCGAGGATGGAAATATGTGTTATTTGCAGGCCTGAGGGAATTTAGTTTATAACCTCTCTCTCCTTCTCATTAGCTAAAATAGTGTTCCCACTCTGTGTCGTATCGTAGGGTTATTAAAATGTTTAACACTCTTGTTTTTCATCCTGATCTGATCCGTGTTGGCCTCTCACATATGAGTCACACTCTGAGGAAAACTCATTTCTCCCTCCTGTGATGCTAATGAATCCAAAGGCAGCTTGAATTAGCTCCAATGTCTTTCAAACAACGTCCACCCTGTTGCTGCATAACATTTGATTATATTAGATTCAACTTTATTGTCATTGCACACGAGAACAAGTATTAAGACAACGAAATGCAGAAAGGATCAAACCAGAAGTGCATAACAAGTAGTAAAGTGCAGTGTTGTTTGCATTAAAATACATCTGACAGTATTAGCACTATAAGGAGGTATACACATTATAAACAGCAGGGTAGAAAATGGATATTTTATACACTGAAAAACTGAAACGTTGACTTTAATTAAATGTATTTTGTCACTAGATTTCACATAACTGTATTAGGTTAGTTGAAAGCAATAATATTACGTTTTAATAAACTATTAGGTTCCAATAACAGGATCATCTTAATATTCACAGACAACTACGAATCTTCTCACAGTCAGCAATCGCCACATAATAATATTAGCAGAAGAATATTTGCTACCAATAGATGAGAGTAACACCTACGTCGCTTCCGGGCGAAAATCACGCCCCTGCCCACTTTTGGGGAAAACAAAGCTGTCATTTGAATGGCGGTCAATACAAATTCTGAAGTTTTTGCCAATCCGATCAGAAATGTTTGAAAACCGTGGATTTTTGGATCTTCAAAGAGCCCGATTACGATGGCCAGTCAGGCAAACAATTACATTACATCATTTGAAATCGACGATCGGGCTCGATATATGGTTAATTAAAATCAGTAGGCGAGGCCGTAATTTCGCCTGCTGTTACTCTCATGAGCGAGGCGGAAAATAATAGTTTTATCACGCCAAAAAGCTGCTGTGTCGTTTATTGCACCTCGAACATTAAAACAAATCCAGAGTTCAGTGTTTCTGTACTTCCTCTAAGAAGAAAGGACAGTAACAGAAGAGCTCTGTGGCTTCAGGCTGGATCGCCATTCAAATGACAGCGTTGTTTTCCCCAAAAGTGGGCGGGGCGTAATTTTTGCCCAAAAGTGATGTTGATGTTACTCTCATCTATGGACATCGATCGCCTAGCTATATTTAACCATATATCGAGCCCCATCGTCGATTTCCAATGATTTCATGTAATTGTTTGCCTGTCTGCCATCGTAATCGGGCTCTTTGAAGATCCAAAATCCACGGTTTTCAAACATTTCTGATCGGATTGGCAAAAACTTCAGAATTTGTATTGACCGCCATTCAAATGTCAGCTTTGTTTTCCCCAAAAAGTGGGCGGAGCCGTCATTTTTGCCCGGAAGTGACGTAGGTGTTACTCTCATGTACAGTCAGGATAAAATTATGGATTTCCTTAAAGATTATTACAACACATTCCTTTTATAGTCTAATAATATTCACATTTCAACGTTAAAACTTATACAGTTATTTGAAATGTGTTTACATAATGCATTTAATTAAAGAAACGTTTCGGTTTTTCAGTGCAGATCAGGTATAAAAATAGACAGTTTAATACAGCGCCTATAAACAGACTAATTATGAATAGCCTATAGACCGTATAGCGTGAGTATGCTATAGAAAAACGTAGCTGTTTGGACAGATGTATAACTAAGTCTAAGTCAAAGTCAACTTTGATGTAATTTTTTCTGTGTGTTGTACAGACAGAGAGATCGAAATAACGTTTCCAACAATCCCGAATACAAAATAAAATAATACAAATATGTATAAATATGTATATCCTCTATATATACAATCAACAGACACATTTACACAGATGCACACATTAAGATAAAACACAACAATCAATATATACAAAATAAAAGTCACTTCAATATCTTAGGGAATGCACTGGAAAAAATGCTGCTCCAAAATCAAGTAAAAGAGTAAAGAAACGAGATGTTTTCACTTGTAGTAAGTAAAAAAATCAGCCAATAGAACAAGTGAACATTTGCTTGGTTAGATTTATTGAACTAAGACGTGATATTTAGATAAATCAGATCTTAATTAGCTGGGAGAACTCATGTTGAACTATATCTTACCAGGATCAGTAAATGTTATTACAAAATAAGCCTGAAATGCTCAAAGTTTCAGTTTTCTGATGTTAGTTGGTGATTTTCCAATAAGAATTTGTTTTAGTTTTTTAAATCAAGTAAGATGTATTTGTTAAAACAAGATTAACCATCTTTTACAAAAACCACAGCAGCTTAAAGAACTTGTTTCATTTAAGATACAACTCAAAATAAGATGTTTCAAGAGTCTTGAAGATGCATTGTCTAAAAACAAGACCCTCTATCATTGTTACTTCTTCAGTTATTAGGTCTTACATCGAGTGTAAAGACATATTCTGACTAGATATTAGACGAATATACTTGGCAAGATTTTGAGTTTTTACAGTGTGTACATAGTGCAAGACCTGTAAGAGAAGTGAACCCTCTTCTTCTCCTGTTGTTTGTGATTTTAAAACAACAAGCTATGGCCCGATGTGGCTCTTCAGGGTCCTGAGGGATTTGATCCAGTGTCTGCATGCTTCCTCTGGAGGAGAACTGTTCTCCCTAATGCACCGAATCACACAGGGAGATCTCAGTCCTCGCTAAGGAACCTGCTGGCTCATCTGCATACCAGCGGCGCGCTCTGATTCATTGTGACTCAACTTTGATTTTAATTGAAACAGAAAAGTGCATCACCCACCAAGTGTTCGCGCCCCCCCGCGATGAGGAGGAAATCAAAACCAATTGGACATCCGGATCTCTGCCACATCAATTAAGGGTTGTATGAGGGTGTAGAGGGTGAGGAGGGTGAGGAGGGTGAGGAGGGGAAATGACCGGTGTGACCCACATGCAGGCATGGGGAGAAATGGATTAGATCTAACGGGATAATACGTGATCAGGATACAAATAAAAGATAACTGCACTGAAAACATTTCATAAAATAGCTTTTCATTGAAGCTACTTTCATTGTTTGATACGCAGAAGTGGACACCTGATTTATTAAAAAACCAAAGTACTAAAACAGAATTTGTAAACCTTACCATTTTGTAAGCCTAGATTTAAATATAACACATTTTTTATCCTAAAAATATTGATTTCGTCACATTTTTCAGTAAAAAACACCTTTTTGATTTTTTTGCATTGCTTTTGATATTGAGGTAATCCAAGAGTAACAGAAAGTAATCAGGTTACTTTTATATTGTGATACTCAGATTAAGTTACTGATAACTTTGTTTTCTTTTACAGGTAACTAGTTATTGTAAAGGATTACATTTATAACCCTCCCAACCCTGATCACATCCAATCCAACTTTATTTATATATCACATTAGAAAACAACAGAGTTGACCAAATACATTTAGACAAAACCGCTAGGACAAAAGAATGTTTCAGAAATGAAGTCGTTTTTCATGTAAACATGTCGTTAAAATGTGGACTTGTTCTGATTTAGTGAAAATCTTTGGGTTTTTGAACGCCAAAATTAAACACTTAAAGACATCACTTTGGATTTCCAGAACTTGATGGAAATGTTTTGCTATTTTCTGGCAGAATGATGAGTCAAATATTTAATCGAGGATGAACATATGTGTGATTTGCAGTAATGTAAAAGCACGAGACAATAAAACCTTACTTTAGCCACAGACTGAAAAAACTCTCATACTGTACATCAGTGATTCTCAAATGGGGGTACGCGGACCCCTAGGGGTACGTGGGGGTACTGCAGGGGGTACGCGAGAGAAAACAATAAAAAAGGTTAATAAAAAAAATGCTTTTTTGCTTATGCTTGGTACAACTTGTATTTGCCGTAGGCCTACTCGCCATTAACTGTTATTGCTCAGGTTAATCTCGCCCCCCTCCGACGTAAGTGTGAAGTATTGGTACTTGCCGGGCAGCCGAATGGGGCCAGCTAGAACCGGTTTTCGGTACTTAGAGCCGGCTCCGCTGCGGTGGAAACAGGAAGAACCAGAGCTAAATCAGGCTCTAGCCCGGAACCAGTTGCAATAGTATTATAACAAATAGACATTTCAATGGAATCGTGGTTAAAACGTAGCAATACTACAGCAGGGAACGTGGACAACGGAGAAATAAAGAAAGCCAAAATTGAGTCAAAATGCCGTCAATATCAGGAGGCGTATGCTTTGATGGGATTCACGTCCACAAACGGCAACCCGCCCCAGGCATTGTGTTTTTTCTGTGGGGAAAAACTAGCCAACAGCTCAATGAAACCAGCGCACCTCCAGAGACATCTCAGCACCAAACACCTGTGTCACGTTGGTAAGCCACCGGAGTTTTTCAAAAGAAAACTTGCTGAGTATAGATCCTCCCAAGAGATTATGCGAAAAGCCTCCACAACATCAGCCAAAGCACTGGAGGCATCGTATGCGGTATCACTGCTCATCGCTAAAGCAAAAAGCCGTTCACGATCGCTGAGGACCTGTTACTCCCAGCTGCTGTTGTTTTGGCCGAGACGATGCTGGACAGAAGTGCCGCGGAGAAGTTCAAAACGGTGCCTCTTTCTAATGACACCGTTTCACGCAGAATAGAACGAATGGGAGCAGATATTGTTGAACAAGTTGTGGGAAAACTTGGCGAAGCATTTTCACTCCAGCTTGATGAATCGACCGATGTCAGCGGTAAGGCTCAGCTCATTGCTTTCGTGAGATACGTGGATACTGACGACATTTATGAAAATGTGCTTTTCTGCAAGACCTTAGAGGGGAAAACAACGGGGGAGGACATTTTTAATGTTGTGAATGATTTCTTTATTGAAAACGAGCTGGACTGGAGAAACTGCATGAGTGTCTGTACTGACGGAGCTGCCTCAATGACGGGCCGATTTAAAGGGCTCATGGCACGTATTAGGGATAAAAATCCAGAAGTGCAGTGGAATCACTGTGTCATACACAGGGAAGCACTGGCGGCCAAAAAGCTGAGTCCTGTGTTGCATGACGTTTTGAACAACAGCATCAAAGTGATTAACTTCATAAAGTCAAGGCCACTCAATGCGCGTCTGTTTCACCGCCTTTGCGAGGACATGGGAGCTGAACACACCCAACTACTGCTACACACAGAAGTGCGCTGGCTCTCTCGAGGGAGGATACTGAGCAGGCTGTTGGAGCTACGATCGGAGGTGCACACCTTTCTGTCAGAGCAAGGATCTCCCTATGCCACACTGTTTGAGGACACAGATTGGCTTGCAAAGCTTTGCTATCTGGCAGACATATTCAGCAAATTGAATGAGCTGAATGTGTGCATGCAGGGCAAGAACACCAACATTCTGAACCTGTATGACAAGGTGGGTGGTTTCGTAAAGAAAGCAGAGTTGTGGAAACGGGCATGTGCACAGGGGGATCTCACCTGCTTTCCTCAGGTAGATGCTTTCCTCTCCAGTGAGGATGTGCAGAGCGCTCCAGTCAAGTCCATTATAGAGGAACACTTGGCCAACCTGATAGTTAGTTTCAAGTCGTACTTTCCTGACATGGAGGAGAAACCTGCACAGCTTGATTGGGTAAGAAACCCATTTCTTCTGTCAGAAGCAAACAGAGAAAAGCTTCCTCTCTGTCACCAGGAAAAACTCTTGGATGTATCATCTGACCGCGGCCTAAAGATGACATTTGAAAACTCCACTCTCACGCAGTTTTGGGTGTGTGTGAAAAAGGAGCATCCTGAGCTGGGAAAAACAGCTTTGGAGCAGCTACAATGTTTTGCGTTGTTTTTAACCCTTTCATGCATTGTGACTGCTTATTTAATGCTGTTTTCTTGGTTATGCGTGGGGTTTTGGATGGTAGCACATCAGGCACCACATTTTATTATAATATTCGTGTATTGTATTTTATAGTTTTTGCATAATATAACATTTTGTTCATTGGTTCGTTAAACATATAATTATTACTTAAAAATCTGATTAAAAAAAATGTCGTTATGTTCTTTGTTTGTTGTAATTCATGGATGAAGGAGTTAATGAATCACACACTGATGGAACATCACTATAGTTATTTATATAGGCTTTTTCTATCAAAAATGTTCGGGGTCGGTCAGGGGGTACTCGGCTGAGAAAATGTTTCAAAGGGGGAACATCACTGAAAAAGGCTTGAGAAGCTCTGCTGTACATGATGTAAAAAAACATTTGAAAAGACAACAAAATAGAGCAGCCTCTTGTGTCGGAGAGAAAAGCCTCAAGAGACTGCAGGTCTGTCGGGGCTGAGGTGAGGAGGGGGGGGGTGATCTGAGGTAATGTATGCACAGCCAGGTCTCCCCCGGGTGTGTCTCTCTCTCTCTCTGTCTGCCGTCTCCTGTTTGCTCCGAGTTGTCAACTGGTGAGAGGGAAGTGTTTCAAACAGAAGTTTACAATAAAAATCAACAAAACTAACCCTGGTGGTGATTTTACATGCAAAACCCTAACCCTAGCAAAAAGCATGGAGACTACGGACGAGCGGTTATACTGTAGGCTATGCATCGTGAAAAGCAATGTTTTCTGAAAATAGTGGATGTTGTTCGACATTATGCTCTCTGTTGCTAGGAGTTACCATACAGTAAAGGGAATTCAGAAAAACTATTAAACAGGACATATTTTGCTCATTTTCAGCTTCATATCACTATGTAGTGTCTCTACTTTAAAGAGTCCTCTCCTGCTGATGTTCAGGTGTATATCAGTATGTAGTGTCTCTACTTTAAAGAGTCCTCTCCTGCTGATGTTCAGGTGTATATCAGTATGTAGTGTCTCTACTTTAAAGAGTCCTCTCCTGCTGAGGTTCAGGTGTATATCAGTATGTAGTGTCTCTACTTTAAAGAGTCCTCTCCTGCTGATGTTCAGGTGTATATCAGTATGTAGTGTCTCTACTTTAAAGAGTCCTCTCCTGCTGATGTTCAGGTGTATATCAGTGTGTAGTGTCTCTACTTTAAAGAGTCCTCTCCTGCTGATGTTCAGGTGTATATCAGTGTGTAGTGTCTCTACTTTAAAGAGTCCTCTCCTGCTGATGTTCAGGTGTATATCAGTATGTAGTGTCTCTACTTTAAAGAGTCCTCTCCTGCTGATGTTCAGGTGTATATCAGTATGTAGTGTCTCTACTTTAAAGAGTCCTCTCCTGCTGATGTTCAGGTGTATATCAGTGTGTAGTGTCTCTACTTTAAAGAGTCCTCTCCTGCTGATGTTCAGGTGTATATAAGTATGTAGTGTCTCTACTTTATAGAGTCCTCTCCTGCTGATGTTCAGGTGTATATCAGTATGTAGTGTCTCTACTTTAAAGAGTCCTCTCCTGCTGATGTTCAGGTGTATATCAGTATGTAGTGTCCCTACTTTAAAGAGTCCTCTCCTGCTGATGTTCAGGTGTATATCAGTTTGTAGTGTCTCTACTTTAAAGAGTCCTCTCCTGCTGATGTTCAGGTGTATATCAGTATGTAGTGTCTCTACTTTAAAGAGTCCTCTCCTGCTGATGTTCAAGTGTATATCAGTATGTAGTGTCTCTACTTTAAAGAGTCCTCTCCTGCTGATGTTCAGGTGTATATCAGTATGTAGTGTCTCTACTTTAAAGAGTCCTCTCCTGCTGATGTTCAGGTGTACATCAGTATGTAGTGTCTCTACTTTAAAGAGTCCTCTCCTGCTGATGTTCAGGTGTATATCAGTATGTAGTGTCTCTACTTTAAAGAGTCCTTTCCTGCTGATGTTCAGGTGTATATCAGTATGTAGTGTCTCTACTTTAAAGAGTCCTCTCCTGCTGATGTTCAGGTGTATATCAGTAGGTAGTGTCTCTTCTTTAAAGAGTCCTCTCCTGCTGATGTTCAGGTGTATATCAGTATGTAGTGTCTCTACTGGGACATGTCTCCATGCTTTAATGTTCAAAAAGCTCTTTATTGTCTCATACTGACTGTGCTGCAGCACGTCTTTTCACCCTCTGTCTGAAACCAGAGCCCAGTCTGCTCTGATAGGTTAGCTGGCCGGCTCTGTTTTGATTGGTCAACCGCTTAGAGATGTCCCGCCCCTTAGCCTATCACGTACAATGTGTTGGAGAACTAGTCAATAGTGAGTGTCACATGTTATATCAGATCATATTTTCATATTGTCTGTCTAAATATAATATCATAAAACCCTAACAAAGTAACATAATCTGTTAACCATTATAACGACCATAAAGCTCAGCATTGCTCTCTGGGGCTCTTCCATGTATTGCTTAATTAAGAATATTTCTTAAAACTGACTGAACTGGGAATCTGACTAATGAGGCTAAAACTGAAGACTGTTTCTGAGGCCCTGCGAGAGCACCTACAAAGAGCTGAAGAAAATCAGAAAAATAAATGGCCGCCTAGTTGTTCGTTGCAAGACAAAAATAATGTAATGTGTCCACATGCACTGTCTTCATTTACATACAGAATGTGAGTTTCTCAAGCATGATTTTTGTCTTTTTCTGAGTAACAGAAGTGCAAGACTTGCAGCAGCAAATCAAAGGCTAAGTCAAAAAAGACCATGCTAGCTCTTACAGTAGAAAAGAGGATCAAAGGCTCTGGCATTCTCCCAAAAGAAATGCTGCGAAAGGTGAAGAACATGTTTGGCTTTTGCAGTAAATCCATCAATGTTTTTGGAGTCTAATCAAAGGGATAATCTCCAAACAAATCAGTGTTTCCCTTTAAGTACCGAAGATAAGGAAGTGTGTGTGGAGCCATCTGTTGCCTCTCTCTGTCCGAAAGTCGTTTCCAGACTTTTTTTAAAAACAGAAGGCGACGTCAATCCACTTGAAGCCGTCCCCGGAGCCTCTTAATGATGAGTTCAATGTAAAAGGAGATTTCAGCACTGTAGAATCCTATTAGGAGTCTATCTGCAAGCTGTCGTGCAGTAGTAATGACTCACTGTAGTGTCCCGTGTTTTTTTACTGTGAATAACCGAGCACTAACAAAGCAGATTGGGTTATTGTTATCACTGCTGCTGTTTCTCTCTGTTTTAAGTTAGCATCCCTTCATCCCACTAAGCACATTATGTAATGATAATGCCAGCTATTACACAGATCCATTTGGCGTCGTGGGCTGTCATCAGCGGGGAGACATTTCATTTGGCTTCAGTTTTTTCAGTGTGTATAAATATTGCTGGGCTCCTAAAAAGGACATATTAGGCTCATTTGTATATGTAGTGTCTCTACTTTAAAGAGTCCTCTCCTGCTGATGTTCAGGTGTATATCAGTATGTAGTGTCTCTACTTTAAAGAGTCCTCTCCTGCTGATGTTCAGGTGTATATCAGTATGTAGTGTCTCTACTGTGACATGTCTCCATGCTTTAATGTTCAAAAAGCTCTTTATTCCTCTCATACTGTCTGTGCTGCAGCACCTCTTTTCACCCTCTGTCTGAAACCATAGCCCAGTCTGCTCTGATTGGTTAGCTGGCCGGCTCTGTTGTGATTGCTTGGTCAACCAGCTTAGAGATGTCCCGCCCCTTAGCCTATCACATACAATGTGTTGGAGCGCTAGCCAATAAGCTACATATAGTGATGTCATTATGTTCAGGAAGTAAACAAAGGAGTTGAATAGAGGCGTTTCAGGCATTTGAGGAACTCCTTCTGGAGGGAACACAGGGATTTTAGCCTTTTCAGCCCATTTACATGCACTAAAACCTATAAAACACACTACAGGAGAGGGAAAACCCCCCCACAAAGCTCAATAGGGCCTCTTTAAGTTAGCAACAGGAGAAAGGCCTCATCGGTGCCTCACTTCATCCCACTACTCACATTACGTAAAGGTGATTCCATCTATTACACAGATCCATTTGGGATCTATGGGGAGAAATGTAGTGTTGCTTCAGTTTGTCACATGCATGCTTTGATATTGCTGGGCTCTTAAAAGCTTCAGTTCATGAAATGCAAAACCCTTCATTCCACCAACAGTTTAAACGTTGAAGTGTTTGCATCCCCCAGACTGAGAAGTCACTCCATTCGCCTGAATCAAATCCTTGTGCCTGATCATTTCTCTGCCCACACAAAGTGATGAATCAAAGCTTTAACCAACTTAACCACAACTGCACTAAGTGGGCACTGAGGACTACATTCCTCTTTTTGATACGCTTTACACTTGGGAGCCGTTTAATGAGGCGACATTAAAGGATATGTGGGTCCAACATGTGATCATGAAGTTGTAATAACACGACACTTTGGGGACGAGGAGTGTATGTTTGCGTGGGGGTTTTGTGGGAATAACTTGAGGAAAGAATCAAGTTGAAAGAGATTTTGAAAAACATGCAGAAAAAATAAAGGGGATATGTAAAGTAATGGAATAATGATATTGGTGTTAAGGTTTTTAGTCACATTTTTGATTGGGTATAGCATTCAATTCAAGGTTGTGTTGTCATACATTAGCTACAATGTAGATATGGCAGATAAGTCCAAGGCTCCTCCAACAATGCAACATGAATAAATATAGGACACAAAACACATAAAACAGATAAAATAGTGCAATAAATAACAGAATATAAATAAAATAGTGCAAGAGAATGTTGTAAGATGTGCAAGTAAATCAAATCGAATAGAAATAGTACAAGAAGAGTCTATATGAACGTAAATGGATTGATATATTAGATAAGGAATATTCATTTTGAGGTTTTGTTGTGTTGATTACAATAGAATAGATGTAGGGCAAATACATGAAGGGATGTTTTATACTGCTTTTAAAAACCTTGTTTGTATATTTTAGTTTGTCAAAGTCAAGGCTAACAGTTTGGTCAACAAAGATTAATTTATCAGACTTCTGTTGTGCTTAGTCGACCTGTTCATGCCACTACTCATCCCCAAATAACAAATATGTCATTGGTGCCAAAGAGATAAGATAAGACTTTATTTATCCCGAAGGAAATTGTTGTGCCAGAGTTACAAAGATACGGTAAACACAGCAGCATAATAATAATACAACTGTACACTAACAGTGCAGTAAAAAGAGCTAGTTAAATAACTACAAGAAACATATACGGTCAAATAATTGATATAAAAACCGTAAAAAAACTGTGACAGTGATGAGCAGTATTGAATACTGCAAAAAAACTTGAAGACCAAGAGATATAAAACCGTAGTCCACAGACCAATGGGTGAAATCCCCCACTTATATACAATCGTTGATGCAAGACAAATTTCTGCATGTATTTATTTTCATTTTGCAATTAAAGGAAAAGTTGCCCAGTACCAGAGATGGCAAAAGTACACACATCCTTTACTCAAGTAGAAGTACAGATACTCGTGTTTAAAAATACTCTGGTAAAACTAGAAGTACTGACTAAACTTCTTTACTCAAGTAAAAGTATCTTTACTCTTTAAAGAAGTATGGGCTTTGAAATGTACTTAAGTAAAAAGTACCCATAACTACCAGCTGTTTTAAAGAGTACCTGAACCTCCCTTTATATTAATAGAACAATAATGTCATTGTTAGCTAATGAATGTTTCCATGCTGAACAACGGCAACATGACAACGTTTTCATTGGTCCCTCTTCTTTAGAGAAGACAGGAAATGATGGATACACGGATCGTGTTCAAATCAATAGGCACGCAATGACTCTAAATAATAATGATCACGCCACCAAACACACATTCAAACTAAAGGAACCAGCCTGTTTGGAACATGTAAATGTGAGTAAAGTACTGGTACCAGAAAAATGTACTTAAGTACAGTAACAAAGTATTTGTACTCCACTACTTCCCACCTGTGCCCAGTACACAAAAAGACTGTTACATATTATCTAAATAAAAACAAGATACAGCTTTATCCTAATAATCAGTGTGTCAGTGCCTTGGTCCTAACTTCTGTGAATTTGCAAAATGTTAAAGTTTTGTTTTTAGTTTATCTCTCTCAGGTTGGCAATAACTGGAGCCACCTAGACCTACATCTCTGCACACAATCTATGACTTACACCTGCATGCAACAACCCACTGTAGTGAAACCCCACACTCTGTACATGACTGGAATATACATGTCTACAGTGCCCAAGTCAAGAATATAGTTTAAGCCGATAATATCGACAGAGCAAACTTTTTGTTTGAATAGGCTACTGCTGCTTCTCCGTTGGGAAATTCTGCCTTCTTCATCTCCACTGCTCCAACTGCAGCACTTCGGGTTAAAATAGACGGGATCAATGAGTCCTTTGTGCATCCTGTAAGGCCTGCTGGTTGGAAAGCAGAGCTGAAGAACACTTCAAATATGTATTTTCTACTGAAAATATGTCAATATCCATCCATCCATCCATCTATCTAATAAATATCTATCTATCCATCTATCTATCTATCCATCCATCCATCCATCTATCTAATAAATATCTATCTATCCATCTATCTATCTATCTATCTATCTATCTATCTATCCATCCATCTATCTAATAACTATCTATCTATCCATCCATCTATCTAATAAATATCTATCTATCCATCTATCTATCCATCTATCCATCTATCCATCTATCTATCTATCCATCCATCCATCCATCCATCCATCCATCCATCCATCTATCCATCCATCCATCCATCCATCTATCTATCTATCTATCTATCCATCTATCTATCCATCTATCCATCCATCTATCCATCATCCATCCATCCATCCATCCATCCATCTATCCATCCATCCATCCATCCATCCATCATCTATCTATCTATCTATCTATCTATCTATCTATCTATCTATCTATCTATATCCATCTATCTATCTGATATTCTGTCTATTATAAAAACGCCACTATATAGAAAACTAATTCCCCAGTATATAAATCGATGAACTTCTCTGTTGTTGTTCTCTTCGGCACAAAGGCTCGGCTGAGTAAGTCGAGACGCAACACTTGTTTTTCTCGCCCGGCTTTCTCTCCTGCCTGGAGTTCCTCTAGAACATTTTGAACTCAAGTTCTATCATCGCTCCTGCAGCCGGATCAATAAAGAGGTCTCTGTCCTGCTCCTCTGGACTCTTTGGGAAGCCATGTCTCGGCTCCCAGAGGAGAGAAGACTCAATGAGCTGCAGACGGACCGCAGTGCTCGGCTTTCTGATCTAATCCGGACTAAATCCAGCCAGACAGGAGGATTTCCTTTCTGTAGGAGTTTGTGTGTTTCCTTTATTGCCTGCTAAACTGGATATCCTTGGAGTGTATGTCTTGCCAGATGCTCTGCAGGATAGAGCAGTATGTATATATAATCTCTCATCTCATTAATGTTGCAAAGAGATTGGATTTATTTCCATGGTAATTTGATATGTTTTGCATAGGATTAAATCAAGGAGAATGCACTAATTTCTTAGCAATGTATAACCATAATATAACCCTACGCTCAGTTTGAGACCACTTTTTTATAGAATTTTATGATCACACATGTTCTAATTATTCAATGAGTTTTAGTTCAGTCAGACAACTCACGTGTTTCTTAATATATGTATTAGAAGCAGCATATAGTTTGAGTTTGGCGTCTAGGCTCGGGCCTCATCACTCCACAGATTTACAAAGAACATTGAGTGATGATTAGATAACTATCCCCCGAGCCTACAGGTGGAAGCTGGGGTGGAGCTGGGGTGGAAGCTGGGGTGGAAGCTGGGGTGGAAGCTGGGGTGGTGGTGGGACAGGCGAGCAGCAGCAACATGAAACACAGCAGCAGGAACATGAACGTAGCAATAGCAAGTGAACACAGCAGTGCAGCAGCAGCATAGCGAGGCAGAGGCAGGATGACCTGGCCGCTTAAATAGAGCGGCATGTTTAGGAGAATGTGTTTGGTTGGTTGTAAGAGGGACGAGGCGCGTCACGTGTTAATGTATCATTGGTGCTCAAGTTGACTGCCTGAACTAGCTCGCAGGCTTCGCCCCATTTTAGTAGAAAAAGTAAATAAGGCAAGTGGAAAGTAGTGCAGTCAGTAATTGTGTTGCTCCGTAAGACACGTTTTTTTATCTGCATGAAATTTGAAATATTGCACAAAAGCTTTTATGCTTTTAAAGCTTTTAATTTATGTTTTGCTTCTACTGCAATGATTTAATAACATCCAACCAGAAATGTAGCTCCATCAACTGTTCATCTTGGTCCGCTTAACTCCTTATTATCTCGCAATGGAAGTACATGGAAAGGCGCAATCAATTGGATTTTAATGCAGATATCCTGAATTGTTTAAACAGGCCCTTTTCAGATTTGTGGGTAGATTATGATATATTCAAAGTAGTAAGTTGGTGTTTTTTCCTAAGAGGAAAGTGGGGTTCATCCTCTGCATGGATGTGCTCATCAAATATGTTCCAATCAGCTCGTTATATTTCATCTTTACAAGTGAAATTGTTTCCCAATCTTGTGGCGCAACATTTGGAGTAAGAAGGGGTCACTTAAAACATTAGAAAACCTTAATTAGAAAGTACTTATTTAAACCAACAATGTCATTACCAGCTGCTTCTAGACCAACACGTGTAGTAAGTCAAATGAATTGGACATTGATTTAAATTGAAGACACATTTCAGGATAATAGAAAATGACAGATTTGTGCGAGTTAAATTTGACAACAATAAAGATCTCAAGCAGCTGTTTTCAATCCAACGAAGCACCACCACGGCCTCATTTGGCAGATGAGGTGAAACTAATACCACAGCATTACAACTCAAAGACTTCTCACAGTATCGCCTGATTTAATTGTCATGTAGAGCATTAAAAGCACATTTAGTATACAGGCTTTGTCTCCAATGAAATTCATCAGAATATCTTCAGGCTTACGTAAATATCCATGACTCCAATGCTTCTGGCAACACAACAAAGTAGCAGAGCTTGAGTCATCTTTTTTTTAGGGATTCATGGACTTTAAAAACTCAGAAGGCCAAATAAATTACAGTTTTCCGCTCTTATCAATATGTGCAGGGGCGTTTTTGATGGTGTTACTGTACAGCCTCTGAACCTCCACTTTGGGTGAGGAGGGAAATGAGGAGGAGTTGAAACTTTACCTCACGTCACCGGAAAGAGGTTGGTGGAAGAACTTCATAAAAAAATATAGTTTTAACATTTCAAAGCTCAAGTTATGACTCCTGTTTTATTATTCTCATACTGCCTGTGCTGCAGCATCTCTTTTCACCCTCTGTCTGAAACCAGATCACACGTAATGTTCCTCCATTTAAATGATAGCTCAGGTGTTTGCTGAAGGCAACAATAGAGGTAAATGAAGACGGCACATTAACCTCTCCAATCAGCTCTCATGGTGTCGCCTCAATGGCTGCGTTGCGTGGAAAGCAGTCAAAAAAGTACGGCTAAACATCAGCAGGAAATCGAGGAGGAGCAGTGTGCGAAATACGGGGGGGTCCGGGGGAGCTCGACCCTCCTGATTAACACCTGAGCCCCCCCTGAAAGCCTCAACAGCAACATTTGAGGGGGGTCTCAAATTATAATATGTATTTGTCACTTGCAATGGTCACTAAAATGTTACTACTGGAACATGTCTCCATGCTTTAATGTTCAAAAAGCTCTTTGTTTTTCTCATACTGCCTGTGCTGCAGCACCTATTTTCACCCTCTGTCTGAAACCAGAGCCCAGTCTGCTCTGATTGGTTAGCTGGCCGGCTCTGTTGTGATTGGTCAACCGCTTAGAGATGTCCCGCCCATGTGTGTTACATAGTGATTTCACTTTTCAACTTATGATACATTTATGATTAAATAGTCATATAGCACGATTGGTTAAGAGCAGATAGAAATGGTTAAACATTTTTGGTGCATTTGGAGTTGAGCTCTGATATTTTCTTTCTTCTTATTATAAAAGTAAGAAAAGGTATTGGAGAGATTTAAGATAACGTTGCTGAATGAAAACCATTATCTTTGTAGTTTGACTTAAACATAAAGTAGGAGTCTAATTGTTCAGTTACTACAAAGCAGGCTCACAGTTTGTCCTCGGGTGCAAAACTCAACATAATGAGCTATGAAAAGGCACCTTCAAATAATAACATCATTGATTTTGCATGCTGGTAAATCAGGTGAAACCAGTTGCACGCAGTCCTTTGGTCACTGATGATGAATCCAGAAGAGAGAACAATAACGTATCTACTCTGCAGGACCTAAAAGAGTCTGCACTGGCTCAGAATAAAGGACTTATATGGCATGGCAACATTTCAATTTGTGTCCTGAACTAACGATAAACTTCCACAGCGATGAGTGAAAAAATTAAAAAAGCACTTCTCTCTATTCTTACTTTAAAATAAAATCCATTCATATCTCACTAAGTGCATTCTTCTCAGGTTGTTCAGATTAAATATTTGACAACGGGACTCCATTAGTTCCAGCTGTTCTCTGCGCTGCTTTATATTCACAACATCACACATCTTGATTTAAATGGAGAGGAGGCGCTCTTACAGTTTCCTTTCATGAGATACTTTGAGATGTGTGTGTGTGTGTGTGTGTGTTGTGTGTGTGTGTGTGTGTGTGTGTGTGTGTGTGTGTGTGTGCACTAGCTTCCTTTAGGTTAAACGTGATAATGAAGCGCAGTACTGTAAGCCTTTGTGCTATTCTCCAGTGCATTAGCAGCAGCAGTCAACTTGAGTGCGCATCATAAAAAAGACACATCAATAATCCTTTAAAATGTAAATCCCCCGGCCTTGAGTGGAAACACAGTCTTTGTGATAGACGTGCTGTCACACTGAGTGAACGTTTGATGGAACGCAGTGTTTTCTGTGGGGGTGAAAGCATGAAAACAAAGCTGTTACACAAAGATAAATCACAGTTGTTGACATCAATATCCTTCAAACCTGTGCATGTGTTTTTAAAGTGAGGCATAATACAGATTTACCTGAGAGTTTTAGACAGTATTTTGCTAACTTTTACCCAAAATCACAAGGTTGTATTTTTGTCAAATATTGTGGAGTGAAATGTACATTTCATTGATTCCTCTGTGTCATTGTCTGTGTACAAAAAAAGACAAAAAAACATTACATTTGCTTAAAAAAAAAGAAGATTATAATGTACATACATTACTCCTACATGGCGTTACTACTACACTCACTATATATTTATTTGTTTAAATTACTAATAATTCAATTCATCAAATATAAAAAAGTTGTATTATTTTGTTACCTTTTTTTAATTGTGTTATACAATCCATAACCACAACCTTATATATACTTAATATTTATTACATACAATTAGTATTTAATGTTGTTTATGTGAAATAAATACAATAAACTCACAATAGATCCCACTATGATAATATAAATAGGCATTTCTCCCTCATGAAAGCAGGTGTTGTTGTTTTCCTATCTGTGCTGAAACCGTGATGGAGAATTACAGAGTCACTATTGTTCTCCAGCCAAGTGAGATGGTCATTCCCGGCACTGTCAATATATACGAGAGCGGCCATGTTTTAACAGGAATGCAGCGAGAGAACAAAGTGTGTGAGATCAAACACACTCAGAGGACCGCCATGACCTCTAATGCAACATCTCAAGGTCACGAGCAGGGAACATGTGACAGAGAATCAAAGCAGGAGCTGGTTTCCCTCCAGACATACTTTAGATCACTCCTTTAAATATGCTATCTGCTTTTTGTTGTTGTAGCCATAGAGTGGAAAAATGTACTTCTCTAGGAGAGGACTCTTTAAAGTAGAGACACTACATACTGATATACACCTGAACATCAGCAGGAGAGGACTCTTTAAAGTAGAGACACTATATACTGATATACACCTGAACATCAGCAGGAGAGGACTCTTTAAAGTAGAGGCACTACATACTGATATACACCTGAACATCAGCAGGAGAGGACTCTTTAAAGTAGAGACACTATATACTGATATACACCTGAACATCAGCAGGAGAGGACTCTTTAAAGTAGAGGCACTACATACTGATATACACCTGAAAATGAGGATAATATGGCCCCTTTAAATGTCAGGAGGGGCCCCAAAGAGTGACTAGTTTCTAAACAAAGCCACAATTAAATGGATTAGGAGTCATCTTTAACGAAACATTGCATTTTATACGCTTATGTTCTTTATGTACAAGCTTAATTTGAAAAGTATACAGCTGTCAAATACGTTTGTTGAAACAAAACCCTCTGGAACAAAGTCAAACAGGAGCATAAAGTGCTGTTTAATGGTGATACACTTATATTGAGGTTCTCTTAATAATGTATTTGGTTACTTTCCACTTGTGTTTAAAAGTAAACTTTAGCACACTGAGTGGTAAGAGAAAGCCTGCAGCTCCTCTCCACTCGATTAGCATTAGCTCTCATCCCACCAGGTAGAATCTGGATGTTATGAAGAGAGCCGCGGAGCAACAATCCCACACAGCTCCCAACAATAATTCAGGAGGCAGCGTCATCGCAGCGTTTCCACCAAACGTTCAAAGCTTCGACTCCCTGATGCTTCTCATCTTATGTGTGCTCTGACTCATGATGCCAGATCTTTTGAATTGTTTGTTAGTTTTAAACATACTCCTGCACAGAGGTGGAAGTAGTGGAATATAAATACTTTGTTACTGTACTTAAGTACATGTTTCTGGTATCAGTACTTTACTCCACTACTTATTTTTCGGACGACTTTTTACTTTGACTTCTTACATTTTGAACACAAATACCTGTACTTTCTACTTCTTACATTTTGAACACAAATACCTGTACTTTCTACTTCTTACATGTTGAACACAAATACCTGTACTTTCTACTTCTTACATTTTCCAAACAGGCTGGTTCCTTTAGTTTGAATGTGTGTTTGGTGGCGTGATCATTATTATTTAGAGTCATTGCGTGCCTATTGATTTGAACACGATCCGTGTATCCATCATTTCCTGGTCTTCTCTAAAGAAGAGGGACCAATGAAAACGTTGTCATGTTGCCGTTGTTCAGCATGGAAACATTCATTAGCTAACAATGACATTATTGTTCTATTAATATAAAGGGAGGTCAGGTACTCTTTAAAACAGATGGTAGTTATGGGTACTTTTTACTTAAGTACATTTCAAAGCCCTCTTTACTTTTACTTGAGTAAAGAAGTTTAGTCAGTACTTCTACTTTTACCAGAGTATTTTTAAACACCAGTATCTGTACTTCTACTTGAGTAAAGGATGTGTGCACTTTTGCCTCTTGTTTGTGCAGGACCATCTCTGCTCCTGCACAAACAAAACTAAGTACGCACAAAGTATTTCATCCCGTCTTCAGCGAGTAGTTTTGTATTGATCCACCGAGCTTAGAAAAGGTTTGCCTGTTTTTACCAGGAAGAGTGGGTTGACTGCTCTCTGACGTCTGTGTTGCCAAAGGTAAAATAAATATCAATCCTTGCAGCAGCTTTTAAATATCAGAGTCTCACTCCACTTCAGCAGAGTATTTACAGCAAAGAAAGACAAAATGGAAATGCTGCCTCACATTCTTTAGGCGGGAAAAACTGTCAGAAAGATAAAAATACATTCAGGATATTTACACAAAATGTGGATGAATGACATCCCAAATACTATTCCAATTTAGTTAGGCAAACTCCAATTTCCCCAAAGTATGAGAATTGTGTGTTTTAAAATGAAACTACTAAAGATTTTCTTTTCATTCCTGTCAGAATAAGTTGTGCACATTATGACGTGCGTGGTAGGGTAAGGGGCGGGACATCTCTAAGCGGTTGACCAATCACAACAGAGCCGACCAGCTAACCAATCAGAGCAGACTGGGCTCTAAAATAAACACCTTTTTGAAAATGAAAGAATGGAAACATGTCACAGTAGAAGCACATAATACAAATAAGAACCTGCAAATGTACTGGCTATTACAATGAAAATGTATATATATATATATTTTTGCAAACCTACTTAGAGTTTCTGCCATTAGTAAATGAAATATACACAATTAGTGAAGGACAGGTTACTGCAAAACATCCTCATCAGCAGAAATCAATACCTGTATCGACCACAATGCTAACCGGGGTATTCTCCAATGACATTACAATGAACAAAGCCCCACAGATATTAGAAGAATAGCTCCAAGCTTTCAGCAGACATTTAATTGTATAATTGAGTAGAGAAATGAAGTTATTTCATCTCCTAATGTAGCCATCTATCTCTCTCAGATCCTCATTAGGTTCAGCTCTCCTTTAAGAGAGGGGGAGATGAAGAATATTTGAGATGGTGATAACATGCGCTGGACTTCAAGACTGTGGAAAAACATGGAACTTGTGCCTGCAGCTCATACCAAGCGGCTGAATGTTGCCTTTGCATTCATCCAGATGGCCCTGGCGGAGGGAAGCAGTCAATATCAAGAACATGAAGTGTGATAAATAAAGAGTGCTGCTAGGTGTTTGAATCAAACAAGAGTTCTCACTTAATGCTAAGTAGAATCCACTCTGCACTGACCAAATGTGTCTTTATTTGCTAACAGATGCACAGGGGACAATCCCTTTAAATCTTTGCTAGTATATGTGAATAATATTCCTTTAAATATGTCCTTATCTTTTCCTAAATCCATCTCCAATTTGACTCCAACAATCCTGACCAAGCTAAACTCAACGAACTTGCAGAAGTTTCGCACTTACAGTGTTCTGCATGTGAGGACAACATTTCCACAGCCAAAAGTCTATAAGATGAGAGATTTGATATAAGAAATGGACCTATAGTCATTATGATGTCGCCATTGATTTGTAATCTACGAATTTAAAGTCTTGTGTTTGGCGTCTTGTATTTTAGGAACCAATAACTTTGGCAAACACTGGAGTCACATTTAAGGGCTTTTTATTTAGGCGAGTAAAAAAACATAGATTTTTTTGGTTGAAGTGGCTCATGTTTGGCCAGCTAAAAGTAGACATTAAACACAACCATGTAACAACGGTTCTATGAAGTCTGGGTGACGTCCAGATGTATTACTTAGCCGCTGAAAGACAAAGACAGAAGCCCACACCACCCCATATGCTTTTGAAGTGACCCCATTAACCCCACTCAACCCTCCCAAACCATGAGAAACAGACAACATACAAAATACTGGAGTTGTTCTCAGCATTTGATTTTGGTATCATGAGTATCTGTTAAAGCAGTACAGTTGCAACTAAACACGGTCGCAGTTTGACTTTCTTGCCTTTTTACTTGAAAGTGCTGATGGAGGTTGAACCCCTGAACACAGAGAGCACTGCAGTCAGTTGGAATATTACATAAAGAAAGAAAAACAAGCAGAACTGAAATGTGGTTATGGACTCATGACTGTAATTTGTTGTTCTGCAGCATTTTCTCTCCGCCTGCAGAGCGGATTATAGACAACAGCAGCCTAATGTTCTGTTTTCAGAGTTTCAGTGTACTCTGCAGCTTTGTTGTGAAACACCATTTTCCAGTTCTTCATCGAGGTCAATTCCCCACGACCCTCGGCACTCCCGCTGCAGAGATTGCGTTTTCTCTGAAAAGCTCTGTTTGTATAGATCCGAGTGCCGTTTGATCGGATCCTGCTGGCTCTAATGAGTCGGCAACACCTTGGTAAGCTGGCCCCAAATCCCCCAGAGACACATCGACGCTAAAGACCAAACAAGGTCCAAGAGTAGCACGAAAGGTGTTTCACTGAGGGTTAGAAGGCCTCCAGTTTCACTTTCATTTCTGCTGGAGTTTCCTTTTACTGAACTAGAACAGGATCATAGTACTATAGTATGAAAGGTTGATAGTAAATAAATCATGTTATTACTGGCTGCTACTTCACTACTTTTATCACATCACAGTCTTTTTCACAATTTGTATTTGTTTACTTTATTATTTGCCATTATTTATGGGTCCCTTGAAAGGCGCTATACAAATTGAATTTATTATTATTATTACATACTTTTGATCATTGTTTTGTACTTTGACTTTAATCCATAAATGCGTGCTTGCCAATAATTTAATATGATAATTCATTTATTTAGCCTTTTACGACATTGTGCTTCTGTTGGGAATTTCCCAATTAGTGGAACGCATAATCAAATCCTGATTAATTGGACAACAAAGTAGGTTATGCACTTGTTTTCTGTGTCTGTTTGTTGTGTACTGTGTCTGCACAAACAGACAGAAAGCTACACAACACAGTCTGCATTTGTCACATTTGAATGGAGACATACACGACTTCCTTGCTCCGTCTGTAGATGGATTGTTTATACATCATATGTTCTCTGACTCCCTCCCCCCTCCTCTGGTTTTCCAGTCTGTCAGTGAGTCAGTCAGTGAGTCAGTCAGTCAGTCAGTCAGTGAGTCAGTCAGTCATTCAGTGAGTCAGTCAGTCAGTCAGTCAGTGAGTCTGTCAGTCAGTCAGTCAGTGAGTCTGTCAGTCAGTGAGTCTGTCAGTCAGTCATCAGTGAGTCAGTCAGTCAGTCAGTCAGTCAGTGAGTCAGTCAGTCAGTCAGTCAGTCAGTCAGTCAGTCAGTCAGTGAGTCAGTCAGTCAGTCAGTCAGTGAGTCAGTCAGTCAGTCAGTGAGTCTGTCAGTCAGTCAGTCAGTCAGTGAGTCAGTCAATCAGTCAGTGAGTCAGTCAGTCAGTCAGTCAGTCAGTCAGTCAGTCAGTGAGTCAGTCAGTCAGTCAGTGAGTCAGTCAGTCAGTCAGTCAGTGAGTCAGTGAGTCAGTCAGTCAGTCAGTCAGTGAGTCAGTCAGTGAGTCAGTGAGTGAGTCAGTCAGTCAGTGAGTCAGTGAGTCAGTCAGTCAGTCAGTGAGTCAGTCAGTCAGTCAGTCAGTCAGTCAGTCAGTCAGTCAGTGAGTCAGTCAGTCAGTCAGTCAGTCAGTCAGTCAGTCAGTCAGTCAGTCAGTCAGTCAGTCAGTCAGTCAGTCAGTCAGTCAGTCTGTCAGTCAGTCAGTCAGTGAGTGAGTCAGTCAGTCAGTCAGTCAGTCAGTGAGTCAGTCAGTGAGTGAGTGAGTCAGTGAGTCAGTCAGTCAGTGAGTCAGTCTGTCAGTCAGTGAGTCAGTCAGTCAGTGAGTCAGTCAGTGAGTCAGTGAGTGAGTCAGTCAGTCAGTGAGTCAGTGAGTCAGTCAGTCAGTCAGTGAGTCAGTGAGTCAGTCAGTCAGTCAGTGAGTCAGTCATTGAGTCAGTGAGTCAGTCAGTGAGTCAGTGGGTCAGTCTGTCAGTCAGTGAGTCAGTCAGTCAGTGAGTCAGTCAGTGAGTCAGTCAGTCAGTCAGTCAGTCAGTGAGTCAGTGAGTGTGTCAGTCAGTCAGTGAGTCAGTGAGTCAGTCAGTCAGTCAGTCAGTCAGTGAGTCAGTCAGTGAGTCAGTCAGTGAGTCAGTCAGTCAGTCTGTCAGTCAGTCAGTCAGTGAGTGAGTCAGTCAGTCAGTCAGTCAGTGAGTCAGTCAGTGAGTGAGTGAGTGAGTCAGTCAGTCAGTCAGTCAGTCAGTCAGTGAGTCAGTCTGTCAGTCAGTGAGTCAGTGAGTCAGTGAGTCAGTCAGTGAGTCAGTCAATCAGTCAGTCAGTCAGTCAGTCAGTCAGTCAGTCTGTCATTTTGAGGTGCAACACACCTGATAACAGCACCGCTTCACTCCAGGAGGTTCAGGTATGAGTAGTGTTACAGCGGAGAAAAAGTCCACCGACAGGCTGAGTGACATTTAAAATTCAAAGCCAACTCACTCGGCAGCACGACTCCTCTTTGTTTCCTAAATGCTAAATTAAATGCCTGGAAAGGTTTAATTTCCTTCTCATTTGATGCATATTCAATCAAAGCTCCATGTTGACTTCCCTTGCTAGATTTATCCATATATTGTTAATATTGTAGATTTAATTTTTGACCAGATGTCATTCCTTTAATTTGATGAATAAGCCAGTTCAGTTATCATATTAAGCTCATTTTCAGGTTTTGTTTCTTATTGCTTGCCTCTACTGGGACATGTTTACATGCTTTAATGGTAAAGAAGTGGAAGAGAACCTATAGAAACCTATATAACACACTACAGGAAAGGGAAAACCCAAAAAAGCACAATAGGGCCTCTTCAGGATGTAAATATATGTTGGATGGGGAGAAGGGATGGTGGCTTTTACCCAATGAATACTGAACGCTTGCCTTCACATAATTGGAAATGAATAAAGTAGATACAAAGAGGTACCAGTAGTTGTTAAACAATACACAGCTCCTATTGTATACTCCCACTATGTTTGACTCCATTGTTAGCAAGCTCAAACTACAGAAAACAAAAACATTTCTCCCAGTCCCACTGTCAAAAACTGTCGGTCAAAATGTGGTCTGTTAGGTTATAGCAGCTCTGAGAGTCATCTGGTGGCGACAGATTTCAAAGAAAGACTCCCACACAGGACAGGATATCATGAGCTGACCTGCCTTATTCTGCACAGACTCTCATTGCTGCTGGAAATCCATTTTCAGGCTAAGGTAGAGTCAGAATCAGTTTTCATTTTGTGTACTGTGCTCCCGGGTCAGATAGATAGCCAGCATGGGCCGAGAGACTGTGTTTGGAAACCAACTATATTTCAACTCATAACCTAAACCTAAACTGACAGAACGTTTGTTTGGTTTTTGCTCACATAAATGAATGATATCACTTTATTAAAATGAACCCTTTAAAGTCATTTTAGTGGCTATTGTTGCCAGATTGTGAAACACTTCTGGGTTGCCAAGTTGTGAAGCATTTAGCTGTTTTTATCCTCCTTCAGGCTGATATTGGATTTTAGGTATTTAGATCTCCTCCAATGGGCCATTTGACCTATGACCTTCTGGAAAAGAGCTGCAGACCATTTGGGCAAAAATCAATAAACCAATGACCTAAAATTAACAATTAAAACTGGACTATTGTGAATACTATTTATCATTGGCTTCAAAAGGCTTCCAGTGAAACCAACTGGATTGCTTTTGTGTTTCTCATGCATGATGGTATATGCAAATATGCAAATTGGGCAATATGAAACATGGTAGAGATGTACCTGAATACATATAAGTTAATTGGTAGAGCACAAATGATGCGATGAAAACAGATCATTTATCTATTCAAAGTTTTGGTCATTATTCATATTCTATGTGTCGGTTATATCTTCAAAATGATTCTTATATTGTGGCAACAAGATTTCAAGAAAATGCCCATTTTGCAACTTCAGTTTTTGATTTCTCTTGAGTAACTAAACATTATTTGTTTTTTTAAAGTATATTTGCCCCGTTAGAAGTCAATGCCCAGCAGGCAGAGAGTTGACAGATGATGTTTTTCCTTTAGTTGTTTGTATTAATTTCTCTCAACACGTAAGCAGGGAGCCGGGGTGTAACTCAGGGAACAAATCAAGTCGGCCTCTTCAATCAGGAACCTGAAAAAGACTGAATGAGCATTTCACAGTGTGCAGCAGGCTTGTTTTTGCTTGAATGCACTTCATAAAAAGGCACAAACTCCTGGTGTTTTCGCAGGCTTGATGTGTCAATAATTGTAATATTTTCTAGCATAGTCTTGCTTTCATTCGCTGCGTGTGTGCTGGGTTTATTTCTCAACTTTCTACTCCTCACTGGTGCACAGCACATGGTCAATATGCCCTGTGGGTCGATGTTACCAAGCAGAAACTACACAGTCCTCAATCTATATCTAATCTGCTCTCCGTTGGGCCTGACTGAGTTTCGAGATTTTTTCTCTGTGTGGCCTTTTAGGTTTTTTTTTAAAAAGTTGTTCACAGTGTGGAGAAACAGGTAACACTGTGAGACAGAGACAGAAGAGTAAGAGAAGAAGGGCAAGCAGAGAGGAACTCGACACAAACCCAGGATGTCATGTTTACATCTCCTCAGGCGTGACCGTGCCCTCGGAGTTAAAAAAGAAACCCAACCTGAACTTCACTTCGTCGGGAGTCTGACCTGATCGTTTCAAGTGTCAGAGAATGTCTGAAGGAACATTTAGTGAGTTTAGAGCCAACGTGCTTTACATTTCAAACATCAACAAGTATTTGTATTCTAAGAATTCCATGTCTGTCTGTTTCTTGAATGGTTGGTTCACACACAGCTTGACTTAAGTCTAGACTCATATACCTTGCAACTATTTCAATAGATTGCCTTCATTTTTGTACAGACATACTAACAATTGCCTTACCGGAACACCATCAGTCACAGAATGTCTGAAGGCACATTTAGCAACATGTGGATGCTGGGGAGTTTAGAGCCAACGTGCTTTACATCTCAAACATCAGAAAGTATTTTTATTGTATGAATTGAATGTCTGTCTGTTTCTTGAATGGCTGGTTCGCACACAACTGTTGTCTAGACTCATATATGATAAGATAAGATAAGAGATAAGATAAGATAAGTTGGAATGTATTTATCCCGAAGGAAATTGTTGTGCCAGAGTTACAAAAATACACTAAACACAGCAGCACAATAATAATAAAACTGTACACTAACAGAGCAGTACAGAGAGCAATTCAATAACTACAGGAAACATACATGGTCACACAATTCATGTAAATATGAACAGTATTTAGTAGTGAAAAAACGTAGTGATAGTTACGTAATTGCACGTTATTTATCGAACATTATTAGTCGTAATAATAATAATATTGCACATTTTATAAGCAGAGTGTTTTGTAATGATGTTAATGGTATTTATATTGCTTTATAGCTTGCAACTATTTCAACAGATGCCATTCATTTTTGTTCAGACATTCATGGTCCCAAGAAGATGAACCCTCTTGACTAATGATTGCTTTACCCTAACACCATCAGCATGAAAAAGTGTTTGACCATTACATATCGAGTGTGTTCTGATAAGCCTACAAGTATCTTCGCTTACCGGTAACCACCTGTGGCTCCATCTTTACAAACACAGGGTCAAACTTGCTTATTAACACCCACCGAGCCTTGATTACATTCTAGTCAAAATCCAAGTTTCCAAACATACTGACATCGAGAAATAAGTTGTACAAAGGCAGACGTGAGTAAGCATTTTTGCACTCCTGTTTCCTTGTCTCAGAGTCAATTTTTTTTACGCGTGAAATGCCTCAAATAAGGTCTGTGGTTAATAGAAACTTTACACTACTTGTTCATTTTTGAAGCTTTTGGGTGTCTTAAAAAAGGCAGCTGCTTACAAGTGGCTAAATGAGACAAAGAGGTTGTCATCTTGCAGAACTCAATAGTACGTCATGGTGAAGTTGAAGTCATGTAACCGTGGTGTAGTTTGTTAATAGCTTTATAAGCTATCATAAACTTTCATTGGCCACCGAGCTTATTTCCTGCAATAATCCAATATCCAATGAAAACATCTGCTGGGTAGACCTACAATAATCTGCAGTTCTCTGTGTGTACACATACAAAATAATATGTGCCCCTACAGATACATACGGTACATCTGGGGGAGATTAAGGGTTCACCAAGTGATTGGATTTCCAGGGTCTCGAAAGGTCAGGTGCAGTGTGCCTTAGGTTATTACTTTGAAAGCACATTTTCCTCTTGGCCTTTAAACAACGATTCTCGAAGCACCGCCTTTCCTCTCATCCTCATCTGCTTCCCTCTGACTGCTCTCCCTGATCCACAGTGACTTCCTCCTCCACATCGCCTGTCTCACTCTGGGGAGGACAGGGATAGCAGTGTGTGTGTGTGTGTGTGTGTGTGTGTGTGTGTGTGTGTGTGTGTGTGTGTGTGTGTGTGTGTGTGTGTGTGTGTGTTCATGTGTTTACCCACCATACAGTGTACCAGTGGAGCTCACTTCCACTCCCAGGTTTCTACAAGCCAGGGGCAAAAAATCCAAATAAATCACATTAAAGTAGAAGGGTAGTAATAGTAATAGTAGTAGCAGGCCTAGAGCTGCCAGGTCTCACATATAATGTCATTGAGACTCTCACAATTGACACTATTCATATTCTCCATTTTCTTTACACAGTAAAAAGTTAAACTGATAACATTGTGCTGGGAAATGAGGACCCTGACAAGTCAAGACAGAGTAGCTCACCTCAACAGCACAATAATATACATCATATGTCAAAGTGTTGTTGAATATAACATCTAACCAAAATCTCCTGATATGATACAACTGTTTCTATAGCAGGTTGTTAAGGTTTGACTGATCAAAATGTACCTCTGACCGTATCATTTCTGAGGCAGTTTCACTGTAAATTACAGTACAGGGAAATTCAGCCACATTTCTGTACATGTTTCCCTTCAGAATGACCCTAACTATTACTATCTCTAATTTCAAGACATGTTACTGTAGAGCTTTGATAAAAATGTCAGGGAAATCCCCTCCAAATACATTGAAACAGAACCGTAAAAAAACACTGCGGCCAGTTGAGCAATTGCTTAGATTTTGATAGTATATTATACATGACATATCCTGTACATCATATCATATCCTCCGACAACATGGCATCCATTTCCACTGCTATGCCGATGACACTCAACTCTACCACTCATCTGAGCCAATCATATAAATAAAAATGAATATGAGACGTCAACAGAAAACTCCTAGTATGATAAAACGTTATCTATACAAGATGAATAAATGCACAATAATTTTGATAAGTTTCGACACATATCCCCAACAGCAATATATAAGAAAGAGGAATGGTTAAATCTATGGGGTAAAAAAGCAGAATAATTACTCAGACTTGTGAATACTGCTGCTTTATTGGTGTTGGTCGTATGTTTCTGGGTAATGTATCATCTTATGACTGTTGGAAATGAAACAAATATTGAACAGAAAGCAGTGGGAGCTACTAATGTGGCACGGCTTCAGATGTGAGGACGGGGGTCAGCAGTGTTTCCTCTGTTGCTCTCTACATCTAGTCACAGATTTTATCTCCTGATTCGATAAGGTGTGGCTCTGACAGCTCCATCTTCACTGTGCATCTCCTCCAACAAACGCACAAAATGGGTCCAGAGGATAAAAGCAATTAGAGGTTTCTTATTCCTCTCCTCCTCATTGTTGTTCAAAGTGAAAGAAAAACCTTTTGTTTCTCAAATCTCTTCCTGCGGTTTCTGGAAGCTGAATTGTGGTATTAATTGGAATTGAATATACCGAACGTCCTAATGAGACCCTGCATATATTTTGTTTCTGGTGCTCATTTGTCAAGAGCCATAGCACTTTTTTTAACATTCATTCCAACCGGTCATTTCCAATTAATCCAGAGGGCTCATCATAATTGGCTCCCCCACCCAGAAAAAAGAAAATCCATTATGTATTTCCACACTGTCCACTTGCAGCCTTTCTGTCGCCTGCTTCCTGCCAATAAAAGGCCTCCCATGGATTCAGTTATTACAAGTGAGGTGAAAAAGCTTTAGTAATCATGAGTCATGTCCCCATGCTTTCACCCCTCCCTTTCTGACACCAGATTTAAGGGCTTATGTTCATCCGAAACCCAGCGGATGGTTTGTTGACCAAACTGCTGATTTTGCCTCTGTCAACGCTTGAATACAAGACATGGCTATGGACTTATAATTCGGTTATTATACGTTGAAAGGCATTTAAATTGTACCATTTTCCCCTTGTCATTTGTCTGAGATTGTTATATATTGTTTTGGGACTATTTAGTAGTTAGGGTTAGATTCGTTTTTAATTTGCTGTGTTTTATAGGGTTAGGGTTAGGGTTAGGGTTGGAGGCGTGTGGAGCAGTGGGTTGTGCGTTGGTGTTGGGATCAGGGGGTCACAGGTTCAAACCCCACTGCAGTCAGCATGTCGTTGTATCCCTGAGACACTTCCCCCAAACTGCTCCTGTGGGGATTGCCCACAGTATTGAGTATGTAAGTCGCTTTGGATAAAAGCGTCTAACAAGTGACATGTAATGTAATGTGTAATGTTATAGGGTTAGGGTTTGGTAATTTTCTTTATCAATTATAAATGTGGAAGCAATTTTGTAAATACTTTCAGTCTAGTGACACGGCCAATATTCTCAAGCTACAGCTATCTGGTTGTACCATTTCAAATACAGTGGAGGAAACAATTGTCCATTGTTTGTCCACTTACTGTACAAAGACATGAACAGTCTGTCATTTTAATCGTAGGTTTATTCTACTATTGAGAGACAGAATATCAAAAAGAATATCCAGTTTCCACATTTCTGGATATCATATAAGAGATATAAATTGATTTGCATTTAATTGTGTGAAATAAGTATTGCTATTGTGATTATTTCCTTCACTGTACATCCATTCTGTCTTATGATTGTACTTGTACTGTTTGTGGATAAATGAATTAAATTGAAACAGGAATTGACCGCAATCTGGTTGAAACACATAATGTACTTTGAGTTGAGACATACATAGAGTTCATCATTCCTAAGATAGTTAAACCAAATAACTTTAACATCATTACAATATGTACTTTGCTTTTGGCAACAAGATGGAAAAACACATATTTCAAAACTCCTTGCAAGTGCAAACGGATGAAAACAAGCCTAACAAGCAATTATATCCCATGTGAGAACCGTAATTAGCGACTACATGCAAGAAACATAGAAATCAGCCGGTGTCGGTGTAAAATGTGGTGCGGCCCAGCAGAAGCACTCAGCAGGCACTTTCCTTCTGGCTTTTACAACACAGTATCTGAACGATGACTCCTGCTGGCTAACATAATGTAATCCGTCTGTCGTCTCCTCTCTACACTCACAAACACGTTGTTCCCTTCAATTTCCTCACAAGGCACTTCAACAACCAGTCTCCTTTCCTTTCTTTTTCCATCACTGCACACACTCACTTACACGGCACACAACTTCTTCTCTTTCCTCAACCTATACTTAAGAAACAATGAAGAACTTTTAACATAAATTCCAGCCTGATGGTTGATGTTTAAAATGTATTCAGTGTTTCACGGCATGTATTATTACCATTACTTCAGTATATGTATGATGTGTGACTGCTGGAGTCAACCTCAATTTGAATTATAAGCATTGAATTGGGAAAACAAAAAATAAGCTTAATTTCTACTTAATTGCTATCCTTGTTTCTGCTGTCTTTTCTATCCTTACTTCAGCAGCACTGCTTAATGAGACGTTTCAGGTAAAAAAGAACACCCATTTCTCTAGGTTATCAATTTAGACAACTAATTAAGTTCATGATTTCTCTAGAGAAAGCTGTTTCAAGCCCTCAGTGATGATACACTTATGTAAGAACAGGCAAAAACATTCACATTTTGGCACATTTAAGTGTCTAAATCTCTGAAGAGTTCAAGGCAACCAGAAGGATTCAGTTGAAAAGTGATGCTTCGTTAACTCTTCATTGTTCTTTCAAAGTTTAAGTCGCTTTACTGAAAATGTTATGTTACCATATAGTGTGGTAATATATATTTTTGACTCACACAGGTATGTCTCTTTAGTTTCAAATGCGAAACAGTTTGCATTTCATCTGACAGTTTTTAAATGCATTCTTCCTGCCTTCTGGGTAGACGTTTAAAGCTTTTCGAAGAGGTTTAATCCATCACGTTGAGCAGTATGTTTGTATCCAAGCTCTATTTTTGTTGTTGTTGAGTCCACAAACTCATTTTCACGCCATATGGGGATTAAAAGAAATCAGTTGCTGCCTAAAAAGTATAGGAAAACATACTAAATGCGTTGATATGGTATTCAAAAGCTGGAAATGCTGCAGGGAACAATGTACAGTAGGTTGAAAAAACGTTAGTTCTGACAACCCTCCCTTAATAAAAACCTACTTTTTTAGGTTTAATAGACAATAAAATCCTTTGATATGAGGCACAATCTCTTCTATCCATCTGCAGCTCCCAGGCATCAAAACGTATCACAGTCGCAGTGAGAATTTGCAGATTACCTGCAGTTGTTGTCGCATCAAAAAACCCCAGTGGTTTTCATATTAAGCCTCTTTTAGTGTGTTATTTTCATAATTCACAGTAGTTAATAACTTGAATGGCACATTAATTTAACAACCGTTTCTAAGACTTGCTGGCGTGATTAAGAGGTGAAAAAAAGAGTGAAATGCTTTGATTTTGATCCTTCTATAACCTCGTGATTTTAGTTTAAGGGAAAGATGAAAGCAGTGTTGGTGGGAGGGCAAAGGGAAAAGCATTTCTCCAGGGAATTGCTGGGCTGAAAAATCATGCAAACTGGGAGATAGGAACCACATTCTCCTTTCAACATTGCACCAGGACTGACAAAGCGAAGTCCAATCATCGTTATTGGAAAAAACAGGGTCAAGGGTCAATCAAACGATCAAAGGGAAGGTCACTTCTATGCTAAAATCTGTCACTGCAATGTGGCTTTTGAATAAGAGTTAGAAAAATATCACTCGTCACCGGCTTGAGCTTCAACATCAGGATCCATGTATTTGTGATCCTCTCAGAATGGAAGTAGTCATCACATACAGAGCATCAACTAGTTCCTGAACAGTGTCCTTCACATGCTGATATACAAGAGAGGGAGTTACACAGTCACAAGATGGAGGAATAGAAAGCAGTATTCAATGTTTACTTCAGATTAGCTCCACGTCAGAAATGATCATGCTTGTCATATGTCTATCTCCATAGAGGCTGAATCATCATGTTAATCACATAGCTATCATATGCCTAAAACAGTCCTGATGCTCTTCTAGGTAATCATACATCCTGTCATGCACACAGCTACAGTTGGGATACCTTTGTTATCATGTGTACTCTGATATTGGAAGAGGACATTCAGTATTTTCCCAACAAATAAGAAAGCGCAACAGAGACGAAAAGACATTTTTTCACGTTGGCCTTGAGGAGGAAACCCAGCCTTGTTGTTGAATGCTTGGAGAAATGGAAAGGGAGATCCAGGTGTTTAGCCTTTCTTTTCAACGGTCTGATTTCACTGTTCAGTCACGAGTCATTGATGCAGACGATGCTTTCAGATAAAGGCCAAACGGGGGGGAGGGGTCAGAGTGAAAATGAAACCTTTAATTAACCTTTTATTTCCCAGCGTTATATTAGGAATAACAACTGTTCTGTTTTAGGGGAGGCTTTATCTGAATAATTGATGCAAGAAATGAAAATGTAATCTTGGAATAATCCCGCAGTAAACCTCGCAAATGTTTCGCTGATCAACAAGATAAGCTTATTTAGCCACATGATGACAGCAGCAGCTCAGTGAAGCAATGTGAGGGTTTTAGTGGAGGATAATCACAAGTGTGTCTCTATTTTGCATTAGCTAACCCTTATAAAGAGTGGCTTTCAATGCAATTATAAGCCATGGAGGTTGTTTTTCAGTTCAGTTTGTTTGTCCCGGTCTTTTAGCAGGATTAGGGTTAGGGTTAGAAAAACTACTAGCCCGATTTTCATAAAACTTGGTGGAAAGGTAAAGCTTGGGCAATGATATTCAACAGAATAATTCCTGACGTTCACAGGTTATTTGGCAGCAGTCCAACCACTCGTTTTAAAGTCCCCACTGAGATGTTGTCCAATTATCTAAAAGCCAAAGTTAGATGGGCAAGGGCCAATCAAATAATCAATCTGAAGGACACTTGTACACTCTAACTTTCCAATGAGGGTCTCACCTGAGGAGGGCTATTGCTTTTTCAACACAAGGGCCTTTTTGAAGGAGCAATTTCACATTTTGTAACTGCGGCCTTGAGAGAAAGACTCATCCCATTTGACGGGTTATTTTCAAAGCTCTGAGGATTGATAGAGAGTTGTGGTTGGCTGTCAGTGAACACATACAGGATGAGTGCTGTTGGTCGTATCATTTTATCATACATGGATATTATGTCATATTATCTTATCTTCAACCTGCTGTTTTACAGTCTAGTTTAAAAGCATGAATCAGTTTTTGACCTCGATTCTGACACCGTAAGAAGGGGTAGGATGATAACAATCTAAACTTCTTCCTACTTATTTTAGTGATGTAACATTATTTATGTTTTTAAGAAAATGTATTTATTAAAGGTCTCCTATTATGCTATTTTTACGCATATATGATGGGTCTCAGATACATGAAAATATATTAAAAACATGCCTATGATGTGTTTTGCTCAAAATACCAAACAATCATGCATTTTAGACATCCCTGCCATCATGTTCCAAACAACATCAAGGATTATTTCTGAAACAGTATGGAGCTCAAATGCTTTTTCTCTCGTGGGTTTACCACAAGGTGAGTTCCTTTTTTTATCTTGCTTTTTTACACATGTACTCTCTCCAGTACAGGTTAGCTCTGAGTGTTAGCGATGCTAATGTAAACACCGACCATATTACGTCCAAAACAGTCGGGCAGTGTTTCTGATAGCAACGTTTCTGATAGGGCCGTGGGTGTAAAGCCAACCTACATTTCCTATATTACGTCATATAGGACGCAAATCTGGATCAGCTCCGTTTTTAGAGATTTGGGTACGGAGGAAAAGAGAGAGGGTTTTATTTTCTGACGCTGCGTGAGTTCCCTGACACACCGGGGACACATCTTTATGTATGTTCAGTTCAACCCTTCTTCTATTCTCTTTCTTACCCGTTTAGTCTAAAATATAAATATATATCTGACGTTCGATGATGATTGAGATGTCATGATGGTGTACATGTTCCTGTGATGAACTAATGGTGTGTGGCTACAAATAGCTTCGGCCATGTGTAATTACAGCTGCTCATGTTCTGATGGAAAACACCATCGATGCAACAGGCTGTCAATTTTCCCTTCTCTTCATTGACAGGTCTAACGAGTGGTGAATTATCGACACACGATGAAGGGTGTTTCCCAGTAGGGGGTGTGCGTGTGAGACCAATTCCACAAAGATTGAGATTTATAAAAACACATAATTGTTCAAACATCACGCTTAATAGCTCCTTAATCAATATTGTCAAGCTGTTCTCATAGACTTATGGTAGCTATACAATACATACGGAAAGAAATGCAATGTCATTTGTGCATATTCCACAAAATAATGGGTATGTATTCAACAAATTGTGAACCAGAACTCTAAAGTTTGCAAAGGTAGGAGAATGGGGTGGTTTCTTGTGTCCAAAAACACTACTTCCCCAAAAATGCTGTGTGTCTCCTGTGTGAAAGCATAATTTATATCACATAATTTCCATGCTTAAGCGAAGCTTCTTCGGTAGTTATCGTTTTCCCTTTAAACATGACGCATTTGTCACTTTACTAGACTATTTTCATGGATATTTTAACTCAATCCACAAACTTTTCCTTCCAAGTTTTGTACTTTTAATACGGACCTTTATTTGGAAAAGGCTGTATGCATGTAACAAGAAAAAATGGAAATGTGTTGCTAGACATTCCTTGGAATACGCACACAAATTGACGAATGACTTTCCATAAGATATCCTCTTTGTATTTTATTAAAAACCAGTGTGTGCATTATTTAACAAACATGAGGTTGGAAATATGACATTTAGATGAAACATTGTCTGTCTGGTCTTTAACCACAGCGTATGTCTGCATACATTATTGCATCATATACCATCTGTAGCTATGATTAAATGTCTGAAGGATTACATAAACAGCAATAAAATGGAGACAACTGGGATGACTGAAGGTTTTCAGGGTCAGACTTTTATTAAATCTATATCCATAAAATCTCCAAAGAATATTCCTTGTGTTCTGTGCATTGCTGGTATAATCTAAGCACAATATTTTTAGCATCAGTGATTTCTCTTTATTGTTTCTATATCTGCTTATATCTATTACACGCATTCCCCAAAAAACCACCCAGTGAATGCAATCAGCCTTTGGGTTTTTTAACTAATCTGTTAACTGGCAAATAGAAACAACTTTAACAAAGAAAACCCTGTATTTATAGTTAATGTTAAAGTGTATTCTGAATTTTCATTATGTTGATTTTTATAGACGGATTGCATGCTTTGAAAAAACCGCCTACACAATCAAACCCAGACAGAACAGGGGGAATAATGAATAAAAAAAACGTCAAAACCTGGACTCAGATTAAAGTTGACATTACATTTAGTCTCTTATATTTCTGCACAGCAACACAAAGAAGAATCGTGTTCCAATTCAAATTACTTTCATCTCTCTGTGCTCAAACACTGCAATAACGCAACATCTTGAGAGAAAAAACAATCAAAAGATTTTACTTTATATTAAACTGGCTGACACTGAGTAAACGACACATCAGAAAAAGAGTTACAAACTTTGAACCAGAACCAAATTGTCCTCATTCTTCATGTCTCTAGCTAAAAAAATGCATTTGTTTGAATTTGCCATTGCAGGAAAGCTTTAGGTAACAAACACTGATAATTGCTTTATTCCATTTAGGTTCACTGCTACTTCCTATACAAGAACTTCTATAGTTTACTCAATAGTGAACAGAAAAAGGATCTTCCCAACACTCAGTTTCTTTGTGCTTCTCAAACAACTATGTTTCCTGCCAGAAAATCTCGATTCACTGCAGTCAGACGTCTGAAAGGACCACTCTTTAAGTCTGAATGGTCTTCTTTCTTTTAGCTTGTCGAAAGACCTTGTACAATTGTTGATTTGTATGAAGGGTTTATTTAGTCCATGAAGAACAGAGCATTCTTAACCAGACTGACAAACAAAATGACCTCAAAACAGTCTTTTTAATATCTTGCTTGCAGGGTAGACTATGTTTATTCTGTCATCAGAAACACATCCATTTGCCGTATCCAACAACAAAGACACATTTTTCATTTGCTCCTTTTCCGACACATTACTCTTCATGTATCAGGCGACCGTGGTGATGAGAAACACAAGGTCACACAAGGATAACACAGTGCACAGAAATATGCTTAATCTCCCTACATTTCCCTGCATTCGTAAAAACAAAAAGGCTAGACCATGAGATGTTTTGGTATTCAACACGGCGATCAGAGCACGATCGCTCAAGCCATTTCTGACAGCGGGTTATCGACCAAGAGGCAATTTTATTCCTGCATCAGGAGAAAACGAACAGCCTCTCTAATTCTCTGTGTGACCAAATGCTATCGCGCTGCACATCTTTAATCTGCCGGACAGCAGGTGGTGGCCGGGGGCGGAGCAGAGAGGAGATGTGGACGCAGTGTTTGTCTCCGCCCCGCAGCCATAACGACAAATAGCACCGTATATCTTTCTTCATTCATAAATCTCTGCTTTATGAGGTCAGCCTCGGTGATTTACACTGCTGCTAGTCAAAGAAACTGTACCCACAGGACGTTTTATTCAATCATTTTGCTTTCATGTGAAGCTTTCTTTGCATTACATTTCATTTAGATGATGCTTTTAACCAAATTGACTGGTGCACAATAAAGTGCTTTATTCTAACCGTATTAAAGCAAGGGACCCTGTATCTCCAATTTCAAGATATCAATTTATATTCAGGACATTGTTAGGGTTCAGAGATGGTTTATATTATACTACTATATATACATACTATATTATATAGTCTATATTATTAGGGGGAGTTGATTCATAGAGTTTCTGAAAGGGTTGAACCACAATCTTTGAGCAGATTTTCAATTGGTGGAGAAGTTTTGACCTTAAGGCCCCTACACACCAAACTGACACCAAAGAACACGTCCCGACGGAACACGACTGTTGTGTCGCCTCACGTCTCCTGCGTCTTGGCCAACAGTCGCACTGGAACACACCGCAAAGACTTCAGCCGACGGCCAAGTAGCACGTACACGTACGAACTGCGCATGCGTGAGTGGCAAAACTCTCCTTACCAGCAGGCAGCGGTAGTGTGTATTCATCATTCAAAAGAGGCAACAACCGGAAGACAGACTGGGTGATAACCGAGAGAAGAAGAACAGACTGCTTGATATAAACAAACAACAAATAGTGTGTGCGTTCCATTTTCACTCTCCAGCGAGAAGCTCATTCCCGAACCTGTGTCGAGAGCTGGAGTTAAATGAAATCTCAGATTTTCCTTCTTAATCGTTTGTTTGGGTCCCTCACTTCCGTTTCGCTTCTCATGCACTGATTCGCTAAGCTGAACAGCCAATCAGAGTGATTTATTTGGCCGACGCTCTTTAGCCGACAGCCTCTTGATTCAACATGTTGAATCGGCAGCGGAAGGTGTCGGCACGGCCGAAAAGACACGACGGTGCAGGACACACCAATCTGAGTAGGGCGAAAGGACGCTCATCGGCGGCCAGACATCTATCGTCATCTATCGACGCCGAAAATCGGCCCGGTGTGTCCTTTAGAGCCACCGTAGTTGTAGTATTTCAATACTGTCAAACACTCAAAATTCACAGTTGAAAAGAAAGACAATACAATCACAACAAGTGCAATCAACAAACTAATAAGAGAAAGAATCCTGCAAGTACTTTAGCTTCAATATACCTGTAGCTTCAACCCACTTGCAGGATATTGGACTGATTCAAACTGTTTCTATGATGTTTTCCCACAAATTGTACATGTATTACAAAGGGATTTACAACCTGTGGAGCATAAAGTACAAAACCCTCTGTCCTTAGAGGCTTGCAGCAAGTATGGAAAATCTCCCCCAAAATGACTTTTCTGATTTGAGCCACGTCTTTAAGACATAAACAACAATTATTCTCCAAACAACCTCTGTACGTCCAAGTATTTCTGCAGCCATAAACTGTCAAGATCACGTCAAGTCAAAACCTCGGGCCTATTAAACAGTTTTTTCTCGTCCTTTTGTGAGGGCAACAATAGCTGACATCCAAAACAGACACAGGGCATCTGTCACTGCTGCTGAAAGGAGTCTGACACTCACAGCAAGTTAAGACAGATTCACTCATTATAACAGCGGTGTTGTTGTTGTTGATGCCTGCTAGCTTCTAGCTGTTATAACTCAGAGATGTAGCAACTTGCCTGCAGGTGATCTTCATGACAGCAGTTTATAGCCTCTATTTTACAGATTAGATATATATCAGATCATGATACAATCCTGGCTCACAAGAGATTGTGCCAAATTGCCAGAGGACTGATAACACTTGTAGAATAAAAAAAGAGGATTTGTTCAGAGTGTTCTTGAGCTGTGAGCTTTTTTCATGCAGAAAGTTGTAGCATGTACATCCTTTTCTATTCACACATGTACTGTCCTTTGTTGTCAGTCTTATCTCATTAAAGTTGCTTTTTTCTTAGCCGTGATAACGTGGTTACCATCCCTCTTGAAGTGAGCTGAATTGATCTGTTCATTTATAATCTTAAACACAGCCATGGTCATTTAAAAAGGGCCATATGATGCTTTTATATACATAATACAGGCAATTGCACAATAGGTATTTTGTAAAAGTCCAGGAAGGACATGTCATATCAAATCATATCCAAAGGTATCATACACATAACAAGTATTGTGTGTGCATCCTTGTCGCTTCATATTAAAAAAATGTTATGGACGTCTGTTGCATCCAAACATTTATCCACCAAATTCCTCCATCCAAACATTTATGGCTATCATGGGAAAGGTAACTCTGAAAGCTACAGTCACGGACAAAAGCCATACCTCTCCTTGCATCTATAGCCTTAAATCATTCAGCCACACAGCGTCTACATTTCCTAATATGATTGTTTACAGGCAAATGCATATCCCCCCGTCCACAACGACCCATTTATTTCCCCCTTGATATTAGATCAGGTCCAGCCCAGTGTGATAAGCTTTTTGATGGGGATACAAAGTCGTCTGCATCATCCATTCCAGTTCCTAGCAACCAACGAGATTAGACTGTCTGTTTCTCAGTGGGTTGGAAAGACCCAGAGTGCAGGCACAGACCCTAATCACATTATACCGGCGTAATGCATGATAAACACACATGTCCCTGAACACACCACGACCACACACACTCAAAGACAAAATTGATAAGTCAGAGATTCAAAAACAAGATGTGGAGACCATCCTGTGATATAAAACCTTTACAAATGTCACAGAGGGAAGGCATCTATTCATTTCAACTCTCTCTATTGTATTTGTAAAGTTCATTCAGCCATTGTGTTTTTAGATCATACTGTCACACGAGGACGAACTATTCAAAAAATAAAAATAAACACTAATCCATTGGGTCCTGAACTCCCTTCTGTCCAGATTGTGGATTCAAAAGAGGATTGCATAAAATGATCAATTTATTCCTCTGTTATGACAACAGAGGCAAAAGTCAGGATTGAATCATATCCTACACAATAACAGAATAATGAACAATTTAAACCATAGTATGATTTGGCGTGGGCTTGGGTGATCCTTTTTTTAAGTACCGTTTGAAAAAAACATCACGTACATTGTCTCAACATAGTAACCAAGTCGTGTTCTCTTTTCAACACGAACCACAATCTTTTCCTGAACCTAACCAGGTATTTTTGTTGGCTAAACATAACAAAGACGTTCCGTTTGACCACATTAAACACTGGTCACATGTTTAAAACTGGGTTGTATATGTCACTTTGGGAGTCATTGGCAAACGTCATATTCTGTCAATTAGGTATGAAAACCTTTTGCTGTGTAGTTATGTGTGCATGTATTCGTTTGTGGAGAAAAGTATAATCTTGACCTTACATGAGTCTTAGCAGCATACACTTGAAAAAGGCTACGGACCACCATCTCCACTTGGAAAGACTTTTGACATCAACAACCATCCACCCTGATCTCTCATTCTCTGCAGAAGAAGAAGGAGACAGGGTTGCAGTTTAGATTAGAAAACAATTGTTACAGTTTCATGACACATTAACCTTCCTAAGAGCAACAGATAATGTGTCTAATTCTAAACGCTGAACAAGACATTGTATGGCGTTCATAATAACTTTCATGAACTGAAAACACTCCATGATTGGGTCAAATTTGTTAGAAAGAAGCATTGCCAACATCCAAAACAGACAAGTAGTGACCTGTCAATCACAAGGTAGCCCCGCTGTGAAGCAAACGCTGCTTTATCATCTGTTCATCATTTACACAATAAACATCATGCTGTACGGAACAAGACTTTAAACCAGCAAATGAGACAAAAAACTCCTCATTCATTGGAAGAGAAGTAGGGACATTTTCTTATAGACTTCTATACAATCTGACTTTTTAATGCAACCAGTGATAGCGCACTCTGCTGGCCATTAGATATAATAATAATAAAACATGTTATTTATATAGCGCTTTTCCTGGTGCTCAAAGCGCTTTACAAGCAAGTAACGAATACAAAAAACTACAAAAGTAAAAAGTGCCAGGTGGAATATAGTGGATTAGGAGTTGAAGGCAAGAGTGAAAAGGTGAGTTGTTATGGCAAGTTGCATAATGTAACTTCCTACAACTATGGATGTTGTTACATTTAAAAGGCGTAGAGAATTGTTTTCCAAAGACAGATTGCGGGCGTCAAATGACTGAAAGCTAAATGTAATTGTTAACATGCTGTTCTGTCTGCCTTCACTTTCTCTTTATTTATCGTTGATCATATGGATGAAGCCTCAGTAAAGTCCTTGAAGACATGGTTGTGATGAACGGCTATAAAAGCAAATTATCTTGAAATCACCAACTGGTCGCTCGACCGTTCAGTCATTGGTTCTGATCAACAAACCAATCCACCCTCACAGATACTCTATAAAAAGGATCATTTTGTGCAATGGGGCAACGAGGAGAGAAACACGAAGGCTCAACGACATGAGGACGCACTTCAAACTGAGCCGCAGCATGTTGTCGCTGCGGGACTAAACCGCATTACAGACGATAACATGGACAGTGATAGTGAGATAAGACAACAAGCGCAGAGAAAAAGAAACATGATGATATATAGATGGGATTACTGTCAAATAGGCTGATCCACTGCTGGGAGAAATCACTGTGTGTGACAGGTGCCTGACAGAGAAAAGATAGAAACCTGCACACACACACACACACACACACACACACACACACACACACACACACACACACACACACACACACACACACACACACACACACACACACACACACACACACACACACACACACACACACACACACACACATAGAGGATCACAAAGTAAGACCCACACACACACAGAGTGGTTATACTGTATGCATCGAGAAAAGCCATTTCTTCTGAAAATTGGATGTTGTTCGACATTATGCTCTCTGTTGCCAGGAGTTACCATACAGTAAAGAACATTCGGAAAAACTATTAAAGAGGACACATTTAGCTGATGTTCAGGTCTATATCAGTATGTAGTGTCTCTACTTTAAAGAGTCCTCTCCTGCTGATGTTCAGGTGTATATCAGTGTGTAGTGTCTCTACTTTAAAGAGTCCTCTCCTGCTGATGTTCAGGTGTATATCAGTATGTAGTGTCTCTACTTTAAAGAGTCCTCTCCTGATGATGTTCAGGTGTATATCAGTATGTAGTGTCTCTACTTTAAAGAGTCCTCTCCTGCTGATGTTCAGGTGTATATCAGTATGTAGTGTCTCTACTTTAAAGAGTCCTCTCCTGCTGATGTTCAGGTGTATATCAGTATGTAGTGTCTCTACTTTAGAGAGTCCTCTCCTGCTGATGTTCAGGTGTATATCAGTATGTAGTCTCTCTACTTTAAAGAGTCCTCTCCTGCTGATGTTCAGGTGTATATCAGTATGTAGTGTCTCTACTTTAAAGAGTCCTCTCCTGCTGATGTTCAGGTGTATATCAGTATGTATTGTCTCTACTTTAAAGAGTCCTCTCCTGCTGATGTTCAGGTGTATATCAGTATGTAGTGTCTCTACTTTGAAGAGTCCTCTCCTGATGATGTTCAGGTGTATATCAGTATGTAGTGTCTCCACTTTAAAGAGTCCTCTCCTGCTGATGTTCAGGTGTATATCATTATGTAGTGTCTCTACTTTAAAGAGTCCTCTCCTGCTGATGTTCAGGTGTATATCAGTATGTAGTCTCTCTACTTTAAAGAGTCCTCTCCTGCTGATGTTCAGGTGTATATCAGTATGTAGTGTCTCTACTTTAAAGAGTCCTCTCCTGCTGATGTTCAGGTGTATATCAGTATGTAGTGTCTCTACTTTAAAGAGTCCTTTCCTGCTGATGTTCAGGTGTATATCAGTATGTAGTGTCTCTACTTTAAAGAGTCCTCTCCTGCTGATGTTCAGGTGTATATCAGTATGTAGTCTCTCTACTTTAAAGAGTCCTCTCCTGCTGATGTTCAGGTGTATATCAGTATGTAGTGTCTCTACTGGGACATGTCTCCATGCTTTAATGTTCAAAAAGCTCTTTATTTTTCTCATACTGTCTGTGCTGCAGCACCTATTTTCACCCTCTGTCTGAAACCAGAGCCCAGTCTGCTCTGATTGGTTAGCTGGCCGGCTCTGTTGTGATTTGTCAGCCGCTTAGATATGTCCCACCGCTTAGCCTATCACGTACAATGTGTTGGAGCGCTAGCCAATAGAAGCGAGAGTGTTACATCGTGACACTTTCTTCCGGAAGTAAACAAAGGAGTCAAATGAGGCGTTTTAGCTGAAGTGGAGATTGTTCGCTCCGAAAATGGGTAAAACTTTTTATGAAAACAGTCTTTATGAATTATATGTATTACAAAAAGACCTCTGAACATTGTTAGAAACTACAGATGAATAGGATACAACAATAGATATCCCAATGGCTTTTCTCCAGGTGATTGATTACATTAAGACAGTTATTTTTTGTATGGCAAGTTTTCTGAAATACGATGTTTGAATATGCTATTGAGGCTTTATCCATTGCTAACGTACGATGACTTAGAAGAACTCTAATTAGATAAAGTTAGTAACATAACCACCTACATGTTGGTTTACTTTAATTTGTCTGAAATAAAAAATTGCACAGAAGCAGAAAAAGCCCCAAAAGTGCACAAAAAGAAAAATGCTTGTCTCACCGTTCTCAATACATGATTCCCTATAAAGCTGATGATGCTTTTTCTTTTGTTTGATGTTGCTGTATCTGTATGTGTTCCCTCTGCAGACTCAGGTGCTTCACAGTGGAGCTCAGCACTGATCAGACACACAGATTAAGCAGCGCATCAATCAAGCAGCGCTCCATCAGTCAAACTGTCTTCGCTGCAGTACATCTCGCTGTAAGGAACCCTGGCAGTCTGCTACATACATATTCATGCTACATACATCTCACTAATGGAAGCTGGGGGCATTACTTTATCATCTGCAGACCCCCCGTAACGTGGTACAATCAGACCCTCACACATTTCACTGGGTTGATAAGCAGTGCATTAGTTATTTTACAGGACGGCGGGCAGGTGATTTATTGCTAAGATCTCGTCACAGCAGAGAGTGGTACTGCAAAATTAGTCCATGCTTCTGTGCAATCTATTTGATTCAAACAAGCTTGGTGAGGTTGTGTGATGTAGCTGGGGAGCTAACAATCTAAGCTAATAGGGAGTGAAAATAGCTCTTTTAGCGCTGTCACGGGGGGGGAGTTAACTAAATGATTCTCAGGGATTAATGAATATGTCTTTCTTTCTCCTCCATGGCATTTTCCTCTTGGATTTTCCATTAAGTATTTTATCAAAGCGGGAAGAAAACACTACGAGCTACTGTATGTAGTTGCTTACTTTAAAAGCAGGATATAGGGCTATCTGACCATGAATTGCACGTGTTCTGGTACTTAACGATGCTAGTTTCGTTGTTTTATATAATCGCTGTTAGTTTAATTGTTGGGTTTTGTTTCTTTTATGCAAAACATGCCATTTGTTTCAAATTCTTAACCTTTCCTTGTTGGTTGTTTGCTCTTTTTTATGAATATTTGTATGAAACTTTTTCTTTTTCTGGACACAAATCCATTGTTAAAAGAGATTCTAAACCTCAATGGGAGATACTAAATTCTAAATATTAAATTAAAATTAAATAATATGCAGGTTGTAATAATGTTATAATGCTGGTAAATGCAAGCTAGTTAAATCTTGAAGAGGGGTATAATAGCTTGGATGTAACGCATCTTAGCTACAGAGTAAAAAAGGGTAAGGCTTTATTGCTATGCCATAACCAGTTATACCCCTATAATATTGAATGCAGAAAAAAATGAAATTCAGCTTCAATCCCACCTGTTTGTGGCAACAGTAATAGTATAATCCTCAGAAGGTCTATGTGTCAAACTCTATATATTCATAGATGTAAAGAACACTAGTTGAGCCTCTTTTCATTTCACTTACTGGCTCTTCTGTGTGTGTTCTTCAGGTAAACAGCAAAGTGAAACAGATGAATTTTCGAGCCTCAGCCCTGGAGAGCAATCTATCAAAAATCTTCCTGCTGCGAGCCAAATGTAAACATCATTATTTTAAAAGTAGAAAGTATGAGCCTGTGCCCTTTGGCCTGTTCCTTCATGTTAAGTTGCCCTTTTTTTTCCCATCAAATAGTTTGACATCTAATAGATGCTCATGTATAAGCCCGCGGCCTACATTGAAATATATCAGAGGCAAAATGAAAGTGATGTCAGAAAGTCATCCATCACCACTCGTACTGTGAAGTCAGCAGTTAGATATCTTTCTGCAGCATCCAGAGATGTTTTACTGAGTGTTTTTACACTGCTATAAATCAAATTGTGAAATTTTTATTCCCAGTTGGAGGGATGTTGAACTTGGCCTCCTCTTGCATATTGCCGTCTGCTGTGATTGCATTCATCTTTAATCGAGGTTGGAGAGCGCAGAGGCTCAGCGGCTCCTCGTAATGTTGATATGATGGCATATTTCACCAGCTGATGTATGAAAATCTGCTGTTTTATGAAGTATATAACATCTCGTGCCTCTATTTCGAAGTGAGGGATCGCTCTTCTGTGTAATGGCGGTACTGCTACATGTATATTGAATGTGAGGAGGAATACAACTATTTGAGTAAAGTGGTGGGGAAGGTCGATATTTGAATGGTCTTAAACATGTACAATTTTAGGCAATGTATTTTTTTTTACAGTTACTGATTATATTTTGTCATTGAATAAGAGGTGGAAGCAGTACCCAGATCTTTTAAAGGGGTCCTGATGTGCGTTTTGGTGTTTTCACTTTCCTGTGGACTCCTTTGTTTACTTATTGAACATAGTGACATCTCTATGTAACACTTGCGCTTCTATTGGATAGCGCTTTAACACATTGTACATGAACAAATTGTCTTTAAGCAGTTGACCGTCCAGCTAACCAATCAGAGCAGACTGGGCTCTGGTTACAGACAGAGGTTGAAAAGAGGTGCTGCAGCACAGGCAGTATGAGAAAAATAAAGAGCTTTTTGAACATTAAAGTATGGAGACATGTCCCAGTAGAGACATACTAATATCCCATTTTAGTATGTCGTTTTCAATGCAGTTTTCAATGAGGAAATTAAGCAAAAAGTCTTGCTGAATCCTTTCTCTAATTGCATATTAATATTCATTGAGAAACCAAGTCCCTGACGGATATAGTGTTGACTTTTTTGTGTCTTTTTCACCATTTCACTCTTTCATCCGACAAAATGTAACTGCATCCTTCAATCCTTCAGCAGGATTAAGCCGTCAGGTCGTCTGTTGGCTCACGGGAACAAAAGGTGTCTTTGAAGACAGTGGCCTGTATAACACGTTAATGATACTGTTGTCACACACGGCGTTAATCCACTTAATGGGTCAGGTAGAAGGTCCAGCGTCCCTCTGGAGTTTCATTCCAGGCTGCCACAGATAAAACACTGTTTAACCGTTGGGTTAACTTTGCTTTTTTTATTCATAAATGTGCCAGATGAAGGTGATCAGGAAGCCTCCCCTGGGAGAAGTTATCTTTTCCGACCCGCCGTACTTCCACTGTTGCAGCTCGATGGATTAGGCAGGCGGAGGAGGGCTTCCTGCTTTTGCATTTTTTCCCATTGCGATATGAAATTCTGTAGACAGAGCTGACAAGAGAACGAAGGGTAGAGAAAAGGCTCCTCGATAAGAAACGACACCCTGCACACACATATAACTGTCAGTGTTTGGAGTCGCAGGAAATGCATGTTTGCTCAGTTCAATAGGTGTCATTTACACTGGGGAGACGCTGGGGACATTTCCTCAACTCTTTCTGAAATGGCTGATTCTGTCACAATAAATATTTGCACACCAAGAAAACGTATTTCAATGAATAAAGCCATTCATTAAAATAATTCCTCATTTTGGGATGAATAAGTTTATCTAATCGAATCATTCACGCCTTGATCCCACCTCCAGACTCACACACACACACACTCACACACACACACACACACACACACGCACACACACACACTCATATTTAAACATGAATCTCTCTTTCTTATCCTTGTTATTATCTGCTCACACATTATTTAGCGGTCACTTATTCAAATCAAAGTCAAAGTATATTTATTTAACCCAATATCACACATTTTACATTTGTCTCGGTGGACTTTACAATTTGTACAGAATATGGATATGACACCCTCTGTCCTTGGACCCTCACATCAGACAAGACAAAACTTCCAAAGAAACCCCGCAGTTAATGGGAGAAATGTTAGAATCCCTCTCCCATGACGGACAGACGTGCAATAGATGTTGTGTGTAAAATAAAAAGATAATACATTTACAACATAGGTAGTCCAAATGTTCCATAGGTAGTCCAGATGTTTGGACTGCAGTGGCCTCCATTTTTACTTCAGTCAGTTACGTCAGTTCAGACCAGTTCACACTAGAATCTGACAGTTGGCCACACTAAAAGAAATACAGCCAAACAAAGAAATCTTATTTAAGCCATGGGCGGTTCTAGGTGGAAAAGTTGCGCTGAGCTTTGACACCTCTGTGGCCCCCCTTCAAAATACATTTTTATGATAATATAATATAATGATAGTGTTAACTTTGGCCAAAAGTAACATGAATGTCTTTTTTTCCCTTTTTCTTGTGGGAGAGAAACTTGTGGATTTCAGCTCAAAAACCTCTACAAGAAGAAGTTTCTGATTACACAAAAAAATGACAATCAAAATGTCTCAAAATCTCTAATTTTCACAACAGAAATATAGTTTGACTGAGGACACGGGGTACACTGTCTTGCCATAGCCTGCTTCATTTTCCAATCTTGGAAAAAACAAAGAAGCTAATTAAAAAAAAAGCCAAATCAACACAATATCTTCTAACAACCAAAACAAATCACAAGTCTCTCAAAGCAGCAGACACTTTGACAAATTAATGAACAACACGCACTGATACGGTCGGTGGGATTCACAGTTTGAGCTGTATTAGCTTCACAAAGTGACAGAATTAATGGACAATATGTGCAAATTTCACTCCAATAACACTGCTGTCATGCATTAAAGTAACACTGTTATTTGACCAGAAGCAAATCTAGCAGTAATTCTCTGTGGAGCTCATTTGAAGCCTTTAGTTTAGCGCGACATTTTCTCAACTATCTTCTCCGTGCCCTCTGGTGCTGCACTGATCTTTTCATACACACTCGCGGCAGTCTGTTCCTCCCACACACACATTTGGACGCTTGTTAAATTCATTTACAGGACCAGAGGGGAGGGCCAGAGAATGGCTAGACATCTATTTCATAAATAAAGACGGCTGTAATCTTCCTGTGTAAAAGCCTCAACCTGAATTAAATAATTAAGTATACGGGCAGCCAAGGTTAATGCGAGGACAGAGGCTCGTCAAATATGGGAATTTAACCGCACACATCTAGAAAAATACTTCATAATGCACTCACTATGCACATACTTACTGTACTTATGTATTGTAGCCTATTTGCACTGCCTCACAGGATATATTTTAGGTTTAATTAAAAGCTGCTGTGCACAACTTAATATATTGTGTACACTATGCTTATCTGTTTCTGTTAGTAGATAGGTATATTGGAGAGTATTCTCAATTTTTCTGTATTTTTTATAGTGTAAAAATAATCTATCTATCTATCTACCTATCTACCTACCTATCTATCTATCTATCCATCTATCTATCTATCTATCTATCTACCTCTCTCTCTCTCTCTACCTATCTATCTATCTATCTATCTATCTATCTATCTATCTACCTCTCTCTCTCTCTCTCTCTACCTATCTATCTATCTATCTATCATAGTTACAGGATAATTAAATACATGTCGTCTGTTTTTCACCTGCTTTCTTTTCAAGTGTGTAGAATCAAAGTAAAAAGAGGATCCAGGGGTGAGAGTGGATTGGGTTTTTAATCAAAGTGAGATTATTTCATCTGATTTATCATATAACCCTGGATTTCAGGATAGAGTTCCCCCTCCTCTCATAATATTTCATTATTATCAGCCTTCATGCCAATGCATAATCAGCCGACCTTTATTCTAAACTAGCCCGCAGATAAAATCCGTGTTGAGTATTGACGGCGCCGGCGCTGAGCTTTATCAAATCAATAGAAAGGCAATTTGAGATAGAGAAGAAAGACAGAGATTAACAAGTCTTCACGGAGAGATTTCTATCTTTTGTGACACCTGATATTAACAGAGAGGCAGATGTCAGAATAAAACTACATTCTGGTAAACACGCATTCCTCCAATCTGAATTATTTACCATGCTACGTCTAACATGCATGGCCTTGAAGACAGACCTCCCTCAGCTGTTGAACTGATTTATTACGGTTCAGCTTGTACTTTATTGTCTCCCTGATGAAGTCTGTACAGAGTTTGCATGCAACAAGGTTAAGAACGAGCTTATACTCTTGTGGAAGCTGCTTCACATTCAAATAAGCCACTTTTTTATACTCCATAATGTAAACCTTGCATAATGTAAACATTTTTGCTCAATTAATACCTTTTTTGGAACTTTCTCCACTTTAAATTATGATATTCTGCACATTTTTCAGGGTCATTTGTCTCATCTTATTGTATTTTTGCTATATTTACATTTATTTTAAACACTTTAAACATTTTGTATTACTTTTTAAAACAAATTAATTGTTTATTTGGTTATTTTTTACATCTGAATTCCTAATACTGCTTTTATGTATGCACCATTATACATGCTCTCATTTCAAGTATTTTACCATGAACAAAACTTTACGTGTCCAAGGTTGTTTTTTTTTGGCATAAATACCAATATGTTTGATCATTTCAGGAGAAAGTATTGTAAATTCTCACTTTGACGACATCTCTTTGGTTATAACGGATTGCCTAAAACAGGTTTCCTTCCAAACATATTTTTCGAATGTGGTTTCGTGACATATCATTTTATAGACACCAGCTTATTCCAGGTGAGGACAGTCTCCAGTGAAAACACAACCACTGGTGCGACTTCACGATTATTGCCTAAAAATTAGTGATGCTTCGCAGGCGTTACACAGCCTCTGCGCTCAAACTGCACGCTCCACTGATCCGACAGTAAAGAGATGCAGCTGTGCACAATCACACCTTGTCACAAACTGACGCATTTACCTTCATGTCTGTTATTATCACATTGTGGCATGGCGGCACACTTCAGTTCATCCGGATAGTGATGCACATCCATATGAGCGTGGGCGCACACACAGGGTATTTTACAGGTGTGTGTGTGTGTGTGTGTGTGTGTGTGTGTGTGTGTGTGTGTGTGTGTGTGTGTGTGTGTGTGTGTGTGTGTGTGTGTGTGTGTGTGTGTGTGTGTGTGTGTGTGTGTGTGTGTGTGTGTGTGTGTGTGTGTGTGAAGATGTGAACCACACTGACACAATGTGTGACACTTCACTGGTCGTAGTAATTAACAGTTTGACCTCTCTGAGCTGCAGGTTCATAGGTGCACCTGCTTTAAAAAAACTCCCTTTAATTATACTGGAAATGTCTTGACATGTTTTTGTGGAAATTAGACAAATAAACCTAAAGAATTCAACATATTTTGCATGAAAAAAATCTATGGCTTGTCCAACATTTGGGTGTTTGGGCATAAATACACTTGTGATTTGATACTGTAAGGAGAAAATATTCTAAATTCAGCTTGTTATAATGACAACCAGTTTATTTGAGTTTGCAAAGTGTTGGTTTGTGCTTCGAGGGATTGTACACATGAGGATTAAAGAGGATTTGGCAATGGATGACAGTCGACTTTTATAAAGTTATGATCCAATGTGTGTGTGTGTGTGTGTGTGTGTGTGTGTGTGTGTGTGTGTGTGTGTGTGTGTGTGTGTGTGTGTGTGTGTGGTGTGTGTGTGTGTGTGTGTGTGTGTAGTGATGCCTCCTGAAGGTACAGTAAGTCTAGTATTTGGAGTGCATAACTTTACATAATTTCGACACTTGATTTGTTTCCTGTGGCTTAAGAAATAAATATGACAGAATCCACTGTGCTACTTTCTTCAATTGTTGGTGATTTACTGCAATACTGTAAGCACATCTTACATCTATTATTAAATTATGACGATTTATTGACAGAGAAAATAAGGTTTTCAAGTCTGTTTGTCCTATTTTCCCATTTGTTTGTCAGGAGTATAACGGGAAAAAACGAGTGGCCTGATTGTCATGAAAGTTGGTAGTGTGGTAGTATTGGTCATTAAATGTTCAGACTTACAGGGTGGATTCACGAATTACTGTACCTTCATTGACATTGCAAATAGGGCATTTGTGCTCCTTTGGTGTAGTGTTGTAATTATCTGAAGAATTAGTTCCTGACTGGATATTTATGTGAACGTCTCTTCAAGCTGGAACTAAGTAGGAACAAAAAAAGTGCTGACTTTAAAGCTGTCGAAGTGAGAAACTCTCAACACTCTCATCTCTTCATTCTCTGCAGACACAATGTCAGGAAAGTCACAGTTAGATTGGCACTGCTCCAGTTCAATCATCAGTACAAAAGATTAACAAAATGCTTCAGAAAATACCTGACTCTTTGATTAAAAAGTCAGAGATAGGAGTGGACAACGGTTTCAGACAGAGGTGTGCAGCATATCTGTAAATAAAGCACCGTGTTTTGTTCCAACTTGTCAAAAAAATAAAAGATGTTTAATTTGAATAAGAGTGTAGAAGGGGTGGAAGTCATGCATTTAAATAGGTATTATTATTCCAGTTGAGACAGGATCTTCTTCGGTTTATCTGACAGTGGCTTTATTAAACAAACATCCTTTTACAATAGTAAACAGGTTTCACTGTGCTGTCATAATTGAATTATATTAAAACATACCCGGCTGCTCTGTTGTTGTCATTACATTTCTAAAAAAAAGTTCCCATGTCAAAATTCTCGTGTTTCCAGTACACATGGGTAGCTCTAAATGAACATGAACTCTTTCTAAAAGACATTAAGTTGTTTCTGCGTTGTGGTACGTTTTATTTCTCATTAACATGCAAATGTGTGCAGTCATGAGCTCCGAGATATAATCATTTCCTCTGTAGGTGCAGGCAGTGCTGGTGGGGAAGTTTCTCTCGTGTCTCACTCTATAACCCCTGGTGTCAAAATCAGATTAGATTGTAAAGAGCGCAGATCCGGGTGCTCAACACTTTTCAAATGTTGCGACAGCGGAGGTCAAAACCCCACTCTTTCAAACATCAGACATTAAATCAGCTCTGAGGTTAAAAGCAGAAAAAAGAAATCGCCTTTTTCAGAACCTGTCATCCCCCATGAGAATTGTCCACTCTAATGAGAGGAAGATAATGGGACATGGGAGCAAAAACATCCAATCTAATTGTTCATTCAAGCGCTGAATAAGCAGACAAATGAACACTTTTGTCTCTAGACACACTTCGTCCCTCCGATGACAGTAATATGTTCGTAGTGTGAACACATTTACAAATACTGGTTTGGTTTTTTTAATTGTTTTGTGAGTCATCTAGATTTGAGTCACTAAGGTCCTGGATGCTCTAATTTGATGACTCACATTCCTAATGCCAGTGCACCGTTAGGATTGAAGTCAACTCAAGTGGGAAAGCACACAACCTGGCCCCAATAAAAAACAAATAGTCTTATCTGGCAAAAGCAAATAAGCTTTTCAGCTCATTAAAAACCAGCCCAGTCTCACAAAGAAACGTGTAATAGCTACGTTGGTCCACTGGGCAAAACGTAGTTTATTCTCAAATAACCCTCTCAAGACGTGACATGGATACAATATTTTTTCCAATTCATTTCTAACGACCAGTGTCCATGTCACGTGATCGCAAACTTTCCCAGTGAGAAAAAAAACATGGCGGACACCTGATTTATTGTTAGTGGAAAATCCTAAATTGTAGGATAGTTGGGCCGTTATAATGCTTTTTGATTACATTTTCTAGGGAGAAGTTTATATTGTACTTTTAGAATATACGTCCAGTGGATGTGTAGGATCTATAGTTTGATAGATACTACGAAGATTATTTGAGCTCCGTGTTTCTTTTTACAAAATATTGTATCCATGTCACGTCTTGAGAGGGTTATTTGTGAATATTCTACGTTTTGCCCTGTTGACCAACGTAGCTATTACACGTTTTTTTGTGAGACTGGGTTGTTAAAAACCCAATGTGCCTATTATATCTGTCCACAGTCGCTCTCAATGTGTGAGTACAAACTCCTTCTTGGCATTATGTGCAGTGGACTAAAGTAGGCCTTACTGTTTTCTGGTTTCTATGAGACGTAAAGACCCGTATGTTTGGTTGTTTATTGACGTTCAGGTAGCATCTAATTGTTGGATTGTTCCTTTTAACTTCATTGGATTGTGACATATGAAGTACTTTAGTCTAGGGCTCAAAAACTTCAAGTCTGAGACCATTAAGTGCTCAGTCTAGAAATGTAGTGACTAACTTGTGAAGGCCTTGACTTTTAACGGTTGTTCCTACACACTGTATTTTAGACCTTATAAATAGCCCTGAAGGTCCGATTCAAGCAGTACACTTTAAATATAAATAGGCATACACAAAATGGAAAAATACCATTTGTAGTTGGAACAACAGTCCTGCAGCTAGAAGGTAAGGAGGACTTTTGCTGGAGTGTTGTTCAAACATGAAAGAAATTCTCAACTCAAAGTTCGTAACGTTTCTGTTTAAGTGCTGATATTTGAAGGGCTGTTTCTCAATAGGTGTACTTACAAAAGTTGTTTACATGATTCACATATGACCTTCACGCTCCTGCAGTACTGTATCTCTGGGCGCAGAAACTCGACTCATGGAGATTCAAAGATAAAAACAAACTCTCAGTGCAGAGAAACTTCTGACAGCTGCTGAATCAGAAGGACAGGATGGGCATCTGGACACGTTGCATCATTTATGACATGTTGAATAAAACACCACCTGGTAATCAGCCCGGAGGCTACTTGTGTGCAGACTATGGTATAGAATCCATTTTTCTTACCTACTGCCAACAAAGAAAAAACGATATTGAGATAAGCACAGCAATTGAAACACACCGTATACAGTTTTTCTTCATAATCATCCATTATCGAATTCTAATAATTTCCTGCACAGCGATGTAAGAAGCTGTTTAACCTGTTTTGCACGATGCACCCCTTTGCACTCCATTTATGTAATTTCCCTTTGAGCTATTTAGAGCTAATGGCATCCTAATTGCACTCCCATTCCACCTGAGTGAGCCCAAAAAAAGAAATGATGGTGGAGTTCACTGACTGCGCTGATTATTTCTTGAAAGTGTTCATGCCTGAGTTATAACTGGCTACTGATCAATATGATAGGAAAGTAGAACATGAAGAAGGGTTAAGGATAATTTAAGATCTTTTAAAGTGTACTGAGTGTGTCTGTATGTGTACAGATGTACCCATTCTATGTTATTTGTATTTACTTGCACTATTTTATCAGTTGTATTTGTTCTATGTCCTATATATATGTTGCACTGTTGCAGGAGCCTGGGACCTACGTTTTTCATTGACATATCTACACTGTAGCTAACGTACAAATGACAATAAAGCCTTGAATCTTGAGGATTGCATTGATGTGTAGTTATCTCTCAGCAGTGCGGGGGTGACTGCTCGGTCAGTAGGATGTACCTCTGCAGTTTAGCCTGGAGGGAAGTAATGGAGCTTCCTGTGACGGAAACTTCTGGAGCAATGGAGACTTTGATGGCAAACACTGACGGTTTATTTGGAGCTTCGGCCGGAGAATTCACAAGACATGTGCCAAACCCAATTCTGAAGATCTCTACCCCGGACCCATGTATTTAGCTAGTTCTGAGAGAATAATCAACATAGTGCATAACAAGATAAAGCACTATTATATAACACCTCTATCAACTGATGCCAACAGAGAGATGGATTAGATAGATTAGTACTTTATTGATCCCAAATTGCGAAATGTTTGTGTTGCAGCAGCAAAAAAACAAGGCAATGTACATAAGAGACATTAAAACAGTAGAAATAAACAATCCAAAATATTTCTGAAATAGAAATAAAATAGCTTTAAAAAGTAAAAAATATACATGAGGAAATACAAACGTAGGCAGGAATAAGGAGACAAAACACTGAGAGCACTGCAGCCCAAAGTTTCAGGCCTGTGCTCATGAGGGCAGTCAAAACTGATAAACTGAGTCAAAGTTATGGGCCTATAGGAAAATATTTCCCCAACACTTCCCTTACCGAAGCATTGTGTTTTCCGCTCTGACAGCAGCCATCACTCAGAGAAACCCCCTGTCTTTCTGCTTTTCTCTTCCATCAGCTCTTTAACACAATTATGAGAGCGGCCCATTACTATAAGAAAGGACTGACATGTTTAACAAGCAGATTTGATGTGCCGTCACTTGAAGAACAAACGTGTGAATATGTAAATGAAGCCTCTTCTGCCCCTCTTGACGGTGGTGGAGGCCAAAGGCTGTTTCCTCAATTTACCCATTATGCTCTCAGCACTCTTTGTTCGGAGCCTACTGTCAACTGCTGCCTCTATTTATGCTCTTAGCCAATAATTAGGTCAGGTTAATGTGCTGGACTTAATTCACCATTGTCTGTGGTAAAACATTAGCCACATTAGCAACCTGATGTCTTTTCTGTGACGTTTTACCTTTGCATTGACACATTAACATTTGTGTGTTACTATGGAATCATCGAATGCTGAGGGTACATTTAGGGACATCACTATGTAACACTCATGCCGCTATTGGCTAGCGCTACAACACATTGTACGTGATAAGGGGCGGGACATCTCTAAGCGGTTGTCCAATCACAACAGAGCTCTGGTTTCAGACAGAGGGTGAAAAGAGGTGCTGCAGCACAGGCAGTATGAGAAAAATAAAGAGCTTTTTTAACAATAAAGCATGGAGACATGTCACAGTAGAGACACTACATACTGATATACACCTGAACATCAGCAGGAGAGGACTCTTTAAAGTAGAGACACTACATACTGATATACACCTGAACATCAGCAGGAGAGGACTCTTTAAAGTAGAGACACTACATACTGATATACACCTGAACATCAGCAGGAGAGGACTCTTTAAAGTAGAGACACTACATACTGATATACACCTGAACATCAGCAGGAGAGGACTCTTTAAAGTAGAGACACTACATACTGATATACACCTGAACATCAGCAGGAGAGGACTCTTTAAAGTAGAGACACTACATACTGATATACACCTGAACATCAGCAGGAGAGGACTCTTTAAAGTAGAGACACTACATACTGATATACACCTGAACATCAGCAGGAGAGGACTCTTTAAAGTAGAGACACTACATACTGATATACACCTGAACATCAGCAGGAGAGGACTCTTTAAAGTAGAGACACTACATACTGATATACACCTGAACATCAGCAGGAGAGGACTCTTTAAAGTAGAGACACTACATACTGATATACACCTGAACATCAGCAGGAGAGGACTCTTTAAAGTAGAGACACTACATACTGATATACACCTGAACATCAGCAGGAGAGGACTCTTTAAAGTAGAGACACTACATACTGATATAAACCTGAACATCAGCAGGAGAGGACTCTTTAAAGTAGAGACACTACATACTGATATACACCTGAACATCAGCAGGAGAGGACTCTTTAAAGTAGAGACACTACATACTGATATACACCTGAACATCAGCAGGAGAGGACTCTTTAAAGTAGAGACACTACATACTGATATACACCTGAACATCAGCAGGAGAGGACTCTTTAAAGTAGAGACACTACATACTGATATACACCTGAACATCAGCAGGAGAGGACTCTTTAAAGTAGAGACACTTCATACAGATATACACCTGAACATCAGCAGGAGAGGACTCTTTAAAGTAGAGACACTACATACTGATATACACCTGAACATCAGCAGGAGAGGACTCTTTAAAGTAGAGACACTACATACTGATATACACCTGAACATCAGCAGGAGAGGACTCTTTAAAGTAGAGAGACTACATACTGATAAACACCTGAACATCAGCAGGAGAGGACTCTTTAAAGTAGAGACACTACATACTGATATACACCTGAACATCAGCAGGAGAGGACTCTTTAAAGTAGAGACACTACATACTGATAAACACCTGAACATCAGCAGGAGAGGACTCTTTAAAGTAGAGACACTACATACTGATATACACCTGAACATCAGCAGGAGAGGACTCTTTAAAGTAGAGACACTACATACTGATATACACCTGAACTTTTCCAGAATATGTCCTCCTTAAAAAAGAACACACAACTTATGTAGTCAAGGATGGAAGTCTTTATTTTTCTCACAACTTCTACACCCAGCGAATAGCCCAAGAAAGCTCTGAATCAAACCATGCCACAATGAGGGCAATAACATTACTAGTCATAGCACATCGCGTTTTGCCACGTTACGCTCCAGATGGACGATATAAAAAGTCAGGTCAAAAAGCACGACCTGATCTTCAAGCAGGTTGCAGTGATGTCGAACCGACAACATCAAACCCCCTTTCTTCCCTTTCATAAGTCTATGTTATAAAAGAGACTGAACTTATGCATTTTAGTTCACATTTTTGCTTTATGTTACTTTATAATTTCTGCATTCAGCTGTATCCCGCTACTTAAACCACAAGTTACATATATAGACTTTTCTGCACAGTTTCTATTATTTTCTGTTTCTATAATATTCTATTTTATTGTTTACTTGTACTATTTGATCAGTTTTATTGTGTTGCATTGTTGGAGGAGCCTGTGACCTAAGATTTTCATGCACACATGACAATAAAAGCCTTCAAACTTGAAACTTGAAACATCCATAATCACACTTCCTGTTGCAATAGAGATGCAAATACTTTCTTATCCTTGGCTTATATGCAGACAATCTAGTACATGAATGCATGGTTTGAAAGGTAGGAGTGGAGGAAGTGGAGGTTTCCAAATCACTGAACCATCTGTGTAACTGGAGACATCTGTTTGCAAACACTTGGCATACAGTATGTACAAAATATAAGAGTGAGACAAAATATGACCCACCGCGTTTTTTTTGTGACGAAAAAAGTCATAGGAAATCCATATGTTTCAAGATTTTCAGGCTTTAGCAGAATTACCATTCGCCTGTTTTAAAAAGCACGAGTGCATTCATGCCTGCTTTTCAAAACTGTAAAGTGTTTTTACAGTTGACTTTTAATCAATGACCGCTGCTCACAATGTCCCTCTCTTTGGATGTCACTCAAAAGCCTAAATCCATAACAAACACACAAAAAATGGTCGGCTTCAAACTGTCGCTTCAAGCAAACACTGTGATAATAACGGGTGGAGAATTCCCCCAGCACATAAATCATTCTCCTCCTCGGGAACAAAGTATTTTGTACAATAAATGATGGGGCTGCATTTTAACACTTCCATAACGCTTGTCATCCTTCAATCCCTGGGAGACATCACTTCACCTGATACGCAACAGAATACTCTCTGGAGCATCACCTCATGTTTTTTCCATATTTCAACATATAATGAATTCAATTGACACCGTACTGAACTCTCAATTGTTCTGTTGATGGGTTCACATCAAAGAAAAGAAAGGCTTGTCCCCAGATATGTTAAGTCACTTTGTTTCATAGCAACTCAAGTACAATACTCATAATACTTAAGTATTGCTTTCTCTTCAAGGTAATTGGTAAGAATATTGCGAGCATATTGCTTCGAATGTTAGCTGGTAGCCGCACAAATTGAATTACTCCTCTCACCTTTTCCTGAAAGTCACAGAAATTAGGATTCACAGCAGGACTGGAATGACTCCACTGTCGGAGCAATGACTCCACTCCATTATACTCCTGTAGTTCACAGCACTTTTCCATCATACTGGGCTGCATCCCATAGTTTCGCAGATGGCTCATACGTAGATCTGCAGAGCAAAAGGTGTTACAATCAGCTCCTCCACAAACTGCCTAATATGATCCTGCTGTTGGCCTGAAAAAACAGAGATAAACGCAGGCAGTGTTTTGTAAATCAGGGGTCAGCGGGACCAATGGCACAGAAATAAAAGTTCTTAAGAGTCTTTTGGAAATGTTGAAGTGGCCTCTTGGCGACATGCTGAATGACCTCTTTTAAGGCCCAGACACACCAAACTGACACCAAAGAACACGTCCCGACGGACACGACTGTTGTGTCGCCTCACGTCTCCTGCGTCTTGGCCAACAGTCGCACTGGAACACACCGCAAAGACTTCAGCCGACGGCCAAGTTGCACGTACGAACTGCGCATGCGTGAGTGGCAATAACTCTCCTTACCAGCAGGCGGCGGTAGTGTGTATTCGTCATTCAAAAGAGGCAACAACCGGAAGACAGACTGCGTGATACACCGAGAGAAGAAGAACAGACTGCGTGATATAAACAAACAACAAATAGCGTGTGCGTTGGTCTTCGGTTTCTTCATTCCAGATCGCTATGATGAAAAATAAACTCTTGCGTCCAGCTGAGATGAAAATGAAAAAGAATAGCCGTCTGTGTGTGCCTTCTTAATCGTTTGTTTGGGTCCCTCACTTCCGTTTCGCTTTTCATGCACTGATTCGCTAGCTGAACAGCCAATCAGAGTGATTTATTTGACCGACAGCCTTTGGCCGATTGCCAAAAAGGTGTCGCCACGGCCGAAAAGACACGTAGGGCGACACGATGCTCATCGACGGCCAGACATCTATCGGCCCGGTGTGTCTGGGCCTTTGCACCCATTGGCAGGTGCATGACTTGTAACTTACCATCGTTTTTTAGCCGATAAACAAGGTTTGTGGAAGGTTGGGTTAATGATTCCAACAGATAATAATAATAATAATAATAATAATAATACATGTTATTTATATAGCGTTTTTCCTGGTGCTCAAAGCGCTATACAAGCAAGTGAGGAAGAAAAATAACACCAAAAGTAAAAAGTGCTAAGCTAGGTGGAATAGGGGCAAGGGGTTTGTGGATTTGGAGTTGAAGGCAAGAGTGAAAAGGTGAGTTTTGAGGGATTTTTTAGATGAGAGTTGAGAACATTCGCTGGCATTTGACTGGCAGTAAATACAAATTCAGAGGTTTGCGTCGATCACATCAGAAACCGAGCAATTTGTTATCTACAAAGAGCATAGTTACGTTTTTCAGACACGCAACAATTACATAATGTTATTGGAGAACGATGATCAGCGTCGATTTATGGTTTATTTAAATAAGTAGGGGGTCGATGTCCGGTCAGTCTGCTGGTGGATGAATGGCAGGAAGCAGGCTAACACTGAAACTGGTATTTCCTTTGCTTGTCAATGTTGATTGTAATTCAGCATCTACAGTCCCTACTTGAACTTTTAACATTTCACATGTTTGCTTTGATGATTGACGTGAGCCTCATTAACATCATAGTTTAGCTGTGATGAAGTGTTTCCCACGGACGTACATGATTGACTGTCTGGGTCCCATTTATGTCCGTCATCACTGTGGAGGAAAGTAAAGAAAATCATAACTTTGGATCTCTTTTTTTGTTTTGTTTGACGGGCAAAATACGACACAGCAGCTTTTAGGAATGAAAAAACTTTTTTTTTCGCTCAGCGTTGATTCTTTGTTTGTTGTAGATTTTGACGCAGCCTTCTTGTGTTGTGCTTTTCATATATTATTATAATGTCCCTATTATGGGAGAATTTTTTTTAAATGTTGCTATGCATGGTGCTATTTAGATCCCTTGGAGATCTCCATTCAAATATGGTTTCATAATAAACATATTAACTTATGTTATACACTGATTAACAAACGTGTAAATGAGTTCATGGATGGACAAACTCTGCCTTTTTTTGTTGTAAATTAATGCTTTTTACTTTGCCTTTCCTTTGTCCCAACCTATTGGCTGATTAAATCTGCCTGATAACCGATTAGCAGAGAAAAGAAAGGGGACACGACACCACCTCTTTCAAAGTAGAATACTGCTAATTTAAAAGCACATATTAAAAAATTGGTGGGCCGGTTTCCTGGCTTCAGAGTCGCTGTACAGATCCTTGATTATTTTCAGCAATTCAACCCGATCTGATGGTGCTCAGCAGCTGCTATTAGGGAAACAATCGACAAATTAAAGCTTTGTAGGTCAAGAATATGGACATCATTACCTTGTGCCAGAGCCACAATCAATCCTGGCCCACAAAAAACTGTCACGAACACAATGTCAGACTTAGTAACAAAGATGAACAATCAGTCTGATTATCCAGCCAAGATCAGAGTGGTGGGTTGGAAATGCAAATGCTCAGGAAATGTGATATTAATATCCATATTGGCTTACATTAGGTGTGTTGTGCACAAAGCTGGAGGATCATGTGAGTAGGATGAAGGGCTTTGTAAAGGAAATGGCATTGTGCCTGTCATAAAATGTATCAAAGAAGTGTATTTAGTGTGACTTCACCCATTGGTTTATGGACTTTAGTTCAGAGCCTTGAGTTTGGCAATTTTGCCCGAAGACATCTTGTTTTTTGGAATGAGAAGTGACAAGAGGTTGGACCTAAAGACAACCAAATGCTGAATCGAACATTGTGAGGCCACCTAAGTGTTACAAATAAATTCAAACGGCGTAAAAGAAACTGTGAAAGGGTTGAAGTTCTAAGACAAAAATGTGGAAAACCCACAGACCGTGGAAGCAACCTGCCACTCAAAAGTTAGCCCCGCTCGGATGAATATCTTGTGCTTAAACTTCTATTTTATTCTAAATGGGACCATCATTTACAAAATGAACATTGTGCTATATTGGAAAAGACTTAAAACTAGAGATTGAAACCATTAATTAGTCAGGAAAATATTTTACATGATAAGTCAAGAAAGAAGTAAGGTAGTTCTCTCAGACTACAATCAGCCTTCTTTTGCCCCTAGAAATTATAAAGATTTGCGTCACTTCGGCATTAGCTTGTCAATTTAACCCGTAGGTTGACTCTTGGACTTCATCTTCTCTGTAGATAATAATTATTCATTGAAAATAATCCATGTGAATACACAGCAATTGTTAAGATATTTAAAACTGGACCAAAGTGCCGCATGGACAAACCATCCAGCCACGTGAAAGCTTTAGGTTGATGTGTTAGCAGGAGTAAATAAGTAAGTCATTTTACTATAAGCACTGGTCTTTGTTTGTTTTGCGTATTTCGACTTAAAATATCATTGTGCTGCCAATTTTGGATCCCTAACCCCAACCCTAACCCCAACCCCAACCCTAACCCATGGCATTTAACATGTTTTAAGTTATTTTAAAGATTTGTGTTGACAAAGAAGTCTTGCTCGGTGAAGAAACATAATTGGTACCAAGTCACAAAACAAGAATTTTCCCATTTGATAAGTTCATGTTTTCCAGGACATTCTGGAAAACGTGGTATTTCAGAACAAAAGATCGAGCAAATGATCTTGATGCCTCACTGGGCAAGTAGCAAACTGTGAGCGTACACAGTGACTGTATTCCCAGGGAAGAACTCTATAAAACTAAACCCATTCATCACGGACCACAACATCAACACGCTGGGCAGCAAAATTAATGTTTTCTTTGTTTTTTGACGGTGGTTTCTCTGGAGCATTGAGTCATTGCTGTTTACGAGGACACAAACGACTCAAATCACAAACAGATACTTATTCCCAAACTTTGGGGATTTAACCTTTTTGAAGCTAATTAACTATTGACACAGTCTATTTATGTTGTATTAATGATGATGGAGATCCTTGTTTGAACCCCGAATGTGGCATGATGGATAAATCGTTTAACCTTGTAATTCATGCATTAACTAAACCTAATGTTAACCTTAATATTACACGACTATTTAACTAATTGCACTGGCTGTCAAGGAGTTCATGCCTGGAAAAACTAGCTGATTAAATCTGCCTAATTAACCATTAGAAGAGAAAAAAGAGGGACACACTCCTGATTCATTCATAATTCATACTGTAGCCAAGTTAGTGTGAAAATACAAAGATATAAAACAAATATTGGGCTAATTCCCTGGCCTCTGAGTCGCTGTAGATACCCCTGATTATTTTCAGCGATTAAACTCAATCTGATTTGTTTCTGGAAGGGTTGAAAAAGGGCCAATAAAAGGGCTTTCATTATTGTTCTTACTAATTCCCTCTACTGCCATAAAACTGAGACGGATCGATTGTCTGTTAATTTGGAAACTCTTTCATTAACTTTAGAATAACGAGAGGGAACATTACCTCTGGTGTGCAGCTTAATGATTTGTTTGAGAGAACTGTAACTCAGAGACCAAAGATCCTTTCATTCCTCACAGCTGTCAAACTTTCCCCAATACCTCATTCACACCAACGGTGTTTCAGGGCCGGTTCGGAGCTGGAGCTTGAAAAGCACCGGGTTTTCCTGTTCACACCGCAGCGGAGCCGCCTCTTAGCTCCGGAATCCGGTTCGTTTCAAGCACCAAAAAATTGTCCGGCTAGAGCAAAAGCACCGCATACGTCACGCTTACGTCGAGGCGGGGGCAGGGACCTACGGAATCGGAATCGTCGTTGAAGTTGATGATTACGATTGTAAAGCAGTTTTGAATGTAGCATGTAACTACTGTAAAGTTGGTAGTAAAGTCGTCCCATTTCTTCCATTTCTTTTCGACAGAGTAAAACCAAAACGAGTAGCGCTTCAACACAATCGGCCATTGTTGTTGTTGTCGGTGTAAGCTGTGAGGGGTTTCCACGCGGTTTGGCTTTATCAAGCAGGCACGCAAATGGTTACGTCATGACGCAAACGATGACGCAATGATGCAGCACCAGTCGGACTCTGGGCGGTGTGAAAAGAGCCGGAGCTAAACCGAAGAACCGGTTCTGAACCTGAAAAGCTCTAGCACGGAGCTTGAACCGGAGTTGCGTTGGTGTGAATGAGGTACAAGTGAGACACCAAAGCCTTGACCTTTTGGAGATCCTGTCTGACCTTTCCTAACCTCAAATACTCTGGTCCCATTGGAGCAACCTCCGCTTCAAACACCTGTTACACAGCTGAGCTCTGTTCATTCAAGGTTTCATCATTGTGCCATTGACATGTTTTGATTAGATTTATTTCGAATGAGTAAAACAATAATACAAAAATGTAACATGAGAATTATTAAACAATACAAAATGAATCAGTGTCAAATTGATATGCAAAAATATTACTGACTCTAAGTTATATATAAACAAATAATCTACTTAATTACACATCCGAAAAGGGGTGGGAAGAAGTGTACACTTATTTAATCCCAGCCCTTCTCCCAAAAACTCAATTACTGACATATTTTTTTTTCTTTTCTTAAAGAAATACATTTGTCGTTGGAAAACAATAAAACAAAACAAAACAAATAAACAAACACATACATAGCAGAGGTAAGTTATATTCAAGAAAAGATAAAATAACAATCCGAATAAATAAATCTAATCAAATCAAGTTTTATTTATATAGCACATTTTTAAAACGATTTTTGCTAAATAAATAAACTGACACCAGTTATGATTAAACAACGTCATCTTGTTAAAATCGTGTCTTCATACCTTTTTTTAAACAGTTTTAAGTTCGGACATCCCTTGAGCTCCTCAAATTACATTTATATTGTAATATAGAAGACAGTTCACCCAGGACAAGAGACAACATCAGTTGTTTCAGGAAACGCCCCAAAGCAACATATGTTTGGTAATAACGATGGGACCAATGGAGGAGGTCGTTGTAGGGATCAAGGAAATGTCAGACTTTGCAACAGCTGTCTTCTGTTTCTGAACAACAGTTTATATATATATTAATATATATACACTAACCCTAAGCATGATTACACTTGTTACCAAACCTTAAGCACAAGTTTGATACTATACCATGACAATAGATATGTTCTAAGCCTAATGAATGAGTTATAATAACCCAAATCTGAATATCTTTCCTCGACCTATCAGTGTTTTCTTTCTGTTGAAACTAACCAAAGAGTGTCATATCATGAAACAGATTCATTTTTTTATAGCGATTTGTAAAGTCTTTGGATAAATGATTGTGTCTTGTCGATAGATGGGTTAAAATACACTTGTTTATATTGCTCCAGAGTAGTGTCAAATGTTATCTTAGTCTTAGCCCTTTGTCAAATGTCATTTTTTTAGAATATCTTTGCAAGTTTAGGTTGATTAAAATGTGTACTTTCATCTTTTAGTCTAGTTTTTAGTTAAGTTAGTTAGCTAGGAGGTAAAGCATGGAGGAAGTGATTCTGTCAGTAGCCATAAGTACAATTATAAATTAATAAACCAATGTCGTTTTCACTGCCCATGTAAATATAAAAGTGTGAAAAAAGCAACAAGTAAAGTGGGTGTTATTTTGTTTCCAACAATGCGATGCTTTAGAACCGGCGAGGCCTTTGGAAGCCCACACGTTTCTTTTTTTATGTTTTTTGGTGGTTGAAATGTTTTCATCCTGACAACATGTCATCAATTCAGGAAATGAGAGTCCCTTGGCATTTTGAAAGGACAAAGCAAGAGATCATACCGTGAATTGTTTCAGTTCACTACTCAGCGATGTAAGATGCAGTGGCCTTTGAGTTAAAAGAAGCGGGGGAAGAGGTTGCTAAGGAGACAAATGGAACTCAAATTATAATTTAGATGTCAAGAAAATACTCTATGTCAACATCCATAAACATCATCTGTTTGCATCTTGCAAATTATTTATCTAATATATCATATTCAATTTACTTGTATATAGATTCTACTTGCACTATTTCTATTTTATGTGTGTTTACTTGCACATCTCAAAACATTCTATTGCACTATTTTATCTTTTTTTATTTGTTTTATGTCCTATACTGTATATATTTATGTTGCACTGTGGAGGAGCCCGTGACTTAAAGGTCACCTATGCAAAATCCACTTTTTCACGTCTTCTCTACATCAACATGTGTTCCCTCTTCCTCATGTCTCTTCTACATCAACATGTGTCCCCTCTTCCTCATGTCTCTTCTTCATCAACATGTGTCCCCTCTTCCTCATGTCTCCTCTACATCAACATGTGTCCCCTCTTCTTCATGTCTCTTCTACATCAACATGTGTCCCCTCTTCCTCATGTCTCTTCTTCATCAACATGTGTCCCCTCTTCTTCATTTCTCTTCTACATCAACATGTGTCCCCTCTTCTTCATGTCTCTTCTACATCAACATGTGTCCCCTCTTCCTCATGTCTCTTCTTCATCAACATGTGTCCCCTCTTCTTCATGTCTCTTCTACATCAACATGTGTCCCCTCTTCTTCATGTCTCTTCTACATCAACATGTGTCCCCTCTTCTTCATGTCTCTTCTACATCAACATGTGTCCCCTCTTCTTCATGTCTCTTCTACATCAACATGTGTCCCCTCTTCTTCATGTCTCTTCTACATCAACATGTGTCCCCTCTGTGTAAAGAGACTCTGAAAGTTTCAGGAACAAAGATTCTCTCTCTTTTTCTCCTGATCCATTTCTATAAAAACCTGTCTGAAAATGAGCTGATCAGACTTTGGCCACTTTATGATGTCATAACGATTTTTTGTCTCGTGTAACCATTAGCCAATCAGCAACCAAGGTAACCCCCCCCCCACCTTATCACCTGAATCTCCTCTAGAGAACCATTGTGTTCTTTTTAACCAAATCTCTCTCAGAGGGGCGTGGGGAGGGGCTCCTTATTTTCATCTAAAGTAACAGACAGAGAAACAGCACTTTGGAAACAGGGCTGAAACAGAGGGGATTATGGGATGCTGCAATGATCTGTTTGGTATTCGGAGACAAACACTTCAGAGACATGTTTTGTATATAACTGAGACCTATAATATATTGATGAAAAACAGTATAATAGGGGACCGTTAAGTTTTTCATTGACATATCTACACTGTCGCTAAATGTACACATGACAATAAAGCCTTGAATCTTGAATCTGAGCAGTGCCATCAATGCTGGATACAGATTCATAATTAATTGAAAACCAAACTTAGTAACTTAGTAACTTAGATATTTGAATCAGTTTCTTCCATCTTTAATTTCAAATTCAAAAAGGCCAGCCCAGTCTCATAAAAAAACGTGTAATATCTACGTTGGTCCACAGGGCAAAACGTAGTATATTCAGAAATAACCCTCTCAAGACGTGACATGGATACAATATGTTTTCCTATTCATTTTTAACGACCAGTGTCCGTGTCACGTGATCGCAAACTTTCCCAGTGAGAAAAAAAAAACATGGCGGACACCCGATTTATTTTTAGTGGAAAATCCTAAATTGTAGGATAGTTGGCCGTTATAATGCTTTTTGATTATATTTCTAGCGAGAAGTTTATATTGTACTTTTAGAATCTACGTCCATATGTGTAGGATCTATAGTTTGATAGATATTACGAAGATTATTTGAGCTCCATGTTTTTTTTACAAAATATTGTATCCATGTGAGAGGGTTATTTGTGAATATACTACGTTTTGCCCTGTGGACCAACGTAGCTATTTCACGTTTTTTTGTGAGACTGGGTTGAAAAGGCAGACATGGTTGCAGCAATAAAAAGTGTTTTACTCAACTCCAAAGACTCCATGGTCGCCAATGTTTCAGGATGTGGCTCAAGGAAATGCTTTTATATTGCAGAGATGGAAAAGATTTGCAAATGGAATTACCAAAACGACTTCCTGAATGCTTGGAGGCTGTTTTCTGATTTGGTTTGCTGCTAAACTGTATCTTAAGTCTGTGCAAGCTCTGCCTTATACTGACATACATTCAGACAATACATGTTATTGCTTTAGTTAATTAACTGAAGTTAATTTCTCCCTAGAGTGGTTTTGCTGTAACTTATTTCAGTGTGAAATACTTGCTAGCTGCTTATTTACTTCAATAATGAAACCCACAGTACTGGCCTGCTACTATGCATGAAGAAATGATAAGTATACACAAACTATATTATTCATTCAAGTGAGCCAATATGAAATTGGATCTCAAACAAATAGTAATCAAAATATTTGCAGAAAGGATCATCTTCGTAATTTATGCAGGCCCACTTATGCTTTGTCATTCAAGTCTGTTTCCCACAAATTGAGACAGATTGAGACGCAGAAGCACATTGATTAAATACAAAACAATTTTGTAAATGTCCATTTGTTGAGTGATTATTTCTCTGAAGCTATTATCACACGCCAAGAACGCCATGAGATTTCAGGATTTTTCTTTCAAATGATGAAAGCAAGCAGACACTTTCGCATTTCTTGTATCCCTAGTGAGCTTCTGTGTGTCACTAATTTACTTTCTTTCTCCCTCTGTCTTTACAGCTACATTGGGGACATTGGACTTCAGTTTGCAGTATGACCAGGAGAACAATGCACTGCACTGCAACATCAACAAAGCCAAGGTGAGCCAACATGGTGACGATAAGTGTGACGTTAATTTGCAGCGTCTACATTCAAATCCCAGTGGCTGACTCCATTTAGAGCGTTTTTCCTTGCAATTCAAGGGCATCTGTGACCAAATTCATTTCCAGACACTTTGGTTTTACTGAATGTACTAACATGAAACTAGCATAGCAGTTGATTTAGGCTAGGCAAGGCAAGTTTATTTATATAGCACTTTTCAACACAAGGCAATTCAAAGTGCTTTACAAAAATGAAAGACATTAAGAGCATTAACACATTAGAAACATTAAAAAGCAAAGATAATAAAACATGAATAACTCAGGTACATTAATACAAGTTACAGTTTGTTGAGATGTGACTAGTTCAATTAAAAGTAGCGGCAAAAAGAAAAGTCTTCAGCCTGGATTTAAAAGTAGTCAGAGTTGCGGCGGACCTGCAGGTTTCGTGTAGTTTGTTCCAGATATTTGACAATATCCCAAACCAAATTCTCACATTCCTCGACCCCTTCTTCCTGTGAAATTATAGTTCTTTTGACAGTTTTCTAACCTTTTTATATTCTTTCATCCTTCTCTTTAAATCATTTTGCAGCCTCAGACAACACTTTTTCCTGTTTCACTGTCACCCGAACCCATCTTTTCTTTCAATTCCCAGAATTAGGATTCAACTGAACTGATACCAAAAGTTGCCGCCCAATTGAATGAGTTTTGCTCATTATTCATTATCGACTGTATACAAATCTGTCACTGCCTCGTAAGAAGGCGATAAAAAGCTCATCAATTAAACCAAGTGACAGTTTTTCAATATGTTCTCAAATTCAATAAGACGAAACTCTCAGAAATGAATATTTTTACAGCAGCCCACTATCCTGTCAACCTACACATACTGGCAAAAGGCGACTCGACACATCCCACGATTCTCCCTGTGAGAGAGATATTTACATCTATTTTCATCTCAGAAAGCATTCATTATTTCCGAACCGTATGCTAACAAACACACCAAGAAGGATTATCTTACCAATTGTGTTTCATAGCTCAAAGCAGTGTCAATCAGTAGGTTTTAATCAAAGATCTAATGTGACTTGCTTAGTATAACTGGAAGTGGTGGAGACAAAAACAGAGATAAAAGGAGTAGCATGGGCGATATGTTAAAGTTTGTCAGCCCACCAATGTCCAATTTCGTCATAGGTTGATTACCGCTGGCCTTGACCAACAAATGTAATTTAAAGAGACACATACTAACCAGAAAGAGACTCGAACGACCAAAAGGAAATGTAAAATAAGTACAAATAGAGAGAAAACGTCTACAAAGACACTAAAAAGGACCACAAAGAGACACAAAAACCACAAAGTCATCGATTCTTGATGCTTAAAATGCTTATGATAGGGCTTCTTGCATTCCTTTGATCAGGAGCCCATTCTCTTATAACCTTATATATGCATTTCTATAATGAGGATGCACCATTATATTAGCAAAATAACATGACAAAAATGCCCAAAAAAACAAAAACCTGGGATATACTAAGCTAAGCGAAGATACATTCGTCCAACCGTCAAACCCTATAAAGGAGAGGAATCTTGGACTACCTGTAAAATGTCAAATAGTGAACGAGACCTTAAATTACCTGAACTGAAGACAAGCTTTTATTAAAAACTGGATATTATCAGAGAAGACCTTTATGTTTAATTTCCTCTGGGTGGTTTTAGGGATCTTTCATCACAGTAGTAGAGAGGACCATCTGTTTTGTAATCTGCTGCAGTTTGAGGTGTTAATTTGCCGGAGCTACTGTTTACTCCCTGCACATATGTTTGTGATATATTCAGAAGATAATTTCAATGAGTAGAACAACATGCAGTATCAACCACCGTTTTCTAAGGTGGTTGAGTCTTCCTTCTGGCATCAATCTCATCAAGCACCAAAACGCCAGAGATGGACTTCTTTTGGGGGAAGGAATTGGCAAACACACAAACAGCAAACGCAAAAAAGCTTTGTGTAGCATGTTGTGAAACAAAAAATGGAATTGTGGCACAAACACAGCATGAATATTGACTGTCAGAGTGGTAAATGATGAAAGGATGCTGGTGACACTTACTTCTGATGGATAGCTAGCTTTAGTAATAGATGATGAAATACAGTCGTACAGTTCAGCAGCATCAGACTAGGAGCATTCCTGCTTATTGTAGATCAAACAGTTGGTTATTTACAGGAGGGTTAATTACAGAGAAGAACACTTAGCTTAACGATACCTTGGTTTTCAATCAAATATTTATGGATGTACAGATAGGCAATATCCGGGCCGCTGTGTTGGGCGTCTTACATGGGGAAGACTAATGGGAAATGACGGTAGACCACTCAGCCTTAATTATCTCAGCCAAGACGTCAATGTTTTCTGTTCAGTTTGTCCGTCTGTTTTCCTGTTTGTTGTCGCATTACGGAAAAATTACCGGTCGATTTGTATGGAGCTTGGTGGAAGGGTGTAGCATGGAACAAAGAAGAAGCCTTTACATATTTGAGCTTATCAGACTCACAGGGCAGATGCACAGATTCATTCCACTTCTTTAACATTTTGAGATACAGCTATTTCTGCTGCATTTGTGTAATGTTGACTGAAATTGGAAAATTGTGTTTGAGACTGGGAAAACTCTCATGAAAGTCTCGACACTGAAAAAGTGTCTGTAAATGCTTGAAGTAATAAAATACAAGTCATCTTTGTTTTCAGCGTCCATGTTGACACAACAAACAAACAACATTTGGAAAAACCATATCCAAAATGGGTACATTGAGCCATTCGAGGAGGTCATGAATGCAGCATTGTCCGTGCCATTCTTGTTTATTAAAGTATGACGAGCGCTCAGAGTCAGGTATGGTCAAAAAATAATTATTAGACAAGTCTAAAAATAAATATTTAAGAAGATATAAATGCATACATTTTGCCAAAACTATAAGAAAAAAAGTTGGACATTTTAAGAAGTACCAGTTCTTAAGGGCACCACAATTTATTCATTTTTATGGAGCGATTTTTTATTCTCAAAGACCCTTTACATCTGCAGGGTGAAATTCATAAAACATCCTGTGTTGTGGTTAAGTTAAATTGCATGTAAAGAAAGTTTTTATAGGTTATTAGACATCATCCGTGAATAAATCCCCCAAAGTAACCCTTTTGTTTTCTATCCAGATACTACATTTATTTATTTTTTGTCTACAAGAGCCATCTCTTCCCATATATCCTGAGGCCCTAGATGAGAGCAGATTAATGTTGTTTCTGAATCAATACTGCTCACAGGCTTCCGACGGACAACCAGCTTAGCAATGATAAATTGTTTAATTAATACATAAACCAAAAATCCAGCATATTGGAGGTGGACTGCAATAGCTCCCACCATTTGTACATTTTAATAAAAATCCAATTTTGATTGAATATACATTAAATGTGAGTTCGGGGGAATAGTCTTTTCCAATTCCCTGGGCTGTGTTTGTTGTGATGAAGTGTTGGTTCTGACGTCAGCAGCGATAACTCTTTCTATCCGTCTGCCTGAATATCTGCTCTGGAGGAAAGTGGGCATCAGAGGAGAAGGTCTTGGCAGAAGAGTTGGACAGCAGAGCGGGCATCAGGCCATCTTGATTTATGGCCGTTATTTTCTCTGTTGCTCTGCTGGACTTTGTCTGCTGCTCAGCCAACCGGAGAAAATGCTTTTGCTCCCTCGGATACTGTATATAACCATTTCCATGATTTAATTTCTTTGCTAAATCCCTTATTTCTTTTTCCAGCCATAAATGGGTTTTCTGGTGCTTTTTTTTTGCTGGATTTTCAAAAGCAACTGTGACTGACTGTACCTCAGTTTGGCATTCCTCAGATTTGATAGACCCTGGCTCATGGAGTCAAGGCTTTTATTGTCATTGTGCATACTACAGTGTAGTTATGACAATTACATTCTTAGGTCTTCTTACTTGCACTATTTTTTCAGTTTTTCAGTTTTATTCGGTTGCACTGTTGGAGGAGCCTGTGACCTAACATTTTCATCGTCATAACTTCACTGTAGCTATGTACAAATGACCAATAAAAGCTTTGAACCTTGAACATTGAAGGTCACAGGCTCCTCTAAGGTCGCATTCACACCTAATAGTCCGCTTCTTTGGTGCACACCAGACGACAGTTTGTTACATGGTTTCATTTTTCAGAAGGTTCGGTTTGTGTTCACACGGGCAAAACTCAAACGGACTATAAACTTTAAACACAAGTCATGTGCTCGGAAATGCTGGTCAACAATGGGTCAGACATTAAGGGGGTAAAAACGCAAATCCCGGCAATTTCTACAGGAGCCTCCGCCATGAAGCATTGGCCGGTTATTTTCATGCTGTTAATCTGGAGAGCATATCAACAGCAACATGCGATATAAAACATTATAACATATAATGAGAGACGTTCTGCAGTAAGGAGGGGTTTCACCGACGGCAGGTGGCTCTGACTTTTATGTATAGTTTTTAGTTTGATAGTTGTTTTTACTTTACACGACACTGACGATTTTGAAGACATCCGCGTTCTTGTGACTCGTAAATACTACGCTTCCTATGTTTTGGTGCGGACTGCGTTCACACCAGCGATGAACCGCTCCAGAGTTCACTGCAAGCGTCCGAGACCACCTCTTTTAGCGGACCAGAGTCCGGTTGTTTAGTTCACTTCAGAGGTCTCGGACTGCGTTCACACCGACCCAAACGAACCGCACCAAGCGGGTAAACGCACCGGGGTTCGATTCAACCGGACTATACAAGGCTGGTGTGAATGCGACCTAACAGTGCAACACTGTTTTGTATTTTTCTTTGTTTTATTTGTTGATTTATTCTCTGTCAAAGTGTCTTTGAGTTCTTAGAAAAGCGCTATATAAGTGTCATCTATTATCATCATTAACACAATAAAACAGACACAATTGTGCAAGTAAATACAAATAAATATATAATAGAAATCGCAGAATAGTCTATATACAAGTAATTGGAATATTGATATATACAAGTTGCACAACAGATGAATGTTATGGATGTTCTTCCAAAAGTGCAGGTGCTTAACAGTCTTATCTTCTCTGATCTTGGGATGAAACTGTCCTTTAGGAAGAATAAGTGATGGCTAAACGCTAAATTCTGATATTGGTTTAGTGATAGTAAAGATGCTTCTTGCATCGTTTTTAATTTGTAGCGGTTCGTTTATGCAGTGTTTTTAGTAAATGCTGCACATGGTTTGTCAAGTTGGTCAAGATGTTTCTTCACTTGCATGTGTTTTTGCACATTTGATTTGTTTTATTTGCATTGTTTTTGAGACTGCATCGTGTTCCTTCTTATGAAAGTGTTTTGGGGGCGTTTGCACATGTCGGACATCTTAGTTTTTTAGTTACGAAGCAGTGTTAACTTACAGGTGCAATGTTTTATTATCAGAGCCCGGATGACACTTGTTCAGAAAAATATGTTGTGAATGCAGAAAGAGACAAAATGTCACCAGACAACATAACTAAAAGCAAACAAAAGAGGTCAAGAGAGTGCAAAAGGAAACTGAACTGCATGTACATTCAAAAAGAGTGAAAAAATGTGAGGAATGCAGAGTGGCTTATTTCTTCTTTTCCATTCAATTGCTATTAATCACATTGACTCTTTCAAAATGGAAAACCCATGATTAAAATCCATCATGGCTAATGACACACTAGAAATCTACAAAGAAAGGAAAGCTCAGCAAATTTTGAAAAGAAAAAAAAATCCCCTATTTGTCAAACTGAAATAATGGTTTGGTATTTTTCCACCGTAATAGCTAATAACTTATAAAACACTGATCTTTCATCACTCATTTTGCGAAACAATCATCATAAAGTAGGGCACTTATCATCAATCAAGTCATTAACTACCCAAACTAAAACAGTAGAGGAATATTAATTGTGTTCTTTTGTTTTCAAATGATAAAATATAGTCAATTAATTAATTTCTCCAAAGCACTCATTCTCCTCTGCTTCCTCCAACTTGGCTAATTGCTGATGTGCACACTGCACACTAATTTCTGTTTTTCTATAATTAATTAAAACTCTTCTCTTATTTGAAGCTGGCAACTTGTTGAATGCCCTGTTGTATCTCTTGTAAACAAGCTATGGACACTGTTGGCCTCAGTTTTCTGTATCTTTACAACAGCTCACCAACTAAAGGTTTTTCTAACACCCTGATGTTTCTAAGTAGTTGAACAACAATCCTTGACCCGGGGTTAAGTCTTTCATTAGATTAACTGATAAGGCCATTACACACTTGGATGTAAAACGATTAGGTTTGTCAAGCGTTAAACAATGTATATAAGGTGCTGTTTACACAGGAACTAAACGGGTTGTATCCGCTACATTTCTCTTTCGTATAGCCTGTTCGTTCACACGAGGCCGTAACGGAACCGCGGAAAAAACGATAACGGGTCCCAAGGTGGATAGATCTGCGGACGGAACGCTCCTGGGGGCCAAACGGCTCAGTGTGTACGTCCTATACGATCATTTCCTGATAACGATGAAGCCATAGCCCCACCACTCCCCACCTCTGCTGCTCACTGCTGTAGCATGGTCAGTAGCTACTGCTACTGCTACTGCTACTGCTACTGCTACTGACCATGCTACAGATGTTAATGCAAAATCTACAGCTCCTCTACCACAACCATCAGCAACAAGTGGACATGGAGAACTACATGAACTACATGTTGCTAAATCCACCGCAGAGAATAAACAGAAGGGCAACCAGGCAACCATGGCAACCATGCTCGGGGGTCTTCTTCGCTGCTTTTGGTGTATTTTGTGGCGGAAGTACAGCGCCACTTACAGGCCCGGCATATGTACTACAGCGTCTCCAGCGGGTCGAGCGGTCTCGTGTGAAGGGACACGTCTATTGAGCCGTATCCGTGTGAACGGAAGACTTTTTTGATATCGAATTTGGTTCGTTTGCGTTTCGTTTGCGTTCCCATGTAAATGGGGCCTAAATGACGTAGTTTAGGACTATTTCATCTAGATGTATCCCATATAGCCATATGTTCTTAGATATTCCCCTTAATAAATATTGGGGCCTCAGGCAACACAAAACAACATGACTTACTTAACAAAACTATGATCTGATGGCTCTTTGATGTAGGGTAAGTAAAAGTACCCTACAAAGTTATTGCTTTTGGATTTAGTTTGGTAAACAAGAAAATGTGTAGGTGATATTGCACTTAATAGGATTTAGTTTATACTGTTTGACAGTCTATTAAAGAGCAGATATTGTGAAAATGTGCCCCTTCAATATAAAGTGAACCCTATGAATACTTATAATATTCCTCACAGTGCTACAGAGTATGAAGTATGGGCTTTCTTAACTACTTAACTAGACAATACACGTTTTAATTAATTAGTAAGTGGAAATAAAGGGCCCCAAACCATTCAATAAGGATGAAGAAATAGCCCTTAGACTCTCTTGTTAACATTTAATTAAATCCTTCACCTTGACAAGCCAACTGTCTAAAGAGCAAGGAGTATTTGATAATTAACTTTTTTAATGAAGGCTATACACTTAAAGGGGACCTATCATGCTATATTTAAATAATATATAAGGTATATATATATATATAAGGTATATTAATACGTTTTAATTTTCAAAATACGAAACAGATCATGCATTTTAGCCATGCCTCATTTTGCCTCACTCCAGCTCTGTCTTTGCAAGGTCTGATTCAGCTGACCACGCCCCCATGCGGAAGAGGGGGGCGTGACACGGCCCCGGCACGAGCGTCATGTTATCATGCTTGCTGTGATTACGAGTGGAGAGTCAACATGGCCCAACCTCTCATTCCCCTGATTGGTGGAGAGTTGACCAATCAGGCGGAGTGCACCTACATTACGTCAAAAAGGTGCAAATAAAAAATCCGTTGCAGCCCCGTTTTTAGAGATTTGGGTATGGAGGAAAAGAGAGAGGGTTGTGTTTTCTGACACTTTGTGAGTTCCCTGGAACACCGGGGACACATATGTATGTATAAAAGACATCACAAAGTGCATTTTGCATGATAGGTCCCCTTTAAGGTAAAATGAGTGTTGCTGAAATAATCTATTCTTTATGCCATAGGACGGATTTAGAGTCCTATGGCATAAAGAATAAATTATGTCCTTTAGGTGATAATGTTCTTTATCATGTAGGGGCTGTTTTTACCCTATGGGAAAGAAACCATATGATATGTTGTCTTATTGAGGGTTTTACCTTGTCAAGTGAGCTTTGGTTTATTTCCCCACTTACATTCATCCCATCGAGCAAATCCCTTCTGGTGCTGAAGGAGGAAAACTGTGGCTTATTTGAATCAAAGGCATTACATTGACATCAAACAGTTTCAATTAAGCGATGGAACGAAATGGAGGAGCTACAAGCAATGATGACTATCGTGGCATCTGTCAATCAAATAGAAAGTATTACCAGTTAATGGCTATTTACTCATTATGTGAAATTATTCTATTTAGATAAGTTTATTTTAATTAAATATCACTTGATGTTCCAGGACCATTATTTCTGCTGATAGATGAAGACAAATGTTTCCATTGTGCAGCAGAACAGTAGCTTTTAGTTTCCTTCAGTCTCTTGTTCCTTCATTTGGTGGACATGTATTGCAATAGGATCAAAACAGTCAGTAATGGTAGCTATTTTTTTTCTTTGCTTTTATCCATTCGAAAAATGCATTTAATCAAAAGAAAATGTTGAAAAGTATTTACAAAAATCACTATAAGTGTCAGTAACTCACTCAAAATCTGGTTAGTTCATTTTTTCACACACGTACAGTAGAGTATGTTCTTTAAACATCTGATTGTCACAAGATAACACTTTCATGCAATCTTACCAGACAAATCATGAAAATAAGACACATTTTGAGTTCTGGAAAGGCATATTATTGTGCTAGATGTGACTGTTTACCTGCAATAAAAAAAAAAAAGTGAACGGTCATTAATTGTTTACGATGAACAGAAGTTGATTTTTAAAAGCACACTATCTTCTAGGTGAAAGCCAGTCAAACTAATTGTCTATTTTTCACTTTCTGGATAACCTCCAAGTGTTTACATGGGAGGATAGAAGCATCGATAAAGCGCCGACCTGAATTATATAAATACTAAATTATAAATAAGATAGCCCAAGAACTCCAGCGTTCCTGCAGGTCCTTTAAAAAGGAACATAGGAAATACATCTCAATTCTCACTAAGTCTTCGCACTAGTTACAATGACACATTGATTTCAACCCTTTAATCAATTCCTTTAAATAAAACAGCAAACAAGCCGATAACTACTCTACTATACTAACTCCAAAAAGTAACCATACTGTGAAGCAATAGTCAGTAAAGCACTCAATTCAAGCGCGGCTAATTTAGTCGCTTAAAAGGTAATGATAATAGTCACCATTATAATAGTCATACAAAAGAAAAGCACTTTTTATCTATGAACTCTGTCAATTTGACAAAGCTCATCTGTCTAGTAAATGGTGTTAAATTGAGCGTGGATAACAGCCTAAGATTTCAGCGTCAGCCATGTACTTTTGTCCAGCGAGTTATTACGTCTTAACTATAACTTCTACCTTGCTAACGTCCTCCATCCGTATCTTCAGCATCTCCACAGGCTGCTCAGAGCAGAAAGTGAATCAGGCCTCATCCATTGTCATGGCTCACAGGATGTTAATAAGTCCATTTAGCCCCTTGAAATGGGCTTTAATTGATTTAAGAGGGAGAACATGCATGTGGACAGAAATAGCTCAGAGCTAACAGCACTTCCTGTACACTTGGCTGTGGAGGAGTCAGGATGTGTGTGTGTTCAAACACAGGAGTGGGTTTCTCTTCACATTCTGTAGTTGCCCTTGGTGACATGTTATTGAATTGTACAGAATGACTCAGTTTTCCTGATATCACAGGCGGTAGGATACTCAATAATGTCACTACTTTTCAGGCTACAAGGTAAATGGCAGTTTCTTTGTGTCTTATTTGACACGGTGGATGTTGGTGTGAGGCATACAGCACCAGATGACTCATACTGCACTTCCTTGGCTTGCTTAGATACAATATTCGAGCCAAATTAACGTCAACAAAGTGATTTCTGGACAGATCTCTCACTTAAAGCTTGGTCATCCTAGGAAAAGTGGAGAAAATGAGAGGGCAGAGTCAATAATTAATTGAACAGATTAGTGAGTTATCCAATTTCTGTAATGACAGTATAGTGCCTCATTAACATGAATATGCCGATACAGATCAAGGCACAGATCTTCTGTTTGCCACTCAGTGTCATTGTATCAGACACAGGAGAGTTGGTGCAGAATATTAACCAGAAACATAAAATCAGCAGGACCTTTAATATATAAAGGACATTTTATGCTCATTTTCAGGTTCATATTTGTATTTAGTGTCTCTACTGTGACATATTTTTCATGTTAACAAGAGAGTCTATGGGCTGTTTCTCCTGCTGCCTTCATCTTTATTCAATGGTTTAGAGCCCTTTATTTCCACTTACTAATTCATTTAAAATGTCATTGTCAACTGAAGTAGTTAAGAAAGCCAGATACTTCATACTCGATAGCACTCTCAGGAATATTATAAGTATCCGGGGGCTGTGGCTCAGTGGATAGAGCGCTGGACTTTGAATCAGGGGATAGCAAGTTAGAGTCCCACTGCAGTCAGCATGTCGTTGTGTCCCTGGGCAAGACACTTCACCCCAAATTGCTCCTGTGGGGATTGCCCACAGTACTGAATGTATGTAAGTCGCTTTGGATAAAAGTGTCTAACAAGTGACATGTAATGAAATGTATCCATAGGGTTAACTTTATATTAAACGTGCACATTTTCTGTCGTCCACTGGGACATGTCTCCATGCTTTAATGTTCAAAAAGCTCTTTATTTGTCTCATACTGCCTGTGCTGCAGCACCTCTTTTCACCCTCTGTCTGAAACCAGAGCCCAGTCTGCTCTGATTGGTTAGCTGGTCGGCTCTGTTGTGATTGGTCAACCGCTTAGAGATGTCCCGCCCCTTAGTCTATCAAGTACAATGTGTTGGAGCGCTAGCCAATAGAATCGCGAGTGTTTGATAGTGTGTGGTAAGAAACTCCCTCTGGAGGGAACATAGGGATTTTAGCCTTTTTCAGACCATTTACTGCACAAAAACATATACAACACACTAGAAGGGAACCCCCCCAAAAGAAGAATAATGGGGCCTCTTTAAAACTGATATAGGAAAAATCATGAAACTACATATTGTTATCATTATGTCCTACAAACAGTCGTGAGATCATTTCAAAAAGCTATGCAGTACTTGTGCGTTGTGTATAGAGATGCTTGGCTGAATTAACTACAAAGATATGAATGAGTTATCCAATTGACATAACATGAGGAGTTTGAAAACAATAAAAGTGTGAACGTTTTGAAGCGAATCCACTTCAGCTCACTGATGCAACAACAATAACCGTGTATTACTGTAGACAATTTCAGACTCCACAAAGTAACACCTTGCCACCATCTCAATCTTCTCTCGCTTCGCTGCCTTAAAAAACAGCATTACAGTCGCCTAAAATCAGGCGAAATGACGAAGTTTCTTGCCGTTGTGCTTCAGTTCTACCGCAGGCCTCCTTATAGCACGTTATGCCTCACAACGTCACCGCACAACCATGAAATGATCCACAGAAGTTCTCCCCCCAGGAGGCCCGTCTGTAAGGAAAGATGCAGGCCTCCCTCATCTGCTGTCGTTCCAGTAACTCGGCTTCACAAGTGTGGAAAAATAAAAGGCCAATTTACAACCCTACAACTCTCTCTGAAAAACAACCGCTGTGTTTTGTAGTCACTCTGAATCTCACGAGTCGAAGAAACAACATTTCAACTGCTGACAAGAGCTCAGTGACAGCTTTCAATAAGTGGTTTCCCTCACACCTGACTTTACGTCTGACTTTTGACATCTCCTTGGGTTCAGATGCAGTAGTTCTTATTGTCCGCAGCTTGTCTATCAACTAGAGTCTGTTTGGACTCAGAAGAAAGACATGCATCAATAAAACATGAACCCTGTACCTGCAACTGTTAAAAAATTTATCACTTTCTGTGTTAAAGTTTGTGCTCTGTAGCAAGCAGAAGGCCCTAAAGATTGTGGTTCCAATGCACTGTTATAGCATTATAATTTGCAATGCACAATGCTTTATGGGACTGATCAACTGTGTTCAGCTATTTAAACCAGATGTGCACTATGCCGATTTCTTTAAGCGATACCAATAACTACATGATTATCAAGGCCAGTTATTATCAGACTTGACAAAGACTGGATTCGTGGACTTGCCCTAAAACGTGGACATACTGTATCTCTCTGGTTGCACTGTACAATCTCTTGTAGATTTTCTTGCCAATATATATAGCAATGAGTTAATAAATAATTGCAGTTTTGTTCATATAATAAAGAATTTCATCATCTGTATTTTATGCACACACTGAAGCAAATAATTGTTACCTAACTCTAACCCTAGAAAGACTAAGTATAAGGGGCCAAGTTCTGCTCATTTTCAGGTGTATATCAGTATTAAGTGTCTCTACTGTGGGGGTGGGGAACCTCCGTCTCGCGGGCCGTATACGGCCCGGGGGGCCGGAGGTTCCCCACCATTTTCACCATTTTCCCCACCATTTTCCCCACCATTTTCCCCACCATTTGGTACGGCCCTAGAGGTAATTTATAAACACACGCAAAAAAGAAAAACATTTAAGAAATCTAGAACACAAAAAATTAAACAAGCGAGTGCCTGTTTTTCCTGGCCAAGGTCAGGGTCCTTGAACTAAACAACGAGCCTAATGTGTCATCACGTGGTATATGTCTCGTCTGACAGGGGTGCAGTTCTGACGGAGAGCACCAGAACGCGGCTCCGGGACTTCAAAAATTGCAGTACCCATAAGGAGCCGTACACATGCCGCAGTTTTTGCGTGGCTGTGTCTTTAGTTTGAAAGCCCAGTGGCGATCTGTTCATCTGTCATACTGATCATACACTCAATAAATTTGTTGTTATTAGCATCTGGTTAGCTAGCTATGCTAACGAATATAAGAAGCTTTTTCTCCAACCAGTGAGGTAAAGGCACATCTTTATGATCATTATAGTTATACAAAAATAAGAGAATAAAGTAAAGGTATAAAATACTGTATGACAGTAAAAAAAAGTTGTTATTAATAAACAAGAATACAGTTTGAAAGGGGAGTGATTTGTAAAATATCCATAAAGAAAAAGTAAATCTGCTTCCAGTTCTGTTTCATATGGGTGTTGAGAGATGTATCCATAGAGCTCCTAATGTTGCTCTCAAAGTGCACCAGATTGATGCTTTTAACTTCAACATTTCAGCATGCCCCCGGACCCCCCTAGAGGTGGTGAGGTCCCCCCTAGAGGTGGTTAGGTCCCCCCCCCCCCACTTAAATCATGTTCACATGGATAGGAAACTAAATACATTTGCACACATCTTGTGTCCATATCTTTCTGTTTTGGTGGTCATGCCACAACCGTGCACGTGCATGCATGCGCGAGTCATGGTGAGATATCTGGATTAAGAGGTTGCTCTTTCTTTGCACAGCATTAAAGAAAGGCGAATGAATGGGCTGTGATTTTAGTTTTTTTAAGCAGAGATCAATAATTTGTACGGCCCTCGGAGGATGTTGAAAAAATTGAAATGGCCCTTGAGAGGAAAAAGGTTCCCACCCCTGCTCTACTGTGACATGTCTCCATGCTTTAATGTTCAAAAAGCTCTTTATTTTTCTCATACTGCCTTTGAAACTCCCTCTGGAGGGAACACATGTATTTCTAGCCTTTGCAGACCATCAAACCTAAATAACAGAAAACAGGGAATGGAAAACCCCAAAAAGCACAAAAGGACTTCTTGAAAACACTTACTTTTCCATTGTCTCTCATGACAGCTGGTTTTTGACTCCACCTTCTAGAGGAGCTACTAGAAAATACTATAGATTTCCAACACAATCATAGAAACTTGTTTGTTTTTTAACACATCCTGACTCCTTTGTTTTCATCCCTTGGGGACAAAGAACATCTGTACAAAACGTCCCGTGAATCCATCAAATACTGGTTGTGATTTTTCAATCTGTACTAAAGTGGTCGCCCCAACAAATGATATCGCCACGCCTACAAAAACATTATCTTCTAAAATGCATTTCAAATCAGTAGCATCTAATCTTTTTTGCCAGGGTTGTCTGTGGTTTGCTGGATATCTGGGGAGGAATTGCAGTGACAGAAAGGAAGCAAAAAAATAGATTTGTTTATACTTGAGAGAGATGATAAAAAACATCCAATCCTTCGTGATCAGCAGGCAACACACATTTGAAAATGATGTTCTGTCAAATGTGCCGGTATATTGTTTCCACAAGTCTTGATAAATTGCTGATTTTCTTTTTCCTTACAAGTGTAGTCGTATCTCTCCCCATCAGCCCACACATAATGAAGTGAATAGCAGCGTGAAGACTCTTTTTCTGAGGACAGAAACCTCCCTTTCCAGGAAAGAATGCCCTTATCAGTGAATCAGACGCTGTCTCACTATTCAATTGAAGATCTAAGGCCTGTTTATTCAGAGCCGCCTCCACAACAACCTACCTTTACACTCCACTGTTTCATTCTTCAGCAGACTGCCCTTTCATTGGACGCTACACCCACACACTCGTGTAGGAGCACACAACAACAACACCCACACACACACAAACAAAGGCTTGGTTTCTTAGAGACGTGATTGCTCTTTTCTATTCATTAGCCTTGTTTGTATGGTGCAAAAAAAGGCTTCACAAAACAGCTTGTCTTCATTTGTAATCCCTGCATTACAGTGAAAGGAAAACATCTGAATAATACTTTATTTGGATTGTTCTACTCGTCACATTTTGGCTTTCAGTATTGATGATATGTCCAACAGGCTGTTCAGGAGTGAGAGGCTGCTGTGTCAAAAATCTATTTGTGATTCATATCTTTCTTTATCTTTCTTATTTCGTTAAGTTCATGCATCATCGGAATAAAGGAAAAGTTCAGGTTTTAGGGAAACATGAATATTTGTTTTCTTTACGATAGTGAGATGAGAAGATGGATGTCAGCCTCATGTCTGTTTAAAGCTGTAGTATGGATGTGGTTAACCTACCTTAGCATAACGACAGGAAGCAGGGTCAAGCAGTTAGCCTGGGTCTTTGTAAAGATCATAAAGAAAGAAAGGAATTAATTGTGTTTCTAAAAATATCCAACCTCTAGATTTGGGCAATGATGGTTTGGCATGATAGCATCAAACCTGGCAACCTTTCTGTGACTACAAGACTTAAAGATGCTAAATATACGTCGCTAACTAACACATTTAACAAATAACTCCCTTTATAACCCAAATATGTGTGTGTGTGTGTGCGCGTGTGCGTGCGTGCGTGTGTGTGTACAGATGGAACAAGATATGTCTATTACTGATCTTTAGAGATGTTTGTGGATTTGCATTGTTTCTCCCGAGCTAGCTGTGGCTTCCTGCTTCCTCTCCTAATGCTAAGCTAAGCTAACCATGTCAATGTTCTCACCTCACTCTCAGAAAGAAAGCACCGTATTTCCCAAACTATTCCTCTAACAGGGGATGCCATCCATGTGTATCAGTTCACATTTGACATATGTTATTTATTGTTGCTGCCAGTGTACGTGTTGGGGAGATCTACTCACCATTCGAAGGTATTGTGTGATGAAACGTCAGCTTTATCAAGAAACTGTGTAAAAGTTTGTGGGCAGAAACACCTGCTGAAGTTATGCTAACACATACACACCATTACATTTTATTTCTGCATCTGCTTGTTTTGTTTGTTGTCTTCTTTCTTTTGCATGATTGCTTTAACTTTCTTTTTCTCCTCCACCTTTTACTCTCTTGCATGCTCTCATCGTCTCTGTGTGCTGCTTTTGTGTGCTGGAAAAAAAACAGCTTCCTATCCCCAGATACAAGAAGGTAAGCCTTAGAGATAAGTCCAAATCCCAACCAGTGCCTGCAAATCAATACTTCCCTCTTATCCCACCCACATCCAGTGAACCCTGATAGAAACCAGCAGCAACTCTCCGTAACCTCCTCTGAGCTCCCTAATGTCTCCTGTGAAGAAATGTGTTGTGATTCAACAGTTTTAACCCAATATATCCCACTCTTATCTTGCTACACAGTACTGTAAATTGCAAATAATTACTGACAAGGACAAGTCGATTCATTAAAAGCAAATGCTATAATAACAACAAGTGACAGAAGCGTTCAGAGCAATGTATTGATTCACTGAACTGAACTCAAAGGTCAACGAATGTACCGATTCATTAAAGGTAAACTCCATCCACACATAGATGCTGCTACACGCCATGAATCAGTGTCTGCAAGGTTTTTAATTAGTTCTGCTAATTTATATTTTTGTTGACACCTCTTTCCCTGAATCAATGCCCTATATTCTGCTTAGAAAGAAAGCCATTGGTGTAATTTATCAGACTGTTATGGGAATCTCTCTGAGATACCTTTGAAATTGCATTTGGATGCTTTATATAAATCGGTAGTAAATACAAAATAAAAAAATGATAATAAAAGGTGATTTGGATTCATGGAGGTATACAATTGCACCTTTGCCACATGAAGGTACTTAAAGGTCCCATGTCATGGCCATTTCTACTGATCATATTTCCATTGTTGAGGTCTACTAGAATAGATTTAAATTGTGCAATTTTCGAAACTCACATTGGTTTCTCATACAGCATCTCTGTATAGTATGTGTATTCACTCTCTGTCCTAAACGGCTTGTTGGAGCTCCTGCACCCGCCCTCCCTGTGAGTCCAGTGTGCTCTGATTGGTCGGGACGTTGGTCGGGACGTTGCGAGGCTCGTTGCTGCTCGCCGCTGCTGCGAGCTGCTGGGAGGAGCGGACAGGTTTCCGGGTCGGCGATACAGCGAGAACAAGCGAAACTCATCCTGAGCACACAAACACTCACAGCCGAAGTAAAAACAATAAGTGTGGCTTGATATTGAGGAAGAAAAAGGTTTATAACGCTGTGAGAATGGGTCTGCGGAGAGCATTTCTCCGCGATCCCAACTCGTCTATTACCAGCGTTCAGGGAGCTCTATGCAAGTCAATGGGGACTCCCTGTTATTTAGCCAAGGGATCCTGGTGTGTGAGGTGCTCCGCGGATTGGTCCATTTGGGCCAGGGGTAGCCAACACAGTGCCCGCGGGCACTTAGTCGCCCGCAGGGGCAACGTGAGTCGCCCGCCGGGCACGTTCTAAAAATAGCTCGCCAAGCAAATCCAAAATGTATAAAATACACAAAACTAAAAAGGAAATGTAGTTAAAAGAATCAACCCTATGCATAAACGAAACCTAAATCATAGCAAACTCTATCTACTTACTATATATCTATCTAACACCCCTCCTCCCCCCACCCCCACAATGAATATCGACCAATCACGTTCTTGCTTGATTTGCGGGACCAGTGCGACAGTCGGGAAGAAAAGCAATGTGGCACCTCCCCGCTTCATAAGGAGTGTGACCGTGATTTTCCTTCTGGCAGAATCTACACAACACATCAGCCCCATTGAACAGCCTAGTCGTGCCAGCCTATACAGCACACGATGGGCAGAGTTTTACTGTGTGTGTGTGTTGCAACTTGCTTATATATTTATTGCACTTGACGCACACACACGCATGGCGTAATTTCCACTGGGGACAGGGGGGACATGTCCCCCGCACTTTTCGAAATCCCGTTTGTGTCCCCCCACTTTACAAATATGTTTATTATTATTTTTTAACGCAAGCCGTCATCGCCACGGAGGAGCACACAGCCTCTGTGAGCGAGCGAGACAGAGGAGAGAGAGAGAGAGAGAGAGGGTGAGGGGGAGAGAGAGGGGGAGAGAGAGGGGGAGAGAGAGAGAGAGCGAGAGAGAGAGGGGGGAGAGAGCTAGGGAGCGCACACCTTTATCTATTTAATATAGATAAAGTAAGAAATCATTCCAGTGTGTACTATAGGACAGTAAAAAAAAAAAAACAGTTTAAAAGGGGAGTGATTAGTAAAATATGCATAAATGAAAAGATAGAATGCTAACTAGGTAACATAAGATAAGAATAAACAACTTTAAATGATTTGTTATTGGTTGAGATCATATTCTAAAGATGTCTGGATTATTGAAAAGTATACAGCTCCCTTTCATCTGAGTGTTGAGAGCTGTATCCATAAATTCATTTTGTGCTCAAAGTGCACCAGATTGATGCATTTCACTTCAACATTTAAAAAAAAAATCTTCCATGCATGCCCCCGGACCCCCCTACCGGAGGTGAGGTCCACCCCCAAATAAAGCAGGTTAAAATAATTAAATTGAATACATTTTCTTTTAGTAAACACTGAAAACGGGTCCCACAGACCCAAACAGCACAAAGGTTAAAGTAAGCATATAATAATGTTAAAATGTGCTAATATATACACTGCAAAAAAAAAAAAAAGAGGAGTAAAAGTAGCCCCCGACTTGTTTTATTTTTTGAAAGTAGCCCTCATCCTAAGGTTGGAGACCCCTGATTTGGGCCAATCCGGTCATTTGTTGTTGATTTGGGTGTTCACACGTCACAGAACCCAGGAAGCAAACAATGGAAAAAGAGAAATGTCCAACGAGGCGTTCTGGGGCAGCATAGACAGGTCTTTTCTGTGTTAGAGTTTTACTCCCTACAGGGTGTACTTTGAGCGTTTGTGACTGCAGACCGTTTACATGCAGAAAAAGCTTCATAACACACAAGGGGACGGGTAATAACCAGAAAAGCATGACACGGGACCTTTAAACCGCCTAGAATCCGCATTTGCAGTAAAAGTTGGTCTTTGCAGGTTTTAATGCAATTTTCTTTCAGTAGTTAGCATCACAAGGGCTCCCTCGACAAACGGCTAATGGGATTTTTCCATTGGATTTTGGGTATCACAGAAAGATCATCTCTGAGGCAAACACATGTTTATAATACTTACACATTTTGTTCAGCAGGATAATAAAGCAAGTAGAAATGAATTAAAAATACAAAAAAGAATACTGTAGGTAAATACAAAAGCAATGAAATCAATATAAGTAAACAAACATGACATTAAAAATCTTTGTCTGGTGGCAAGAAATTACCAAACTGGTGCAAAAAATAGTCTTGCTCCTGAGGAAAACTGCATTAAAACAGAGCCCTAATATCTGTATTAAGTTCAGGACCTTTGCCAATAAAAAGGCACAAAAACTGCCCTACATCCGTTTTGCAATTACAGTATTTCTTTTGTATATACCCTAGGGAAATTGTTGTTTAGCAGTTAGAGTAAAAACACAGGTAAGAGTGGCTATAGAGAGTTAAGTGTCTTTGCACAAAGCTAGTTGTGGGAGTGAATTAAAAACCAAAAAGAACACTGTACAAAAGCCATGCAATCAATATGAGTAAACAAATATGACACTAAAAACCCTTGCAATTGCAATATTTCTTTGTGTTTAGGGTAAAAACACAGGAGGCGTGTGGCGCAGTGAATTAGTGCGTTGGTGTTGGGATCAGGGGAGCACAGGTTCAAACCCCACTGCAGTCAGCATGTCGTTGTGTCCCTGAGACACTTCACCCCAAATTGCTCCTGTGGGGATTGCCCACAGTATTGAGTAAGTCGCTTTGGATAAAAGCGTCTAACAAGTAACATGTAATGTAATGAATGCAACATGAATATATATACTGTATAGGACATAAAACAAACATAGATAACATAGTGCAAGAGAATGTTTTGAGATGTGCAAGTAAATACAAATAGTGCAAGTAACTGGAATATGCCCTAATGTGTCTTCTATGTTTTGCTGCTTCACTGTGAGATCAAATGTAACCTGAGTTGCCCGTCTTTACACAAAGCAAGTCGAGGTGAATTAAAAAAACAAAAAAGAATACTGTAGGTTAATAAAAAAGCCATGAAATCAATATAAGTTAACAAACACGACACTAACAACCTTTGTCTGGTGACAAGAAATGACCAAACTTGGGCAAAAAATCGACTTGCTCTTGAAGAAAACAGAATTTAACTATGCCCTTAATGTGTCTTGTGTGTTGTTGCTTCACTGTGAGATGAAACATAATCGTGAGATACAATGTAATACCCATGCATGTAATAATCATGCAGGAAAGTTGCAATGAGAAGCCCGTTAGCTGCTTAAACGTGACTTTAGTTTAACCCCCCGGAGATAAAAATCACAAATCAGCCTGTCTGCTTTGCTTTTCCCCACGAAATCAATGACACGTTACCATTGACATGACTGACTTTGAAACTAACGTGTCCAGCGTGACCCCTCCACCACCTCTCCTCTTCCTCCTCCTGCTCCTTAAGCCTCTCCATCATCAGCGTTGACGTTCATTGGTGATGAATGGGCCCCATCTGTCTCTTCTCCATATTGCCTACTTCCATCCACTGACCCCGAACACCTCCACTGATCCCAGGGGCCCCGGCAGCATTAACCCCTCCTGAAACCTCGCTGTGAGTCAGATCCCTGAGCAGCAGATCAATGCCACGCCTCATCCATCCTGCTATCTGCTGTTATTGATGCTCCTCCACCCGCCTGTTGCTGGCCAGTCAGATATGGAAATGAAGACGCATGCCAAAAAAGCCCTGATAACGGAAACTAAGCACCCACGTGAGACGAATAAAATAGAAAACACACATCGACATATACGACTTTCCCTGAATCAATGCCCTATATTCTTCTTAGAAACAAAGCCATGGTGTCATTTATCAGAATGTTATTGGAATCTCTGAGTCGTCTTTGAAATTAAATGAATAATACAAATATAGTAAATATAATACCTTGCTTTATGTCTTGTTATTGTTAATTTGTAAATTCAACATGTATATTTTCTACTTTCTCGTTTATTTCTTGTCTTTTAATTGTTATTACATGTCTTTTATTGCTGCTGCAACACACAAATGTCCCAAATTGGGATCAATAAAGTTCTATCTTATCTTATCTTATCTTATCTTAAATTGCAATTGGATGCTTAATATAAATCGGTAGTAAATACAAAATAAAAAAATGATAATAAAAGGTGATTTGGAGAGGTATATAATTGCACCTTTGTCAAATAAAGGTACTTAAACTGCCCTAAATTTGCAATTGCAATAAACAGGGTTCCTGCGGGGTCTTAAAAAGTCTTACATTTGATAATCAGAATTTAAGGCCTTAAAAAGTCTTAACTATGATCAAAAAAAATAAGAAAGGTCTTAAATATGATTTAGAAGGTCTTAAAAGTTATCAGATTTGAAAGGTACTTCTGTGTTGCGATCGCGTCTAAATGTGTTTTGGGGGAAATGTCCGGGCTGCAAAGTAACCAGTACGGTAAGAGCCTTTCAGTTCCCCCCAACAATTTGTATTGAATTAAATCAACATGGAACCAGTAATCACTAACTTTGTTTCCCCCAGCCCCTTATCGGAGATCACCCAGCTAGTAACCTAGCAACCAAGCTTCAGCTAGCGGCAGTCAGAAATTAGGTATCTTCGAATCTTCTTACAAATAAATATGGGGAAGTTTAAGTTCAACCGTATTTGGTTGGAAAACATCGAATTTATGGCTTGGTTGAAACCAGTGGAGGGGAACGTGTTTGAATCCCGCTGCAACTTTTGCAAACACAATTAGCGTTAGCTAGTGCAGCGTTAGCTAGTGCAGCGTTAGCTAGTGCAGCTACTCCCGCAACAACATCGGGGGACCTCCGGGCGACGTTTGAGTCTACGTCAACCCTAAAAGCGGAGGTGCTGTGGACGCTAAACACCAATCATACAAAGCATGAAGGCAGCAGAGCTCTGACTATAGCTCTTGTCACTCACTCACACACACACACACACACACACACACACACACACACACGCACACACACACCATACATACAGAGACACACACGCACACACTTTTTGTCTAACACGCTAACACAGTTCTGTGTACTGTTATGCTGTTATGTTCAGTCATCGTTCTTATGTTGAACATGAATACATTTACTTTGTAAGTAATTATGGGACGTATTTCTTCTTTCCTAGCAATTTTCCTTCATACTTTCTTGCCGTGAAATAGGTCTTAAATTCTATTCAAAGTGGTCTTAAAAAGGTCTTTAAAAGTCTTACATTTGAGCTGGTGAAACCTGCAGGAACCCTGAATAAAATGCGGCAATTTTTTGCCGGATTTTAGCATCATTTTAAAGAGCTCCTTCAACAAATAGCTAATGGGATTTTTCCATTGGATTAAGGGTATCGCTGACAAAAAGGCCTGACCGTGGAAACGAAGCACCCTCCTGGGACGAATAAAGTAGGAAACACACGTCAACATAAACGATGTCTTCTTAGGCTTCATGTAATAAATTCACTTCATGGATTCCCTTCAAATAGCGGTTGGCATACGCTTTGGGATTCAAGGCATGTTTCTGTGTCTGGTGTTATTTATACTCCATGAAAAAACATGAGTCTGTATTTTGAACAAAAGTACATGGATGGATAAACTGGAAGAATTCAATACATATATAAATGCTTTAAGAATACAAATATGGACCTTTATATGACATATGAGTTGCTTATGTACGATATCTGTGCAGTGCATGAACCTTAAAGCTTCTTATGAATTCATGTCTTTTTTTTCATGCATTGGTGCTCCTCTCACTGTGGACTTGAAAATCCATAAATACATTTGAAAGCAAGGAAACTTCATGAACTGTGGGTCTTGTTTTTCTACTCTTGGGCATTCATTCTTTCATTTCTGATTACGATGTACTAGAACTGCAGCAGTTAGTCGAATAGACTCTTGACAGGAAACATGTTGATAATATTTAAGTTTTCTTTTTAATGCTAATACAGCAGATAAAGCCAGCCTGTCTTCAGATGTCCTGCTTTTCTGTTGTATGTCATATTCTTGTTTAATTCTCCTCTGAATAAGGTAAGATTTTGCCAAAAACCTTCATGTTGTGCGCTTTTAGTGAGGCATGTATACAGTCAGAGACAAATGTTTGTACTCAACATAACAAAATAATTTGAACCAGCCAAGTGATGTTTAATTTTGACCTCTAGTTATATCCTATAAGTTCAGTCAGACAACTCACGTGTTTCTTAATATGTGTATTAGAAGCAGCATATAGTTTGAGTTTGGCGTCTAGGCTCGGGCCTCATCACTCCACAGATTTACAAAGAACATTGAGTGATGATTAGATAACTATCCCCCGAGCCTACAGGTGGAAGCTGGGGTGGAAGCTGGGGTGGTGGTGGGGCAGGCGAGCAGCAGCGACATGAAACACAGCAGCAGGAACATGAATGTAGCAGTAGCAAGTGAACACAGCAGTGGCAGCAGCAGCAGCATAGCGAGGCAGAGGCAGGCAGACCTGGCAGCTTAAATAGAGCGGCATGTTTAGGAGAATGTGTTTGGTTGGTTGTAAGAGGGACGAGGTGCGTCACGTGTCAATGTATCATTGGTGCTCAAGTTGACTGCCTGAACTAGCTCGCAGGCTTCGCCCCATTTATGAGCTTCACTGTATACTTCCATGGATTCAAGTCGTTAACTGTACAGCAAGTTAATACTCCTCCAACATAATGAAAATGATATAACAATCATCATATAGTGGTTTATATTATCTGTATTCAATTAAAACTTCTAGGATCAAATCAAGGTTTATTTATAAAGCACATTTAAAAGCGATTTTTGGTCGAGCCAAAGTGCTGTACATGTAATAAAAACACATTACAACAATCACAATAAAAGACAATAAATTACAACAGATATATAAAAAACACAGGGAATGGTCAGGTGTCATACTCCGCTCTGACTAGAAGGCCAGGGAGAAGAAGTGAGTCTTTAGTGAGGATTTAAAGACCCCTAGGGTCTGGGCCGACCTCACATGGAGGGGCAGAGTGTTCCAGAGCCTGGGGCCAGCTGCTGCGAAGGCTCGGTGCCCTCGGGTTTTGAGCCTGGTCTTGGGCACTACCAGCAGCAGCTGGTCGGCAGACCTTAAAGCTCTGGCTGGGGAGTAGCGCTGGAGCAGTTCTGCTATATAGCCCGGAGCCAGCCCATTTAGGGCTTTGAAAACAAATAAAAGGATTTTAAAATCAATTCGGAACCGAATTGGAAGCCAGTGCAGTGAGGCCAGAATTGGGGTGATGTGGTCACGCTTTTTGTGCCCAGTCAGAAGACGTGCAGCTGCGTTCTGAACTAGCTGCAGGCGTGTAATTGAGGCCTGGTCCATACCCACATACAGAGCGTTGCAATAGTCCAGTCTTGAGGTTACAAAGGCGTTAATGACCCTTTCTAGGTCTTTAAAAGATAAATACGACTTGGTTTTGGCCAATAGTCTTATTTTAAAAAAGCAGGATTTGACTACGGTGCTGACCTGCTTATCAAATTTAAAAGTGCTACTGAAGGTCACTCCAAGGTTCATGACAGAGGGGAGGATGTTTTCATTGAGAGAGCTATAGAGGAGAGGATATAGAGAAGGTCTCTTGAAGTAAAGTTAATAAAGCTGAATGCTCCCTGCAGTATTTCAATGTGACTTCAGCAGAACTAAACTTAAATACTTTATACGATTTGGATTCATTAAAACGTCTATGATATAGTCTTTGTCATATAAAGTTAAAGCTTTGATCCCTGCAGTATTTGACACTCTCAGTTCATCACAATGTTTTTCAGATCAGCTCAAAAACCCGACACCACTCCTGCCAAACCCCCACTTCCTCTGAAAAGATATCAATGAAGCTCATCACTCCCAAAACAAAGAGAGCTCAACTTAATTTCACAGCATTTAAAGGCTGTCATTCAAGGGAGCTGTTGTGTGTGTGTGTGTGTGTGTGTGTGTGTGTGTGTGTGTGTGTGTGTGTGTGTGTGTGTGTGTGTGTGTGTGTGTGTGTGTGAGAGAGATGGGAGGTGTGTGTGGATACACTGATGCATGTTACCCATCTGCCTTTTTGCAGTGGTCATTTTTCTCCAACCCCTCGGTAATTATGATCAGCCGAGTATTCACTGTGTGCTCTCGCAATCAGCAGCGTGACGCAGATGTCTGTTCACACGTAATGTTCCTCCACTTAAATGATAGCTCAGGTGTTTGCTGAAGGCAACAATAGAGGTAAATGAAGACGGCACATTAACCTCTCCAATCAGCTCCCATGGTGTTGCCTCAATGGCTGCGTTGCGTGGAAAGCAGTCAAAAAAGTACGGCTAAACATCAGCAAGAAATCAAGAAGGAGCATGTAATGAAATGGAAATCAATAAACAAGGGGTTGTTGCAGGGGAAGCTAACTTTTTAAAAGGGCCCTATTAAACTCATTTTCAGGTTCATATCAGTATAGTGTCTCTACTTTAAGATTAGGATTAGGTGAGAAAGTCAGAGCAGTTTAGGTTTAAGTGATCCGTTTTATTTGGTATAAATGATCCGAGAATTGGGTTAGGGTTAGGGTTAGATTAGAGGTCAGATATTAGACCTATTGGTGAGTAAGATAGAGAATTATATTTAAACAATTTTAGGATTAAAGTGGAAGAACTCAAATGGTTAGGTTTAGTAGTGAGAATAGGTCAAGTGGTAGACGCATTGATGGATCCGACACCCTAGGATTAGGTGAGAAAGCCAGAGTAGTTTAGGTTAAGTGGTCCGTTTTATTTGGCATAAATGATCCGAGAATTGGGTTTACATGAGAGATCCAGGTACCACAGTTATGAGGATTACAGTCTGCATAAAGGCAGAAGAGGTATGATACATAGAACAAATTGTGAAGTCCCCATAGTGAAAGGTAGTCAGTTGTTGTTTTGTCCTCCAAAATAGGGATATTTGGGGAATAAAAGGGTTAGGTTTAGCCAATTAGGTTTAGGCAGCAAAGACCGATTGGTTCGGTTTAGTGGTCAGATCAAAGGTCAAGTGGTAGACGTATTAATGAATCTGACCTTTTAGGATTAGGTAAGAGAGCCAGAGCGAGTTAGGTTAAAGAGTCCTCTCCTGCTGATGTTCAGGTGTATATCAGTATGTAGTGTCTCTACTTTAAAGAGTCCTCTCCTGCTGATGTCCAGGTGTATATCAGTATGTAGTGTCTCTACTTTAAAGAGTCCTCTCCTGCCGATGTCCAGGTGTATATCAGTATGTAGTGTCTCTACTTTAAAGAGTCCTCTCCTGCTGATGTTCAGGTGTATATCAGTATGTAGTGTCTCTACTTTAAAGAGTCCTCTCCTGCTGAAGTTCAGGTGTATATCAGTATGTAGTGTTTCTACTTTAAAGAGTCCTCTCCTGCTGATGTTCAGGTGTATATCAGTATGTAGTGTCTCTACTTTAAAGAGTCCTCTCCTGCTGATGTTCAGGTGTATATCAGTATGTAGTGTCTCTACTGGGACATGTCTCCATGCTTTAATGTTCAAAAAGCTCTTTATTTTTCTCATACTGCCTGTGCTGCAGCACCTCTTTTCACCCTCTGTCTGAAACCAGAGCCCAGTGTGCTCTGATTGGTTAGCTGGCCGGCTATGTTGTGATTGGTCAACTTGCTTAGAGATGTCCCGCCCCTTAGTCTATCACGTACAATGTGTTGGAGCGCCAGCCAATAGGAGCACCAGTGTTAGTGACGTCACTGTGTTCCTGAACTTTGGAATTTTATCCTTTGCAGACCATTTACACAACAAGAAAGGGAAAATCCTCAAAAGCATGATAGGGCCTCTTTAAGAAACACCCCACAACCCAGTAAAGAAAATGTATATGATCATTTTACAGCAAATCAAAGTCCATAGTTTGCCTTTTGGTTCAACATATTGTTCAAAGTGGAAAATGTATAATCATCTTGGCAAGTCATAAGAGTAAAATGTTTAAAAAGCACCATGACTGCGTCAGTCTTTTCTGTTAACGAGCAATGTTGAGTCATGTTAAATGTTGCAAGGAATTGTGGGACGACATTATCCCCTTTCCGTTTTGTAAAGGATGGTCCAGTGTTTCCTTAATCTGTTTCCTAAGCTAAATGAGCTAATAAAGGAAGCATTGAAGATCTTTCCTATCATCTAGGATTCAAACAGCTCTTATCATGGCTGACACTTCTTGGTCATTTCCCTCAGTCACGCAAAATGGACAATTCGACTACAACCCTGTCTTTATTGTTGTACGGACAAAATAAAACAGTGGAAAGTGTTTTAGATGAAGCAGGTTACATATTCTGCTGGTTAGTTCAGGCTGCTCCTGGAATAAGGGAGGAGAGAAAGATTGAAGAGAGAGGGCCGCAGCAGGCTCAGAGATTGGAGTTGTAAAGTGAATGTCGAACGAGTTTTATCGCCTTATTTTCACACCGCTGAATCCCTCCGTCCGCCTCCCAGCTCTTCTGAGGTTGAATTATACCGTCGACAGCAAGGCAGCAGACGTGTCTCAATGCATGCAATTTAAAATAGGGTCGTGTTTCTGAGCTTTTCTGGGAATCCCAGAGGATTCAGAGAGAAAACCTCCAGCTCTGTGTTTAAGAAGCAAAGTCAGTCTTTGTTTTTATCTGTCTTGTGCTTAAATATGGACGGAAAGTCCCTATTTTCTTTCATGTCTCAATTAGAAACTATTATTGTATCACTGGTTTCTAAAATAAGAGCCTTTAGCTATATCTAAAATGCACATTTAATGACCGTAAAAGATAGATATCACTTTATTATTAGCAGCCAAACCCTTTTCAACTCAGTAATCCAGCATTAATATCGTATTAATACTACATTAGTCTACACATTACAGTATATATTCAGGGCTGCACATAACTGGTGCGCAGGTGCGCATGTGCACCCCCGCCAAAAAAGAGCACCGGATCATTTGAAAAAAGGCGCATTTGCACACCAACAGAGAGAGAGAGAGAGAGAGAGAGAGAGAAAGAGAGATAGAAAAGAGAGAGATAGAAAAGAGAGAAGAGAGAGATATTTGCGAGTTGCATAAGAACTGGTAAGATAGCAGGGTTTCCCACACATAGACTTTACTATATTGTTTTCCTCTGAAGTAGCAACAGACAGAGAGGCTGTAATTAGTTGAAAATATTATGATCAATATTTTAATTTGATCGTCTCAGCTGTGGCTATCTGCTGGTATTAAGTGTTTTATAAACTGGTACCCAAGGGATTATGGGATTTGTTCAGTTTTGTGTTCGTTCTACACTTTTCAAAATAATATTTTTCACTTTTATCCACTCACTCAAATCTCTGCCTGTCCAGCTGCCAACATCTAGACGAGAGAAGAAGATGATGAAAATTATAAACTCATCTGTGTCTCTTAACGAGCGTTCACTGAGCAATTAAACTTAACGAGCAGAGCGGGGACTCTGGGCTTTGTCTGCCCCGGGTTTAGCCTCTCAGGCTTTCACTGTATGAGGCAGAAAGTAGACCTTTGAATATTTGTATTGGGTTCCAAAAAATACTTAAAAAGTTATAAAACTTCAGGTTACTACTGAGGAAATGTAACATGATTTTAGGGATAGTAAGAAATGCAGATTTAAAGGGGACCTATCATGCAAAATGCACTTTTTGATGTCTTTTATACATAAATATGTGTCCCTGGTGTGTCGGGGAACTCACGCAGCGTCAGAAAATAAAACCCTTTCTCTTTTCCTCCGTACCCACATCTTTTAAAAATGGGGGTACAGCGAGCGGATACAGATTTGCTGCCGATATGACGTAATATCGGATGGTGGACCCACAAAAAGTTGCTATCAGAAACAATGCCTGACGTGTTTTGGACGTAATCTCGTCTTTGTTTACATTAGCAAGCCTCGCTAACACTCAGAGCTAACCTGTACTGGAGAGCACGTGTTTAAAAAGCAGGAAATAGAAAAAGGAACTCACCTTGTGATAAACCCGCAAGAGAAAAAGCATTTGAGCTCCATACTGTTTCAGAAATAATCCTTGATGTGGTTTAGAACCGGATGGCATTTTATCACAGCAGAATTTAACTTTATCTCCGGTAGAAATCTGATCAGGCATTAGCTCCGCCTCCTCTTTTTATTTTTTCAAGCTAAGGACCCAAAATCCACGTTTCTCTAACAGGGCTGCAATAGAGGGAAATTAGGGATTCCTAAAATGCATGATCTGTTTGTACTTTGAGCAAAACACATCATAGACATGTTTTTATATATTTGTATATATCTGAGACCTATGCTATTGCCTAAAAATAGCATGAGGATGACCTTTAAAGCTTTTAAGTTTTTGGTTATTGTTGTTTTATACAGCTTTAATTATGTGAAGCAGTAAGAAATGGGACAATCTAAAATGTAATTGGATTCCCGATATCCTGCTTTTATCCCCATGACCATCAGAAAATGCTGACACACTTTACCTTAAAGTTTGAGATGTGCTCATGTGTTTTGAAATAAACAAACCATGACCAATGACTAATAGAGTAAAAGAATATTATATATAGGCAAAAAACACTAATTAGTCTATTAAAAGTGGAAAAGAAACCTGGGAAAAGCACCAATCATCTACTACAGATGTAGCACTCCAGATAGGACTCCACCCAGCGGATTCCAACCGAAAACCCAGCGGATCCCAGTGGCTGGGGGCGTTGCCAAATTGCTAAGAGGTGTTTCATCTTAAACTAAACCTAAAATGTTATGTCTATTGTTATTAATGCAGTTTCAGTTTTCTATCTTAAAATGTCATTTCCGAATGTGCCATTATAATGTGTACTTGTTGATGAGAGGCGGACATGGCAGCATTTAGTGCAGACAGGAAGTAAAGCAGCTCTGTTGCATTATATCACACACACACACATACACATCCAGTTTGTGTGTGTGTGTGTGTGTGTGTGTGTGTGTGTGTGTGTGTGTGTGTGTGTGTGTGTGTGTGTGTGTGTGTGTGTGTGCCTGCATGCGTCTGTGCGTGCGTGCGTGCGTGCGTGCGTGCGTGCGTGCGTGCGTGCCGTGCGTGCGTGCGTGCGTGCGTGCGTGCGTGCGTGCGTGCGTGAGTGAGCGCGTGTCATTTGGCTGCCAGTAATTCCTGCTGAGTGCTGGGCTCCGCGCCGAGCTGCTCTATTAGGACAGATAATTGTGGCTGAACGTCAGATTTGTTATGTTTTTCCCTTCTTGTTCCATTACAGAAGAAACCATAAAGAATGGGAGTAATTAAAAGAATGGCACTGGGCTTGATAAATGAGAATTTATAGTGATGTGAAATCTTTATTATTAGGCAGAAGAAAACATTAATCTTATAATCTTTTTATGATTATTATTGTATGTCTTTATTCTGCGTACTATTATATCAGAATGAGCATTTCTGGCTGAGTATGAATCAAAATACAAGGACTTTTAGTTGCTCTTAATATAACTCACACACAACTTTACAGGAATAACATTTTGTGACACACAGCTAAAAAAGGACGCAAAATCTAACAATGCATAAGTACATAGAAGTACGGGGAAAGAATATATCTAACGTAAAAATTGAAAAATAAATAAGAAAACTATTTAATTAAATCAATGTATTATTAAAAAGAATTCTGAAAAATGTTCAAATACTTGAATAAATATTGAATAAGTAATGTATGATTACTCTAGATCTTGAAAAAAAATGTAAATGTAAAAATCTATATACATCCGATATTACATTTTCTGTGGAAAGGTGTGGAGATTTGCCAATTTAATGTCCAGTTCTGCATGTCAGGTGTACCGACTCTCTTTATTATAGCTTGGTGTGATATTCTGAAGATCCCAAAACAAATGCATTTAAGAAAATTGCATTTTAAATGGCCGGCCTCTCTCACACATCTCTCTTCAATTCTTAACTCCCCCCTTCCCCTTATATTTCCCATACATATTCCTTTACATATCTCCCACATTCACACTCCCCCTCCCCCCGCTCCCTATATGTTCTGTACAGTGTGTTGTTGTGTTAAACAGAATGTTCTATTCCTGTTCACTATATAAAGACATGGAGAAAAACAAAGCATGTGTTACAACAGGAAGTGTGAAGATTTAAGGCATTTCCCATCTAAAAGCCTTGAGTTAAATTTGAATATAATTTTGTACAAATAATTGAACAAATCAAGTTGTCTTCTAGGGAATCGTGACGAGCATTTTTCACGGTTTTGTATACACTACTAAACAATGAATTGATTATCAAAAAAACAGTCAACAGATTAACAGATAATTGAATACATTCTTAGTGAAAGGTGGATTTTAGCAATATTGAGTCTGCACATCAGGATAAATAAGCTACAATATGACCACTTCTTTTTCATTTATTAAATATTTGAATCCTGCTCCAAAGCTTTATTAAAGTGCAATTCTGAGTCATCGGAGATACCCTTAAAAAGGTAATCCTACCAATGTTATATGAAGAGTTGAGTTTAATAGTCATTTGTAGTACAACTCTGCCTTGATACCCCTTAATAGTGATTATAATGAGGTTTAATGGTGTGTTCTTAGACATGCAGGTGTAGGCGAAAAAACCATTTGAAAAACAACACGTATATTTCGTTTCAAATATTTGTGTTGAGAAGAAGCATACACGTGTAAGCACTAGTACAGACTTCTTTGGGGTGGAAATCATGCTTCCCTTTTTTCAACATAGAAGACAAACAAGAAATAATAAAGAAAAAACATAGCATGACAGGAATAACATACTTCATGACATACCTAATCATAGTGGGAAAGAACATATATATATAATACAAATAAATAAATAAACTTAAAGGGTGCAGGTGAGCCCAGATTATCCCCCCACCCTTCCCTCCCCGAGCAGTGCCACCCAAGCCATTCAAAAGCGATTGTCTGTGCAATGCATCTCAGCCGACCGTCCCCCTTATAAATGAAACCATTGGACCCCAATCCTTTCGAAATCCCCCAGTCTATCTTTTAGGATGTATCGAATTCTTTCTAAATGCAGAGTATCAGTCAATGCCGCAATCCAAGCTTTAAAACTGGGCACATTCTTTGATTTCCATAACAGGAGAATACGTTTCTTCGCACACAGGAGACCATAGGACAGGAGATGAAGTTGTGCATTTCGAAGTGTGTTACATTGTTCAGATGTGCCCAGTATCACCGACAACAACACGTATATTGATAGACAATTATTCTCTAACCTAAAAAAACTATCTTTAGTATGTCTTAATGCTCTACATTTCACTGTGGAAAGCCTTCAGGTGTTTTCACTTCACTTCACTCTGTTGTTTTATTTGGTCACTGTTGGGCTGACCTTTACCTCCTGCTCCCTCTTTTTGAATTGCATTGATTTGCTTTTCAAAATAAATGTAAAAGCTCTTTTCTTTTTCAGCCCGAATCACTTCAGTTTTATTTTTATCAGGGTGATGTGAAGGCTCTTTTCAGGAGAAGTGGTTATGTGTAACAAGTCAACGATTAGATTGATAGAAAATATATATATTTTTTATTTTCATAATTGACTAATAAGGATAGTTAGCATAGCTGACAGTTCGCTACTTGTTCACTTCCGATTTTCTTGCTGAAGTTAAACCTGCATCTCTTGAGTGTTGCACAGGATGCGTAGGAAATAGTGAGATACAGAACATACAGTGGATGTAGCCTATTTACAAATGTTAAGTTAAATACATTCACAAAATGCACAATAAATATACATTTCTATCACCTTCAGTGTCCCAACCTTCCATGTATTGTCCCTTAAATTAACAAACGTTCCAAGCACATGCTAAAAGGTGCTAACTCATAGCAGAAATAATGTTTGGCTGATTTCTCTTACTAATACTTTTGTCTGTGTTTTATTTCCCAGGGGCTCAAGCCGATGGACCATAACGGGCTTTCAGACCCTTATGTCAAGTTGCATCTACTGCCCGGAGCCAGCAAGGTGAGCACTATGTTGATTTATATTGTTACAAGTGAATACTCAATGTTGATTGGTCAATTTAAAAAATGTTGAGGTCTACTTTTTGTTGCTTCAAATAAAGTTCAAAACGATAGGACAAAAACCAGATGGTGATTTCAGTGACTGTGTTTATTCTATGAAATGCAGTCTTTTTTCAGTACATAACGCACAAACATTAGGGTTATATCAATCATCTCAACTCAGTTCTTATGATATCCAAAAAACACATTTCAAGAAATGTTTCGTAAAGTCATGAATTCACAAGAACACAAACAATCAAGAAGCGACAGAAACAGGAAGTTATGGAGGTTGTAAAGTCGAAGCAGAAACTGTTTTAAATGTTGCTTAGTTTCTTAACAGTTTATAATTGAAATGACAGGGGACGGGTTTAAATGAAGTTATTCGACATCATTTAAATAAGGTTTTTGTTCAGTTACTTTCAGTGAGAGTTTTAAGGCGGACATATTGTATATTTTGCACTGAGCCCTTCTTGAGGTTTCCCTCGGGGCGGTAAACATGAGGCGAGGGTTAATCATCTATTTCATGATTCTGGGAGCACAGCAGTGAGGATATGTCGGGGCAAGGCTTCATCAATGTAAACAACATTAACTCACTGACCTAATGTTCCCACTTCCTAACAGTGAGCTCCTCTGTGAAGGATCCTTATCACCAGCTGAGCTTTGGCCAGCTCAGTGTCACAAGTGGACGCATTTAAAGAGACGTCCGTATAGCTGACTGCTTTTACACAGATATGGTCACAGAACGCACGCACATGAAAAATAAGTCTCTCATCGAATATTCTAAGTCTACTTGCAGTTTGTATTGAGCTCTGTAATTCACAGAAATTAGAAAGAAGGCAAGAAATGTCTCCAATGTCCTCCAATTCCTGACCTTTTTTGGCTATGTGAAGGGTACAATTGTTATGTAATTTGACTTGTTGTTAGCTGCTCTGTAATCCCAGTATTCAGTTACTTTATTTATGTTAAAGATCTGATTAAAATACAGGTGTTAAAACAGGTTTAATCGGGAAAAAGTAAAAATTCCCAAGACAGAAAAATCTGGGTTTAAACAGGCTTAGTGGAATACTTGATTCTGATTGGTCAATTTGGACATTTTGGAGGTTGTTAATTATTGATAACAGGTCGTTGCTAAGGAGAACAGACCGTTGCTACGGAGAACAGGCCGTTGCTACGGAGAACAGACCGTTGTTAAGGAGAAAGACTGTTGCTAAGGAGAACAGACTGTTGCTAAGGAGAACAGACTGTTGCTGAGGAGGATAAAAGGGACTATGTGCATTCATATCAATACGCAGAAAAAGTCCGTTCATTTTAAGGACAGCTGTGTTTTCATCACAAAATGCACGTACATGACGGATAGAAGTGTTTCTTTAATGTCAAAGTACAACATGATGCACTTGTTGAATTATTTCATTCGAGTCTGACAGAAGGCCTTGAGGTTGATTCAATCCTTTTCATTAAACTCCACGAATCTAATATAGATCCTGTGAATGAGCATACTTCACAAAGGCATCTTATTGAAAGCAAAAGCCGTGTGATTATCCATCTACCTGACTCGCGTCTCCTTTTCTTCTAGCAGCTTTTATACATTTTTCCTCTTTATCTGAACTCCGTAATTGTTTAGTTTCTCTTGCTTCGGCTTTGACTTTAGACCAATGCTGTGTGGGTTGATACACCTGACAGATATCTGAAAGACAGTCACATAACCTTGTAGCTGCGTCCTTGACTTTTTTCTGACGATGTATAATTAACTGTGAGTCATTCTTTTAAACCAGATATTGATATTCTGATAAACTAACGTGTGTCCAGTACGCATTAAAAAGAATAGTACAAATAAAGGTATTAAGTTGGCTTCAATAACAAAGACACACTGTCCATGTTGAGCTATCATTCTAGGCCTTATAGCAATGACAGCTTTGCACCAAAGATAACAGCCAAAAAGCTCAATATCTAACAAACACATAAGAAAAATTATGACTTTACACAAACAATGGATAAAAACTGAAATTAAGGGAAAAGAAAAGACTTGCCAAACCTAAAAAGATCATTTTTCACTGCAAAACATCTGCGATTACAAAAGCGCTGGGACAACAGAATGATGGACAAATACAAGCCCAAAGCCAGATCACTATAGAAATGGTGTAACAGCCCAGAAAATCTTTAAGAGACAAAAAATACCAGCAGCAATCATTTTTGAAATGTTGTGAGTAATACTTATCGATGATGCTGTGGAGGGAAAAATGATTTCTGTCACTGGAGCGTTCAAAAGATTTCATGTTACGGATGAGAAACTCTGCTGTGCTGCTGCTATTATTTCCAAACCTTTTAATTTCATACTCAGAGTTACAGATCTACAAATACTGCAGAAAACTGACTTTGTACCATTATGTTGGGGACAATGTGCAGTGTTTACTTCCTGTCTGTCTTCTTCTGCTGTTCCTTTTAGTGTTTACTTCCTGTCTGTCTTCTTCTGCTGTTCCCTTTAGTGTTTACTTCCTGTCTTTCTTCTTCTGCTGTTCCCTTTATTGTTTACTTCCTATCCGTCTTCTTCTTCTGATGGTCCCTTTAGTATTTACTTCTTGTCTGTCTTCTTCTGTTGATTTGTCTAATTCATCATGAATCCTCTGCTTGACCCTCCTTAGCAACGGTCTGTTCTCCCTAGCAACGGTCTGTGAGTACAAAAGAACAACCTCTGGAATGTCCAAATCGACCAATCACAATCGAGTATTCAACCAAGCCGTGTAACAAAAGAGCAACAGATACATTCTGACGTTCTCTGAGTCTGGTTCTCCTGGATCTTAAACTCAAAATGAACTCTTGCATCTGTTAAGCCAGTGTAGACAGATGGATTAAGTCATAATGTCAGCCATGCATATGCCACCTTTCTATTGTTAGCAAGGCCACTCTGTAAGCCCAGCCAGACAATGTGTTGTGACTTTTATTGTGCAGAGTACAAGATGTATAACAATTTCAATGCCTTTATATCCAACTGAATGATTTCCAATGTCTCCAGCAGACATGGATGGTGCTTTGAAGCGACACAACTTGTTTACTTGCAATTTAAAAATGAAGTTATTAGTGGGAATGCAAAGATAGAGTTGTTTAATTAGCTACTCTCTAAGTGAGAAAGCCCAGGGCCCGACAACAGCAATGAAATAGAAGCGTAATCATTGTCACACACACATGGAAACAAACTGTTAAAAGAAACCAGCAGTCTGCCTGCTGTTAGTCTGGACTGTACGGCAGCGTTTAATCACTGGAGTTAGTGGAGAAATACGCCCACCAAAGATATAATCTGTGATAATATCCGCACGACAGATTCGATCCGGACATTTCTCAACGCCAGGAGACCAGATTGCAGTGTGTTTTCATGACACCCTGAGGATAAGGCAAATTATTTCTTGCAGCAAAGTGTTGTTTTTACCGAAAAGCTACAAATTAGACAGTAAGAAACCTACACTAAAAGCTTGTCATGACTTTAGAAAATGTTTTTGTGCTCTGCAATTTGTAGAGGCAAACATGAGGAAAGAGAGTGTTGCACGGGAGAATTAGCAGAACATAATATTTAAATAAACTCTGTGTTTCAAGGCGAAAATAATACTCTGAAATCTAGAAGTATATGACACATAATTGCTTCAGTAGTGAATAATCACTTTATTTTTTCTAACATGATATTTTATTCAATTGCTCACAAGATATTTGCAGTGTTGAAGTTTCTATTATTCATTGTCTCAGACGTAATTATTCTGTGATGAAACAACATCAAAACATCTGCTCAATGTGAAAAACACCTCTAAAGCTCACTAATCATCAGGTTGCTTGTGTGGGGTTTGAAGGGGGAGTTATTTCCTAATGAGCCAACAGGCACAGTAACTGTAACCCCCGGGAGTCTTTTCAGCATAATAAGGTTTTGAGCAAATCTGGAATAGTGCAAAAAGAAATGTTTTTTAAACTTTTATGGTAACTGTCTTAGACCACAAATGTTTTTTCTACAGAATTAGAGAATTCATATTGTGCTTTTTGGGGTTTTCACTTTCCTCCTGAGTGTTATATAGGTGCATGTAAATGGTCTGCAAATGTCCTCCTTAAGTAAAGGTTTTTGGTAACACTTTATTTTAAGGTACACATATTCGCCATCAGCTAGTTGTTAATTAACATGCATATTAGCAGTATATTGGCTCTTTATTAGTCATTATAAAATGCATATTAATGTATTTTTCTACATGACCATATTCTACAAGTACTAGGCCATTAGTTAAGAGTTTGTCCTTAATAACCCTTTAATTAATGCTTATTTATTGTAAGTAAGGACGTTGTTGTACATGAGTTTTGGTCTTAATATGCTCAATATGGGCATAATGAGGCATTCTCCCATAATAACACCTAACAAATATGATCTATTCTTATGTAACAAGACGTGAAACTACAAGTGTTAGTTGTGTCAAAATAACTCAAAATGTGGTTTTTCTAACTCAGAATATGTTCCCTATTTTAAAGTGAAGTCTTGTTCATAACCAATAAGCTAGTAGTTTGACTCTAATATGTTAATGAACAACTAGTTGATGGTGAATATGTGTACCTTAATCTAAAGTGATACCAGGTTTTTTTTCTATTCTTTGTATCCTGCTGTGGAGTACTTATGATATGTCATGGATCATTAGACTGGGAAGTGAAACAAAACTCCATGAGAGCATTTGGCTACTTGGAGTTTGTTTCCTGTCTCAGTTGGAGGCCCTTTGTATCCTCCTGTCATTAAAAACAAGATGTCGTCACCTCCTCTCCCTCTGATATGTCTCTCAGCTCGCTCTCAAAACAATCATTAGGCTCGGTCTAAGAGCCTCATTAAGACTTGCTAAAGAGGTCATAAGTTCTGCCTGCAGTCTAATCAGAAGTGAAGTTTCACGCTCCGCTGCGAAGCCCGACCATAGTTTCCTCTCCTCTGAGACCACGAGCAAACACAGAGAAATGCCTCTAATTATTATTCTAAATTAAACTGTCAATAAATGACAGGGGTTAGCTACTGTAAAATGATGATGTTTGCACAGGACCGCAAGCTGATTTACTGGTGCAATTAAGGCTTTTTGCATACAGTATAGCTACAAAAAATAACAAAATCATACTTTCATTCTCGTCATAATATGTTTTGCAAGGAAGCAATTACATGGGCTTTTTTCCTTTAAAGTACTTTCTCATGAAGTCCATATCTCGTTATATTTGGCAAAAGTTTCATGGCCGAAACTGCTAATACTAACAGCTCATTGAAGGTCATGTGACAAAGGTGTGAACATCTATCTAATCTGTGAATGTGAACGAAACATGAGCGTCAAACAAAACCCACAATTTAGAGCTTGATTTGTTTCTGAAGCAATAGCAAAACAATATTTGTGAGACACGGGAAACCAATCAGCAGCTTCCGGCAGGTTCAATTAGAGATTTTTAAGAAGGACCTGTGATTAAAGCTCGGACACTGAACTGTCTGATACTGCAGGGCGATCACCTGCAGACCAAATATTGTTTGTCTCTCCTTCTCCTTCAGATATGGTGGCCTTTCAAGGTGGTTCAGCTTGAGGTCTATGCACAAGTCTTGGAATAATTGGCTCGAGAGCAAAGGCTCTTAAACCTCAGCAGCTGAAATGACTTGTGACACGGGTTGCTCGTTTGTAGCTCTGCCCCTCCATCTGTGAGCAGGTGGCGCTGAATTATTTCCCCTTTAATGTGAGCTCATTAGGGCGGAACAATCGATCCAAACCTGACCGAAATCGCAGCATAGACTTGTGAAATAATCCAATCTTACAGACTTAATATAACATTTCAGTTTGGTACAGATCCTCTTGTTTTAATTTTAAATAATAATAATTTTGTCAAATATGAATTAATTTTTAAAAAAAAGAGTACTTTACAGATGTTTTAGTTTTTTGCATTTATTACGGTACTTTAATTTTGTACGTATGACTGGAGGAATACCCATGAATTAAACTATCAGTAATCCTTGCATTTTCCTTTCCATCCAAGCAAGTACGATACCATTTGTTTCTTATATTTCCATAGCAAAAAGCAATTGTTCGCCAAATTGGGAAGCCCTACTTTCTATCCACAATATGTGATTGTTGCTTATTGTATAAATACATCAATTGATCTTAAAGGTCCCATGTCATGTTTTTCCGGTTCACCCGTCCCCTTGTGTGTTATGAAGCTTTTTCTGCATGAAACGGTCTGCAGAGTCACAAACCCTCAAAGTACACCCTGTAGGGAGTAAAACTCTAACACAGAGAAGACCTGTCTATGCTGCCCCAGAACGCCTCGTTGGGGATTTCTCTTTTTCCATTGTTTACTTCTTGGGTATAGTGACGTATTTCGGGTATAGTGACGTAACGTAACGTCCGCGGAGCCGTTACGTTTGGACCAATCCGCGGACTTCCTCACACACACACTCGGCGGGACGTTGCGAGGCTCGCTGCTGCGAGGAGCGGGACACTGTGAGCTGGCTCACTGGTGTGGGGTCGGCGAGACAGCGAGACACCGCGGAACTCAGCCTGGGCACACACACAAACTCCCAGCCAGGCTGCGGGTGTGTGTGTTTCGGGCTGGGTTTCGCTGTGTCTCGCTGTCTCGCAGACGGCCACTGGGCTTACAGGGAGGGGGGGGCAGGAGCTCCAACTAGCTGTTTAGGACAGAGAGTGAATACACATACTATACAGAGATGCTGTATGAGAAACCAATGTGAGTTTGGAACATTGCACAATATACATTTATTTAGTAGACCTCAACAATGGAATTATGATCAGTAGAAATGGCCATGACATGGGACCTTTAACACTAACACACTTAAGAGAATTCAAATGAATAAAATGCATTGTTTTTACCATCCTTATAAAACCAGTCACCTTTCAAGCTCGTAACGCTTTAATTAAAAACATGTAGAGTCGTAACTTAAGGTCAACAGTTTTCTATGATTTATTGACGTCCGCACCCACAAGTAACTGATAACAGTCTCCTACAATTGTAATTCAATGCATCACTTCACTTTCTTACTAGGCTGCCAGCAATCCACTTAGTATAAACCAAGGAGGGCGTTTTAAAACCTCAAGGTGTCCCTCAAACACCTCGACCTTCATGTAGCAACACTTCTTTAGAGACTCATAAAGAATAGACCTATACAATCACATCTTGGCTTTCATTTGGAAGCTACTTCACAAACAACACGTTACGATATATAATAAGTGTCGTCTGCAAAAGGGCTTTCCTGGTCTTAATAGATTCTGCATCACAACATGATTGAAAAATGTAAATATAATCAACAGATCAGTTTTAATCCACAACAAATGACGCAAAAGCACTTCATTACTGTGTTTTGTGTTTATTGTAAATAAGACCTTCAGCTGAAAAAGCATTAAAAAAAATGACGAATGGAATAAAGATATCTTCATCAACTGATACCTCATTCACACCAACGGTGTTTCAGGGCCGGTTCAGAGCTGGAGCTTGAAAAGCACCGGGTTTTCCTGTTCACACCGCAGTGGAGCAGCCTCTTAGCTCCGGAATCCGGTTCGTTTCAAGCACCAAAAAATTCTCCGGCTAGAGCAAAAGCACCGCATACGTCACGCTTACGTCGAGGCGGGGGCAGGGGCAGGGGCGGGTTCAACTCCTGAACAACAACAAAAAGCGCGCTTTCTATCCAGTTTGTACACAACGATGGAGAAACTTAACAAGCAGCAGTGGTCCACTGAAGAGACCAGCTACCAAAACCAAAACGAGTAGCGCTTCAACACGGAGCTTGAACCGGAGTTGCGTTGGTGTGAATGAGTTATTGATTTAGAGGAGGCAGTACTACTCTGCAACCCTTGCATCTACAGTTTTTAACCAGGCCGTCATTTGCTATTTGGGGTTTCCCTCTTCTGCTCTGTCTTTTCTGTAACGCTGTAACCGATGTGGGACAAATAAAGGATTTCTGATTCTGTAAAAACAAATGTGCAATACAAAAATAAAGTCTTGCTTTGCTCCGACGATTATAACAATTATATATGTGCAGCATCTAATTTTGATGCTATCTCTATTTGTGTGTGTGTGTGTGTGTGTGTGTGTCTTCCCGTCTTCCTGTGGGATGAGCCACTGATTGAGGGAGAAACTATCAGAGAGTCTCATTACACGGCTCCCCGCCATCAGACGTGCAAATAATCACAGCAGATAATTGATTTTAATCCTCAGAAAGAATCACATGTTCTCACAAACAGAATCATCATCATCATCCTCCTCACGTATTCTCTCGGGAGGATTTTCCCGCACGATATTACACTGATAAAGCCGTGTCCTAATTATTGTCAGTGCACGTCCTTGACATGCTGGAACAGAGGGATTTGTAGGTTGATATTTGTTTAGGCGAAGTTGGTTTACACATACAGTACAAGGAATTTGCTTTGGTCTAGTCTCCTTTATTAAGTTCCTTATAAAGGAGCAAATATAGAGTATAAAAACTAATTAAAAAACATTTCTTAGTATCATAAAATAAGTGCAGAGATTAAAGAGGAAGACCTGTGCAGTTTTAAAAATGTATAATTGAATAGAAATGTGGAAAATATACAGACACATATGCAAGGTTTGCAGTATTTTGTATAAGGAATGGCTCACATGATCACAATAATTAAAGGGGCATATTATGCTTTTTGGGTTTTTCCCTTTCCTGTAGTGTGTTATTTAGATTTTAGTGCATGTAAATGGTCTGCAAAGGCAAAAATCCCCCGATTTTCTCTCGACAAAATACTAATATGAACGTGAAATGAGCCCATTTAAATATGTACTGTTTGTTTTTCTTTGTGGAGAAACTTAATCTTCTGCAGTATTGTCGCAGCCAGTTTCTAATAAAATGTGAGTGTTAGCCTGATTCAGGTCTTTGTCGGGAACATTGTTTACTCAGAAAGTTTAATGTTCACACAAACTGAGTCGATGTGGTTATTTACCATCATGTCAACATCCTTCACTTCCTGCAATGCTGTGATTATGCATGTCACTTTGAATAAATGCAGTGTGCCGTTGATCTCTCATTTCCGACAGGGTTCAATATGCAGCAGTTAGCTAATGCATTTACAAACTGTCAGCGAGGCACGGAGACTTCTCCGGATGTTTATAAAACTCTTGCAGCATTTCAATGAAGCTTCAAACCTGAGGGATGAGCGTTTCTGTTGAGCTGCGGGAGGGGAACCAGCAGTTCATTTTGTACGATGTTATATCCTGTTAAATGACACACTTTTATGTTTGTCTTTCAGGCCAATAAACTCCGAACCAAGACCCTTCACAACACACTGAACCCCGTCTGGAGCGAGACCTTGACCTACTACGGCATCACAGACGAGGATATGGTCCGAAAAACACTCAGGTACTCCCAACTGGATGTCTTTATGTGTTCTGAAGGAAGGGATGAAGGACTGGAAGAATGATGGGGAAGGAGGAAAGACCACCAGGAAAAATGAAGCAGGAAGGATGGAATGTAAAAGACAGGAATAGAAGAAATAAAACACAGAGTTCAAATGAAAAGGTACTAAGAAGGTATTGAATGCAATTGGAAGAAATAGAATAAAGTAAGAAAAATGCAAGTCATAGTTTGTAGAAAAGAAATGAAAGGAACAAAATGAGAGGAAGGAAGGAAAATGGAAAGAGGAAGGAAGGAAGGGAATTGTAGGTGAAATGAAGGTGACATGAGAAATGTGATTAGGAGAGATAAAGAGGAAGGAAGGAAATGAAAGCAATTGAAGGGAATCATTGAAGGAATTGAAGGGAAGGAAAGATTTAAAGTGAGGAAGGAAATGTTAATAAAGAAGGTGGAGAAAAGAGGAAGGGTTAGGAAGAAATGAAAGGAGACAGAGGAGAAAGGGAAGGTAATGAAAGCAATGGAAATGTGAAACAGAGAGGATAGGAGGGAAGGGAGGGAGGAAGAACATTAGACTATTTGAGGGGAATACAATCAAGAAAATGACAAACAGAAACAAATATGGGAAAGAATAAAGATGGTAACAAACAAGAAGTGAAACAAAGGTGAAAGTAAGAGAGGGACGTTTTTGAAAAAGGACTGAAAGGAGTAAAGAAATGTATATTTGACAGTTCATCTTCTTCATAGCTTCTGCTTGTGTAGCTGCCTGTATTTAATGTGGTTTCAAATGTGATTTTTTACTAAAAAGGAAATCCTGTTTGTGTTGAATCTAAATCGGCAGTGAGATAACTTCCTGTTCTTTGGTTATTAGTATTTCTCTCCAACACCTGACCAAAATCTGGATCAGGAGCATCTGTTTCTATGATAAATGTGAAGCTGTTATGCAACGGAAGTGTTATTCTTGCCTCTTTTATTTTTACCAAAGTGTTATCACTGTAGTAAAGTAGGTTATACAACCATATGCGTAATCATTCAAGGAGCTTCAGAGCGGTAACATATCCCAATGATAGGTGGGCCGCACGCACAGAGGGATCTTCTGTTTTCCCTCCATGCACCAAACTATTACCGTGTTGTTCGTAGAGAGAAAGTGTCATTACTCCCACCTGTGGGGCTAATATTATAACCAGGGAGTCTTTTGGTAAGCATATGTGGGTTTTGGACTGAAATAGAAACAAACTTAAGGACCTAACTTTGGATTTTAAGAAACCAAGATAGACATGTGTCACTCTTCTTTGTCATCCTATAAACAGATAATAGGATAGAAAATCATGCACATTTTAGGGTAGCCACTCATAATAATAATAATAGATTACATTTGTATAGCGCCTTTCAAGGGACCCAAGGCCGCTTTACATGGTGAACAACAAACAAACAAAAGGGGCAAACGATTAAGTGATTGTTTCAAACCAGAATATCCTGACAACTCTACGACTGATTGGCACGAGATTTTGCACAAACATTCAAGACCCCTCCTGATAAATCCCAACAACTTTCAGGTTATTGTTGGTTATCATGTTATTGTTATAAACTGACAACACTCACACACATTTATCCTGTTCTCTTTGTGTTGCAGTGCAGGAAAGATAGGACCGTTTCACTCCCGCAAAAACAATAGATGTCAATTATTCCGACACCTCCTGAGAGATATGATCTGATTAACGCTCGCATGCACAAAAGCCACACACATCTCTTCACAAACAGCACCTTGATTAACCATTTTCCTGGAACAATACAGAGAGAGGAGCCTCCACAGATTGAGATGTGCACCTGTCCTTGCAGCAGATATTATAACTTCTGTGTGTTTCGTTGTGATTCTGATTACATCCCCTACACAAGATGCTAACACACATCACTGCTGCACAAAGGCTGCATGTTCCCAGAGGCTGATTGTTGGGAGAAAAACACTTGACACGAAGCGTACTCCACTACATGAGTGTGAATCATGTCATGTCAGTGCTTACATATCCTGCATTTATCCAAGATAAAGATCTGAGGAGAGCAGCGCGGTTTCACACCAATAATCGACATTCATTATAATTGTAATGAAACGCTGGAGAGGAATATAGATCAGGAGTGTAAGTGAAGCTCTGTGTACTGTATGTGCAGGTCAGTGTGTGATATAAGGGATCTTCTTCTATTGATCGGAGACTACACTGGCAGACATACACTAAAGGATGCACTGAAAAGATGAAGCAAGTGTTTATGGGTTCAGAGGATTGAAAACGAACACATTATATAATATGAGACGTACACCAAGGCCGTTTCCTTCAATGCATGCTGGCAGAGACGTCAGAAACGTTTTCATTATGTTATGTTATCTATTCTGTATCTACACAATCTGATGTTTCTGAATACTCCACTGTTCAAGGTTTTCAATTGAATCAAATAAAAAAAGTGAAATCCCGTGAAAAATAGGGATGCAACCAAAGATTACAATCTAATCATAAAGAACATGGAGTTTTATTGTAATGAAATCTGCTCTATTAATAAAAGTGTTGCTTTCCTTGACCTTTAATCGAGAATCCTTTGTTTCACAATTAAAAAGCCTGCCTCTGTTATATTGATTAAATTAGATTACATTATTGTCATTACAAATAGTACAACGAAATAATTTGCAATAAAATTCCTCAAAATAGTGAAAAGTGTCCCTCACAGTTTCTCAAGGTCCACTGTTGAAGAGGATGTCTTTAAATGTTTTGTTTTTCAGCAAAAATATTTATATTCAACACAGAATCTTTTGGTCATTTTTGCAGGAAACATTTCTTTTAAAGTGAATTGATTGGTGCAGCTCTGGTAAACAATTGTGATTGTATCCACGCTGTTATTCAGATCAACTCCGAATGAAATTCAGTTATTCCTTAGCCACTAGGCTTGTTTGAGATGACTGCGGCTCGCCTCGAAAGTAGACGAGAATAGCCGATTGCAGCCGGGGGAGGTCTCAAAAGGCTCGACTGAAGTCGGACAGCTCGGAGTCGGCTTGACCCGGTTTGCATTTATAAAGAATGCACAAATGTGTTTAATCGTTAATGTCAGATATACTAAGTAAATACATTTGTTCCTGCTCAAGATTAGATTCAACTTGTTATTGCAGAGATTACAGGTACTGAGACAACGAAATGCAGTTTAGCTTCTAACCAGGAGTGAAAGCAGTAAAGTGAAAAGTAATGTTCACAATCTACAGAATCAAATATAGAATGAATTGAATGATGAATAAACAGTGAGGGGTATGAATACACTAGATATACACAGCAGCCTGTGAGCAGTATGAACAGTATGAACAGTGTGTATGAATATGCTAAGATATATAAAGTATGAAAACGGTAAGCAGTGCAAGTATAGTATAAAATATATAGATATTAATTTCATGATGATAAACATTGTGGAACAATGATGAAAAATGTGAATGGAAGTGGCGACGTAAAACTGAAACAAAACAACAACAAACTTTTGCGGAGCCAATTGGAGAGTTTCATCACCAGCACGGGGTAAAAACCACCAATGAGCGCTCAGCTCGAGATACCAGCGAGTCGTTTCCCATCAAGCATTTCGCTTCTGCAGCTCGTGGAGAGAAACGGCTCCGCCTCGCTCTCAAGGCTGCCGGCGTCTTTGTCCCGCGAGATTTCAACATCTCATGTGGTCGAGCCTCCAGAGCATGGGTGCGTTTCACTTCGGTTAAATGGATTCCTTGCGTCCCTCACTTGCGTCGTTTCCCTGCGACTAGTCCCTCCCACCAGGGAAGCATGGAGAGACGCAAGGAAACCACGAGAAGCAGGGAAATGAGTTTTAAGAGCAATGGGACGTCGTTTCCTCCGCAGCGCCACATGAAGCGACGTCCGTTTGTGATGACGCCGCACAGCTGATCGCCTGACAGCAGCCGGATCAGTGCATGCGCTGCATCGTCCAATCAGTGAGCGATACACAGTAAGAGGGCGGGGCGAGTGTATGAGGATTTCACCGGAGGATGGTCTGGTAGTTCCTCGATTATCGCTCCTCCATCCTCGATTCTCGGTCCTCCGGCACAAATAAGGCCACTGGGACGCTACTCAAGATGGCGCAGACAAATCGACTTCCGGTGATACCGAGACCGAGGAGCGAGGAAATGAAAAATAAGAGAAGTGAGACGCACCCCAAGTCGGACAAAATGACTAACCATCATGCAACGCACTAGCAAGACGGCGATCGCAATTGCGCAGGTCTGCGTCGGTCTCGCTCATCTCAAACGAGCCTAGCTTCACCTCTTTATGTAGTTTTATCAAAATAGGAGCAGAAGTTTTTATGTTAACAGGAATATGAACCAACAAACAGCAGTGGAAACAAAAGCCAACGAATGCACCATGAAACTCTGCACAGTGCAGTAATCAAATCTATAAAATCTGCACAGTCAAAGGAAGTTAAAGTCCTGATTTGGTTTCAAATAGTTTTGACATTTACAGAACAAAGTTATTTTTCCATCTTCTGAAACATCTTCTTCCTCTCACTTTAGAATATTTCAGTGTTTTGATCTGGAGATGGCCGAAAGCATCCTAAAGCGTGATTATCCCATCATCCTCTGTCAGGCTGATGGAGTCTGACAAAAGTCTCATGAACTCTGCAGGAACATCAGGGCGTTGCTTCAGTGCTAAAGAGTCAGATTTATAGAGAAGGGAAGAGTTCGAATTGAATCCCTGCGATGGAGGATGATGAGCTTCAGGCGGTTTATTGTTTAAAGCTTCATATCTGCAGCACAAGAAATATCCTGAGCTCAGCTTATTCTCTCTTCTCTTTTCTTTCAGGATTTCCGTGTGTGATGAGGACAAATTCAGACACAACGAGTTCATCGGGGAAACGAGAATCCCTCTCAAGAAGCTGAAGCCCAACCAAATCAAAAACTTCAACAACTGCCTGGAGAAACAGCTGCCGGTGGGTCTGACAGAAGTATCTCTAAATGTGATTTCATGGTTAATAAGTGAGAAACTAGAGCGAAGACGATACATGTTAATGCTTGGTTTTTTAGATCATGTATGTCTTAACTATATAAAAGATACCTATAGAGAGGCGAAGTCCCGCCCTTCTACTTCCGCCCCATGGGACCTCATTTCGGAAAAATTATGTATTGAAGTCAATGGGGAGAGAAAGATTATATTTCGATCCCGTTTGAATTTTGCCACGAATTACACATTTGATGTTTGTCAATCTTAAAAAATAATTTCCATGTCAAAAAAGTCACAGTTTGTCGTAAAACTGTTAAAATATAAGACTATGAAAAATATGCAACTAGAAAGACTACAAATCCCAGATTTGTAGTCTTTCTAGTTGAAAGACTGAAAGTGATGTCATTAACGTTACACATTACACTCGTGTTACTCACCGAAACCTTGTAAAGCCGGTCCCGCATGCTGGCTCTTACGGAACCGACTAACTCCCCTTGTGTGTATGTACAGCTCTCAACATGCCCAGACTTGTAGTGATTTTCACCTCTTTTAATACTTTTCACCTCATTCTGAAAGAAAGAAGTGAAATGTGCCAACGTGACGGCCGTCTTGGTGTTGGTGACGTGTGTGAGACGGGAGATGTAGTTCATTGAGCGTTTCACACAAAAAAAGTGTTACTTCACAGTTTTACGACACATTATTATTTTTTTGACTTGCAAAATATCTTTTAAATTGACAAACATCATATGTGTAATTCGTGGCACAATTCAAACGGGATCGAAAGATAATCTTTCTCTCCCCATTGACTTCAATACATAATTTTCCGGAATAAGGTCCCATGGAGGTCCCCCGGAAAGGGAGGGACTTCGCCTCTCTATTGCAGTGAAACGACACAAATCTCGATACAGGATGCAATGCCACGACGAAAAACGTAAAGAAAATACGATGTATTTCAACATACTCTTCTGTATTACCATTTGCATAGCTATTTAAGTTAAGCAGGTCATAATTCTTCTCCAATATATATTATATGCTGCTGTGAAAACTATATTTATTCCAGTTTTACAGGAATATGTTCATTTTTCATGTGAAAGTGAAAAATGTCTATTCCCGTCTCTGTAACTCTAACGTGATGTCTTTAAATGTGATTTTATGTCAATGGAAAACCCAAAAATATTCATTTTAATATGATTTAAAACAGCAAAAAGCAGCATTACTCAAAATAATCACCTTTCAGAGGCTGAAAACAGCATTTCAATTTAAAGACCATTAACAATTCCTTGAAAAATGTATAGATATCAAAATAGTTGGTGAATTTTTTCAGTCACTTATGGCATGAATCAGAATCTCTGTAAGGTGATGACGTGGGAGTAACGATTAATGATAGACAATGGTCAGATTGACTCACATGTATTTTTATATCCTGAACCACAAGCAGCACTTCCTCTCATGATGTTTCCCGCTGAATCGATACCTTCCCCGTGACTAAATGTGAAAATGATTCAGATAATTGAATGTGAGAACTGCTGAAACCACAGCAGAGAGTAGATGGACTTACTCCATACGTGCTCTTTATGTCTTTTAATGCATTTCCTTCCAGTAACGTCACTGTGTCTGAGCTTTTAATACATCTATTTTGACCATCACAACATGCAGAGGCTTTCAGAGAAGCAGATGTTTGTGTCTCTGTTGGGTTGTTGACTATTTTGGAAAAAGCTGCATATGTGTCTTACTCTGACTGCAGAGTTTGGACACTTTTAACATAGAAATCCTTCAAAGTGAAGCTGGATGCAGAGAGAAGGAGCTCAGAGAAAGAAGCTTTCTGCTCCACTTCCTCTTGAAGTATAACAGATAAGGAGTTTGGACTGCACATCAAATACTGTTTGCAGTGTTGGAGAGAAAAAGGCACCAAACGGTTTGTCGTAAAAAACCCAGTGGTGTGTGTTTTAAGGTGGGTTTGGACTGTCAGGCTCATAAATAACAGTTAGGCTGTCGACTGGTGAAATGACCTGTCAAAAGTGAAATATAGAGTAGTGGAAATGCATAAAACAACATGCTTAAAAGTCTAAAAACATCTCTACTGAATGTAACGATGCACCTTAAATATTACGTTTTCTCAGCTCGTCTCAACATAGAGAGACTCTAACCAATATACCAAAGATGATGAATATGATTTCATACGTGAAAAAACTAAAAGAAATTACAGCCACAATGATGTAACAATGACAGAAGAAACTATTTTAATAAATTGATAAATTGTCTAAGATATTTTTCATGCAAAAATGTCAAAATAATGGAATAATGTCCAGCCTTTCAGTGGAGATTCTTCTACATTTTCACAGTTTTGTATTCATATATAATAGTGGATATATTTATTTTAGCCAGAAAAACAATCATTTTGTAACTATTTTCTGACATTATTCAAGCCAAATTAAGATAGATAGTTGTATCTTTAATAATAAATGACCTTATTGACAACAAATCATGGAAGGTTTTTAGATTTAAGGGAGGAAATATATTTTATTGAGCTTTCAAAAAGATGGTGGATGTCAACGATCTTTCAGGTGCGCGAAAAAAGAATAATAATAAAGTGAGCATCAGGCAGGACAGCAGGATAATGACATCTGGCACAGAAATGTGTGAACAGCAAAGGATCAGACACTTGTATTTAATGACGAGTTTTCCCACTTTGTACTGTAAAGGAAATTGGAATTGATCATGGCTGCAGTACAAGGAAAGCTTCCCTTTATTCCCGGATATCACCTGACCTTTTTTCCTGGAAATACATCCCATTTTCCCTGGAAGCTCCTAAGGGACTGAGTATTTCCTGGAAGCGGTCACTTCCCTTTTAACATTATTGTTCTGCTTTGTTGCTAGCTAGAGAAACACAGAGTGATGCATATCTGTGTTATTCAGCTTACTTTCATTTACAGCCGTCTTCAGACAGTCACGTCCGAGGTGTCCGGTTATGCTGCGCATTTAATTCAATTCATGGGCATCCTCCAGCCAATCTTAATTGAGTTTTATGTCAGCCAATGGTACAATTAGCTGGAGAATGCACAGCAGCGTGTTTGTTTGTGTAAGTGGATTTAATGTTTGAAAAAAGGGAAATGAAGCTCTGTGGAAGAGAGCAGCATGTTGTGTTCATTTGTGATTCTTAATGTTTTATCGTATTTCATTCAGTCTGTTAGTTGTGTGTGTTTATTCAGGTCATTCTCATGTACTGTTGTAGTTGTGTGTGTCAAAATAATGAGGTGTTTTCATGGTATGAGAATTAAATAACACTCAAATGTACATAAATATTACTGTAGTCAGGCTGTCAACTCAGCTGTCAAAAAGCCAAACTCTTTCCACTTCTGATGTCATTTAACTTGCCACTTTATTTTCACTTATTCTAACGCATACCTTAGTCAGATATCATTACAAATATTGTATAACGATGCATGTTTTTCATGATAGCTTATTTATCTACCCGATTAAAAAATAACAAAGAGAAGAAGTCAAGTTAAAGCAAAAAGGCCAGCCATGCTCCATGGATTATCTGTGAGTTTTAAATAGAAAATAAGACGTCTGCAGTTCAATCAGGAGAGACGGTTTTGAAAGAATACATATTTATTGCCAGGAATACACAAATGAATGTAATGGAGTTTTGGCGATTAGGCCCCGTTGTGCAGGAGTATCATTCGGGAAGGGAGAACCGTTCCGATAAAACCCCCCCGGGGTCTAGACACTGGTGGTGGTGAATGGATAGTTGGGTTCGGTCTGAAGGGGAGGGGCTTAGCTTGACCCTGGTGGTGGTGAATGGATAGTTGGGTTCGGTCTGAAGGGGAGGGGCTTAGCTTGACCCTGGTGGTGGTGAATGGATGGTTGGGGTCGGTCTGAAGGGGAGGGGCTTAGCCTGACCCTGGTGGTGGTGAATGGATAGTTGGGGTCGGTCTGAAGGGGAGGGGCTTAGCTTGACCCTGGTGGTGGTGAATGGATGGTTGGGTTCGGTCTGAAGGGGAGGGGCTTAGCTTGACCCTGGTGGTGGTGAATGGATAGTTGGGGTCGGTCTGAAGGGGAGGGGCTTAGCTTGACCCTAGTGGTGGTGAATGGATGGTTGGGGTCGGTCTGAAGGGGAGTGGCTTAGCTTGACCCTGGATTCAGAGGGACAGGAGGTGAAAAGGGGGGCAGGAGGGTTGCGTCGAGTCACCTGAAATGACAGCTGTCAGAGAGGGGAGAGCAGATTTAAAAGGTTTAGCGGAGCGCTATGATAGGCTTGTGAGAATAGAGCGAAGTGATTGGTTAAGCTGGGGAGTGACGCCCCCGATCACTTATTGAGAGGAGAGAGAGTAGTAACATAGACATAGTAAATGATTGAGTAAAGACGGTCTTCCTGGTTGAACTTGCGCTGAGCTTCATTTGTTAATTGATTTCTAGCGTCCTCTGTGAGGTTTGAACTTCCCCCCTCACTTCCTGTCTCTTGTGGTTCCTGTCAGCCTCTTGTCACCGAGTGCATCTTGTTAAACGGACACAGAGACAACAGTTGTCCAAAATGAGAGGAGGAGATAGGAAATGGATCTGACAGTAAACTGAAACATGTTGGCGTGGCAGATGAAATGGATGCCGAGCACACGAGTCCAGAGAGACGCGTGTAAAAGTCGTCAGTGATTCACGGAGAGAGAGTCCGCTCCCCGGAGATTTCTGATTAGCATCCCGCTGTGGACACTGCAGGACGGGTGGTTGTGAAACGTATCCAACAAACAGAGCCAGAAGTCTGGGGAGACTTTTCTGTACGCATGTTCATTCTATTATTAAAATCTATTCTGCTCATTTTCAGGTTCATATCAGTATTTAGTGTCTCTACTGGGACATGTCTCCATGCTTGTTCAAAAAGCTCTTTATTTTTCTCATACTGCCTGTGCTGCAGCACCTCTTTTCACCCTCTGTCTGAAACCAGAGCCCAGTCTGCTCTGATTGGTTAGCTGACCGGCTCTGTTGTGATTGGTCAACCGCTTAGAGATGTCCCGCCTCTTAGCCTATCACGTACAATGTCGTACAATGTGTGGGAGCGCTAGCTAATATAAGTGCAAGTGTTATGTAGCGATGTCATGACGTTCTGGAAGTAAACAAAGGAGTCCAATGGAGCCAGAACGTAGGGATTTTAGCCTTTGCAGACCATTTACTTGCACTAAAACCTACATAACACACTACAGGAAAGGGACAAACCCCAAAAAGCAGAATAGGGCCTCTTTCAATGGACTGTTGTGTTTGTAGAAATGTATTATTGACCTAGGTAACTGCTAAAACCTTGAATTGCAGAAGAGACCATGTGTTGGTCTTTAGCTATGAAGTTTAAGTGCATGACGTCACCTAATCGTAAAGTGTAAGGACTGAGCGTGTGCAAAGCAAGAAGTGATAAGCGTTTTTCAGCTTATTAATGCCTTATTTGTTTAAATAAATGGGCACCTTCTTGGCAATGGTTTCCAGACGTTATAAAACATCCATGAGTGCAACACAAGGGCAAACCGTTTCCACTTATTTCAATATATTTCTACACTTGTAACACATGGACACGCATGGACGCAGATAATTGTCATAAATGTGCAGACCTGATTGCTTTATATTACATTGATTTAATAAAACCACTGGGGAGGGCTAGTCAGAATAACACAAATAAGACAGGAAGTTATTATCTCTAAAGGATTCATCAAGAAACAAAGTCATTTAAACTACTTTTTCTAGGACTAAATGTGTGTTTTCTCCAGTGAGAAGTAATTTCTAAGACGTAAAAACTTTAATGCATATCAATTTGAAAATGGCACAAAGCAAATTGAAAGAACTCCCAATTCCCACATTTCTCCAGCTCCTGATAAGCTTGAAGTTGTTAAGCCTCGGAGCATTTCCTCTGCCGCTGATATGAACGCTCTTTCACTGTATGTGTGGTCGAAAATAATGCTGATGTACGGGAAAGCTCGGTGCATATTCACACAATCAGCCTCTGCGGAGTGTTTCTGGTAAATTGCATTTATAAGTCATTGGCGAAATAAAAAAGCTAAAAATTGCTCTTTAGTGGAATGGGCTGCTTTTCTGTAAGAAGTCAAACACGGCGGTATATATTTGTCTCTATGGGGAGCTTCATGTGTCCCGGGGAGCGAATAAATGATGTGAGAAAAGTAAAAGCACTAACCTTCAACAGAACTGACTCATTGACTGATTGATATTTCATCAAACGGCAGGAAAAGGTACAAGCTTGAAGATCCTCGGTGTTTATCACTGAATGAGCAGCAATCGTTCGACCAATTAATCAGTTAATTAGCTCACAGGGGACTTTTTAAATAACATGCTGAACAATCCAATTAGGTAATGGACATGGTGAGGACATGTTTGCATTTATACTGAAGGGAAATGTGGCTCGCTTTTGTCACTTCAGATGTTTTTCTTGTCTCTAAAGATCATGGCAGATTAATTTTTGATGAGGCTATTTACTCACCATCCACCACAGAGTTGACATCAATCAGCCAATCAGAGTTTGGCTGCTTTTCAGGACTACAGCTGCACAATTTATTACATTTTAATGGTCAGAAATATGCCAATACACAACCGGAGTAAGTACTATATACTGCTGTATACTGTATACTGTATACTGTATACTGTCCGGCAGTGGCTCAGTCAGTAGGGGCTTGGACTGGGAGCTGTAGGGTCGCCGGTTCAAGTCCCCTAACAAACCTAAATATGGAGTGTGGACTGCTACTTGGAGAGGTCCCAGTCCACCTCCTGCCCTGCCGTGGTGCCCTTGAGCAAGGCACCGGACAACCCCCTTCCCCCCCACTCCCATTGCTCCCCGGGCGCTGTACAATAGCTGCCCACTGCTTCTAGTACTAGACTCCTGGTGCTAGGATGGTTTAAATGCAGAGGCCAAAATGTCACCGTGTGTGCTGTGTGCTCTGCATGTGTGACCATTAAAGAGGGTTTCATGCCTCCGATTCTATTCTATTCTCTATTTACGCTCAGTGTATTTATTCTTATTTATACATTTAAAATCTATTTACCTTTACTTGTATCATTTATTTTGTACAGACTGCTGATAGATGTGTATATAACTGACTGTTTGCGCTCTGGTTAGACCCTCCTAATTTCGTTACACAATAGCCGCTTAGTTCCCAGTACTTAGTCCCGCCGAACTCTTTAGTCCCGTAACTGTCCTAGTAAATCGCGTTCACACCGGAATAAGTCCCTGAGGGAGGATTAGGCAAATGATGCCGCTGACGTCACTTCTTCTTCTTCTGCTTTAGGTTTACTGGCAGGCCGCAAACAACTTCACGGCGTATACTGCCACCCGAAGTCCCGGAGTCCCCTGGAGTCCGGGACTTTGGGTGGCAGTAAATCGCCACCCAAAGCCCCGGGTAAATCGCCAGAAGCGCCGACACCTCCTCATCACTCCACCGATCCCACGTTTTATTTTGTGTTGCCATAAGTTAGTCTCTCTCCGTTGGTGCGCTGGGCTAATGCTAATGCTAATAATGCTAATAAAGCAAATAAAATGGCGGCTTCACAAAAAAAGATCTGGAACTAGAACTTTTTTTAGCGAACCTTTTCACGCCTTGCTATAGAGCAGGTACTTTCCTGGGAGAAAAAGGTTCCAATTTCTGATTGGCTGGGCGCATTGCAAACCACGCCCCGTAAAACAACACAAAAGAAAACATGGGAGCGGTGGAGTGATGAGGAGGTGTCGGCGCTTCTGGCGATTTACTCGGAAGGCTTCAGTAGAAGATTAGATTGATTAGATTCTTCCCAGCAGCAATCTAATCTATATTTGGAAAACATTTCAAAATATCTGAATTAAGTATTTTGGTGCTGCAGAGAATTCCTGGTATTTTAAAGACTAAATACAAAATCCTTGTTTGGTACAGATGCTCTTAAATTAAATAATAATGTATATTATAAAATCCCACTATGATCGTTTAAATAATAACTATAAATGGCAAGTAGTTTGCATTTTATAAATGAATATCTCCTCATATGGCGAAACATATCTCAATTGCACTATCTGTCAAAATAATCGCAATTATTCAAATCAAAGACATTTTTTCAAAATCGTGCAGCCAGTTTCAGGACACACAAATGTCAAAAAGCTGCTGTATATTTTGTTTAATTGACACGCTTTAACTAAATGCTCTCTTGAATAAAGAACAAACACTACTGGGAGTGAGAACATTTCCAGGTAATGATGTTTCTGTCTGCACGGATTCATATCATGTTGGAAATGAAAGCTTTGGTTTGATCCAATGAGGCCGATGCCAGAAATGAGAAAACATCAGATGCTTTCAAATGATTCTGGGCATGAGGGGAAACACTGACACTCAGTAGCATTTACACTTCAATGTTGTTCACTTTGTAACACTGGGGATTATTTCAGAGTAAGTACATGTTTCTGGTATCAGTACTTTACTCCACTATTTATTTTTTTGACGACTTTTTACTTTGATTTCTTACATTTTGAACACAAATACCTGTACTTTCTACTTCTTACATTTTGAACACAAATACCTGTACTTTCTACTTCTTACATTTTGAACACAAATACCTGTACTTTCTACTTCTCACATGTTCCAAACAGGCTGGTTCCTTTAGTTTGAATGTGTGTTTGGTGGCGTGATCATTATTATTTAGAGTCATTGCGTGCCTATTGATTTGAACACGATCCGTGTATCCATCATTTCCTGGTCTTCTCTAAAGAAGAGGGACCAATGAAAACGTTGTCATGTTGCCGTTGTTCAGCATGGAAACATTCATTAGCTAACAATGACATTATTGTTCTATTAATATAAAGGGAGGTCAGGTACTCTTTAAAACAGCTGCTAGTTATGGGTACCTTTTACTTAAGTACATTTCAAAGCCCATACTTCTTTACTTTTACTTGAGTAAAGAAGTTTAGTCAGTACTTCTACTTTTACCAGAGTATTTTTAAACACGAGTATCTGTACTTCTACTTGAGTAAAGGATGTGTGTACTTTTGCCATCTCTAAATATTGTCTTTGTGTTTTAACTCTGCAGGTCAACAAGACAGAGGACAAGTCCCTGGAGGAGCGAGGACGCATCATGATCTCTCTGAAGTACAACACCCAGAAGTCGTGTCTGGTGGTGGGGATCATCCGCTGCGCTCACCTCGCCGCCATGGACGCCAACGGCTTCTCCGACCCCTACGTCAAAACGTCAGTATGCTAACTGTTAGAAAAATCTCCCTTGTCACCGGCTTGAGCTTCAATCTCAGGATCCATGTATTTCTGATCCTCTCAAGAATGGAAGTAGTCATCACATACAGAGCATCAACTAGTTCCTGAACAGTGTCCTTCACATGCTGATATACAAGAGAGGGAGTTACACAGTCACAAGATGGAGGAATAGAAAGCAGTATTCAATGTTTAGTTCAGATTAGCTCCACGTCAGAAATGATCATGCTTGTCATATGTCTATCTCCATAGAGGCTGAATCATCATGTTAATCACATAGCTATCATATGCCTAAAACAGTCCTGATGCTCTTCTAGGTAATCATACATCCTGTCATGTACACAGCTACAGTTGGGATACCTTTGTTATCATGTGTACTCTCATATTGGAAGAGGACATTCAGTATTTTCCCAACACTAACGGTTGCAAATTCACCCGAAACAGAAACTGGAACCGTTATATCTTAGCTATTAAGAGCTTAGAGAGTGCTCTAACTTCATTTGGTGTGTTTGCATACAACATGTGAGATAACTTTTAATGACAATTCTGGTAACTTTACAACTTGTATCTTGTTTTTATAGTTTTCTTCGCATCAAAGGAGTTCATAGCACTGGTGGGAAAAGCAACAGTCTGATCAGAGTAAACACAGCTCTAGCAAAGCAGTCATTAAGAGCAACAATACCCCACAGACCTATTAAAGTCATGAACAAAAGGGTTAATTACACACACTCTTACCTAGTTGCTAGATCTTAGTAATGTTAAATGTGATTAAAGCCAGCCATTACAGAAATTACTGTGTGGCAAAGTTAATTAGCTTAACATGTCTGTTCCCAAATTGCCTCAACAACACTGAGAAAAAGCAGTGTTTCTCCAGTAACTGTACACCTGCCACACCAAAGGGAACACGTGTATTTTTGTAAATGCCAAAGTAAAGCCAATTTATCCATAGCAGTGTTCAATATACTGTACTTTAATCTGTGGCTCTTAACTGCAGCGTAGCATGAGCGCTAGTCCATGAATGAGTCTGGGGTTAGTGCAGAAGTCAGTAATAGCCATACAGTCGATATTAGTAATAACAGGAGAGTTGAGGGTATGTTATCTGAACTACTTCGGTCAGTTTACCAGAACATTTGAAGTTAAAATAACGATGTCGGTGGACGTCACGTTATAAACTGTCTCGGTAATGCACAACATGAGGAAAACTGTGTCACAATAGTCTGCTACTTCTCTACTATGAATTTCTTAACCCTAAAATGCCACAAGATTGCACTTTAGTTAGGGGGCTAATGTGGTTTTTGCTTGGATACCATTCAAGTGTCCTCGCTCTGTTAACTTGGTTACTCCCATTATACAAAGACTGTTCTCTCCCAGGTATATTGCTTTACAGTATCAAAAACCAAGATCATGGATCAGTTTTCATTAACTAAAGTGTTCGTCGAGGACAAAATCATATTTCAAAGAATCTGCCCACACACTTATTTAAAAAAGACCATGTTTCCGTCACAAGGACATTTCTCAAGACAACAAGGACACAATCTGACCTTTTGTTTGCACTCAACTCCAGTGACTAGAGTCAGGAGGTCACAAATACACTTAAGAACCGCCCTCTAGGCTTCATAAATATTGATAGCACATGTCATGCTTTTAGCTGTCAAAGTGTCAAAATCACTCGTCACCATCATAAACTATAATATATGAATTTATAATCTATAAAACAAGGGTTTGCACATTTAAAGAGATACATTTAAAGGTCCCCTATTATACTGTTTTTCATCAATATAGTACAGGTCTCAGATATATACAGAACCTGTCTCTGATTGGCTGAAACACCAAACAGATCATTGCAGCATCCCATAATCCCCTCTTACTTTAGATGAAAATAAGGAGCCCCTCCCCACGCCCCTCTGAGAGATATTTGGTTAACCCTTAGATGCATAAGTGGGTCTTTTTGGACCCGGTGAGGTGGTTTTCTTGAAGTATCTTTGTAATTAGAACATTTTATCCTTTCATATTCCAGCTATTCCTCAAAAAACATGTTTTGGATATCATGCCATTCAAATTTTAAATTTACATTTTAAGAAATTGTAGTTTTTGTATTACTACCCCAAGTTTCCATAAGTGGGTCAAAAATGACCTGCATGCATTTTCTATGGGAACCTTTGATTCTTATCACCTGTTGCTGTCAGGACTACATTCACTGTGGACCACACAGACTACATCACAAGTGACACCTCTCGGGAAGATTATTTTACACAGCAAGATCCGATACCTGTCAGTATAATAATAATAATAATAATAATAATTATAATAATAATACTCAACATCGCTTTACAATATAAGGGAAGGTTAGGGTGGGGGTATAGGACTATCAAACTTGATCAACCGGCATGGATTGATGAGGGGTGGGCTATGAGTAGACAAGAGGAGAAGAGATGAGTTTTGAAAAGGGACTGGAATACTGTGAGGGTCTCAGAATAGCGGAGATCTTTGCATCAATATGTTCAAAACGTTTTTTTTCAAAATGTAAAAAAAATGTCTAAAATTATAAATTGTGAAAAATTAAATATAAAATATTTCTAGTGTGAACCAAAATATAATACTAAATATTATACAAGCGATTTTTCTTAACCTAAATGACAAAAATGGCATAAAAACACATTATTCTAATACGGGTCCTTTTAGACCCACTTATGGAAGAGTGTAGGGTCCAGGCACTCGGGCATCTAAGGGTTAAAAAGAACTCAATGGTGCTCTAGGAGGAGATTCAGGTGATAAGGTGGGGGGGGGTTACCTTGGTTGCTGATTGGCTAGTGGTTACACAAGCCAAAAAATCGTTATGACATCATAAAGTGGCCAAAATCTGATCAGCTCATTTTCAGACAGGTTTTTATAGAAATGGGTCAGGACAAAAAGAGAGAGAATCTTTGTTCCTGAAACTTTCAGAGTCTCTTTACACAGAGGGGACACATGTTGATGTAGAAGAGACATGAAGAAGAGGGGACACATGTTGATGTAGAGGAGACATGAAGAAGAGGGGACACATGTTGATGTAGAAGAGACATGAAGAAGAGGGGACACATGTTGACGTAGAAGAGACATGAAAAAAGTGGATTCTGCATAGTAGGTGAACTTTAAAGCGTACATTATATAAAAAAACATGTGCTGACTTCACGTTTAGACACATGTGTTTTGATGTCCTCCATTCCTCCACAACACACCGGATTCTCGTTATTATTATGCTATTTTTGGTGGTTATACAATGTGCTGCATAAGTGCTGTAATGGGATAGCTGGAAGTGAAAAATGTTTTAGCAGAAAAGAGAGAGACATGTGATTATCAGCTGAATGAAAGACACACAGCACAAGAGGCCATCTGCAGGGCTGCAATTTCCAAGAAGAGTCCTATTTATCACACCTGAACATTTCCCAAGTCTTTCATCTGGCTGAGCAATGAAAGTGCAATTAATTTCCGACTCTGCTGTGCACACCTCGGGAACAAAGGCTCGTATCCAGGAGAGAGGAGGAAGGCAACAATTTTCCAACAGTTTGAGGCTGAGAAAATCTCCCTGAAGCTTGAAGGACACACGGGCGGATAATAGATTTACTGACGGCTCATGTGAGAGGAAATAAAGGAAATGCATACTCCGACAGAGAGATAAGATTTCTCTCTTATTTCACAAGATGCATCAAGTCACAGCTGTCATCTGTACAGTAAATGGTGTATCCGGTAGATTAGGGCGGTAGAATTATTCAAAATAAGAATGAAAATGCTCCTCCGAATCCTTGTCTTCGTACATCATCCGGAAAATTATCATTTAAATATATGTTTTGATCCTACTCAGATCACCCCTCCAACATTGCAAAACATGTCACAGTTGCAGTAATCAAAAATAATCACAATTCTTTATTTTTAATTGTAGAAAATATTCCTTAAATGCATGTGCAGAATGGATGCAGACACATGTTGACAAGGTAGTATATGAGAAGTGAATACATCCTACACAATAACTCTTTAATTACGCACAGCGGTTAAAAAACAATGGCACAAGAGCAAAATTGCTATTTAGAGGTTGAAACAACATTTAAAACACGGTGTTATAGCATTGTTTGCATACCAACGATCACTATAATCTTGTTTTCCTCATTTGCTCTTTAGTCAATGTGAATTAAAACAAGCTTTAAAAGGGTAAAAATGCTTTGCTTCTCAACAAATCAAAGGCACAACAGTAATATTGCATCAATTCAGAGGTGGAAACGATATTTAAAAGCATTGTTTGCATACCAACGTTTACTATAAGCTTATCTTTCCTTTGGCTCTTTGGTCAATGTGCATAAAATCAAGCTTAAAGGTAAAAGTACATGCAAAGTGAAGCAATAAGGCATAATTGTGACACTATAGCACAACTGCATCAATTCAGAGATTGAAACAGCATTGTTTGCATCCTATCTTTCACTAATAGAGTGTCCTCCTCAATTGCTCTTCAGCTAATGTGCATTAAATCAAGCTTAAAAGGTGAAAATGCACTGCAGAATCACTGAAATAAAGAATACTAAAGACACAACAGCAATTGCATCAATTCAGACGTATAAAATAACATTTGAAACCATTTTATGATACAATAGCATTGTTTGCACGCTAAATTTCACTATTAGCCGGTTTCGCCTGGGGGTCAGTGGTCCTATTACACGACAACAATTATGTTTCCTGCAATATTCTCATCATCTCAGCCCCCTCTCCCCCTGGGGTGAGTTTGTGAGAATAACCCACTTACCCCCCCCTTTACGTCTTGGTTTTACCTTCAGGGAAATTGAAGTGTGTGTGTGTCCAGTGAGCAGGTAACAGAGAGAGAGATGTGACGAGCGAGCGTAATTGCTTACTGGAATGAAACACAGCGCTATCACAACGAGCATTATCGGCCAAAACTGTTGTTTTCCAAATGGACAGAGGTAATACACATCATGCAGGTTTCACAGAACCTGCCTTTTGCATCATTCATGAAGGCAGGAAACAGGAGCAAAGGTCCAACTCTCACACACACACACACACACATTCATAAACACACATTCAGCACTGAGGCTAAGAGAGTAGCGCTAACGATCTGTTTTCCCCGCTGACTCGTCGACTGCAATAATGCAAAGGGAAACTGATAAGTGACCACAATGTTCTTCTGGGAACAACAGCAACACCTTAAAAGGAAATCAATTTAAAGTCAACTTTGACTTATATTGCATATAACACGGCTCACTTAGCTGACAGTTCATTACATTCCCTTAAACAAAACACAGTGCTGCAGTATGTGCTAACTTCAGAAATGTTATTAAGATTTAGGCCTGCAAGATACGGAACAACATAACTAATTGTGATTATTTGTCTGATATTGCAAATGTGTTTGATGAGCAACGACAGAGGAAACGATTACTTCTGAAACATTAATTATATTATAATTAAAAAATATAGCAAAATGATCATGGTGTGATTTGTTTTAAGATAATCTGTGCCGAACAAAGATTGTATTTAAGTTTGTAGGTCAGGACCAATGTTATGCTAACTGTGATTTGAATATTGCACTAGTTGACATTTCAATAAAAATGTGATTAATTTCGCAGCCTTACTCAGATCTGCCCTTGATTAAAGACATTATTTCTAACTAACACTTATTAAATGATTAGTTTATGTGATTAACATATTTAAAAACTGTGTTTCTCTGCAAAGAATCACACAAAAGCACTACTTTGAATGATCTCAATCAGAGACGTTCTCCAACGATTCCTGGAAATAAGTCAATCAGCATGAATAAAGCATTAAGAAATGACAAATCTCAGTTGAATAAAAAGCAAAACAGCCAGTTAGGTGACTAATTGACTCAGAGGCAGCAGCACTAGCAATGTTCAGATTGAATTTAAACCACTTGTTCCATCTAGATAACACAATACAATTGAGATAAAGTGCATACAGCACCTTATTAAACCAAAACATCTAAAAGACCTCAAAGACCTCCGAAAAAAGGCCAATGCTGCATTCACTTGCTCCTCGGAAAGTCTTTGAAGTCTTACTTCTGTGTGTTCATAGGCAAAGAGAATGAGTTGAATGCTCTGAGTCTTTAAACAGCACATTGTTATAAATGTTTTTATAGTTAATAACAACAATTTATGATTATTAAAGGTCCCATGTCATGCTTTTCTGGTTATTACCGTCTTACCTTGTGTGTTATGAAGCTTTTTCTGCATGTAAACGGTCTGCAGAGTCACAAACCCTCAAAGTACAACCTGTAGCGAGTAAAACTCTAACACAGAGAAGACCTGTCTATGCTGCCCCAGAACGCCTCGTTGGACATTTCTCTTTTTCCATTGTTTACTTCTTGGGTATAGTGACGTATTTCGGGTATAGTGACGTAACATAACGGCTCCGCAGATTGGTCCGCGGAGCCGTTACGTTTGGACCAATCCGCGGACTTCCTCACACACACACACTCGGCGGGACGTTGCGAGGAGCGGGACACTGTGAGCTGGCTCACTGGTGTGGGGTCGGCGAGACAGCGAGACACCGCGGAACTCATCCTGAGCACACACACAAACTCCCAGCCAGGCTGCGGGTGTGTGTGTGTTTCGGGCTGGGTTTCGCTGTGTCTCGCTGTCTCGCAGACGGCCAGTGGGCTCACAGGGAGGGGGGGGCAGGAGCTCCAACAAGCCGTTTAGGACAGAGAGTGAATACACATACTATACAGAGATGCTGTATGAGAAACCAATGTGAGTTTGGAACATTGCACAATTTAAATCTATTCTAGTAGAACTCAACAATGGAATCATGATCAGTAGAAATGGCCATGACATGGGACCTTTAAGAAAAGAAAACACAACTTCCTGATCTTTCATTGTTAAGAAAAGTGTAATTTAATGCTCATATCTGCCCTGTTATTCAGATCCACAACAGTAGACATAATTATCACAATCACTGAGTGAAACTAGCTCAAATATACTAGCTGATACACTGGCAACAGACTGTAGAATACTCCATTTAATACTAAAGGAAAACAAGAAGTGTCTGAAAAAGAAAGACTATTAAATGGTACTAGACTCATAAAACCTCATATTGACAAGACTTGACATTTATGCGTTAAAATGTGTGAATGTTGTGCAGCTGTGGAGATGTGTTTCTGTTATGAGGCGATACGTCTTCACCTCCGTAATCTAATCAAAAACACACTCAAATGAAATCTTGCTGTTAAACTATCCGTGTATTGGACATCCATCTAAAGAGGGGAGGAACAACAGAGACTTGTTTAACAACTGGAGAATAATGTGTTTAATAAAAAGCTCATGTGGAGTCTATTACAGTCAGAGAATGTGTACTGTGATGCAGCTGTGGGGGTGTGGTACAGCAGCTCCCTCTGCAGGAAACACCACGTCTCAATGAAGCTTTGAACACATTAACACTGGCAATACTTTCAGTTAAACACACATTTACACACTACTGCCAATTGTTTTGTATTGGTCTCTTAGAGTATTTGATTTGTATTTATTATTATTACTTTTTTATATATTTTTTTATTTGGCTTTTTATTTTATTTATTCTCATTAAATTAAATGTATTCTCATTTTATTTTGTTATTTATTTTATTTGGCTTTTAATTCAATTTATTCTCGTAATATTATTATTATATTTTTGTTTTTATCTGGCATTTTATTTATTTATTATTTGGCTTTTAATTTAAAGGTCCCATGTCATGGCCATTTCTACTGATCATATCTCCATTGTTGAGGTCGACTAGAATAGATTTACATTGTTCAATGTTCCAAACTCACATTGGTTTCTCATACAGCATCTCTGTATAGTATGTGTATTCACTCTCTGTCCTACACAGCTTGTTGGAGCTCCTGCCCCCCCCCCCCTGTGAGCCCAGTGGCCGTCTGCGAGACAGCGAGACACCGCGGAACACAGCCCGAAACACACACACACCCGCAGCCTGGCTGGGAGTTTGTGTGTGTGCCCAGGCTGAGTTTCGCGGTGTCTCGCTGTCTCGCCGACCCCACACCAGTGAGCCAGCTCACAGTGTCCCGCTCCTCGCAGCAGCGAGCCTCGCAACGTCCCGCCGAGTGTGTGTGTGTGTGTGAGGAAGTCCGCGGATTGGTCCCAACGTAACGGCTCCGCGGACGTTACGTTTCGTTACGTCACTATACCCGAAATACGTCACTATACCCAAGAAGTAAACAAAGGAAAAAGAGAAATCCCCAACGAGGCGTTCTGAGGCAGCATAGACAGGTCTTTTCTGTGTTAGAGTTTTACTCGCTACAGGGTGTACTTTGAGGGTTTGTGACTCTGCAGACCGTTTACATGCAGAAAAAGCTTCATAACACACAAGGGGACGGGTAAGAACCGGAAAAGCATGACATGGGACCTTTAAATGTATTTTTATTTTATTTATTTTTCCCAGTTGTTTTTTTTTGGCTTATAGTTTAATTGTTTTGTCAAGACACTTTTTGAACAACATGGATGTGTGTTTTCCCTTCAGGTAACATGAGTCTTCTTTCCGTTGCACATCATGTTTGATTATTTTGTTGAGTGTTTCAAAAAACAGGCATCAAATGTGCAACAACTGAACAGTATTTTCTCCCTGAATACCAACCACAGAAATAATCCGCAGTGAAAGCTTTGAGGTTTTAAGTCTTTTCTCTCTTCTTCCTCGTCTGTCCTCCAGGTACCTGAAGCCTGACGAGAACAAAAAGTCAAAGCACAAGACGACCGTGAAGAAGAAGACGCTTAATCCAGAGTTCAACGAGGTATAATCCGCCGTAATTGTGCTAAAACCTTGCAGCTCCAAATCTTCGTCTTTCCTATTTGTTCTTTGAGTGTTTATCCGATGCTGTTATGTGCCGAGGAACCTCCAAAACCCCGGGGACTTAGAGAGACATTGTGAGAGCGCTGAAAGAGGCACGCTTTCCTCCAGAGAAGAAACAACTGAACACCTCTGTGCATGAAGACAGTTTGAAAAGTCAGATCAGGACAAGGCTCAGGCGTCTTCTGGCAGACATTTTGAACTGAAGATGTTTGTTTGATATTGGGATTGTGATGCAACAGCCTTTAATGTGTGTTTTAAAATGGTGTTAAGGTGAAACTAGAGATGTCCAACATTTCTTTAAATGCTTTAAACAGTTGTAGGGTCTGTGTTAAACAAAAGGGGGTCATCGTATGCTCCCAGCTTTATATAAAACCTTTTATATTAAGTTTACTTAAAACATCATACTGTGCTAGAAAGTGGCACGTAACTTTCATGAGTCAATTTGGACTTTTAAAATATTTTCTACAAACATTTAAAGTCTTACATATTATCCCATGAGGAGGGTTTCATGACACTTGCTCTGAGAAGGAATGAATGAATGAATAAAACATTGTATGAGGCTAAAGTAAACATTTTAAAACAAATATAAAATAAATTAAACTATTTATATTGGCATAATCAATTAAAGTAAAAATGTGCAAAAGATTTATATAAATGTACACGTGAACAGCTAAATGAAAACCATCTTTTTTACTTTATATAATGACTTTTCATCCACACACACACACACACACACACACACACCATGTATACATCACTTCAGGGGACATTACATTGACTTACATGCATTTCCTGGAGACTTATCCTAACCATAACCAACACATGCCTAACCCTTACCCTACCCTAACCAAGTCTTCACCCGAAAATGAATGATTCCCCTCCATTTTGTCCCCATAAGGGAGGCGAGTCCCCACACGTGACTGTGTAAAAAGATTTAGGTCCCCACAAGTATAGTAATGCTAGGCCACACACACACACACACACACACACACACACACACACACACACACACACACACACACACACACACACACACCACACACACACACACACACACACACACACACACACACACACACACACACACACACACACACACACACACACACACACACACAGCAACTCAGGGTTAAGTATTATGCCAAAGAACATTTTGAATCAAAGCGACAGTTACCAAAAGATTAATATTCCTACAATAGTGGATGTTGTGGTCCTGAGAATGATTATTTAATAGTGAATGTCAATTGTTACCGACCAAGCATTTTAAAGCTACTCTCATACATTGCACTAAAGGAAAAAATGGCGACCCAATTGAGACAAATCAAAAGTATTTAACACAACAAAGAGCATGGCTGAACTCTCTGAGGACACAGTTTCTCAGGAGCATTTTGAAGATGTTTAGAGTCCCCTTTAGACCCTGATGGTTTCAGAGGGCAGCTCCTCTCTGAGACCCAGCTGAATACGACCAGACGTCCAGCCTCCTGACATTTCCTCTGACATTAAACCTCCGTCTCCTCCGTCACCTCTCCACCTTTCTGTCAGAGAGCAGGCTCGAGGACTCCTCCGTATCGAGGCATTGATCTCCATTAAGCAGGAGGAGCCCCCCTGATTGAACTGCAGATTGAAATGCAGAATGAATGCTCAACACGGTGCAAATTCATATCAGAAAACGCTCGTTTCGTTCCGTGGACGGAGGACTTGATTGATTTTAGTGCCATGCTGTATTTCTGTGCTCTGATGTAGATACCTCTATAACTTGGGCTACAAACAAAATCCTTCACTTCTACCTATTCACATTTTAAAAAAGGTATAACATTCCTAGTAGAGGTGTGAATCTTTCCCTGTCTTGCGATTCAATTTCGATTTTTTTAAGTCGAGTTTTTAATCCATAAACCAATTTACAACTTAAACAAAGACCTTATTACAAAGATCTAAAGGGCAGTGGTGTAAAGTAACTAAATACAAATATCCTTATTCAAATGTCATTCTTGATTCAGTACATATGCATGCCAAGCGTGTGTACAATTACGGATTCTTGATGTACAAAAAAAGATTTATCAACTGATTTGTATATGACTTTTATGGAAGAAAAACCTTTGAAATGAGGATCTTAGAAGATACAAATATGGATTCTTGCATTTTTTCCTCCACCCCTGGTAGTAAGTTGACTATAATGTGAGTAACTAATAAATCTGAAAATTGCTCGGTTTGTAAAGGATTCAACTTAAGCACTGACATTAACCCGAATATTATTTAAGAAAATGAACTCAAAGAGGCACTCAGGGTTTTGTGAATCAGTCTCACCTTTAAAAGAAGCAAATGTCAAAAGCATTCAGGATTGTAACAACAGTTATGCAGACCTTTAAACCCACATGTAGAGCCTCATTCATGAACTATTCATATCTTACACTGCACTGTAACTTTTATTCATGTATTTCTCTTTTAATGTTTATGTTATTATCTTTGCTTTTTAATGACTGTTTTTAAATGCCATTTTCTTAATGTCCTTCATTTCTGTAAAGCACTTTGAATAGAGTGCCAGAGTGACGCGTCCTAAAACCCGGAAGTAAGTTACTTCCGGTTCCTTCGACAAAAAAGCAATGGGATTTCTCCATAGGATTTAGGAAAAGAGCTGGAAATAAGGTCTGTGGTTGAAACACATTGAAGAGACGGATCACGTTTTGTTCTAGGACATTAAATCCATCAGCAGTGACCCCACTGGTGATTTCTGAAGAGTCGACGTGTCTGAAAAACTATGGTTGTTACCAAGTGGCTGAATAGGACTACAGAAGTTGTGGAGGCCGTTGTACGTCATTACACCGAACACGTAAACACTCCTCTAAGTTAGTTTGCCCTGTTCTGCTTGAAAGCAAGTACCTGCCTCCTGCAAACTGTTCAAACAAACGCTTCAACTCGTACCATTTAGAATCTGTAGTTTTGAATATGGATCTTAAGTTGGCGTGACGTTGAAGCAGCGACCCTGCTGTAGTTCCTTTATAGCATAACGTTAGCATTTAGCTTCTGGCGACTAGATTTATGATTAGAAAATTATAAAAGTAGGGTAGACATGTGGAGATTATCCGACTGAACAAAACGTGATCCGTCTCTTAAATGTGTCTCAACCACAGACCTGATTTCCAGCTGTTTTCCTAAACCCTATGGAGAAATTGCATTGCTTTTTTGTCGAAGGAACCAGAAGGAGTTTACTTCCGGGTTTTAGGACGCGTCACTGTGGCACTCTATTGCCTCGTGTTGAAAGGTGCTATATAAATAAACCTGCCTTGCATTGCCTCACTTTGAATATAAATGCATGTGATCGTACTGCAGAGAGGAACTACTTTTATTTTCTACTTTTTTCAGGAGTTCTTTTACGACATAAAATATGCAGACCTCACCAAGAAGACGTTGGAGGTGACGGTGTGGGACTACGACATCGGGAAGTCCAACGATTTCATAGGTGAGCGTTAAAATAGAGATAAAATACATCAACAGATATTCACCACTGGATATCTGACCAGCTGAGTCTGCCATCTGCCCCGCGAGCACTGATGCATGCTGGGAACTGGCTGGCATTGTGCAGTCATGTTGTAGGAAGAGAACAATTTGTATCTTCCAAATGTATAGTCACTTTATATATTATATATTAAAAGTGTTAGCTTGTATTGTCTAGCTGTCATGTCTACTGAGTCATGTTGCAGGAAGAGAACGACTTTTATCCTTCTAAATTAAGTTGATTAGGGAAACCGTAAGGACAGATTATCTCTTATTTGACCGTAGCTATAAAAACACCTACATTTCCACTGTGTTTAACATCCTTTATTTAGCTTTACATGGTGTGTATGTTGAATCGTTTGTGTCTAATGGGGTTATTATGTTTTGTTTTCTCCAACCAATCATTGGTGAGAAATGGCTCTGGGCAATATATCAATATGTTATCGATACTGTGAAATGAGACTAGATCTTGTCGTCTTTTTCTGGTTTTAAAAGGCTGCATTATAGTCGCAAAACTAATAACTAAAAGCATGTTTCAGTTCAAGAACTTAAGGATATTTGTCAAATGCTTGTTCAAACAGGGGCAGCAACTTGTCGGAAGACTGTTTTGTCTTTAAAATGTCATAGTTTAAAAATCCAGTTCCTTGAAAAGGTTCCTTTAAAAAGGGGATGTCTTTAAATGTCAGAACAAAAACTAAAGAAATTCACTTGATTTCAGTATAAAACATCACGATTAACCCTTGTGTTGTGTTCGAAAGCTGTTACCGTTCATGGTGTTCGCGGGTCAGTTTTGACCCATGAATTATTTCAGTCCAAAACATTCCAAAAAAATGACTATCATCCAATATTGTTTTAACTACATCATAACTAACTTATAATGCATTCATAACCGTACACTCCTGTTTAAATCGTATTGTATGGCCCCAAAACACATTACACCACATATTGCACACGTGCATGTGAGTGTTCAGGTTCAAGTGTTACGGCCCGTCCACACAGCGGCGTGCGTTGAAGCTTCAACGCTTCTGCCCATTCACTTTGAATGGGGTGACGTCACGCTTCGCCGAACTGCATTGTGGGAGCGAAGCGTAGCTTTGCTCGCGTTGCTCGCTGCAAAAGTTGAGCAATGTTCAACTTTTGAAGCTTCGGCGGAAGCGTCAGCCAATCGAATCATATGCCAGTACAAGCTCTAGCCAATCAAATCGCGTGCTTGTGTGTCCGGGGCAGGAGATTCATGTGATTGGTTGTTGGTCGAGTTTCAGCCCCCCCCGCCGGCAAGCTTCAACGCACGCTGCTGTGTGGACGGGCCGTTAGTGTACATTGATTTTGAGAAAGGTGGAGTTCCCGTGGGGGGAGGGGGGCAGAGGGAGGGGAGACCAGGTGCATGTTGCGAAAAATTATTGTTACAGTGGATGAAGGGGGGGGGGGGTGTCTAAAGTCGAAGATGAATCTTGATTGGGCCAAATTTGACTCCGAGTGACCCACAACAATTTATACACTTTTTTTTTTAGAGACCTTCAGACTTGGCTAAAATTGTCAAAATCAGTTTTGTGGTGTTTATATAGCTGTTGTGGAGGATATCATGAAGCCTTGTTCCCATACAAAAAACTAGAGCGTAGTTATTATATCATTTTAACTTGAAACGGGTCACGGGAGACCCGAACACAACATAAACTATTAGGCTCAACTTAATAGTATTGCTTTCAACTAACTAATGTGAATTGTGTTGACATAATACACTTAAAGTCAACGTTTCAGTTTTTCAGTGTATAAATGATACCCTCCTTGTCTCTCTCTTCCAGGTGGAGTATCTCTGGGTATCAATGCAAACGGAGAGAGGCTCAAACACTGGTTTGACTGCCTTAAAAACAAGGACAAGAAAATTGAGCGCTGGCACACGCTGACCAATGAATTACCCGGTTCATTAAATGACTGAAGACCCAAAACCTGTCATCCTAAATGTCACCCCCCCCTACTCTCCTCTTGCTGCACCAGATAGGACTCCTGCCTTCATTTCCTCCTCCTCCTCCTCTTCCTCCCAGCTCTTCTTGTTCTCTGGATTTTTATGGTGTCGATGACCTGCGACACCTCTTTGGGAATTGATTTCCTCTCAACAGGGCTCAGTTAAAAGTATCTTTCAGTTTGTGTTTACATGTACAGAGGGGGTTGCACAGATGCTTTTCTTTATTTTTATTTTCAGGATCAATAAACAAAATGAAAACATGGGGATTGTGGTGTTGGATTTTAAGCGCCCTCATTGCGATTTCTTTTATAGTAAAGGCTAACTACAGCAGCTGAATGATTTAGGTTCAACTTGGTGGTAAAAGAGTGGAGGGTCTACCAAAGGATGAGGCAACATTTTACACTGTAGGTGTATGCAGAAATGGAAGATGTTGCACTTGATTGTAAAACTGTCGTTCAGCCCTCACAACGTGCTGAAAACAATCAGTTTGTTTTAGAAATCTGGATTATTTACACTTTAATTTGACTCCTTTGGCCAGGTGACAATAATGTCCTAACCCACTTAAAACACTGTACAAGTAAGGAGCTCAGTATACTTCAAACTAACTAAATCAAACAGAGAAAGTTTCAGTAAATCTCCACATGACACGTTCAAGGCTGCTTGAAATTATGGCTTTTGTTGAGTGCAAAAAAAGCAGTAATGACTTTATAGACGTCTGCAGAAAAAGAGGGTAAGGGTGGAAAAGTTTGGACTTTGACATCCTGCTATGTTCTTTTGATTTCCTACGAAACGCTATTTAACCGTGTCTATTCCCTAACTTTTGTGCCTAAACCACCCTGTCTAATCCAGAGTGAAAACCATACCATCGTGCCCTGACTTCTTCCCAATCGACTCTGTTTTCTGTCTTTGTAGTCCAGATGGGAAAATGGCAAGCACCTCTTTCCATGAAGGCATGTGTGGTGATAAAAGTTGAAGACCTTGAGAGAGAAGTACAAAAGCTGCCTTTGGATTTCTGACAGAAAACAGAGTTTGAGATCTGCGTTGAATAACAAACAATCCAGGACATTCCCTTTAAGTACACAAGCGCATTAAAAGCCTAAAAACTGCACGGTGACTAAATACATTACAAAGAAAGAATGACAAAGGAAACTCACATTAGAGAAAGGTAGCAAGCACGCTTTGCACTTCATTGAAGTTTTTCAGAAGGGAAATCTTTCTTTGTTGGATCATCCTTCATTTCTTTGACAAAGCCTTTTACTATCAGGGTCTCAGACTCTGTTACACCATGAGAAACTTGTTTGAAGTATACTGAGGTCTTCAGGGCAATTTTTAGTAAGCTGAAGATCAGTTTGTTGGAGACTAAAAGTACAATAACAAGACCAAAAACACAAAAATATCCCTTAATGGTTACAAGGAAACAGATATTGGCTGTCATGGTCGATTTTTTGACCAGTGCGATACAAAATCTCAATTTACAGCAAGTATTCATGACGTTAGAAACCTTTTACTATCAGGGACTCAGACTCTGTTGCACCATGGGAAAGTTGTTTGAAGTATACTGAGGTCTTCACACGTCTACTGAGCTGCAGATCAGTTTGTTGGAGACTAAAAGTACAATAACCATGCAGACCAAAACCACTAAACTATCCCTTAATGGTTACAAGGAAACCGATATTGGCTGTCATGGTAGATTTTTTGACCAGTGTGATACAAAAACTGAACTTACAGCAAGTATTCATGACGTTAGAAACCCTAAATGCCCCTGCATAAACTAATCAATATGAGACAATGCTGGTATCATACCGTAGCACCACTCAAATTCTCACAGCTCCTCAGTGCAACCCCTGATCTATAGAGCTGCCCAGTTCTGTGGTAGTACAGATGTCAAGGCTCAACAAGTGTTTTCTTACAGTGCTTCATCTTTATTAGGATCCCCATTAGCAATAGCATTAGCATGATCTATTATTCCTGGGGTTAACACATTCAAACACACATCTACACGCTATAGACAACCATCAACAAGCCAATTGCAAAATAAACAATCAAACAATTCCTCAAGATCTAAAAACACACTTCTAATACCATTAAATACATAGTAATTCATGACAAACGTAAGACCTTATCTGAAAATGTCTTAAATTGTATATTTAAAATAAGTTAGGTCTCTTAATGCCTGGTGAAAATCACTTGTCGAACCACAACAACACCACATGATTGGGCAGCTCGATAGTCTGTGTGTGTGAATGTGGTGTGTGTGCGTGCGTGCGTGCGTGCGTGCGTGCGTGGTGTCATATTGTTTACAGAGAAAAAAAAAACTCGCTGGCAGCATTTTTGAACTGTAATGTGGCTGAAAATGTACCTGGCTGTATGTCAAAAAGGGCAGAATTACAACAAAAAAAACGGAAAGTTTACGTCGAATATATTTAAATAAAGTAATGTCTAAAGCATGAATCGTTTACAACAGCCTATTGTTGCTGAAATTCAAGTTTGCTGCTGCTGATCGGGGCGAACACACCCTGAAGTCACTGCGATTGTTCAATGCAAGCTTTGCTCAGATGGGCCGGGGGGGAGGATTTTTAAATAGTCGTGTATGTGTATTATTGTTATGTTGTATACGTTTTTTAGTTTTTTTTATGTACGCGGCTCCACTATTAATGTATCAAAGAGAATGAACATGTTTAACCCCTTTTAGTCCACGGTAAACCCTCTGAGAATGTGCAGCTTAGTGTTGTAGATATTTTTTCATAAGTGAAGTTTTTAGACACACATATCTGGGAATAATGAGGGACAACTGTGACTCAGGGGGGAAATAGAGTGGTGCAGGAATGAGTCCTAAAACTCTGAAAAGACTTTTTCAGGTTCCCTCGACTCAAAGGAGTCGCTTTTTTGAACATGTTTTTGGCCAGAAGCCTGAAATTAGGTCTGTGGTCAACAAGCTGAAGAAATGCTCACGTTTTGTTCTACGACATAAAATACTTTCTTAAATACTCCACTAGTGAATGTCTGAAGCTTCTATGTGTCTTAATGGGGCCCTATTATGCTTTTTGTTGTTTACTTCAGTAACATAATGACATCACTTTGTAACGCTCACGCTCCTATTGGCTATAACTCCAACACATTGTACTTGATACGCTAAGGGGCGGGACAAATCTCTCGGTGGTTGACCAATCACTACAGAGCCGGCCAGCAAACCAATCAGAGCAGACTGGGCTCTGGTTTCAGACAGAGGGTGAAAAGAGGTGCTGCAGCACAGGCAGTATGAGAAAAATAAAGAGCTTTTTGAACATTAAATCATGGAGACATGCCACTGATATGAAGCTGAAAATGAGAAAAAAATAGGGCCCCCTTAAAAAAAAAGTGGTCGCTAACAAGTGACTTAAACTACTAAAAGTCATCATGTCGAACATTAGCCTCCTTTAGCGGTGGTGATGTGAAGTCATGTGAATGTGCTAGTTAGTTTCTAGCCTAACGTAAGCTTTTTATTGCTGCCGATGGCATTTATGGTTCAAAAATCATAAAGTGGAGATGTGGAGATTATCCTTCTAAACAAAATGTGTAGGTATAATAAACGTGTGTTGGCCACAGAGCTTAGTTTCTGCAAAATACCCCAAAAACAATGGGAAAATCTCATTGCTTTTTGGCCAGTGACCCCTTGCGATGCTAACTTCCGGTTCAGCGTACAAAAGTACATCATCCCTGCACCACTCTACGGGTTTCCCCCAGTTAGAGGGTCAATGGTTTGATCCCCAGCCCCTGCAGTTGAAGTGTCCTTTGGCAAGATATTGTACTGGGCTTAACAACATGTAATGTGATGTAATGTGTTGGAAAAGAGATGAACTAACAGCCCAGGAGCAAACTACCAGAGGTTAGAGAGACACTTTTAACTTCTTCTAGCCTGTTGAATTATTTATCTTCTTTTCTTTCTTTTAATATGTTATGTTTGTATGACACCCCGAGTCCCCGTGCAGCTCAGTTACCACAAGTGGAAACTCGCAACTCATGGATGCATGCCATGTATTTGTAATTTTATGAGTTCGATCCTGCTGTATGACCTTTTTCTTGCATGCCCCCCCCCCCCCCCCTCCCTTGCACACCTTACTTGTACATTTCCTCCGTGGTACAAAAATCCCTCACGTACACGTTCAGGATTCCTGTCAGGCTTTGCAATCCAACAGCTTTCCCTCATCAATTCACGTCACTGTCAGATAGGCCGGGCATGTTTTGACTTTAGGAGCATGCGATTCAAAATCAGATCATTATAACTTGCTTATTCCAGCTGGTAGATACTGACAAACACCCCTGATGTCTATTTGTTATATTATTTTACCCTCTTAACCCCTAGTTTCATTGTTGACATTAGAAATATGACTTTACTTTATGCACACTTTCAAAGCTGGGAAATGCAGCTCTCTGTTTTTTAAAGTGTTAACACCTCTCCATTGATTTGCGATGCACAAACTGGCTGTGAAACCTTGTTGGCATCTCAATATAATCCTCGACACGACAGCGATCCCCCTCTCTCTGTCTCCGATGAATATGTAACGAATACAACCGACATGTGATTTTGATTTTGTAATCTGTCTGCCTTTGTATGCAAGCTCTATATTATGGTAAAAAAAGAAAACTAAAATGCATGCGTATGTTCTTGGTTTTGTCAGGAGATGACTTTGCCTAATGTTTGATACTGTTTTCTGTATTAAAAAAAACTAAATACACGACCGTGGATGCTCTAAGATTATGCTATAAGTCAGTCTTTCTTCTGGACAACATTTTGTACCTTTGAACACTATCGCATTGCCTGTTTGGCTGCTGTATCTGGAAGCGTGACTTGATGTGAATTAAAATCTCTCCTTTGTTGTTTTGCTTCCTTTTTAACTCTCAGGCACTTGGTTGAATGACTCTTTGTTGATTGTATGACTATGAATGCACCGTCTCTAATTATATTTCAGTCCCAGGAGAAATAGACAGGTTGTTGTGCCTCTCCTTGTTTCCATTTCTGTATTTTTCTCCTGTATGCTTTTCAAAGAATAACCAGTTATTATTGCAAACTGGATAAAAACAACCTTAGATGACACAGAGCATGAAGTGATGTAATATTGCTTTTAAAAAGGACTCACAAGAGACAGGTTTTGAAAAAGTGTAAATATACATCACATAGAATAAATTATGATTTAAAGAGACCTTGTTATATGCTTTTAACGGGTTTTCTCCAACCCAGTCTCACAAAAAAAACGAGTAATGGCTACGTCGGTCCACAGGGCAAAACGTAGTATATTCACAAATAACCCTCTCAAGACGTGACATGGATACAATATGTTTTCCTATCATTTCTAATGACCAGTGTCCATGTCCAACCCAATCTTCTCTTTCCTGTAGTGTGTTATATGGTTTGTGTGCATGTAAATGGTCTGCAAAGGCTAAAATAAAATCCCAAAGTTCCCTCAATTTAAAAGTAATTAATCACACAATTAATCACATTTTTAACCAGATGGCTAAAGCTGCTGTAGCCATTAATGCTATAGTGTTTGCACATATTCAGAAACTTTAAATGTGGACCTCTATGCAACTTGATTTGCCTTAAAGAGCTTCTAACTTCTACCCTGTCTGGCGCTGAGAGTTATTCCCATTCAGAGCAGCTGCACTGTACAGGGCTTTTCAAAAGACAGGCCATTTTTCAATTGGTATTCCTCAAAGGAAGAGACAATTCGAGGAGGTGCAGACCATCTTTTTGTGCCTTTTGCCAGATGACTCTTGCAGAAAACCGTAAGGCTGCACAGCTCTGATACACAAGAGAACAAAGGAAAATCAATTATCTGTGTGACTGCCTATTTCTTTGTGCCTTCATCCCATAATGAAACCCATTTTAGCACAATAGTGAAAGAGTGTGAACTCTGTCAGGTACTAATATCCTCGGATTTGCAGATCATCGTAACTCTGATAGATAACAGAAGTTAGCTGGTAACCATACCGCAGATAAAGCTCTACTTAGCAATGTTTTTTTATGAACATTAATCAACTGAGTATGAAAGGGGTGTTTGTGATATTTAAAACAACAATAAATATCAGGCAGTTAGGACACTTCTAATGCTTGGATTAAAGGTGGGGTAGGTAAGTTTGAGAAACCGGCTCGAGATACACTTTTTGTTATATTCCATGGAATGCTCTTAACATCCCGATAGCAATGAATATCTTAAGTGCAAAAATCCATAAAAAAATGTCATCTGTGGCGCTGTAAAAAGCACGACCAATCATTTTAGCCGGCCCGGCTAAAATAACTGGATGGCCTACCTGCCTGTCAGCCTTCCATCTCTTGCACAAACTTATCTCGTGCCCTCATTGGTCATGTGCGCGTTCGTGTGTGTTGGAGGAGGGGCTCTGTGAGGAAGTGGCAGATTTTTTCCGGCTGTGTATTTTCAAATTCTAGCGCACTCGAGCTGGTTTCTCCAAAATGACCCACCCCACCTTTAAACTATCCTGGTTAAATCGCCAACTTAAAAACGTTGGGGAATGTTTGGTTCAAAAAAAAGTAAAAAAGATTCAAAGTTGTTAACATAAAGTTATATAGAGCAGTTCACCAAAACTCCCATGGTGCATTTTGGCCTGAAACATCAATTTATATTTTGTGGGAAGGCAAAAGTGAAAAATATACATTTTCATCCGCTTTCAGATTCCAGGTCTTTTTTAGATGCATTTGACAGCAATAGTATGGCGTTTTGTTCCCAAGTGTATCAACAACCTGATTCACTCATCTGACTGGCTCCTTCTTGCTATTGTTGCTAAGGCTCATGGGTATAGTAGTATTTATGCGATCTGCCTACCCAGTGGCGTTTTATATGTACAGAAGTGGTGGGTCACGAACAACTTAGATGTGTATAAGCTTCTGGTGCTTTTTTAAACACGTAAACAAATAGCTGTAGGCTATCCATGGTTCCAATAGAGAGAGATGGGGGGGGGGTAAGGAAAACACAAGACACTCATCACCGAGGTCACAATATCAATCGATCCAGCAGAGCAATAGCCTATAGGCAAAACACAGAAGATCAACAAAAGATATGACATAAAATGAACTTAGTAGATGGTCAGCTTCATTCATTTTCTTTCGTTTTACTGATTTTAATCGCTATACGCTGCTCTCTCTCGTCTCCTCTTCACAACTACTATTTTCTCGGCACACGTACTTTACAGCCCATCAGCTCTGAACTATGAGATTACGTTTTGGTGGGTATGCCAGCACTTTGCCCCACTGGTGATTATTTTTTGCCCCACATCGCTCAACACGGCTCAATAGGCACACTGTGGACACTAATTAGAAGAAGGCAGACTAAAACAGCAATGTACAGACGAATCAGACGACTAAACATGATCTAAATATATTTTAACACATTTCTTTTGCATATTTTTGGAATTATTATTTTCATTACTTTCTGCTGACACTAGGTGGGGCTGTGCCACTGTGCCTACCAAACTATGAAAACAAATTCTAAAATTAAACTGATAGCTATAGTATAAACCAGTATTGTCAAAAGACAAAATAATGGGACTAAAATTAAGACATTAAGTGCCACATTTGCATTATTTAAATGGCCACAAGAGGGCAATTCCACTGGATGCATGAGGAAGTCTGATTGCTTAGAGGTCTTTGAAAAAAGTATCCTACCTGAAACTTGTTTATTTGGCAATAAAGGAGCATTTAGCCTTTTAAGAGCCAGATATTTCCCTTGGGAATACGTTAAGAGCAGAACAGAGATAAATTAAAGGAATATTGGGCTTAAATTCATTATCAATCAACTCCAAATGATTTGTTATGTTTCTTCTTGTCTGCTCGATGTCTCAAGAAATCACTAAATCAAGATTTTAAAGGGGACCTATCATGCAAAATGCACTTTTTGATGTCTTTTATACATCAATATGTGTCCCCGGTGTGTCGGGGAACTCACGCAGCGTCAGAAAATAAAACCCTCTCTCTTTTCCTCCGTACCCAAATCTCTAAAAACGGAGCTACAACGGAGCTGATCCAGATTTGCGTCCGATATGACGTAATATCTGAAATGTGGACCCACGGCACTATCAGAAAGTTGCCATCAGAAACAATGCCCGACTGTTTTGGACGTAATATGGTCGGTGTTTACATTAGCATCGCTAACACTCAGAGCTAACCTGTCCAGTACAGGAGAGCATCTGTGTGAAGAAGCAGGAAATAAAAAGGAACTCACCTTGTGGTATAACCGGCAAGAGAGAAAGCCTTTGAGCTCCATACTGTTTCAGAAATAATCCTTGATAATCCACAATATGGCGTTTCATCACGGCAGTATTTAGTTTAGACAGCTGCCGGGTCCCGCATGAGCTCAGCCCCCTCCTCTTTTATTTTTTTAGAGCTTTATACCCCAAATCAGCACTTTCGAAACAGGAAGTGAAATAGAGGGATATGAGGCATGGCTAGAATGGGTGATCTGTTTGGTATATTGAGCAAAACACTTCATAGACATGTTTTTTATATATTTGTATATATCTGAGACCTATGCTATTGCCTAAAAATAGCATGATAGGTGACCTTTAAGTGAAACATTTAACAGTTTACTCGTCAGTTATCTCAATAGTACTTTTTTAGTTGACGATAGACTTGTAGAAGAAAATGAAGTTCTGAACGGAAACTTTTAGTAAGACTGGAGGCCTTTTTGTCGTTCTTCCATCATTAGAAAGAAGCATCATTGCTCATGCCTTCACATTTTTTAATAACCTGGGCAATGACTCAACAAAACTCAACTCGTCATAAGATGCAGACTTGTATCGTATGACAAGACATCTAAAAATGCAGCCAACTTGACTGAAGATTGCAAAGAAAAAAGACAGTTATTTCTGGCACTTTGACAGCAAACATTCAAATAAATGTTTTTTGGGGGGGATGTATACCGAACTCTGCAGGATTCCCATTTACTTTCCTGTCAAGGGTAAAATCTTGAGGACATTTTGAACTTTTGATTTATGTCTTCGAGCACAACAGAAATGAGAAAAGGTTAAGCTCTCAGCCATCTATCTAAGAAATGGGAGGATGCATGAAATGATGAACGAGCGGCTCTGGTGGCTCATTGAATCCTGCAGCTGAACTATGAGGACTGCAGATAGAGAGGAGGAAGAGGAGGGAGAAGAAGAAGGAGGAGGAGAAGAGCCCGTCACAAGACGGACGCAACAAATACGGCGGACAAAATGAAGTATGAAGCTGAGGTTAATAAGTTCCTTTCCTTTGATTTATATGATTAGTAAACAGTGACTCAGCTTTCCATTAAAACTGTGAATGGCTCAAATGCATATTGCCGAGTCGCAGCCTAAAAATACTTTTGAATGTGGCTTTCATATTTAAAAACTGACAGAAAAATACCAACATCGGCATCTTGTAACAAACAAAAGGATGTCTTCTTCTTCCAACTATATAACTACTGAGCAGTCAACCTTCGTCTGTCCTTGACTTTGATATTTTGTTTTGTCATGCTGCCCCATCAGCACTTCAGTCGGTGTGACATTACTAGCGCTCCAACACATTGTACGTGATAGGCTAAGGGGCGGGACATCTCAAAGCGGTTGACCTATCACAACAGAGCCGGGCAGCTAACCAATCAGAGCAGACTGGATTCTGGTTTCAGACAGAGGGTGAAAAGAGGTGCTGCAGCACAGGCAGTATGAGACAAACATTAAAGCATGGAGACATGTCACAGTAGAGACACTAAATAGTAATGGTAACCTGAAAATGAGCATGTTAGGGCCCCTTTAAAAGCTGAATGCTCTTTGAAAGGGTCTACTGAAAAGATACAATTAATGAGGTCTAAAAGCCCTTGTGATCCGTGTGCAGCATATTCAACAATTGTAATCCCTCTGTAATGTCAATAACATTGTTTTGTAATTCTATTTTTAGTTTAGAAACACTTAAGACAACAAAGTTTAGACTAAAACTGGTTTATTCACTTGTTTGTTGACTTTATGAAAGGTTGATAGTCATTGTTAAACCACAGTGATTAATAGCTGCAGCTGATTCTTATATAAGCTCTCTTTAGGTAAGAGGCTTTGGTATTTGGTGTTCTTGAGGGTGTACAAAGTCCATTCATCCATGGAGCGGCTGTTTGCACAGATCACAGGCGAGTTGGTGGAGGGAGGTTTTTCTGAGACGAGGACCGGGTGTTCTCAGGATTTCATCTGGGTCACGGGGAAGAGATTAGAGTTTATAACCCTTCCTGCATTTTACATGGTGTGTCTGAGGCACTGCTGCCTCTAAAAAGACACCAAGCAACAGGACAGAAACTAAGAAATATCCTTAAAAACTGTCAAACGTGGCTCCAAATTGCTTTGAGTCTTCACTCAGTGCTTTAACAGTTCTGTAACATGCTTGTTTTTTCTCAAAGGGACGCTAATGTGCTCATTTTCAGGTTCATATTAGTATGTAGTGTCTCTACTTTAAAGAGTCCTCTGCTGCTGATGTTCAGGTGTATATCAGTATGTAGTGTCTCTACTTTAAAGAGTCCTCTCCTGCTGATGTTCAGGTGTATATCAGTATGTAGTGTCTCTACTTTAAAGAGTCCTCTCCTGCTGATGTTCAGGTTCATATCAGTATGTAGTGTCTCTACTTTAAAGAGTCCTCTCCTGCTGATGTTCAGGTTCATATTAGTATGTAGTGTCTCTACTTTAAAGAGTCCTCTCCTGCTGATGTTCAGGTGTATATCAGTATGTAGTTTCTCTAATTTAAAGAGTCCTCTCCTGCTGATGTTCAGGTGTATATCAGTATGTAGTTTCTCTACTTTAGAGAGTCCTCTCCTGCTGATGTTCAGGTGTATATCAGTATGTAGTGTCTCTACTTTAAAGAGTCCTCTCCTGCTGATGTTCAGGTGTATATCAGTATGTAGTGTCTCTACTTTAAAGAGTCCTCTCCTGCTGATGTTCAGGTGTATATCAGTATGTAGTGTCTCTACTTTAAAGAGTCCTCACCTGTTTGTGAGAGAGTTTGTGAGAGAAACTCAGGGATTTTTGCCTTTGCAGACCATTTACATGCACACAAACCTATAAAGAAAACACATGATATGAAAGGGAAAAGCCTCAAAAACATAATAGGGCCCTTTTCAATAGAAATCCACCTGAAGCATTGTTTATTCCACGTCAGGAAACTACTCTTAAACCCAGTACTTGCTTACTTACTTGATTATCAGGTATCACATATAGACAAATGTGTCTTTAAGTCAAAGTTATTACTTCTATAACCTAAAAATATGGCTCTGAGCATGCTAACATCTGAATTGTAGTGCATTTATGTGTGGATCTTAACAACATGTATAAAGAAAATGACACATGTAATGGCAGCAGAGTCATATCACAGTTGAGACTAAAACACAATAAATATTCAGCTATGATTTCTGACTTTCTGGCTGCGAGTAGCAAAGTATCTTCCCATTTCTTGTTCCACAATGATCAAACATGCTGAGGAGGTAGAGCAGACCTCATTATTCCTGTGTCACTCTGCATGATGTGCTTCTTCTTGGCCCCCTGAATCTCTTTTCATCATTATGTTTTGTTGGTTGTATGTTTTCTGACAGGACTCGCAGTAGGCGATGCATCCAGAGGTCAAACTTGGTTTACTCTGGTTTAAAGTAATACATAATAAACTTCCTGTGCCCTATAAGAGGATTTTTGTGCGCTGAAGTCATCAGAATTCCTCCTATCTTGGAGCCACTGATGTGTGAAGTCCTTTCGTACGCCCTTTAAAGAAAACTGCACACACGGAAAGTGCTGAGTGAGCTTTAGAAAGTACACCGAGTCTGGAAGATACAGGAAATCAGTCTGCTGGAGGCGTTGGTGAAGCCCGAGGTCGTCAGGAGAGAATGGGAGGAAGAATTTTTGGCAGAAATGTTGCATGCAGAATCAAGAAAAAGGCATACAAAGTTTAATTCAGAGTACACTGGCTCTGCATATTCAGTTAAACAAGGACAGTAACACCACTGTAAGTACCTGAAGACAGATACATCTATACTAAATTATATATATATATATATATGTTCGTGTTCGGAACAGGGGGTCACAGGTTCAAACCCCACTGCAGTCAGCATGTCGTTGTGTCCCTGAGACACTTCACCCCAAATTGCTCCTGTGGGGATTGCCCACAGTATTGAGTATGTAAGTCGCTTTGGATAAAAGCGTCTAACAAGTGACATGTAATGTATGTATATATATATATATATATATATATATATTATATATATATATAAGCGTCTTTGAGCATTAGGAAAAGCGCTATAGAAAACCCATGTATTATTATTTTATTCTGTAGGTGCCATTTAATTCAGATATACCGTACATTTGTCATATTATTTTCCTTGAATACTAATCATTTATTTTACATTTTTAAATGTTATTATAGTTTCATATTTTTATCACAGTCTTTCCATTTAATTTTGAATATTTTCTTTTTATTTATTCCTTTTTTTTGTATGCACCAACGCACATCTTATACTTGTTTCTATGTGTCAACCCTTTTCTTGGCAATAAAACCTAATTCTGATTCTGATTGTTACAATAGCCCATTATTCCAAAACCCTGATAATCTCATGAATGTCCCATTGGACTGAAAGCACATTTCTCCATCAGCCTGTTATCCTGAAAACAAACAGCCGTTGTCCAAAAAATACTCCCCATCTCTGCAACAAACATGGATAGTTATTATGCAGAAGGATGTGTTCTGACTTTTCTGATTGCAAATACGTTTTTCTTAGGATGGCAAAGGAGCTGCTTTGTTCTACTCTGCCTCTGATTGGCTTACCTTGATACTATTACAATAACTGTAACCATTTTCAACAAATCTAAGAAACACTAGGAAGCAGAGGACGAACGGTGATGTTTGCCAGTAACGCAAAATAAATCTGGAAAGTCTTATTGCGTAAATCTGTATAATAACAACTTTTTTTTTACTTGCACATTTGTAAAATAAGGTTGAATGTAGGCAAAGGAAAATAGATATGTGTCAGTGAGACAGAAACCTACTACCGGCTTATCTAAAGAAACTCATCAGCAAGATACAAAGATACATATATTTAAATAAGATAAAACTATTAAAAAAAACAATTATCATGCATATCATAACAAGCTATGTTCTATATAGATAGAGTGTTTTTTCTCAGATTAATTAGCTTTCAAATCAATTTTTGCTCTTGAACAAATGGGCAATTTTTTAGTATTAGGGTTTTAGAATAATGGGCTTTATACAGGTTATACAGAATGGAAACACGGGCAGTTCCCATCCTGTATAACCTGCAACTGTAAAGACTTCATTTATAATCAGTGCTACCTTAAACCAGTGTTTCTCAAAGTGGGGGGCGCAGAGGCATGACAGGGGGGGCGCGAGAGACCAGGAGGAAAAAAATCATGATTTGAAAAATTATTGATTCGAAAATAATATGATACAGTACAAGTACGCCTGGGTCTCTGTGTTTCATTCAAGCTCGGCTCTGTGTGTGGAACGAGCCATTTTGTGTGCGTGCGCGAGCGAGAGAGAGATAGAGCGCACCCTCCTATGTTAGGTCCCACTTATAAAAATAGCACTTTACCCCTGCTTACACCTATATGCCGTGAGCTGATTATCGAGCCTTCATTGTAACAGTCGCGGGTACACTGTGTGTTTGCGTGGGGAGTGTTGCAGTAGAACATTCCACTGTAGCGCCCGGTACATTAATGGGAAACCCTACATGTTTGAGCACCCTCTATGAAACGTCAAGCTACCCCACAGCACCCCGAAATAAATCTCTGGCGCCGCCACTGAGCCTGCAACCCGTTTTGAAGAAATGTGCAGTGCAAAACAGGCTCATTGCAGCCACTAATGATAAGACACACTTTTGTGCCAAATATCAGCATTTTCTTTCTTTTCATTTTTTTGCACAGATTGCAAAGTGGCAAAGTATTATGACTTATTGTTCTAGCAAAGGGATTGCACAATTGTATTATGTATTTATTTTTTTACCACACAGAATTATGGAGCATTGTTTTATTATCACTGTTCTAGCAAAGGAATGCTCACGTTCATATTGATATATTTTAATTAACTTGGCCCATTACGTGACTATTTGTGTTGGGGGGGCCCGACTTTTTTTTTTCTCCAAAGGGGGGGCCTGACAGAAAAAGTTTGAGAAACACTGCCTTAAACACATTTTAAATCTTCCTGTGGACCATGGGATTAGCATCTATCACAGAATAATCCCCACTCAAAGTCCATTCTTCAGAATCCTCTCTCACCACGGACACTTGTAGATGTTCCCACACCGTCACATGTCATTTTGAGCTCCTGCAATTTGCTTTGAAGACTTTTCAGTAAAGCAATCTTCATGCTGCTGCCAGAGTTTTAAACGGTCTTCAGCGTGTTTTTCACGCTCCAGTCCATCCTCCTCCTGAGAGGACACACACACACACACACACACACACACACACACACACACACACACACACACACACACACACACACACACACACACACACACACACACACACACACACACACACACACACACACACACACACACACACACACACACACACAACACACACACACACACACACACACACACACACACACACACACACACACACACACACACACACACACACACACACACACACACTTGATTGTGAAGAGTGAAAGGTGTGAGGCTGATATTTCACACTATGTAAAAGAAACAGCTTGTTATTTGCTCAATATATATTTTATTATCTTTGCTTTTTAATGTGTTTAATGCTCGTCTTTCATTTTTTAAAGCACTTTGAATTGCCTTGTGTTGAAAAGTGCTATATAAATAAACTTGCCTTGCCTATAAATGTCACAAACAAATACATTTGCACCATGTGTGTTATTAGTTCAAAGGAAATTAATACCACTTCCTGTTTTTGTTTCTATTTTTACATTTAGATGTGCTAAGCCCTTCTTAGCTAATGTTGCAACACCTCTACACAAGTTGTTGCACAGCACATGTTGACAAGTTCATAACATGTACAGGCCGAAACCCTGCACCTTATTCGTAAGTGTTTATTTCACATGCATGTACCTTGCCTCACATTTGATCTACTGTGACACTGTAATCAATAGGAAGATACTCTGTAACCTCATGCACTTTCTGGCTGGATGCAAGCTGCATTTTGTTGTATTATGTGCAATGACAATGAAGCTGAATCTAAATTAATCTAATCTAATCTAACAGAGCAGGTTTATTCATTGTGAGTAAGGTCAAGCAAAGGACAGCAGCTTTCTTAATAGAGCAGATTTCGTTACAATGAAACTCCATGTTCTTTATGATTAGAAGTAGACAAAGGCAGGCTGCTAAATTAACCGGCCCGCGACTTCATTTCATGTGGCCCCGCAAGAGCTTGCAAAGAATATAATACGTTTATTATACGGTTACATGCCACTTTACAGAAGTACGTTGCCCATGAACTACATGTCCCACAATGCATCTCGTTTTGTGACATACACACTGAAGAGACTTGCAATTATTTGCCCTGGACTTCTGCTTTCAGACGTAGTTGGTAGTTAATTACTAAGTTCACATCCTATCCGATAATAATCCAATTCAGAGGCAATAGTCTAATATAATACATTATTTTATATATATGATATATTTATATATGTATATTTATATAGTCTTAAAAGTTGCAACCGGCCCTTTGAGTGCAACCATAATGCTAATGTGGCCCGCGATGAAATTGAGTATGAAACCCCTGTATTAAAGGTAAAAACCTATACTTCGTTAAAGATGGAGGCTTTACGGTTCCTGAGATTCCCTTTTGAACAGCTGACACAACAACAAGCAATACCACAAAAATAAACCACCAATTAATGTGTTTTAATGTTTTGTAAACTACCACCACAATAAAACATTGTAATTATATCCCTTTCCAAATTGTAAATGCCTCAGTGAACTAAATACTAAGTACTTAACAGCTGTGTTGCCTGTTATTGGTCCAGGGACCTTTGCTTTCCCATCTGAAGATTAGCAGAACAATAGTTGCCTGTCTCGGGGGAAAAAACATTTTCCAGTTCAAATGGCTCTCTGTTGTGGAATCAGTCTGTGTTTGTTGGCTTAATTAATACTTTGTTGTGGGCAGTTACAACCAATTTTTTCCTGCAATTAGAGTGTTGGCTGGAAATACTAGCGGCTGGAGATAATTAACACCACAGTGCTTCTGTGACTTATTAAACAAGAACACACTCGTCTTTCAAATTAAAAGCAGAAGTGAAGCCTGGAGGTACGGTGAGGATCGAGGAGGAGAGGTTGTGCGGCCTTATGAGAGCTGCACAATGAATATCATTTGTAGTTTTATCGCAGAAGCACAATATCTATCTATCTGTCATCTCTAAGCGGTTGACCAATCACAACAGAGCCGGCCAGCTAACCAATCAGAGCAGACTGGGCTCTGGTTTCAGACAAGAGGGTGAAAAGAGGTGCTGCAGCGCAGACAGTATGAGAAAGATAAAGAGCTTTTTGAACATTAAAGCATGGAGACATGTTCCAATAGAGACACTACATACTGATATACACCTGAACATCAGCAGGAGAGGACTCTTTAAAGTAGAGACACTACATACTGATATACACCTGAACATCAGCAGGAGAGGACTCTTTAAAGTAGAGACACTACATACTGATATACACCTGAACATCAGCAGGAGAGGACTCTTTAAAGTAGAGACACTACATACTGATATACACCTGAACATCAGCAGGAGAGGACTCTTTAAAGTAGAGACACTACATACTGATATACACCTGAACATCAGCAGGAGAGGACTCTTTAAAGTAGAGACACTACATACTGATATACACCTGAACATCAGCAGGAGAGGACTCTTTAAAGTAGAGACACTATACTGATATACACCTGAACATCAGCAGGAGAGGACTCTTTAAAGTAGAGACACTAAATACTGATATACACCTGAACATCAGCAGGAGAGGACTCTTTAAAGTAGAGACACTACATACTGATATACACCTGAACATCAGCAGGAGAGGACTCTTTAAAGTAGAGACACTACATGCTGATATACACCTGAACATCAGCAGGAGAGGACTCTTTAAAGTAGAGACACTACATACTGATATACACCTGAACATCAGCAGGAGAGGACTCTTTAAAGTAGAGACACTACATACTGATATACACCTGAACATCAGCAGGAGAGGACTCTTTAAAGTAGAGACACTACATACTGATATACACCTGAACATCAGCAGGAGAGGACTCTTTAAAGTAGAGACACTATACATACTGATATACACCTGAACATCAGCAGGAGAGGACTCTTTAAAGTAGAGACACTACATACTGATATACACCTGAACATCAGCAGGAGAGGACTCTTTAAAGTAGAGACACTACATACTGATATACACCTGAACATCAGCAGGAGAGGACTCTTTAAAGTAGAGACACTACATACTGATATACACCTGAACATCAGCAGGAGAGGACTCTTTAAAGTAGAGACACTACATACTGATATACACCTGAACATCAGCAGGAGAGGACTCTTTAAAGTAGAGACACTACATACTGATATACACCTGAACATCAGCAGGAGAGGACTCTTTAAAGTAGAGACACTATACTGATATACACCTGAACATCAGCAGGAGAGGACTCTTTAAAGTAGAGACACTAAATACTGATATATACACCTGAACATCAGCAGGAGAGGACTCTTTAAAGTAGAGACACTACATACTGATATACACCTGAACATCAGCAGGAGAGGACTCTTTAAAGTAGAGACACTACATACTGATATACACCTGAACATCAGCAGGAGAGGACTCTTTAAAGTAGAGACACTACATACATACTGATATACACCTGAACATCAGCAGGAGAGGACTCTTTAAAGTAGAGACACTACATACTGATATACACCTGAACATCAGCAGGAGAGGACTCTTTAAAGTAGAGACACTACATACTGATATACACCTGAACATCAGCAGGAGAGGACTCTTTAAAGTAGAGACACTACATACATACTGATATACACCTGAACATCAGCAGGAGAGGACTCTTTAAAGTAGATACACTACATACTGATATACACCTGAACATCACCAGGAGAGGACTCTTTAAAGTAGAGACACTACATACTGATATACAGCTGAACATCAGCAGGAGAGGACTCTTTAAAGTAGAGACACTACATACTGATATACACCTGAACATCAGCAGGAGAGGACTCTTTAAAGTAGAGACACTACATACTGATATACACCTGAACATCAGCAGGAGAGGACTCTTTAAAGTAGAGACACTACATACTGATATACACCTGAACATCAGCAGGAGAGGACTCTTTAAAGTAGAGACACTACATACTGATATACACCTGAACATCAGCAGGAGAGGACTCTTTAAAGTAGAGACACTACATACTGATATACACCTGAAAATGAGCATATAAGTCTTTTTTAAGAGAGCAGACTGGATATTTGCATTTAGAGTCTATCAACAAGTGGACAAAGGAAGAGTCAAAGCTAGAGAAACAACTGGCTAATAAATCAATCAGCATGATACAAAGCTGTCGATGAGCACAAACACACAGGGGATCTCAGTAATTGTGGGAAAGCACCACACATCCTGGTGCATGAGATGAGTGAGGAACAGTACAAAATGTCAGAGGACGTGTCAGAGGCCATTTTTCCACAATCCCTCCGTGCTGCTACAAGCCGTGAATACGTGTGTTTCCAGTGCGGCCTCACAGCGGGACGCACGCTTTCACTCACTCAAACACCGGAGACGCAACAGGATGCCAATTATTGTGAGTTTAACCTCAAGGGGGCAAAGAAAACATGCTTTAGCCCCTACTCTATTTCTATAAAAGGCACCCTGAGTATATGAGAGGATGAAGTAAATGCAAATGTCATCTCCAGAGGGGCAAACGTTTGTATGGATTTCCAAGAAACACTCCACTCACCTACGTCAAAGCACTTAGAAATAATACAGAGGAAAAGCAGTAAATAAAAAGGTCAAAGCTTTCTAACTTTCTACAATACATCTGCCATGGCAACATGAGATGCTAAAGAAATTAGAGCAAAATGCACCTGCAAGCTTCAATAGAATAGAGTCCAAGTTACAGTTGACAGAAAGCTGCAGTTAACATTGGAGTTATAGTTATTAGATGTGTCTATATCTCTATTATTTATACTGTGACAACTACAGTAGCTGCTCTCCCAAATGATTTGCAGACTAACCATTAGTATGGATAAGCAACCTGGCGAAAAACAATTACATTTGTGTCAGGTTACTTTAAATAAAATGGAGGCAGAGCTGTTATTCACGGGTCTAAGCTTTGTAACTTTTTATTATAATACCATGAGAAAATAATTGCTAGATAAATAAGCTCATACAACCTTCAGAGCCTTTCTCCTTACACTGCTAAATGTAAACACACCCCTGCTTTGCATCAAGAAAGGTGCAATAATAAGGTAATTAAAGTAAATATGTGTTCCATTTACATCAACATAATTGTTCTTATAATAATAAATATGTGCAATACTACTGATGGCGGACCAGATATTAAATATTCAGACCTCTTTTTAATTTGTCTATGATACTATAATACTGTATTTGTCAGATCTAGTCCAAACATGTTCATAGTTTAAAAGATATACACTGATATAATGTACTTTTTTATTTATTTCATTCTGTTATTTATCATTTTAGTCAGCCTCTCTTTGGGGCTGCTTAAGCATGTTATAAAATGTTATAAGTCTCGTTATTCTTTCTACCTTGGTATACGTACCTGAACAGACAAATACGGTACAAAACTACACTTCCCAGAATGCCCTTCTCCACTGCAGACCCGCCCCTTTCGTTTGAATGGCAAGTTGTTTGTTTCAGTCCGACCAGCTGCTAACTATTCCAGTCGGAGTGCAAACATGGGGACCAGATCTGAGCCGACAAGCTGCAGGAAGCTGCTGAGCAACTCACTTCCGCTTTCACCTTTATTTTATACAATAAAAGCACCGGTATAAAAACAATATAAAAACGTTAATGAGGACTTTTCTCAGCATGTTATGAATAATAGGGTGGTCTTTTTTTTTCAATATACATGTTGATAATTCTTGCTTTTACAATTGTATGCAAGGTTAAAATGAATAATTAAGGAAATTACAAAACAAAACAATTATGGTATTTAAGTCACTTCTATTGTTATATATTTTAATACCAAATAACTACATTTCTTGGGTGATTCCATAAACAAGCACACACAGACACACACACGCACACACACACACCCCTTGCTAGGTGGGTTATAAACTCTTAAAAACAAATACTTCTTTCATTATTTTATTTTTTAACTAATCAATTAATTAGGTTTTATAACATAAAACAATTGAAATAAAAAGAAAATAGATACAATAGCAAAGCAGCATATTCCCATTATCTGGAACTTGGTATTTGTGTTTAAAATAAATATTTAAAGAAGACTTAATTGTCCTTGGTGATAAATATTGGTAAATCTGCTTATATATTCTAACAAGCAATAGTTAGACAATAAGATCAATGCCCTTCTCATGTGTGTACGGTAAATATGAGGCTGTAGCCAGCAGTTAGCTTAGCATAAACAATGGAAGCAGATGGAAACTGCTAGCCTCTCTAATGATAACAAAATCCACTTACCAATAAAACTCATGAATTCCGATATTGCAAACTTATTTTTTAGTCAGTACCAAATATAAAACCAACAATTAAGAAATATTAAGCACACAGAAGTTATAATGGTGTCTATTTATTAGGTAGAAAAAAACAAAACTATTCCTTTAACTGCGTCTGTGTGTCGGAGGCTTTAATTTTGAAAATCTCCTACCAGAAGTGCGCGTGGTTCCGTTGCAGGGGTTGACAGCAGGTCCGTTTTTACCTCTTTGCTTTCTTTAAACCACCCTGCCTCGCTTTTCTTTCTCTATTTAATACACCTTTTCCCCTGCCGTGTGTGTGTATGCGTGTGTGTATTTATTTATTTATGCTCTCATTTGAAAGTGTTTAGGTTTTTGTTATTTGTACATTTTAGTCGCTCCTCAAATGAGAAGACGTAAAAGATGGAGCTTCATATTTTAGAGCACAGCTTGAAAGTGGCGAGTATAGAGAAAGAGGGGATCCAGATCTGCTCTCATGGATTAATAAAACTCGCTTTCCTGGCCTCCAAAACAAGGTAGGTAACTTCACAACATACATGGAAATAACCACTGTCATTGTATGTGTTTTTTGAATTGTTTACTGCAAGGATACTGCTGTTGGTAACATTATAGCAAACTAATGCTTCATGCAGTCTGCCTGGCTGCTATAGTTGTGTCAATGCTCCGAAATAAAGCTTTTTGGGGTATTTTGAGAGTGTTTGTGGCATCAGTTTCCAGGCCTATCCTTGTTTCTGTAGTGTCATTTTGTAGCTTTGTGCCATCTGTAGCTGGGTCGACGCCAGTGTGTGTGTGTGTGTGTGTGTGTGTGTGTGTCTTTTTTTCTCCTCTCAGGGACATTTGAAGATGTTTTCAACCAGACTTTAAAAACAAGCAGCTGAGGGCATTTACAGCAGGCTATTTCCTGTCCTGAGTCATTCAGCCTGAGGAAACTTTAATTAAATGGCTCCTTTAGCAATATCATGACAACAACAGGCCTTTGCATTTCTCATTGCTCTGTTGTGCAGTTTTTATTGCCACCCTAATCTGTTTATATTAGCCTAAGCACATTTGCTCTCACTAAGGTTATTATTATACAACAGGGAAAGCCAATCAGCTGATAATCAAAACTCCCTGTGTGGAGAAGTTACTGATAAAACCGTCCCTACAGATTACTCATTACCTCATATCATTGAAATCACCGAGGTAATGTTACTCTAAAGGCTACAATTACCCAGCATTTCATGTGATCTGTTAAATAAAATCATGATCACAATGAACTAAGCTCAAATGTAACCCCTTTAAATGTCTTGTTTTGTCCCACTAAAAGTCCAAAACCCCCAAATATTCAGGTAAAAAAGAAATACTTCTGAAAACAACAGATAATACTCATTTTGGAGAGGGTAGAACCAATGAATGGTTGGCATTTGTTGATTGAAAAAAGATTAAAACAAATACTTTACTAAGAAACATAGTTACATTTGAACTTTATGTCCATTTAACTTACCATTTCATCAATTACATGTTTCAGTTTCAGACTAACATTATCTTATCAATTGCAGCCACTCTTGGGTGGACATGCTTCTTATATTTGATAATAAAGACACTTTGAGTATATCAATTATACATAAATCATCTTTTCATTGTGTGCACCCTGCAATCCAAATCATCTTTTCATTGTGTGCACCCTGCAATCCAAATCATCTTTTTATTCTCGTCGGAGAGAGGAGCTTGTAGCGTTTCTTTGGTAACTGTAACTTAATAACACTCATTCTGTTATTTCCAAGCTCATGTGTGAACTGATTTGTTTTGCTAGTGGAAAAAGAGCCACAGCTGCTACGGCTATTGCACAATCCAGTTAGAGAAGCTGCAGAGCTACATGTGGTCACATTAGCACCTGTTAGCATGCTCATTACCTGCTGTTAAATGCAAACATAAGCAGAATCTTTCTATAAAATGAACTTTTTCTCTTGCAAACAATACTTAACTCGTAGCATGTTGCAAGGCCTCCTCGGGAAATAGTTTAGCTGGGCTGCATCATGTGATATCTGTGTTGCTGTAAATAACAATTCCAGGCATTCACAGCATTTAACTCAACAACAAAGTCACATTTAAGACTGGGAAACTTCTCAGAAAGCTCTTCATATTGCCACTTAATAAAAAGGAGCCCAGAAACCCACAAACATTAATTCCTCACGTTGGTCAAAGTCAATTGTTTACAGTAATTACACCGGACAATGTACCGATTTGATATGTGACTCGAAACCGTGATCATTTGAGTATCGTCATATCCTAATATGGCCTTAGATATCCTTAACAATATCATCTCTCTTTTTAAAAGACAACACCTCTGCTGCTTTCTCTTCCTGAAGATTAAGAGTGTTTCTTGAAAGCGTGTTCATATTTGATGATGTCGCTCGAGTCGTTATGTCAGGGATGGTGGACTGCCTCTACATAAGACAACACTTTTTAGAAATAGTGGGATCATAGGGTGACATAACTTCATTACACTAAAAATGCATGACATTTATTACATAATAACTCGTCCTGGGTTTTCAAAGCTGATCCCAATATTGATATGGAGGTGTTTAAAACGAGCACTGAGCTGAAGTTGCTGCGTTACATTTAAAAAAAGAAAGGAGGTACTGAAAAACCATGATTTTAAAACTGTTAAATTAACATATTTAGGCCACAAAAAGGTGCAACAACACGTCACTTCACAGAGACCTCATTGGTCCAGATCAACAGTATTCTTTAAAGACAGCGCTCTGCAACAACTGATATCAATTATACACCAAGAAAAGAGACATTTAAACCAAACAACCAACAATAAAAACAACTGGACAGGGTGCAACAAACAACTTATGCAACAACTAATAACACGAATAACCACTTCTGGTAGAATCAACAGCAGAATATATCACCACCATAGCAGGCAAAACAAACATGTAGAAACAACAAACTCCACAGCTGCTGCAGCCACAAACAAAAGCAGCACATTTTTTAAAGTACAACAACATTGATGCAATCCTATCAAGAGTTACATCAGATTTGTCAAACTCAACAACACGAGATCTTGCATTTCGGGATCTTGTGCCAAACTTTTAAGCTAACATCAACAAATCCTTACCTAACTATTATTTGTTAAGCTAAAAGCAGGCGGTGTCACGTCTAATGTTACCTAAATAAAAATACATTAGCACATGCCCGTTTAGGAGACAGAAAGTGTCATAATAATTATTATAATAAACATTATTAATATAGCACTTCTCAAAACATAGTTACAAATTGCTTTTCACATAAAACGGACTGTGGTAAAAATACCAAGTGAAAAAAACAACAGTATCTACAAATAAAAACACACATTAAAACAGAGAGATGAAAAGTAAAATAAATGCTAAGAAAGTGAGTTTAGAAGTGTTTAACCTTTATACTATTTAGGATGATTTTAATTAGTTATTTTATTATTAAATATGTTTGTTTACATTAACGTTAGTTGTCTCAAATCCCGCTGTCTCGCCAGATCTCGCGAGAGCTAGACAAATCAGACAAATTGGTCTCAAACAAAGTGCATTTTCCCCTGAATTGTCCGTCTGAAAAATGCCATGTTAGTGCCTTGACTGTTCTGAAGAAATGTGGTTCATGAAAAGTCTGTTCATATTTCTATTCTTTGTGATTTTGGGATGCAATAATCTGTCATAATCTGAGATCTCGTCCACTCCTCCCATTAGAGTTAATACACCTGTCGCTCCTATAAAGAGATGAGTCGTGACGAATCTCATGTGAACTAGAAACAGATCTCAGTGCTGCATGTCTTTTCTAAAACGTCTCTGGTTAAATCCGTTATTAGTTTGTTTTTGGACTCACCTTTCTGAATGGTTTTGAAGGAGGAGTCCTCCACAAAATGCCCCTCTGCTCATTTATTCCATAGACTGTATATTTATCCCCAGAATAGTCCTTAGTGTCGGTTAAGGTCTCTGTTTATGTTGAATTCACCGCCTCACACCACCGCTAGCTTTCCAGCAATCAGCGTGCACCTGTGGACGCATACACGTGGGTGTGTTTGTTTTGGGTCACTTTACGTGCCCTCCGGGTGGTGCATTAGACGCATTAGGCTCGTGTAATGAAGACCACAGACCCCGCCCTCACCTGTTTTCTTTCCTAACTCACATGTACAAAACAACATGGCTTTCAGATATTCACATTCAACTCAAAGGATCAGCTACATACAAATCAAAACCAGACAATACATTGAAATGGATGCAGTGAAATGTGTAAATGATGTTTTTTATTTTCTTGCTTTCTCTTTTTAAGGGAATAATTAAATCTCTATAATAATATTAATTATATTCAGAGACAGTTTTATCCCACAGGCTATACGACTACTTAACGCCTGATTTTGCACTATTTTTATATATTTATTTATGTCTTGTTATTGCATTGTTGACGAACCTGTGACCCAAGTTTTAGATTCATTACATACTACACGTAGTTGTGTATATGATATGACATTAAACCTTTAAATAATACTTTACATGTTTTAACATTAACCTTTATCTCAAAACAGGTTATCAAATTATAGTGTGTGAGCAAAAAGTACAATATTTATCTCTGAAATGTGAAAGTTAAATGACTCATGTTTTTAACACTTACTCTGCATTAAGCTGAGCATGTTGATATTCCCATTTCCATTAGAGTCAAAGTAAGTGAGAAACATCTGAGTGTAAGACAGTGACAGTGATGAAAGAAAATCAAATTAAAGTTTCCTCATCTCTTATTTAATGAATGCTGTCAAACAGGCAGCGTATTTAAAGTCAGATGTCTGGTTGGCAGCCAGACATTAATGATGTAATGTGTATATCATTTAACTGCACCAGTTTTGCAACTAGTTTATTTTTCTTTCTCTCAAAGGCATACAGCTTTTGTGCATATTTGACCATTCTTGTCTTTACTATCAAATCTCCCGTTGTCTCTTTTTTCATGCATTCACACCAATTCACTTTCATTAATTATACACACAAAAGATAAAGGGAAAACACAACACACAAAGATGAAGGAAGATTCATTTTTTAAATCTCATGACACACATCTGAAAAACGAAGAACATTGTCTGTATGATTTAATGCTATAGAAATGCAGTATTTTTTTCAGTACTTGCAGTGATAAAAGCTACAATATCGATTATTTGTCTAATTGTATGTTTTTTTATTATTATATTTTAAGTTGAATGTGAATGGAGTCACTTGTATAAATCATGGATGTATAATAAGAACTGGATACAGCGTGGGAGGCGGGGCCTCGTTCATTCCTATGAGAGCTGCTCATTGGCGCATGAAGACAAAATGGCCCAATTTTTGAGAGAGCGAAACGTCACGAAAGTATTCATATAATCCGTTTTTATAGTTCATCCATGGGTAAAGGTAAAACTCATGTAGTACTGAACACGTCACATGAACGTGCCGGGCGGCGCGGTCCCGTGGATTAGATGCGCGTTCATAATGCCGAGGAAAATAACTCACAGAATAACGTTATTAGCACATTTTACAACTTTCGGACCGAATGTTTTTAATAAGGGCTATACAAATGTTCATACTGGGTAGTTTATTTAGTTTAAAAAAAGTATCCAATGATTTACAGACGTCTCTTTCCCAATGTTAGTCAATGGGAAAAAGTGTTTCCGGGCCCAGCGACTGATACGAAAGTGTAGTACCGCCGTTTGGCCACAACGAATATTTTCCTCAGAGTCCGGCGCACTTCCTGGGGGCTTGGTATAAACACACCCAACACATTAAGCCTCTTCTAGCTCATTGCAGGTTTAGTATAAAAGAGGTACAAAGTTCTAATAAATCCTTAACGATACCGGCTTATCCACATCATTCAATCAACCTTTATTTATACAGCATATATCAAGCAAATCAAATGTACTTTAAAGTGTTTTAATTGCATTTGATAAAAAATAGGATGACACACTATTACCATAATTCACTCATCTGTTTATAATATTTTCACCCATTTCTTGCGCACTTAATGTTATGTGTCCTTCAGTGTATAATCGTCGGACATATATATCTTTCACTGTCTATATATATTTTACTATTAATTTTTAGTTTTCTAATTTTGAGATGTTTTAATTTACTGCTTGTTTACACGCTGATGTTACGAAAACATTTCCCAAATTGGAATCAATAATGTAAATCTCAACTTGTTTTATCCTTATCTTAAAAGTAGGATTACAAAAAATCATAATACTCAAAAGCAAAGAGTAAACTAAATACACTGAGAATAAAATAAAAATAAGTAATAATAATAATAATAGATTACATTTGTATAGCGCCTTTCAAGGGACCCAATAAAACCACAGAAAATCAGGTTTTTAGTTGACTTCAATCCATATCTGGTGAAAACAGTGGAGCTTTTAGCAGGAGCCAGGTTTGTCCCCCAGGAGTCGGTGGAGGGAGGGATTATTGCACTTGTTTTCATCAAGTTACCAGATCCACAGCCCCAATGTTACCCTGGATGTGCAAACAGGCCGCCAACATGTTTACCATGACAACGTTAGGAGGTGCTTACGTGTCGGGGTTTTGTTTCACGGTTGTTTTTCTGCCCCATAAACGGCCACGAACATCACTGAACGCAGCTCAAAGGTAAAAAGGTTACGCTGCACAATCTGATTTGCTTCCAACTTCCCGCATTTTCTGACACTCGATGCCACGATGACATTTGGGCTGCTACCAGGAAGTGTCAATATCAATTCCTAAATATATCCACCGTGGAAATTGAGATATCCTCCTTATGAAAACACTGTCAATAACTCACATCAACAACTCACAAAATAGGAGATGGGAGAAAGATTATTTACCTTTTTCTATTTACTATTATTTGTGTTTACAAAAACAAATGTGTTGTGTATTCTCTGCTGTGAGAGCTTTGCAATGATGTGCAGTGTCGGCTTATTTAAAGAGTCCCTGTGAGTTTTCTTGCATGCTCGCAGAATGTGAGTAATGCAGGCTCGTAGAGATTTACCCCTCAGTGACAGCTAATAGAAGAAATCAGAAATCCTTCATTTGTCCCAGAGCATTTTTACAGCAAAAGTGTCAGTGCGGATAGAAAGGCAAAAGGAAATTAGGGTTAAAAAAAGATTCCCTATTCTGCTTTTGGGGTTTTCCCTTTCCTGTAGTGTGGTATATCGGTTGTTGTGCATGTAAATGATCTGCAAAGCCTAAAATTCCAAAGTTCCGGAACATAGTGACATCACTTTTTTACAACCGCGACTTCTATTGGCTCGCGCTCCAACACATTGTACATGATAGGCTAAGGGGCGGGACATCTCTAAGAGGTTGACCAATCACAACGGAGCCGGCCAGCCAACCAATCAGAGCAAACTGGGCTCTGGTTTCAGACAGAGGGTGGTGTGTGTGTGTGTGTGTGTGTGTGTGTGTGTGTGTGTGTGTGTGTGTGTGTGTGTGTGTGTGTGTGTGTGTGTGTGTGTGTGTGTGTGTGTGTGTGTGTGTGTGTGTGTGTGTGTGTGTGTGTGTGTGTGTGTGTGTGTGTGTGTGTGTGTGTGGTGTGTGTGTGTGTGTGTGTGTGTGTGTGTGTGTTGTGTGTGTGTGTGTGTGTGTGTGTGGTGTGTGTGTGTGTGTGTGTGTGTGTGTGTGTGTGTGTGTGTGTGTGTGTGTGTGTGTGTGTGTGTGTGTGTGTGTGTGTGTGTGTGTGTGTGTGTTCAAATTAGATCTGGCAGGAAAACTGTCATACAATAAGCCATTAGGTCGTGCTCATAATGACTCGACTAAAGGGGAGTTATTGCACGAGTGTTCGTCCTCCCAGTGTCCTGGCTCTGCAGAAACACACTGCCATTAGAAGTGACAGCTCATTTAATCCCAGAGAAAACGCTGCCGTTCCCACAGAGAGCATTGTTGAGTCTCTCCTGTTATCCGCTTGTTTTTTTTCACACCTATCAGCTAAATGTGACGTGTGAGTATTCAGAGGCTGGTCTGTGAAGATGTGATTGTCACAGCCGTGTTTTCCCAGAGCGCTGCTTTCATTCGAGCTTCAGAAAGTCTGCTGGACATGATAACAACAAGCTGACTGTTTCTCTCATTATCTGGGAGCAGTTTGGGGTTTTGGTGCTTTGAATCTTGACATTTTTCAGACAGAAACATCAAAACAAAAGTGAAAAAAAGTTTAACAAAATGGATATTTCATAAAATGACACAGACGTTTTTGGGGATCTGTTAGCAAAGAAATACACTGGCAACATTTTGGATTTAAAATATACACATAAAGGGGTTTTTATGCTTATTTCCAGGTATTATGTGCCTATGGACATGTTTCCATATTAGACACAGGCTTTTGCTTTATGTTAGTGAGTAAATGTACTTCCCACCAAACACTTTAACTTCGAGTCAGTCTTGAGAAAGGAAGAAAGCTTCTGAATTTTACTCCATTGTTTTGGGAATTTATAAAAAAAGGGGACATTGCAGAAGCTATGGAAGGTTAAAGTGAAAAGACTAAACTACTGTGAGGAAATGTTGAATATGGTTAATCTATTTGGAGAATTGTAAGCTGTACTCTGCTCTGTTTGTGGATGTGCTTTTATTGTATTTTTGTTGAATTTACAAATGTAATTATATTCTTGGTCTGTACTTTAAAGGTCCCATGTCATGGCCATTTCTACTGATCATATTTCCATTGTTGAGGTCTAATAGAATAGATTTAAATTGTGCAATTTCACCAAACTCACATTGGTTTCTCATACAGCATCTCTGTATAGTATGTGTATTCACTCTCTGTCCTAAACGGCTTGTTGGAGCTCCTGCCCCCCCCTCCCTGTGAGCCCAGTGTGCTCTGATTGGTCGGGACGTTGCGAGGCTCGTTGCTGCTCGCCGCTGCTGCGAGGAGCGCACAGGTTTCCGGGTCGGCGATACAGCGAGAACAAGCGAAACTCATCCTGAGCACACAAACACTCACAGCCGAAGTAAAAACAATAAGTGTGGCTTGATATTGAGGAAGAAAAAGGTTTAGAACGCTGTGAGAATGGGTCTGCGGAGAGCATTTCTCCGCCATCCCAACTCGTCTATTACCAGCGTTCAGGGAGCTCTATGCAAGTCAATGGGGACTCCCTGTTAGTTAGCCAAGGGATCCTGGTGTGTGAGGTGCTCCGCGGATTGATCCATTTGGGCCAATCCGGTCATTTGTTGTTGATTTGGGTGTTCACACGTCACAGAACCCAGGAAGCAAACAATGGAAAAAGAGAAATGTCCAACGAGGCGTTCTGGGGCAGCATAGACAGGTCTGTTCTGTGTTAGAGTTTTACTCGCTACAGGGTGTACTTTGAGGGTTTGTGACTCTGCAGACCGTTTACATGCAGAAAAACCTTCATAACACACAAGGGGACGGGTAATAACCAAAAAGCATGACATGGGACCGTTAAACTGATTTCTGTTAACTGTACACTTTTTAGCATTATTTTGTAATCTGCCATATGTCTAATGTTGGGGAATGTTCAATTGTGTTTGTGTAATGTGATAAATGTAAAAAATCAATAAATACATACAAAAAATGTACTTCCCACCTCTGGACCTAGCTTTTTCACAGCCTCCTCTCTTCCTCCACAGATGTAAGTTCTTCAGCCTGACGGAGACCCCGGAGGATTACACCATCATCGTGGACGAGGAGGGCTTCAAAGGTGGGGTTTCTCTGCAGTTTCTCTCCAGGGTCTCCGTGGTAACCACAGGTCGGAGCGGCAGGAAAAGATCTCGTTGTGTGATTGTGTTTGAACACACTCGGTCATTACGGCCGCCAAGGGCTGATTGAGTGAATTCATGTCATTACACACACACACACACATACACACACACACACACACACACACACACACACCTTTTCCTGAGTGACCCTGCTCTGTTACCCTGGAGACTTCAGGTTATTTGTTGCGTAACAGCCGCAGGTAATTTCTACAGTGTTTAGAGCGGCCTCTTTTCTGTTCAACTAGACCAGGAGGGTATAGAGAGTCATATCAAATATATATTTAAAACCTCCTGAAGACATGGAAAATGTATTATCATACATGTTGTTGCAGTCTTTTGTCAGTGGTGGAAGAAGTACTCAGATGAAGTAAAACTATGGTCTTAAAATACTCCATTACAAGTAAGAGAACTGAACTTAAAATGTTGTTTAAGTATATGAACAGAATAACAAAAAATACTTCAAGTATTAAAAGTAAAAGCTTTTTTTAAATGTGTAGAAAAGATAAAACAGGAAAACATCTCATAATAAAGTAAGGAAGAACCATTAGTCATGCTCATTGCTCACAATAACTTCCCAGTTTATTTTCTATTTGTTACAAACTGGTGTTTGACCATGTATTAATACTCATGCTCAGGCATGAGTAATAAGGCTATAAGAAGTATAAAACATGAGCTGTTTAAATGACCATCGTCAACTGGCCATTACACAGAATGAGTACTTTTACTTTTGATGCCAAATTCTCTACTTTTACTTAAAGGTAGGGTAGGTAAGAATGGAGAAACCAGCTCGAGTGCGCTAGAATTTGAAAGTACGCAGCCGAAAAAAATCTGCCCCTTCCTTCAGACTTCCTCACAGAGCCCCTCCTCCAACACACACGAACGCGCACATGACCAATGAGGACACGAGATAAGTTTGTGCACAGATGGAAGGCTGACAGGCAGGTAGGCCATCCAGTTACTTTAGCCGGGCCGGCTCAGATGATTGGTCGTGCTTTTTACAGCGCCACGGCTTCCACAGAGGACATTTTTTTATGTATTTATTGTCAAAGCATTTCATGTATTCATTGCTATTGGGATGTTAAGAGCATTCCATGGAATATAACAACAAGTGTTTCTGAAGTGAATTACATACCCTACCTTTAAGCAACTTTCTGAATGAACATTTCTGAGTATTTTCCCAATTAATATTACCAATACAACTTTAGTAATGGATTGGATTGAACTTCTTCCACCACTGTGCGTAAGTTACCACCTCTTCTCAGGTTGTATTGTGTAGTTGTACTGCAGTCGTGTGTGTACTTTACCTGACTGTTAAACAGCTGAACTTTTGAATCTGTTTGCAAACTATATATATATCAATATTCCAATGACTTGTATATAGACTATTCTGCACTATTTCTTTTATATTCTATTTTATTTGTATTTACTTGCACTATTTTATCTGTTGATTGTGTTGCACTGTTGGAGGAGCCTGTGACCTAAGAATGTCATTGTCATAACTACACTGCACACATGACAAGAAAAGCCTTGAATCTTGAATCTGTACCTCTTGTTTTTCTGACCCTCGTGTCTCTGTTTCCTCAGAGTTGCCTCAGTCGGAGCACATCAGTGTTGCGGATGCTACGTGGTTAGCTCTTAACGTGGTGCCGGGGGGGGGGAACGCCTCCAACTCGCAGCCCATCGGAGTCACAAAGATCGCCAAATCAGTCATCGCTCCGCTGGCCGACCACAACATCTCCGTCTTCATGCTGTCCACCTACCAGACCGACTTCATCCTGGTGAGTGAGGACGATAGCACTCTGACCTGTACAAGAGGCCCTATTCTGCTTTTGGGGGATTTCCCCTTTTCCTGTAGTGTGTTACGATACGATTCTATAATACTTTATTGGTCAGATCAAGTCTGAAATGTGACTTGCATCACAGCAGCTCCATGTGTAACATCCACAGACAAATATCAAGACACAATACATGACAAACAAACATTTAACATAGCATCACAATCAGTGAGAGAAACCTGCTCAAAGAGCCTTCAGCGTGCATTTGATCTGGATTCAGCTCTGTATTTACTGAGAGGACTGACTGGAGCACAGTCTGACTTGTTATATAGGTTTTAGTGCATGTAAACGGTCTGCAAAGGCTAAAATCCAGTTTCTCTCCCACACACTTACTGTAACATAACGCTCTATTTTATTTACCTTTGTCCTGGCTTTTAGCTTACTCGCTTATTAATGTGAATAACAATTCCCCTACAGCCCCCCCATAAAAGGTATTATAACAAATATATATTGCTTTAATGTACCCAAGTATTCAACAAAAATGGCGTGAAGAAAAACCTTTAAAAAATAAATCTAACTTTGATGTTAAATGAAGAGAATGTTTTTGTTAGGTTCACAGTATGCATGAAGAGTTGCATTATTACTCTACTCCTAAAACAAATGTCTACGTGCACGGTGACATGAGAAAGCAATAACGTTTGGATATACTGTTCCTCTCCCAGCTCCACTTCCTTCTGACTTAGGGAGAAATCCTGTCTCTCATAGCGAGGCTGTCTGGCCACAGGGAGTGTTTTTTTATTGCCTTGCTTTGGTGGAAAAACAAGGTCTGCTGAGCAGCTCCGGCATGTTTATGAAAATGAAAAAAGAAAAACCCTGTGTGGATGTTATAATCTGTTACGTAAAGAGGATCAGCGGCTCAGCCTCGGAGCTGGAATTCCAGGTATCATAACCCGGCTCTGTTTCCTGTCTCCTGTCTACACACAATCCTAATTGGTATATCAGATCAAAAGAGGCCTTAAAAACACAAACCCACCTCCCATCTTCTAGCTGTCCTCGTCTCACGCTGCGCCAGGTTGCATTTCCAAATCTCTGCGCTGACCAAAACACAGCAGCTTAAGATCTGGGCTTCTCACTGTTAGCGTTACACGATTATATAAATCTATAAATGAGCCTACCATAAGAATATGAACATTGTCCCTAACCCTAACCATGTCCTAAACAGAGAATAAGAATAGTTTCCATCAATAAAAAGCCATAATTTAATACAATTATGATTTAAAATAGTAAGACTGAAGCCCTCTTTTGTGCACACGTTTTTCAGATACTTTAAAGAGTCCTCTCCTGCTGATGTTCAGGTGTATATCAGTATGTAGTGTCTCTACTTTAAAGAGTCCTCTCCTGCTGATGTTCAGGTGTATATCAGTATATAGTGTCTCTACTTTAAAGAGTCCTCTCCTGCTGATGTTCAGGTGTATATCAGTATGTATGTATGTAGTGTCTCTACTTTAAAGAGTCCTCTCCTGCTGATGTTCAGGTGTATATCAGTATGTATGTAGTGTCTCTACTTTAAAGAGTCCTCTCCAGCTGATGTTCAGGTGTATATCAGTATGTAGTGTCTCTACTTTAAAGAGTCCTCTCCTGCTGATGTTCAGGTGTATATCAGTATGTAGTGTCTCTACTTTAAAGAGTCCTCTCCTGCTGATGTTCAGGTGCATATCAGTATGTAGTGTCTCTACTTTAAAGAGTCCTCTCCTGCTGATGTTCAGGTGTATATCAGTATGTAGTGTCTCTACTTTAAAGAGTCCTCTCCTGCTGATGTTCAGGTGTTATCAGTATGTAGTGTCTCTACTTTAAAGAGTCCTCTCCTGCTGATGTTCAGGTGTATATCAGTATGTAGTGTCTCTACTTTAAAGAGTCCTCTCCTGCTGATGTTCAGGTGTATATCAGTATGTAGTGTCTCTACTGGGACATGTCTCCATGCTTTAATGTTCAAAAAGCTCTTTATTTTTCTCATACTGCCTGTGCTGCAGCACCTCTTTTCACCCTCTGTCTGAAACCAGAGCCCAGTCTGCTCTGATTGGTTAGCTGGCCGGCTCTTAGCTTATCACGTACAATGTGTTGGAGCGCTAGCCAATAGAAGCTTGAGTGTTAAATAGTTTGTTCCGGAAGTAAACAAAGGAGTCCAAAAAGCATTATAGGTCGCAGGAAATTGAAACCTGACCTAAATGTTGGATAAACTAATTTTGACAGAGTCAGAGTATCCTCTCTCACACACACACTTACACACTACACCAATCCAATTGACCCAATAGCTGTTGCCCTCTGTAAGGAAACACTGTGTGACTCTTTCAGCAGCTCTGGAGTTCACCTTTGTCTCAGAGACACCAATAAACTCTACATCATAATTCATATATAAATCTTTGTAGGTTTGTGTTATGCTGAGGCATTTACTGTAACTCTAGAAATGATTAAACTCATGGTGGCAGTGGAATGTTTATATGATGGCAAGACATTTAAGCGCAATTTTGTTATTACCTTTAAGGAAATAAATCACTGTTATATCTTTAAATATAAAACGTTATTTAACCCGGAATCTAAACTGTTTTTAAGGGAGACCTTGCTGAGATAGCTCAGCATTACAAGGTTACACAAATGATAAAATAAAACATGTTTCAAACTAGAGGCAGACCGATTAATATCATTTTTTAAATATGTATCTCTTTTAGTATTTCACTCAGCCAAAACCAGGGAAGGCTATTAAAATTGTTATTTATTTTTTACTGTAAGTTAACACACTCTCAAAATACAAGTTGTTGTTGATTATCCTTCAGGGTATATGCATGAATCCTGAAGTCAAATGTAAAACCTTTTAAGACCTTTTCTAAGACCCTTTTCATACATTTTAAGACCTCATCGCCACTTCGAGTTTTAACCGGTTACATTGGCGACACTTTACCTCACATTTACTCTATACAGTATTGATTGTCCTTCCTCCTTATCTTCCAACCATTTGCGATATTTTCGGAACTTTAAGTATTTTTGGATCTTTAAGTATTTTTGGAGCTTTAAGTATTTTTTGAATTTACAATATTTTTGGAACTTTAAGTATATTTGGACTTTAAGTATTTTTGGAACTTAAAAGTATTTTTGGAATTTACGGTATTTTTGGAACTTTAAGTATTTTTGGAACTTTAAGTATATTTGGAACTTTAAGTATTTTTGGAATTTACAGTTTTTTTGGAACTTTAAGTATATTTGGAACTTCAAGTATATTTGGAACTTTAAGTATATTTGGAACTTTAAGTATTTTTGGAACTTTGAGTATATTTGGAACTTTAAGTATATTTGGAACTTTAAGTATTTTTGGAATTTACGGTATTTTTGGAACTTTAAGTATATTTGGATCTTTAAGTATTTTTGGAACTTTTCAGTATATTTGGAACTTTAAGTATATTTGGAACTTTAAGTATATTGGAACTTTAAGTATTTTTGGATCTTTGGACCCTTTCCATTTAAGACCTCATCGCCACTTTGAGTTCTAACCGGTTACATTGGCGACACACTTTACCTCACATTTACTATATACAGTATTGATTGTCCTTCCTCCTTATCTTCCAACCATTTGGACGCAGACTTGCATTTCCCCATAACGATGTTGTTTAACAACCGGCGTAAACGGACCTTTGCGCGCTATCAAGCAGTGAGCGTGCGATCCTGTTCAGATGACGTCAATCCAACGGGATGCCATAAATAAACTACACAGAATCACTACACACCTACGCAATGATTACATTCAGGCACTGTAGAATACAACTCTTTGGACATTGATATACTTATTGATAACAAGCTACAACATGTAGTACCTTGGAAATGCTGTTTAATTCTTTTTAATACTTTTTAATAGCCTTATTTTCGCTAAATTGATTTATCAACTTTAATACTTGTTAAGACCCCGCGGACCCCCTGTCCTTAGACATTTATTTAGTTGGAACCATTTTAAAATGGTCACTGCAGACAAGTGCAGAAAATCAGAGACAATATAATATATAAGCAGTCAATTCCCATTTCTCCGGAGATGTCAAAAAGCTCTATTTCTATTGAAATGTAGGAAGTCATTGACGATGACGCAGGGAGAAAGATCGGGAACACTAAGAAGTTCATATCATCACAAAATAACTCTGTACAAATATATAAAAGTGGTTTGTTTATTTATTTGTTGTGTTTTGTTTGTTTTTCAATAACAAATGTATTTCTTTAAGAAAAAAAATATATATATATGTTAATAATTTAGTTTTTGGGAGAAGGGGTGGGATTAAATAAGTGTAAACTTCTTCCCACCCCTTTTCGGATGTGTAATTAAGTATATCATTCGTTTATATATAATTTAGAATAAGTAACACTGCTTAAGTTTGTACACTATCATAATTCTCATGTTTCATTTCATTATTATTATAATTTTTTGTCTTATTGTTTTACACATTCAAAATAAATCAAATCAACGTGGGATTCCCTTTTGTAAGTTTCCTCAAACAAATAAGCAACTTTTCCCAATATTTATTTTGAACGTACTCACTTCTCCCTGTGTTTGTGTCCAGGTGCGGGAGCGGGACCTTCCTCTGGTGATGCACACGCTGTCTTCAGAGTTCACTCTGCTGCGGGTCGTCAACGGAGAGACGGTGGCGGTCCACGACCTGGGGGTCACCAACGGATTCGTAAAACCCAAACTGGGTAAGCCGAAGAACCAAAAAAAATACATTTGTATATTGTTTTGTAGAGAAGCAAGCTTTTAAAGTATGGTGACGTAAATCAGAGAAAGATGCTCTTAAAAACTTTTTAGGAACTTTTGTTGGACTTATTTTACTTGAACCATCTACCTTGGTGCACCATCACATCATCTGATTAACACCATCATGCTTTCTGAGAGATTTTACTGCACCGAATTTACAAATATGAATAATATCCATATGAAGATGATACTATATGTTTGGAGATATTTGACGAGTACCTCGAAGGAAATCAGGTGGAAATGCATTCATCTTGCAAAACACAAAGCCACATCAGGCTATTATTTAGCCATTCATACATTCAGTCATCAACTCATTAATACTCAATTAGAAATATACATTTATTTTCAAGCATTTTTAACTCAAAGTCAATAAAAGCTTTACTAGCATTTTTTGGGATTTTTGGTATATGTTGGTTTTTAAGTTAAAGCGGACCTATCATGCAAAATGCACTTTTTGATGTCTTTTATACATAAAGATGTGTCCCCGGTGTGTCGGGGAACTCACGCAGCATCAGAAAAGAAAACCCTCTCTCTTTTCCTCCGTACCCAAATCTCTAAAAACGGGGCTACAACGGAGCTGATCCAGATTTGCGTCCGATATGACGTAATATCTGAAATGTGGACCCACGGCCCTATCAGAAAGTTGCTATCAGAAACAATGCCCGACTGTTTTGGACGTAATATGGTCGGTGTTTACATTAGCATCGCTAACACTCAGAGCTAACCTGTACTGGAGAGCATGTGTGTGAAGAGGCAGGAAATAGAAAGGAACTCACCTTGTGGTATAACCGGCAAGAGAGAAAGCCTTTGAGCTCCATACTGTTTCAGAAATACTCCTTGATAATCCATGATATGGCGTTTCATCACGGCAGTATTAGTTTAGACAGTAGCTGCCGGGTCCCGCATGAGCTCAGCCCCCTCCTTTTTTATTTTAAAGCTTTATACCCAGAATCAGCACTTTTGAAACAGGAAGTGAAATAGAGGGATATGAGGCGGCTAGAATGGGGGATCTGTTTGGTATTTTGAGCAAAACACTTCATAGACATGTTTTTTATATTTTTTTATATATCTGAGACCTATGCTATTGCCTACAAATAGCATGATAGGTGACCTTTAAATTTGAAAGTTAATTATTTCACTAAGCAGTTATCCAACAATAAATGATGATATGTAATGCTCTTTATAGCCATACATACAGTATAGATTGTTAGTGATGTTTTTATTTAGCGTTCTACCTGGAAATGCATTCATCTCTCAAAACACAGAAAGCGACATCAGGCTCAACCCAATTATTTGGCAATTCATAAAATTAATATTCAAGTAGAAATAGAAACTTCTTGTCCAGAATTTTTACAAAACTCAAAGTAAATTTCTAGCTTTTCTAGCACTTTTGGGACTTTTCATATGGTTCAGTTTTGAAGTTTAGTTTGAAAGTTCATTGTTGCCCTAAGCATTAAGAAAATAATATGGAATGTAATCCTATGTATTGCCATATATACATTTGTATTAGTTAGATGTTTCTTGGTTATATTGCTGCCTCTGATTCATTGTGTTTTGATGTGTATTGTTGTTTGTGAGTGCCCCGTCCCATCATCCATGAGATATTTTACGAGTACCTTGAAGGAAATCAGTTGGAAATGCATTCATCTTGCAAAACACAAAGCAGCATCAGGCTATTATTTGGCCATTGATACATTAATTCATCAACTCATTAATACTCATGTTTCAAGCCTTGTTACTAAACTCAAAGTCAATAATAGCTTTAATAACCTTTTTGGTACATGTTGGTTTTGAAGTTTAGTTTGAAAGTTCATTCTTTCGCTGAGCAGTTATCCAAAAATAAATGATGATGTGTAATGCTTGTTAGTGATGTTTTTTCTTAACCGTACTGCTACCTCTGAGCCCTCATTTATTTGATGTGTGTTTCTCAGTGCCCCGCCCCATCATCCACCCGCTCTCCAGCCCCAGCAACATGTTCTGTGTGACGAGTCTGGACCCCGACACGCTGCCCTCTGTGGCCACGCTGCTCATGGACGTCATGTTCTACTCCTCAGGGTAAGAGACTGAAAGAAGACTTAGTGTGTGAAAATGAAGATTTATGGACATTTTATGGTTAGTTCATAGATGCATTACTGACCAAAGTGTCAGGAAGTCGTCAAATGAAAGTTGTGACGAAAAAGATAGTATAAGTTTAACATTATTTAACATATTCTCTTATAGAGTGCCACAGTGACGCGTCCTAAAACCCGGAAGTAAACTCCTTCCGGTTCCTTCGACAAAAACGCAATGCAATTTCTCCATAGGGTTTAGGAAAATAGCTGGAAATAAGGTCTGTGGTTGAGACACATTTAAGAGAAGGATCACGTTTTGTTCAGCCGGATAATCTCCACATGTCTACCCCACTTTTATATTTTTCTAATCGTAAATCTAATCGCCAGAAGCTAGATGCTAACGTTATGCTATAAAGGAACTACAGCAGGGTCGCTGCTTCAACGTCACGCCAACTTAAGATCCATATTCAAACATACAGATTCTAAATGGTACGAGTTGAAGCGTTTGTTTGAACAGTCTGCAGGAGGCAGGTACTTGCTTTCAAGCAGAACAGGGCAAACTAACTTAGAGGAGTGTTTACGTGTTCGGCGTAATGACGTAAAACGGCCTCCACAACTTCTGTAGTCCTATTCAGCCACTTGGTAACAACCATCGTTTTTCAGACACGTCGACTCTTCAGAAATCACCAGTGGGGTCACTGCTGATGGATTTAATGTCGTAGAACAAAACGTGATCCGTCTCTTCAATGTGTCTCAACCACAGACCTTATTTCAGCTATCTTCCTAAATCCTATGGAGAAACTGCATGGCTCTTTGTCAAGGGAACCGGAAGTGGTAAAATGCTAACTTACTTCCGGGTTTTAGGACGCGTCTCTGTGGCACTCTATTGCAGCAGGTCCAATATGAGAGATCCCATATTGTTGAATGAAACAAGACATTTGGCAATTTTCTGTTTCATAAACTAAACAACAAATAATCATTTGAAATAATAATCTGTGGATTAGATTTAGAGTTATTGTCCCCTCGCAACACTGTACACAGTCTACATACAATATAAAAACAACAAACAATAACACAGACAACAACAGATAGCGAGCGACACACATGGCGGTTACACTTAGCGAGGCCTGTTATTTGAGGCAGATTTGGCTGCAGGAACCAAGCCTTTCCCAAAGCGAGCCCTTTCATGTCTCTGTTCTGTACCTGTGATGTCCAGTTCTTTTGAGGATGCGATGCGTGAGATGGCCCTGTTGTTAAGTATCGTGAGGTTGGAAGTATGGATTCAATAATAGTTACTTCACAATATTTTCTGAGCACAGCCTCTTAAATGAGTGAATTTCCTACTTCCCCTAGTCACAATTATACGAAGCCCCTAAAGCAGGGGGGTCAAACTCAAATACACAGTGGAACAAAATTACAAAATGGGTACTAGTCGAGGGCCGGACTGGTTCAATGTTTATTGCAAAACTTATTGAAATGAACTTATTGCACATATTAAACCTGGAACTAACAAAGCTTAAATTATTGATTATAAAAACAACATTAAATAATCAGTTGCATTCATTTCTTATGGCTCTATCTGCAGCTTCATTTCTTATGATTACATTTTTCCACAGGCCAACAACAGCTTCAAAAAAACTATTTCCCTCAAAGAAAAAACCAAACATGCCCTGTTGTCTCAAGAAAGAAAGTGCAGGAGGAAACATCCATTGAACTCAGTGTTCTGCTCTGTGATGCTAGTTCAAGCCAGATACATGGCATCTCATCTTGGGTGCAAGTTCATCAATGTTTGGGGTCAGGCTCTGAGCTGAGGAGACCCTCAGGATTGAGTGAAGGTGTGCGTGCAATATACCGGCGGGCCAGATCTAATAGTAATTAGAAATTATCCTGCGGGCCGAAATTAAATCCACCAAGGGCCTGATTTGGCCCGCGGGCCTTGAGTTTGACACATGTGCTTTATGGGCTCCGTACAATTATCATTATAAAGTAAATCCATTTTGGTCAAACAAAAACAACATTTGAAGAGTTCACGTTTGGCTCGGTTAAGTTTCATAGACTTACATATGTTAATTGAAATAAATGTACAAATAAATACATTTAGTGGGAAAAAAAATGTTCTACATTTCCTTTAAATGTGTAGGAGAGTATTAGCATAAAGTTGCATAAAATGATCTTTTGAAAAAAGGCAAAAGTCATAATCTGGCAAATAATTTAAAATACTGTATAAAAAAAACATTGATACTGAATAAGATAAGAGGGTTTATGTGATGCTACACGTGGGTTGTTCACTCAATTATAACATTTCACTTAAAAACAGTTGTTTCAGTAATGTTTTTCTTGACTTTTTGACAAACTTCCCGACCAAAAGGCACCTTAGAAACACTCTGGACAACTTTGATTTTTAAAGTAATAGTTATTTTAATTGTACTTAGGTAAAGCGTGTGTGTAAGAGTCATTATGCCATGAGAGTTTTCAGTCTGTGGCTTTAAGTATGGTTTTATTGTCCTGTGTTTTACATTTGTTTTATGTCCTATCCATTTGATTTTATATATATTTATTGATGTACAGCACTTTGGATAACTCTGTTGTGCTATAGGAATAGTTGGATTGGATTATGTGTGAGATTACTGGTTAAATCTTTTCTTTGTGTCCCTCTCTGAAGGCCAAAGGAGCCCGAAGACTCGAACCACATCCGCTTCTTCTCCTTCTCCCTGATCGAGGGCTACATCTCTCTGGTCATGGACGAGCAGACCACTCAAAGGTTTGAAAGCAGAACACATTATTAGTATTAGCTTCAAACTTTCACTATGTTTTTCTTAAGTTTATATTTGTTTTTTTGCAGCATGTAGGTCAGCCTTGTCCCCATGTTTATGTAAGACTTAGTGTGCTGCCTTACAGAAATAGGTCACCCATTTTACTCCACTTTACAATGGCTCTCTTATTCACTTAAACTCAATCCACCTGCTGATTTTCATCTGCTGGTTAATAGTTAGCCCCACGCTTATTAACTGTGTCATTTGTTAACCAGAGCAAAACAAAGAAGGGCTTTAAAGTAGAGCAAGGCAAAACAATATCAGGATAGGAATTCCCCAAAATCGATGTTATATAATATATATATTTTCTGTTTAATGAATGATATACATGTTTTTTTTCTCCTCTGATTTTTCCTCCACTTCCTGTGTTCTTTTGAAAAGAAAATATAAAAAAAATATGGGATTCAATATTTTTTTATCTAAAAAAAGGCACAACCAGTTCCTGCAATTTAGTATTAAAGAAAATGTAAAGAAAAATATAAACACATTTAGAGGTTTATGTAAAACATGTGGATATTGTACAATAAATAGATGTTTTTATTTTAATATTTATAAGGTAGTGTCATAATAATTATTATATTAATGCTGATTTTAAAGGTCCCATGACATGGCCATTTCTACTGATCATATTTCCATTGTTGAGGTCTACTAGAATAGATTCACATTGTTCAATGTTCCAAACTCACATTGGTTTCTCATACAGCATCTCTGTATAGTATGTGTATTCACTCTCTGTCCTACACGGTTTGTAGGAGCTCCTGACCCCCCCTCCCTATGAGCCCACTGTGCTCTGATTGGTCAGCTCGCCCACTCTGTTCTGATGAGTCCACCACCGTTACAGCGGAACATCAGTGATGATGTGTTACAATGGCGTTAGTTAGCAACCAGGAAATGACACCAGTAATGACAAACAGATGAGAATGCTGCGTGGGGTCTGTTGGCGGGACGTTGCTGCGTGGGGTCTGCGAGACAGCGAGACACCGCGGAACTCAGCCTGAGCACACACACACACACACTCACAGCCAGGCTGTTCGCCACACAGTTCGCCACACACTCACAGCCTGAGAAAAGATAAGGCTGAGTGAGTGTGTGTGTGTGAGGAGCTCCACTGATTGGTCCATTTGGTCGTCGTTACGTCACTATGACCAGGAAGAAAACAATGGAAAAAGAGAAATCCCAACGAGGCGTTCTGGGGCAGCATAGACAGGTCTTTTCTGTGTTAGAGTTTTACTCGCTACAGGGTGTACTTTGAGGGTTTGTGACTCTGCAGACCGTTTACATGCAGAAAAAGCTTCATAACACACAAGGGGACGGGTAATAACCGGAAAAGCATGATATGGGCCCTTTAAAACTAATGTAATAATTGTTTTTCCCTTTGTTCTCTTCAAGGTTTCCAAACAATGTCCTCTTCACCAGTGCTTCTGGGGAGCTCTGGAAAATGGTGCGCATCGGGGGGCAACCTTTAGGATTCGGTGAGTTTTATTTGTGGAAAGATTTTTTTATTTTCTATCCAATGTTTTTCACCTCCAAAAAATACTGAGGTAAAAAAACACTGATTTAAGTAACAAGCTAAAATATTGGAAAGGTGAGGTTGTTGATTTTTTTTATTTATGTTGAGAACCACGGCTTTACTGTCTCTCTAAGTGTGTATTAATTGTACACACTTGTAGCTTTTAATAATCAGAAATATGGCAAATGATTGTTTTCCTACAGATGAGTGCGGCATCGTGGCTCAAATATCTGAACCTCTGGCAACGGCTGACATTCCTGCTTACTACATAAGTACCTTCAAGTTCGACCACGCCCTGGTAAGAGATTCACTCTCAATGCAGTGAATGTAATCAATACTGTGTATCTCCTGTGGAGCTGCATCAATAAGTACATTAACCTATAAGTAGAGAGAGAGACAATAACTATTTGACAACTACTTAATTGTTTTTTAAGCAATATGTCAACATTTGGATGGTTTTAGGTTCTGAAATGTTAGGATTTGGTGTTTTTTGTTGTCTTACACTATAAGAAATATGATCATTTTTGGATTGTGGCATTGATTTTAGAAAGTTTAGATATTTACTTAGTACAAGTAGTACTGACTTTTAAAAACAACTTGAATTGCTCAGGGTTAAGAACACTTTTGCAAAATCTGTGTGAAATTAACATTAGAGGAACTAGGTCAATTTAAAAAAAAAAAAAAAGTATCTTAATTAAGAAAATGTCAACGTCAGAAAACATTTATTCATAAAATCATACTCCCAATTTTCTAGCGATTTTTTGTATTACTTAATTTTTATCTAAAAGATTTTAATACCAATATAACCTTAAATTAAATGTATTAATTCAATGAATTTAAGACTTTTTAAATATCCTGGGACCTCTGGATTATCATTAGTTGTAGACCTGAAGTTAAAGGGGACCTATCATGCAAAATGCCCTTTTTGATGTCTTTTCTACATAAATATGTGTCCCCGGTGTGTCAGGGAACTCACGCAGCGTCAGAAAATAAAACCCTCTCTCTTTTCCTCCGTACCCAAATCTCTAAAAACGGGGGAACAACGGAGCTGATCCAGATTTGCGTCCGATATGACGTAATATCTGAAATGTGGACCCACGGCCCTATCAGAAAGTTGCTATCAGAAACAATGCCCGACTGTTTTGGACGTAATATGGTCGGTGTTTACATTAGCATCGCTAACACTCAGAGCTAACCTGTACTGGAGAGCATGTGTGTGAAGAAGCAGGAAATAAAAAGGAACTCACCTTGTGGTATAACCGGCAAGAGAGAAAGCCTTTGAGCTCCATACTGTTTCAGAAAGAATCCTTGATAATCCATGATATGGCGTTTCATCACGGCAGTATTTAGTTTAGACAGTAGCTGCCGGGTCCCGCATGAGCTCAGCCCCCTCCTCTTTTATTTTTTTAAAGCTTTATCCCCAAAATCAGCACTTTTGAAACAGGAAGTGAAATAGAGGGATATGAGGCATGGCTAGAATGGGGGATCTGTTTGGTATTTTGAGCAAAACACTTCATAGACATTTTTTTTATATTTTTTTATATATCTGAGACCTATGCTATTGCCTACAAATAGCCTGATAGGTGACCTTTAAATTCTGTATGATTGCTATTTTGATAAATAATTCATTAATCTTTCATGCAGAACTAGTGAAACTTTTCACTACTTCGACACAAAACCATAACAATAAACTTGGTGTGTGTTCCAGGTTCCTGAAGAGAACATCCAGAGTGTGATTGGAGCTCTGCGGACCAAGAGCACGGCACAGTGAAGGAAACCAGTGGAAGTTTAAAAAAAAAAAAAAAAAAAATGATATCAAGTCATTTCGTTCAAACGTTTATCCATAAAGTGCCCGGAGCTGATCTGCTGTGGATCGGCTCCGAAAAGGAAGGAACCGGAAGCACGGGGCGGTGTTAGAGATGCCTTTGGTACTCGGCCATTTTCTTTAAACCCCCTCCTCCTGGCACAGGAAACACTCCCTTTAGTTTACCAGACTGAACATTTCTCTCTCTCTGAAGCTGCTTCTTCATGAGCGCCATACTGTATTAGTTACTCTCGTGGAAAAATGACGAATAATGTACTCTCAAAAAAAGCAAAAGGAATATTTGATATTTTATCAAAGCTCTCAATATTTCTAAGGTCATTTCTCAGTGCCATGATGTTTGAATGCCTAAACAGATGCCTTTGTCAGAATATTTTACATGTGTGCAATTGTAGGAGACATTTTTCTGACCGATGACACAGCGCCTGGTTTAGAAATACGGTGTGTTTTGTTGCTTCTAGTAGCTTTTAATTACAGCGAAGATCTTACTGATGGAGTCCCTTGTTTAAATTTAAATTCTGGGTTTGCTGGAGCATGAAGTGAGTCCGAGGCCTTGATGAGGAAATTATAATTTAAGCATTTTTAATGTGCAGTCACACTGTGAGCAACCTGGTTGATGTGTCACTCAAAATGAGCAGATTGTATCCCCATATTTAAATAAAAAACACAACTTTTTATATATTATTTGGCTTGAAAGCACAATTTATGAGGCATTAATCAATGACTTCAGAGTCGGTTGTGTTTATTACATTTTATTTAAAAAGGTGAACATTTAATTAATAGTGAAATTAAACAGCTTTTGGGCATTGAAAGTCTACAGAAAAAGGAACCTTACTGATGTTTACCTGACTTTTCTGGTTTAATTTGCAGTATTTAATTAAATGTTTTCAAATATATAGGCCCAATTCCCTCAAATTCAAGGAGCCAACACTTTAGGTTGACACGGATTACTTAATTAATAATACATTTTATAATGTGAAGGAAGGAGATGGCTTTACAGAAGTTCACTGATAACAGTTCAAAAGAGAGACCCTTGAATGTTTGATCCCTTCTCTATAGGGCTGGAAAAACCACTTCAATTTCTATTATTGCATAAAATATATACTTTCAGTAACCTAAATCTATTTATGTCTACCTTCAAAACAAAATTCTCCAATTCTTTCATAGATTTCAAGACGATTTAATGATTTCAAGATACTATTCCTGGTATAGACACCTCTCGTATCGTGTTGCTCACGGTGTGACGCCGCATTAGCACCCGGTGATATGAAGTGCAATGATAAAAGATGTTTGCATCTACAGTAGTGATAAATTACTGAGCCACTTTGTACTAGAATAACGACATAAACATAAGCTATTGAAGGAGCCCTGGTTTCCATGTTGGCGTCTTATCGTTTTTCCAACCCAGTTTATACTCAACTACGCCCACTTCTGCAAGACGAAAGCATCGACGTGGCGTCAGAGCGGCGTTTTCATCCAAGTAGTTGTACCTTTTTCAAAGTAGATTGATGGAAATACCGATTTTTATAATATGAAAGAAGAGTAAATGTTAATTAATCCTTCAATACTAATTGACAATGGATTTAAGAATACTTCAGTCATGTTAAAATGCATCTTTTATTGTTATTACTTCTTTATTTTTATTTCATTCATTCATTTTTTTTACATTTTTCTTACATTACATTACATGTCACTTGTTAGACGCTTTTATCCAAAGCGACTTACATCCTCAATACTGTGGACAATCCCCCCAGGAGCAATTTGGGGTGAAGTGTCTCAGGGACACAACGACATGCTGACTGCAGTGGGACTCGAACTTGCTATCCCCTGATGCGAAGTCCAGCACACTACCCACTGAGCCACAGCCTCCCATGTTCTCTTCATACATCCATTGCTCAGTCGTACAGAAGTGGGCGTAGTTCAATCTAAACTGGTTGGAAAAATGACGGATGTGTCCATGTTGGCGATGAAGCTGCCCCCCCCCCTGCCCCCAGTCTGCACTTTAATGCAGGCCGATGAACACAGGCCTGCTGTACTGATGTGAAAAAACAGGGGAGGGCTATTGACTGTAAGGAAAGACCCTGTTCTGATTTCTGTTGGTCTTAAGCATTTGGTGATAATGTTTTTATTTCCTTTTATTTCACACCACCTTGCACCTAACAACAAACCTTTCTCCTGCTCAGATTCGATTAGCAGAACCTCTGTATTTATCAGTGTTAAAAACAGGAGGAAGGGGACATTTCTTCTGATTACATTTGAAAGTTTAAAAGCCTTTCATTTTGGAGCTTCTTGTGTGAAAAACTTAAAAATAAACAAGCTTTTTTTTTTCTTTTTGGAGATCTGGTTTCACCATTGTGTCGTTTTTTATTTTGCTGTCTTTTCTTAACAACGGGGGATTGTACTCTCACTGTTATTTGCTCTCAGTGTGTGTTTTAAATCAATAAACTGGGGACATCTCTGCACAATGTGGTCCTCAGAGCATAGCAATTAACTGTAAATCTGATTTCTTTGTCCAATTTTGTAGTATTTTGACTTTAAAGTTGTAAAAATAATACTTTACAGATTGACTTAACGTCATTTATTTGTTAATTTAATGCAAAAAAAAGACAACTATCAGTAAGATAAAAGTATTTGTAGTTCAAATATCATCGGGTATATTGAACCTAGCAAAGAAGTGTTTTTTGGTTGTATTGCTTTCACTAGTAAATCATATTTGACAATTATTCTTTAAAAACCTATATATTCTCACTAAAATACCCATTTGGCTTTTTCTGGAAATTCACATGAGGTGTACACCTATGGCTAAGTAATTATTATTATTATTATTGTCATCCAAATTGTAATTTTGACATATACATTTGAAAAATAAGACACTATAGATTTATGAGGATCATGGGGATACAAATAATTACTCGTCGAAATATCATTGAGTGTATTGAACTGTATTGAGTGTATTGAACTGAGCGAGGAAGTGTTTTTGGTGTAATTGCTTTCATTAGTAAATCATGTTTGACATTTATTTATTTAAGTCTCACTTAAATGACCATTTGCCTTTTTCTGGATATTCACAAGAGATATACACCTGTAGTTATGTAATTGTAATCATTCTTCTACGTAAAAAAAACACACTTTTTCTGCACACACCTGACCTTCTGTTGCCGTCTCCCCCACTGAACTGCAGTGATTCACTTCCTCCACTCCGGCCTGCAGCACATGGACGACAGCAGGAGAGACTGCAGGTGTATCAGCTGTCTGTATTATTTGACCTAAGTAAACAAAGCAGAGAACAGCCAGCTCCTTGTAGCCTCCACACGCCATCTTTTTCTCTGCTTCAGCTCACCTCAGCACACATAGGAGGAGGAGGAAGGGGAGGAGGAGGTGGTGGAGAGTTCAGCTGCAGAAACACTATGCAAAGCCGGGATAAAGGAGATGGATGTTAGTGTTCTCCTTTATCTTGATTATCTTCCTTACATAATCTTCTACAGCTTAACGGCTCACTGACTTGCAAGTTAATGGTTTTGCCGTATGTAAGCAAATACATTTATATATCAGGTGGGAATCAGCAGAGGACCCACAATACAATATCTGCTGCTTTAACATAGTTAGCTTTATTTTCAACTGCCAAATTAACCAGTTTATCAACATCTATTTTATATAATAGGACACAATTATGATTTATTTCTTAATTATGAACTAGATTACTGAAAAAGCAACTGTTAACGTAATCTATATGTGAAAAAAAAATGACTTGGATTAAGGAATAATTAGTTTAAATAATTAGATAAAAGTAATGGCAAAACAATAAAAAATGTTAGCTGAATAATAAATAAACAATTGAAGTAGTTAGCTATAGGTCACTTGAGGTAATAAATACACAATTCAAATAGTTAGCTAAAACAGATGGAATTTATCTCAAACTTAGGGAAGAAAGTTGAATTAGTTAGCTTAAATTATTCGATAAAACATGAAATAGTAAGATTAAGGTAATGGAAAAACAAAGCTGAAAAACGTAGCTTAAAGAAAGCTAAAACTGTTAAAATAATAACCTAAAAGTAATGGATTGACTTTTGGAAAAGTTAGCTAAAAGCAAGGGATAAACAGTTGAAGATACTTGAACGGACAAAGAGAAAAACTTAAAACAGTTTTAACAGTTAGCGAAATGTTATGAGCAAACTGTTAAAAAGGTTAGCTTAAACCAATGGAATATCAGGAGAAAAGGCTAGCAAAAAGTCACAGTTGAAATAGTGAGCTAAAAATATTGGTTTAAAATAGTAGCTCCAAATTAGCAACAAACGGTGCTAATCGTTAGCTAAAGGTTAGCAACAAACTGTTGAAAAAGTCAGCTTAAACCAATGGATTAGCAGTAGAAAAAGCTAGCTAAAAGGTCATTAGCTGTTGAAATAGTGAGCTAAAAGTTAGCAACAAAACGTTATAGCTTAAAGCGATGGACAAACAGTAAGCTACGGACATTCTAACAGATGTTGCCATGGCAACTAAACTCTTACCCTCTTACCACAGGCTTACCCAGATGCATAGTTGGAGAGCTTTTTTTTCTACCTCAAATTAAGACAATCTTATTATCAACCGTCTGATTCTTATGGAAGCCTGTTTGCGCCTGTAAGTCATTATAATGACTTAGTTATCTCATATTGACTTACTATCTCATTGTATTGACTTAGCTATCTCATTATATTGACTTAATATCTCATTATATTGACTTAATATCTCATTATATTGACTTAGTTATCTCATTATATTGACTTAGCTATCTCATTATATTGACTTAGTTATCTCATTATATTGACTTAGCTATCTCATTATATTGACTTAATATCTCATTATATTGACTTAGTTATCTCATTATATTGACTTAGCTATCTCATTATATTGACTTAGTTATCTCATTATATTGACTTAGCTATCTCATTATATTGACTTAGTTATCTCATTATATTGACTTAGTTATCTCATATTGACTTACTATCTCATTATATTGACTTACTATCTCATTATATTGACTTAGCTATCTCATTATATTGACTTGCTATCTCATTATATTGACTTAATATCTCATTATATTGACTTAGTTATCTCATTATATTGACTTAATATCTCATTATATTGACTTACTATCTCATTATATTGACTTAATATCTCATTATATTGACTTAGTTATCTCATTATATTGACTTAATATCTCATTATATTGACTTAGTTATCTCATTATATTGACTTAGCTATCTCATTATATTGACTTAGTTATCTCATTATATTGACTTAGTTATCTCATTATATGAAGCGTGTGGCAAGAGCAAAAACAATGTTCTTTTCAGGAGTGCTCCAAAATCAAGATTGCTTACAGCTAGTGTATTGCTTTGACTTGCTGGTAGTTGTCTTAAGTCATTATAATGAGATAGCTAAGTCAATATAATGAGATAGTTAAGTCAATATAATGAGATAGTAAGTCAATATAATGAGATAACTAAGTCAATATAATGAGATAGCTAAGTCAATATAATGAGATAGCTAAGTCAATATAATGAGATAGTAAGTCAATATAATGAGATAGCTAAGTCAATATAATGAGATAGTAAGTCAATATAATGAGATAACTAAGTCATTATAATGACTTACAGGATTTTTCCTGTGGCGCAAACAGGCTTCCATAGATTCTTAACTTAGTTTCAGCTACTAATGTTTTCTTTGCTTACATACCCATCTATACAAAAGTATGACTGTCTATTCAAGATATTTGTACCACCAAGTTAACATGTTTGCCAAAAGTCTCTAGCAAGTGCCTGGTCAATATTACTATAAAGCAGTGTTTCTCAAAGTGGGGGGGCGCAGAGGCATGACAGGGGCGAGAGACCAGGAGGAAAATATGGTTAGAAAAAAAAAATCATAATTTGGAAAATTATTGATTCGAAAATAATATGATACAGTAACAAGACGTAACCCCAGACGTAGTTTCATTCAAGCTCGGCTCCGAAATATATTTGTTAAACAGTACACAGTCACCTTGCTAACTGAATCCTGTTGCTAACTGAAGGTCCACCATGCGCTCATTAAATGCTAATATTAGCCAAAAATGTCCACCCTGTCAGCAAGCCTTCCATAAATAATATAAAATGTACATTTTCAGAAAGCTATAGTCCCTCTCTCAACAATATATTTCAGTTAATGGAAAAAGTATTTGAATACAAATGAAATTAAGGCAAACTATTTGTACCATTGTCCACCCTGTCAGCAAGCCTTCCATGACAGGGTGGACATGGTAGAAGAAATAGTTTGCCATAATTTCATTATTATCCAAATACTTTTTCCATTAACTGAAATATATTGTTGAGAAAGGGACTATAGCTTTCTGAAAATGTACATTTTATATCACTATGTAATTACAATGTATTTACTCTTTGAATTTTGTCCATGACAGGGTGGATACATTTTGCTGTGTGCATGTACTTGCAGTTAATTTATAAAAAGTGTGGGAGCTTGACCAACATCCATTTCTAACAGCATAACGTATTAATAATACAATGAATATGAAATTCAATGGAAAATCTCAGATTTCTTTTTTGGAAATGGGGAAGTCTCAAATGCACCGTATGGTGATATTGACTCGCCTACAAAACAGCCAGGGAAAATTGTGGTTTTCTTTTTACAAACTGTCCCATGTGTCGTCTGATCCAGCTTCACACATTGATCCAAAGTGTACTTTATGTGTTATGCTCACTCAGTAGTTTTGTATAAATAAATTTCCGTGCTCTCTGAGGGGCCCTCCAGTTGTCACAATGATTAATGGCCTCACAAAACATGAACTCAGTGGGGAGGGTCCTGCAACAACATCAGCGCCTGCAGACCCTTCAGACACACTCTCTTTACTGTAAGAAACATCCTTCATCTGATACTGCCACTACATTATAGAGAAGGTTACCATCTATATCAGCTTCACACCTGTCCCAAATGCCTGTAGAAAAAGGGCTTCACACCTGTCCCAAATACCTGTAGAAAAAGGGCTTCACACCTGTCCCAAATGCCTGTAGAAAAAGGGCTTCAGACCTGTCCTAAATGCCTGTACAGAAATTGGGGAAAGGATAGTAATTCAGTGTTTATTAAAAAGCTAAATGGATACTTGTAAAAAGACACATTTATTTTTGATATAGCATAGCAATGGGATTTCTCCATTGCATATTGTATGGCAAACTATCACTGTGGGAAAAGTGGGTTCATTTTCTGGAACATCCAGACTGGGAAAACAACATTTAACACTTTATGTCCATTGTTAAAATCACTACATGTCAAGGTTACCATGGCGATCAGCTTCAGATCTTTCCAAAATGCCTGTACAGAAATTGGGAAAAAGGGCAGTTGTGATTCTGCCTCACAATTTATTGAAGCAAAATTGATGCTGGTAAAAAAAAAACATATTTATTTTTGAAATAGCATATTTTCTGCATTGCATGTTGTGTTTTTAATGGCAAACTATCACTGTGGGAATAGTGGGTTCATTTTCTGAAACATCCAAACTGGGAGAACGGCACAACATAAAACAAGTTATGCACAACATGCACACACTATTGATGACACACAGACCGATCATGTTGTAAAATTGATTCTCCAAGATGAGCTTCTCCCAGGCGGAGGAGGGCCTTCAGCTCTATTTGCAGCTGGCAGTAAGGAAATCATTTGTGTGTGCATTGTTTTGCTGTAGCTAGCTTTTACAAATGGAACTATGTTTAACAAATATGTCGCTGGTCTGCAGAGTGCTACAACATATCATTTGAGGATATCTCAAAAGCGCATAAGGCTTTTTGTTTCAGTCAATTTTAGTTATTTTCTCGTGTAGTGGCCAATGAAATTATGACATTTACAGAATATATCACATTTCAACAGTTGTCTTAAAGAAAGCTACTCTGTTAATTTCAACTTGGCCTTATCAGAGCAGAAACTACAACTTTTAGCATCAATTAGTCTTTTATTGCATCGTTAAATCAATAAAATGTCAGAAAATACAGAAAGATTCCAATCCCAGTCTCCTTCGAAGGTCTGGCTTTGTCGAACAACCTTAAGATGTTCAGTTTACAATCACACAACACAGAGAAAAAGCAGTGAATCCTCACATGCTGTTATGGCAGAATTGTTCACATTCTTTCTCTGTTTTGCTTGGCTGATTCGATTCAGTTGAAATAAAACAAAACTCTCCTTTGAAGCGTTTCCCAGATGACCTTCATGCAGGGTAAAGAGAGTCGTGTCGGTGACAGTTTGCTGCAGAATCGACCGCCGTGAACTCGGCTTGACGTCACGGGGACACGAGGGTTCGTCGCCTGTGGAGAGCAGCTGGCTTCAAGACTCCAGCGTGGCCCCCGATCGGCTCCCTGAGGGGCTCCCTGAGGGGCCCCGCGGGGGGTCAAACATCCAAACCTTTCATCCAGGAGCTCACAGGAGGGACTTCACCAGCGCCACCATGTGATCAACACCACACACTACGTCCACCACCTGACCAGGTACAGTCACCTGATGGAAATCACACAAAAACAGTTCAAAAAGGGGAAGAAGTTCGAGTCAAATCATACATTTTCCTTTTATTTGGTTCAGGTTTATTTTTTTAACCTTCATCTTTGTGCAAGTTGCAAATACATTTAATTTTGATTGCTTAATATGTTTGGATCTTATAAAAAGAAAACTGATTAAAGACTATTGTCCACTAATTCCACATGTCATCTTACTGTACGCTGCACTTTTTTCATTGTTTTATGTAATTTGTGATTTATTTTATTGCTTTTGTTTAAGGTTGCTTACCATTAAAACCCATGCATTTTTATAATTGGAGCAACTGTTAATGCTGATTATGCATTTTAAAAAGGTTTGGAGGTATTCTTTTGTATATTTTAAGTATTATTTCATTATTTATTTGAGTATCTAGATCAAATAATGAAAGACTTGTCATCAGATACATTGTGTTACCAATTACAAAAGTTGTCAAATTCAGTAACTGCATATATTTCACAGTAATCTGACCCAACCGACCCAAGGGTCACACTGTGCATCATCAATAAACACTCCAATCCTGATCAAATGTCTTGAGTTGAGTTGCTAATAGCGAGGCTTATATCACAAATCATTTTGTTGGTGAGATTTTTAGACCCTTCCCGCACATTTGACCCAGAACATTTTTCTTTTTGATAAAGAAACACACAGACTATTACCAAATATAGTGTCTTTTTAAACATTGTGTTCACATGACTTCATTACAAGCCTTTCAAAAGGACTTAGGACGATAAGAATCTGCTTTTTATTATCTAATCTTAACACATTTTTTCCCAGATATGGAGAAACAAGTGAAATGCATTCTGTACAGCGTGTGCATTCTGAGCTTCAGCTGCATGGTTGCCTCTTTTTTGTTTGCATGACTGATATTGAATCAGTGTTGTCTTACTCTCCACGGGAAGAACTGGTCGTCTCTATCCCGGTGCCCAAACATCCTCTCACATTCTTCCCCCAGACGAAGAGCTCTCCTCGATCTGCAACACAAGCATCAAACATCGTCACGCTGAGATCCACAGAGCAGCTGCAGGCCGGATAAATCTGAGCTTTCAATGGGACCATCTTTGCAGAATATGACAGAAAAAATTACAATAACAAGCATACTGTTTCCCTTCCCCCCCCCCCCAGACGTCTGCGCCTCACTTTAAGCTCTTCAGACTGGATGACACAGAGTGACTCTGCTTGTTTCCATCTTTTGTCAAAAACAAGAGGCTTAGGACAATAAAGAGGGTATTTTTAAAGTTGAAACGTAGAAGCACTAATTATTGTATTTTATGGTCTAATTCAGCTTTAAAAGGAATATAAATGTGTCCCTGTGCCTAAGAAGCTGTGTCCCAGTGACTAATTGCACATTTTTGCTTTGTTTATATAAATAGTTATTCATTCTAATAAGGTGCAACCATCAAGAAACATCATTTCCCATTGGGATTAATACGATATTTTGATTGAATGCTTGATTGATTGAATATAAAACAATATAAGATGTATACAGTACTTCTCTTCCTAAGCTTTTTAAAGGTCACCTATCATGCTATTTTTAGGCAATAGCATAGGTCTCAGATATATACAAATATATAAAAAACATGCCTATGAAGTGTTTTGCTCAAAATACCAAACAGATCACCCATTCTAGCCATGCCTCATATCCCTCTATTTCACTTCCTGTTTCAAAAGTGCTGATTTGGGTATAAAGCTTTAAAAATAAAATAAGAAAGGAGGGGGCTGAGCTCATTCGGGACCCGGCAGCTACTTCTAAACTAAATACTGCCGTGATGAAACGCCATATCATGGATTATCAAGGATTCTCTCTGAAACAGTATGGAGCTCAAAGGCTTTCTCTCTTGCCGGTTATACCACAAGGTGAGTTCCTTTTTATTTCCTGCTTCTTCACACACATGCTCTCCAGTACAGGTTAGCTCTGAGTGTTAGCGATGCTAATGTAAACACCGACCATGTTACGTCCAAAACAGTCGGGCATTGTTTCTGATAGCAACTTTCTGATAGGGCCGTGGGTCCACATTTCAGATATTACGTCATATCAGACGCAAATCTGGATCAGCTCCGTTGTTCCCCGTTTTTAGAGATTTGGGTACGGAGGAAAAGAGAGAGGGTTTTATTTTCTGACGCTGCGTGAGTTCCCCGACACACCGGGGACACATGTTTATGTATAAAAGACATCAAAAAGTGCATTTTGCATGATAGGTCCCCTTTAAAGTCCCAGCTAAAGTTTTCTATAAACCAATTAATAAAGTATTTCAGTGGAAACACAACTCGAAGGAGGCCAAAGAAAGACAGCAAAAAAGATTAGAAGACATCTTAAAAAGGTTCCTTGTTTCATTTGTGGGTTCAGGAATATCCAAACACAACTATTTTCGCCTTAATTGTTTATTTTAAACAAAGCATTTTCCAGATTATCCTCCCATGAAGGAACTTGTTAGTTGTGTTGTTAGTTAGCCCAAATAATTGTGATTGGATTCCCAAGAATGGATACAAGACATCTTAAAAGTTATTTTCTGTAATTTTATAGGGTATTTTTTGTCTTTTATTGGGCGTCTGCTCGAGTCTGTTTTCACTGGAATGCTTTTCATTTTCATTTCTCAGCTCTTCTCAACAATACTCAGGAGAAACCTATTTCTAGGACCTTAGAGATAGGTCATATATATACACTTGTTGTAATGTTTTTGGGTGAACTATTACTTAAATATACACTTAAGTTACCCGTCACTGCAGCGAAATGGTTGAGTCCACAGCGGATCTTGGTGACGGCGACTGAGGGGTTAAACTCGGAGCGTCCGAACAGAGTCGAGGGAATCATCTCCGGGGTCGAGGATTCAGAAAGTTTGGGACCTTTTCCAAGAATGCCGTAGCCCCAAACGAACACCTCTCCTTTATCTGGAAACGATTCACAAAGACTGGTCATTATGCGCTGACATGGGGAAACAAGTAACAGGAAATTACACCTAAAAGTAGGAGCAAAAGTTTCAAAGTGAGAGTTTTTTGGACAATTACAACAGATTTTTGCCTCTTAGACACTTGATAAATACAAGCCCTGTTTCTTTAACATAAATAACTGTTAAAATGGTGAAATAAAAGGCTGCAATTATGGAAATAAGACGGCTTGTTGCCCTCATTTACATTGCATCATAAGGGAAAACCCCACATCATAAAGTGTGACAGATGTAAGCTCCAAAACTACCTTGAACAAATGTTAGCTGTCATAGTGTCTTAAAAACTGATCTTTGTGGCAAGACAAACAAGTGTGTGATCTGTGATGCCACCAAGAGGCCGCATGTGGAATAACACCTCTAACACCAAACTACAGAGCAATCAAAGGAGCTCTCAGGTCAGAAAATATGCCTTTAATGCCAAGAAATCTCCTTAACTCCAAAACAGTCTGTCTGTCATCGTGTGTGTGTGCGTGCGTGCGTGCGTGCGTGCGTGCGTGCGTGCGTGCGTGCGTGCGTGCGTGCGTGCGTGCGTGCGTGCGTGCGTGCGTGCGTGCGTGCGTGCGTGCGTGCGTGCGTGCGTGCGTGCGTGCGTGCGAACTCACCGTTAAGAACAGCCACCTGTGTTCCTCCACATGCCGCCTGCACCAGCTTCCCACAGCCTTTCAGAGGAAGACGTCGAGGAGAGTTCATCTGTGAGAGGAAACATGTCAAATTGAGCAACATGAACAGATTATATTTCAGGTTTGTTTTTCTAAAATGACCAATCAACTATGTTATTAAGCAAGTTATGGGCATTTTAAAGTAATTGTAAACGCTCTCAGTGCTTGTTGTGCTTCTATTTGTTGTGCTTTTTTGGGTATTATAATTGCTTTTAGGACATTTATGATTATCAGGGATTATATTAGGGACTACTAGGGATTCTCTACGTGCTTTTTTATAGAACATTGAGGATTATGTAGGAGATAATTTAAAGGATTTGCTGTGGATAGATATTTTTAAAAAAGGCAGTCAGTAAAAACTGTTTTTGAAGTGAAAATATGCTGATTATTTTTAAATATTGAAGTCAAAATATAAAGGTCTTCATTCCATCATTTTGAAGGATGAGAACACGGACTGAGGCGGATCTGACGTAACCTTTAAAGATACATTTATTTAATTATTCTATTATTTTACAGCGTGGCTCTATTCTCTCCTTTCCTTTCCTTTCCTCTCCTCTCCTCTCCTCTCCTCTCCTCTCCTCTCCTCTCCTCTCCTCTCCTCTCCTCTCCTCTCCTCTCCTCTCCTCTCCTATCCCAATTTGGTCGTCCCCTCACCTGTGTTGCCTCGGTGACGGAGGCCAGCTGCCGGTACTCTGAGTTTCCCCAGCCGTACAGATCTCCATCTTTAGACACAGCCAGACTGCAGTCTCCATACGAGCTGATCTGCTGCACCTCCACCCCCGCCAGATCCCCCCCCACCTCCACCGGGCTGCAGCTCACCTGGTGGTGGCCCAGACCTGGAGGAAGAGGAGGAGGAGGAAGAGGAAGCAAACATTTTTAAAAGAGACATTTTCGATTTGGGAGAAAAAAATGTCATCGTCAACAAAATGTTGTCTGAATGTTTACAAAAAGGCCAATAAAAAGAGTATTACAAAAAGAGAGCTCCACAAGTGTCTACAGTGGAATATATGAAATGTTACAACACTGTTACCTTTATTGTTTTATAGTTTTAAAGTTCACTGACCAGTCTGTCCGTCTGCTCCCCATCCGCATGCAAACACTGTCCCCGTCTCAGTGAGGAACAGACTGTGGTCCTGGCCACACGCCACCTGGGAATAGAAAGAAAATCCCATTTAAATGGTGTTAAAAGACACATCTACATAAAAAACTACACAGATCTGGGATTCACTGCTTTCAGTACATCTTTGAATACCAATAAAAACACCTTGAGCAAAAGGACTAATCTAATGTTGGGATGAATATGAAACAAAGAAGAATGAGGCATTGTAAATCTATTGTGAGTCATTTGTGTAGATGTTGTTGTGTATCAAGATAGTAGAGACGCAAAGCTGAAGGCATTTGTTGTCAACTTTTAAATGAAACCCAAACTTTTTTGTTAATTGATTTTATTACATGGCTTAGTTGAATACTCGATACTGATTGGTCAATTCAGAACATGTGACACGTTGTTAATCCATAAGTACAGACCGCTGTCAAGGACTTATTGACCGTTGTTAAGGACGCTCACATCTGCAGAAAGAAGTCCGGTCGATTGAACTGTATACAGTTTGGCCGAACTGGGACAAGAAAACAGCGGAGAAGTAACGGGACAGAAACCCTCCTTTTTACGCAGCGGTCCAGACATAGACATCAAACGGCAGAACATATTCAGTGGCCAGTTACTTTGGCATTAGGGCAGGGATATCTAGATACTTCCCAAGCTTTGACATAATGAATTGTGCTACTTTTAAAGCAAGCAGCGATGTTTTCAAATCTGTAATCAAAAAGCTCCTGAAAAACGCTATCAAAGCAGTTCCTGCCGCTGCTAAGGAGGATCAAGAACGAGAAAGGAAAAGAGGGTAAAAGACGGAGCGCTGGACATCAGATAAATCCCCAGAAGAAGGCAGAGAGGAAGTAAACACTAACAGGAACACGGTATGAGCTCTGTAGAGTTTAAGGACTTGTTAGTGGATCAGAAACTGTGAACAGAGTTGGACAGTACTGCCGTAAAGTTGTTGTTGTCGCAGTTCCAGCCGTTGGTGCGCCGTGGAACGGAGTTTTTTTTTTCTTAGCGGAAGAAATACGATCATTTTTAAGTCAATAAAATCATTTCAATTAATATTGGGAGTCGAGTCGTTAGTTTGTTTAGTATCTGGCCGTGTAATAAGCAGGATAATGTGCAGCGACTTGGTCATCGTGGGGAAAAGAACCCCCTGATCAGCCTGTCGGGTGTTCTTTTCCCCATAATGACCGCCTCGCTGCACATTATCCCTTACTGAGTGCATTACTTTAGGAAGAAAGTCCACATCTGATTTTAGCTTCTTAAATGTCAATACTTTCTGGTTTGAATGCACCTGAATTCACCTACCTGTGCAGGAGGAGAAGTGATCTGCACTCACCTGTGTGACTCTGCTGCTGAAACCTTTCATTCTGTGGATGGTGTGACTGCCACTGTGTGAACACAAGAGAAAAAGATCCATCAGTCCATCATGCAGACAGACTATTTGTTGTATTTATTGATTTACAAGAAGAAATGCTATGCCATGATATATTATAATCAAAGATTACTGCTTTATCGTCCATCCGAAAAAAGAATGATGGCACAAAAGATGCCAAAATACAGCTCAAAATGTAATATTTTCCTTTAAGATGGAGCTTTCAACAAAAGCAGCAAATGAGACACAAACACCTCCTTTTAAAATAAAAACAAAACCAAAGGATCTTGAAATCCTTGCTGTGTGTTTTGTTTTTAAAGTCGTAAAAGGCAAACCTGTAAACTTCATCTTCGACTATCGGCCTCCCACACTGGCCGTACGCGTTGTTGCCCATACTGAAAACTACCAGAGAGAAGGAAAAAGAGAGACAAAGTGCAATAAGAAGATACAGAGCACCCATTTAACAAGTCAAGTGGACCTTTATCTATTTCCATAAAACGTTACAGCACCAAAGCCACCTTTGAATGTTCAAGAAATAGATATTTATTTTATGTTTTTTGCCTGGTTTCGTCTGAATGTGGTGCAGGAGAGTAGTGCGGCTGTAGTAATCCAATATTACTCCCACCCCCTCCAGGACACCCTGTCCTCACTGTGCAGCTCCTTCAGCGACAGGCTGCTGCACCCCCGCTGTCTCACGGAGAGATACCGCGGTCAGACTATACAACCAGCACAGCCCCTAGTTGACCCCCCCCCCCACACACACACCACAACACAGACTATATCACCCCTTGCTGCTAAATACCAACAAACTATGTGCAATATATAAATGCCGTTAATAACTGTGTAATATATACCTGGCTGCTAAATCCTTAGAACTGTTACAAGGTGTGTATTTTGTATTTTTTTTTAATTGTGTAACTTGCTGCTGTTAAATACCAACCACCTATGTGCTAGATGTGCAATATATATAGATGCCGTTAATAACTGTGTAATATATACCTGGCTGCTAAATCCTAAGAACTGTTAATTATGTAACTTTTTATTTTTGATTATATCATAACTTAGTACTTTTTTTTTTAATGCATGTCACATATTTAACATATGTAACATTAAGCTGTCGGTGGCTCTTTTTCCTGCTGTAACTACGCACATTTCCCCTCCGTGGGACTGATAAAGGTATTCTGATTCTGATTAGTGCCGCGAGGGATATAACCGCAAACGTCACCACACAAATCCAATAGACACGCCCACCACCTATAGTGACTTAAAAATGGTGACGTAAATAAACACAGAAAATACTCCACGTGTGGCGCGCCTACAGAGAGTCTCTCTTACCTCCCTCCTGGTCGGTGAGGATCAGAGAGTGAGATCGACCACTCGAGACCTGAAGCACTCGAGTCTGAAGAGGCTTCTTGAGAGGAAGAGCCACCGGAGATGGCTCCAACACAAAGTCATAACTCTTATCTGCACACACAGGAAGAAGACATTTAAAGGTCACCTATCATGCTATTTTTAGGCAATAGCATAGGTCTCAGATATATACAAATATATATAAAACATGTCTATGAAGTGTTTTGCTCAAAAGATCACCCATTCTAGCCATGCCTCATATCCCTCTATTTCACTTCCTGTTTCAAATGTGCTGATTTGGGGTATGAAGCTTTAAAAATAAAAAAAAAGAATCAATAAATAATTTTAAAAAAGGAGGGGGTCTGAGCTCATGCGGGACCCGGCAGCTACTGTCTAAACTAAATACTGCCGTGATGAAACGCCATATCATGGATTATCAAGGATTCTTTCTGAAACAGTATGGAGCTCAAAGGCTTTCTCTCTTGCCGGTTATACCACAAGGTGAGTTCCTTTTTATTTCCTGCTTCTTCACACACATGCTCTCCAGTACAGGTTAGCTCTGAGTGTTAGCGATGCTAATGTAAACACCGACCATATTACGTCCAAAACAGTCGGGCATTGTTTCTGATACCAACGTTTCTGATAGGGCCGTGGGTCCACATTTCAGATATTACGTCATATCGGACGCAAATCTGGATCAGCTCCGTTGTTCCCCCGTTTTTAGGGATTTGGGTACGGAGGAAAAGAGAGAGGGTTTTATTTTCTGACGCTGCGTGAGTTCCCCGACACACCGGGGACACATATGGATGTATAAAAGACATCAAAAAGTGCATTTTGCATGATAGGTCCCCTTTAACATTTATACTTTTCATATGGAGATCCTCAAAAATGTGTCCTTTATTTAGTCCAGCTACAGATTTGTATTTCTTTATATTAGTCTTTATTTATTTGGGGTCACATTTTATTAAACGTACACTTTTGCAAATCATATATTTCTAGAGACCCGAAAATGACAAATTAAATACCGAATAAAAATGAAAAAGTACATAGGGTTTGTTTGAAATGACAAATATCTACACATGTACACATGTATCTACTTAAACACCCACACATATATATACACAAACACGTACGTACACATACATACACATACATCCATATATGCATACATACCCACATACACATACATCAACATACACACATACATACATATACATACACACATATATATGCACATACATACACACATAAACATTCAGTCGGTGTATAGAAACACAGTCAAACAAGCAACAGATTCAGTGATGAAAGAAGCAGTAGAAGGTCAAAGGTTACACACAATGCCCAACGACACAACTGTTGAATCAAAATAAACTGTAAGAGGAGAGCAGGAACATGTCACTGTGACTCTGATGTCCTTAGACACTTTATTAAGAATTAGGACTGGGATAAAAGCTGATATGAAGGCTATAAAAGAAACCCAGAACACAGGGAGTCAGGATTTTGTATTGTTGACCGGTACTGAGTATAAGTATTGAATAAATCCACCTGTTAGGTTCCTTCTTGATCTGAGAGTGGTGTTTTTCTCCACAACAATGCACACGTTTGCCCGTTTACTCAACTGTTAGGGAATGTTAATGTGTCAAACGTGCTAAGAAATAACAATGGGAATCCATGAGAGCGATCTGGTTGACAGGAAAAGTGAAGTACTTCTTAAACTGCTGTGACTGTGTGCACTTTTTAGGATAATGTTGCTACTGCCCAATTGTTTTTATTCATTTAATGTCTTTTATTTTTATTATATATTTCAATTAAAACATTTTTGAAATGATGTCCTGTCTTGTCTTTGCCTCTGTTTTTCACATTTTGTATGTAAGTTGGTGTAAGGTATGGCGTGTCTTGTAACTATGTTGTTTAAAAGAATGAAAAATTAATAAACATATTGTTTAAAAAAAACAATGGTAATGCTTTTTAAACTTATTTTAGAGCATAATGTTTTAAACTTGTCCATAAACTCACGGCGGCTGTCCTGCGTGCGATGGAAGCCGAGCTGAGAGTCCTTATTCAGGCCCATGCCCCACAGCTTGATCACATCTTTGGTCTGCGAGGCGATGAGCGTGAAGCCGTAACCACAAGCAGCCGACGAGATCTACCACAGAAGAAGAAACTTTATTATTGTAACACCTCCGACACTTTCTTTGTAATCTTACAGTGTCCTGTGCTAAAGATGAACACCTTTAAACCAGGACTCCAATATGTAAATGGTAAATGGAATGTACTTATATAGCGCTTTGTCCAGTCTTTTTAAGACCCCTCAAAGCGCTTTACATACTACATGTCATTCACCCATTCATACAGAGCAGTGCACCTTACTCTAGGACCTAACATTCACACACATTCATACAGAGCAGTGCACCTTACTCTAGGACCTAACATTCACACCCATTCATACAGAGCAGTGCACCTCACTCTAGGACCTAACATTCACACCCATTCACACAGAGCAGTGCACCTTACTCTAGGACCTAACATTCACACCCATTCATACAGAGCAGTGCACCTTACTCTAGGACCTAACATTCATACCCATTCATACAGAGCAGTGCACCTTACTCTAGGACCTAACATTCATACCCATTCACACACCGTTGGCCATCGGGAGCAACTCAGGGTTAAGTATCTTGCCCAAGGATACATCGACATGTTGACTGCATGGGCTGGGATCGAACCCACAACCTTCTGGTTGAAAGACGACCGCACTCCCTCGCAGCCACAGTCGCCCCCAATATGTATTAAACAATTAACAATTATCACTGACATGTTGTGTATTCTATCAAGTTAGTAGAGAAGCAAAGATGAATCCCAAACGTTTAAGTTAATTGATGAATTGGTTTTAGGAAGAAAAGTCCAGTTGTGATTTTAGCTTCTTACATGTCAATACTTTCTGGTTTATTTCAAATTCAAGATTCAATGGTTTTATTGTCATATGCACAAAGCTACAGTGTAGAAATGGCAATGAAAATCTTCTGACCCGAGCTCCTCCAACGATGCAACATATATTAAAAAGAAAACAAAAAGAAAATATGATATACAAGAACAGAATGTGAAATGTAATATTGTACAGTAAGATGAAATTAAATACGGTTAGATTTTCAAATATTTTTTGATTTGACTCCTCTATGACAGTAAAGTTGAACACTCAACAATATGGCTCCGGTGATGATGGCTGCCGTGTCTTTAGCTCCTCTCCAACTCTGCCTTTTTATATTTTATTATACATGTTGCATTGTTGGAGGAGCTCAGGTCAGAAGAATGCATTGCCATTTCTACCCTGTAGCTTTGTGCATATGACAATAATAATAATAATAATAATAATAATAATACACTTTATTTGTAAAGCCCCTTTCATGCACAAAACAGCCCAAAGTGCTTTAAAGAAAACACAACTACAATATTAAAATAATATTAAAATAAATACAGAACAAGATAAAGCATCTACAGTGATCCTAATGACATTCCCTTGAATTAAAGCTGACAAGAAATTAAAATGGGTTAAAAAACACTCTGCCCGCTCCACAAACTCTGTTGACTCCTTCAAAAGTAACTTAAAGACATTCCTGTTTGGGCAGGCGTTTGGGTAACCAGTGTGCTTTTATGTTATTCAATTGTATCCTATGTTTTTAGCACTTCGTAACCAGTGGCGTAGCCAGGAATTATTGTGTGGGTGGGCCTGGAGAAATGTAGGTGGGCCAGGGGGAGACTTATTAAGCGTGGGGTCTGAGTGATTTTATTTATTTTTTAATGCACTAATTAAACATAAGCATAAGCTAGCAGTGAAAACAAAAACAGGCACGGCGGCCTCAGAAACTGACATCCACATGACTGGCTCGGCGGCCACGGGTTGTTTATCCTTGACAGTCGCACAGTGGGCACACACTGAGAGTGTTTTCTTATTCAGCAAATGTGTACACGCTTCACTGCAGACCTCAAGAAGAAATAAGACTTTCATTCACTCACGGCAAAACTTACTTTACTTACTAATTTACTCACGGTAAAAAAAATGCACTCCCTATTCCATTGTCATGAAGGTGGAATCTAACTATATCCAGAATACGCTTTATTGGATCCAGGCTAGAAACATGTTTATTTCTGCTGTAAAGTTGGGCATTTTAACATGGGGGTCTATGGAAATTGCTCCTTTCTGCATCCACCCCCTGTCGGCCACTAGAGGAACTGCAGTTTGTGGCACTTCCTTCTGGGCTTCCCGGCTCTGCCCCAGAGTTTGCCGCTTGTGCCTGGGTCATTTATTATTTTATGATTCCTATGATGTTTTAATGTTTTGTCAAGCACTTTGTGACTTTGTCTGTGAAAAGCGCTTTATAAATAAATGTTACTTACTTAAAACCTTTGAATCTTGAAACTTTGAATAAGGCCCTATATGACGCTCTTTAAAGCTGCTTTCACCTTCTCTGCTGTCTCCAGACGGTACGGAGTCAGCTGGTATTTGCGAGGTTTCTTCCTGCCGCTGTCCGGCACCACCAGGCTGGGGATCCCCAGGGCGCCGGTGAACGTGAAGCCCCAAACAAACACCTTGTGGCTGGGCTTCTTGTTCTGGCCGACGTACTGAAACACTGGACCAGAGTCGCTTCTCTCCCGCGGGCTGGAGGACTTACTGAGAGTCGAATAACCACAGACCTGAAGACCTCTGGTGACGTGACGAGAGCAGAGACGCACACAGGGGAGAGCCATCCTGTAGGGAGAGGAAATACAGGGATACATATTGTTAATCAATACAGCTTATTAGGTTTCTTTACTAAACACATTTTATTCCATTTTATTTCAATGCAAATACTGCTTTATTTTATTTTACTATAATTGTAATGTTATTATAGTGTTCTTAAAATAGTTCTCTATCTGTGTTTTTTTATTTTTGTTTTACTTTAATGTATGCACACGACACCAAGTCAAATTCCTCGTACGTGTCAACCTACCTGGGGATAAACCCGTTTCTGATCTGAAAGTTAAATACAGCGAGGTGTTTTGGGCTGGAAGTATTCATTGGTCGTTGTACTTGTTGAGTTTCTTTTGTATATTTACATTTGGTGTAAATAGGTAATAATATTTAATAATAAAGCTTTATTTGTATGGCACTTTGCGTACACCAGGTGCAGCTCAAAGTGCTTGTTTTTATTATTTTTAATGTTCAATTGTTTTAACATGAGGGAGATAATTGTCCTGGTTTATGTTTTAATTGGAAATATATCAAAATAAAGTCTACTATTAGTTGCTTATATGTGTCCTTGTTATGTATATAGACGTGTACAGTTGGTTTTCATTTGACAGTGTGAAACAATTTGTAAAAATAGACAAATATTTGCAAACCTCTTGCAGAAACAACCAAATATATAGTACAATAAAAAAAAATAGTGTTATTTAAATGTCTTTAACTGAATAAATGCACGTTTAGTTTTGATAAGCAGCTACATCTGTTCACGTGGGTATTGAATAGCTGAGATCAAATGTAACAGCACAAAACCCTGTACAAAAATCGAGACACAATATGCTGATTTAGTTTGATTAAAAGTATACAGATAATACTGAGAGATTTTTACGTTTTTCAAAGTCTCAGAGCCTATTAGTTAATTCGGCTTGATTATGGTCCATTTAACAGCTGTATATTTTAATTAAATGTCACATTTGTACCTCCCCATTAGCGAGCTCCTTCATTACTGCTAATGCTACTTAACTGTCATTAGCAAACACAGGTCAAACGCCCAATTTAGGTTAAAAATGATCCTATAACAAGTTGTTTGTGTATTACATTAATGCCGAATAAAAGAGTGAATCCTAATCATTCGTTTAAGACAATGAGCCATGTTGTAGATACAGTAAAACAGCCACAATAACAACAGAAGTATGAAATCATCAGTATTATGATCGAAGTTTCACCACGTGTTCTGAGATCGATTTAACGTACCTCTACTTCCTGATCCGGGTTTAATAATGTGTTTAAAAGGTGGACAATCTAACTTTTACTATACAAAAGCGATGTGAATCAGATGAAACTACAGTTACATATTTCAATGTCATTTTCACGCGTTTGTTTACCTTCAGTTGATCTGAGTAACCCGGGTGTTCTTCTTTCTCATGTTGAGGAAGCACTGCGCCATCGACTGGACTGGAGGGTGTAATGCATGGATGTATAGTACTGTACACACTTTTATAATATCTTTCACATAACAAAGATGCTTTAAATATAATTAAAACAATACAATTATATAACATATCTCGATATTTTATTTGTGTATCTTAAAGGGAAGCTTGTATGTATATGTATGTATTAATGACCGAATGATATAAGAAAATCAAATGTCCAACATGAGGTCTGTTGAAATATGCATCTCTGTTGTATTTGGAGAAATCTCTGACATTAACATATATTTTTTTATTGATATCTTGGCGAAAAAGCAAGTATTTCTCACGTGTTGAGCTACATCTTTGAATAGAATAGTATGGAATAGAATATATCTGTATTGTCATCATACAAAGTACAACGACATTTCTTTGGCAACTCTCACTGCAGTAAAAAATAGACACAATAAATAAATAAATAGAATGGTAAAAGCAGAGGTCGTAGCGATGACAGTGCAACGAGATTCAATGTCAATGCGCATATTTACACTTACAGTCTAAAAACATTAAATGTACAAAACTGTATAACAGTAGTGTATTCCTAACTGTGTGTTAGGGTTATAGTAACCAAAGGATGCAAGTAAAATAGCCATACATATTTCTAAATAGTAGTGGTTGCAGTCTTTGAGGGGCGGATGGGTTATGAGTCCAAAAAGGTTGAGAACTATGGGGTCAGAAAACCTCTTGTGGACAAAATGTAGATAAATTAACCCTTAGATGCCCGAGTGCCTGGACCCTACACTCTTCCATAAGTGGGTCTAAAAGGACCCGTATTAGAATAATGTGTTTTTATGCCATTTTTGTCATTTTGGTTAAGAAAAATCATTTGTATAATATTTAGTATTATATTTTGGTTCACACTAGAAATATTTTATATTTAATTTTTCACTATTTATAATTTTAGACATTTTTTTTACATTTTGAAAAAAAACGTTTTGAACATATTGATGCAAAGATCTCCGCTATTCTGAGACCCTCGCAGTATTCCAGTCCCTTTTCAAAACTCATCTCTTCTCCTCTTGTCCACTCATAGCAGCCCCCCCCCCCCCCCCCATCAATCCATGCCGGTTGATCAAGTTTGATAGTCCTATACCCCCCCACCCTAACCTTCCCTTATATTGTAAAGCGATTTTGAGTCCTTGAAAAGCCCTATACAAATATAATGTATTATTATTATTATTATTATTATTATACTGACAGGTATCAGATCTTGCTGTGTAAAACAATCTTCCTGAGAGGTGTCACTTGTGATGTAGTCTGTGTGTCCTACAGTGAATGTATTCCTGACAGCAACAGGTGATAAGAATCAAAGGTTCCCATAGGATCCCATAGAAAATGCATGCGGGTCATTTTTGACCCACTTATGGAAGCTTGGTGTAGAAATACAAAAACTACAATTTCTTAAAATGTAAAATTAAAATTTGAATGGCATGATATCCAAAACATGTTTTTTGAGGAATGGCTGGAATATGAAATGATAAAAAAATGTAATTACAAAGATACTTCAAGAAAACCACCTCACCGGGTCAAAAAAGACCCACTTATGCATCTAAGGGTTAAGAAAACGTTCTTCAAGTAAAGTTGCTTTAAGTGTCCATGACTGACTGATAATCTACTCTGGTGTCAGATTAGAGGGACTGGACGTTTAGAAGTGGGTTAATGCTGCCATCAGGGGAGTCTCACAGGTCCCTCACCTGCAGAGGGTTTGTAAAGCAACATGTCAACAGCATATGACAGTCATTTGACACCATCATTCATATAAATAGCAATACATTTATAGAACTCATGTGGAAACAATCTGAACATTTGGAGAAGAGCGGTTGAAAAAAATGCCAAAAACCTTTTTTTATTTAGTTGACATTTAAGAGTCAAAGGTTTTGTATCAATACATCACAAAACGCTTTCAATACCCGATACAAAATAAAAATGTTGTCCGGTTTTTAGGAAGCTGCAGTCGGCCGTCTAAAAGCAGGTATATCTGCAGAGAGACTTTAATCCTTTAAGAGGATCAGGTCTGAGATCCAGGGCGACGGGGTGAAGGACGCTCGTGCTGTCTGTAGTGGCTGCACTTGGCATCTATCACACTGTGAGCATGTGTTTCATGTTTCAAATACGCTGATATTTTGGGCACTTTGGTGAAAATATGGATATAAATAAACATGGAGGCCGAGGCTGCGTGCAGATGTTGGAGTAATGTTCTGCATGTATCCTGAATATTAGGACGAGGCGGAGGATTTAAGGTAAGCTACAGTGTGAGTGTGCACACATTTGTTTAAAAAAAAAAACTCTTTAGACTGAAAAGAAGTAATTGGATATTGTACTCAAGTAAAGGCAGCAATACTAGATCTTAAAAAATACTCTGTTGCAAAAAGGCCCTGCATTCAAAATCTTACTGAAGGTACACCGGTATAAGCATCAAAATATACTTAAAGTACGTGCATTTTCTAGGCCCATTCTATCTAGAAAGAGACAAAGTTAGTCAAATAAAGATCCTAATGTATATTTTGGCTGCTTTTATCCACCAGTGTTGCCCAGTGCATGAATAATACATGGTCTACCTGCAGCTTGAATCTTTATATTCAACACAAATTGACCTTTTTAATCTGTATTTATTTTTGCTGAAACACACAGACATCATGTTGGTGCTGCAGGTGTTCTGCAGCCTGATTGGCTGGTTCTGTCTCTACCTGTTGTTCTGCTACACCTTCGCTCAGCGGGGGGCCGAGTGGAGCTGCAGACTCGTCACTCTGTCTCACGGTGTCATCATCGTGCTGCTGACGGGATACGTCCTCTTCATAGAAGGACCTCTGCCTTTCACACATGCAGGTAAAGTATAACCTAATAAAAAAAACACTAGATCTCCTCAAATATGTCACTACTATTTAAAGGTCACCTATTATGCAACATCCACTTCTCCATGTTTCCTCTACATCATCATGTGTCCCCTCTTCTTCATGTCTCTTCTACATCAACATGTGTCCCCACTTCTTCATGTCTCTTCTTCATCAACATGTGTCCCCTCTTCTTCATGTCTCCTCTACATCAACATGTGTCCCCTCTTCTTCATGTCTCTTCTACATCAACATGTGTCCCCTCTTCTTCATGTCTCTTCTACATCAACATGTGTCCCCACTTCTTCATGTCTCTTCTACATCAACATGTGTCCCCTCTTCTTCATGTCTCCTCTACATCAACATGTGTCCCCTCTTCTTCATGTCTCTTCTACATCAACATGTGTCCCCACTTCTTCATGTCTCTTCTACATCAACATGTGTCCCCTCTTCTTCATGTCTCTTCTACATCAACATGTGTCCCCTCTGTGGAAAGAGACTCTGAAAGTTTCAGGAACAAAGATTCTCTCTCTTTTTGTCCTGATCCATTTCTATAAAAACCTGTCTGAAAATGAGCTGATCAGATTTTGGCCACTTTATGATGTCATAACGAGGTTTTAGCTTGTGTAACCATTAGCCAATCAACCAAGGTAACCCCCCCCCCCCACCTTATCACCTGAATCTCCTCCTAGAGCACCATTGAGTTCTTTTTAACCAAATATCTCTCAGAGGGGCGTGGGGAGGGGCTCCTTATTTTCATCTAAAGTAACAGACAGAGAATCAGCACTTTGGAAACAGGGCTGAAACAGAGGGGATTATGGGATGCTGCAATGATCTGTTTGGTGTTTCAGCCAATCAGAGACATGTTCTGTATATATCTGAGACCTGTAATATATTGATGAAAAACAGTATAATAGGGGAGCTTTAAGAGTGACACAATACCTGAAAAAACAGCAATAACAAATTCAAGCATCAATGATTTCAGTATCTTAAAGAGGCGTGTTATGCTTATTGGGGTTTCCCCTTTCCACACATAACTGCAAGCAGGCTTTTTGTATATATTAACTTTAGTGTAGACAGGATCTCAAAGTAACTTAAGTTTTGGGTTTGTAAATGTTCAGAAAATAGTGAAAAATGTATTCAAAATTACCCAGTGCTTGAAAGTGACACCTTCAAGATGTTCCTTGTCAAAACCTCAAAATTATTTATAATAAAAAAAACATTCTACTAGTTTTTTTTTTGGTACTTGTGTAATTTCATTACAGAAAACAATATTTTACAAGCTCTTCACATGTTATGTTGGCAAACATCTAAATGTCTTGTCTTTCTGTGATAATTGTCTGTCTCCTTGTAGTCATTTAAGTAGACTTCATGGTTAATACATGTCTCAGGTGAAGCCGCCGGAGGAAGTTTTCACATCCAACCCTCCTCTCCGTCCCGCAGGAACAGAAAACACAGAGCTTCAGTCGGTCTCTCTGGCCGTCTGCCTCGGATACTTCTTCTTCGACATGTGTTGGTGCGTCTGCTTCCACACCGAGGGCCCTCTCATGCTCGCTCATCACGCCTGCAGCATCGTTGGGATCCTCCTGGCGTTGCTCATGGGCGTTTCCGGGTGCGAAACCTGCGGCGCGATCTTCGGCAGCGAGATCACGAACCCTCTCCTTCAGACCCGATGGTTCCTCCGGCAGCTCGGCCTCTACGATAGCCTGCTGGGCGACGCCGTGGATCTGCTGTTCATCGTTCTCTTCGCCACCGTACGCGTGGGAGTGGGTACGGTCCTGTTTTACTGCGAGGTGACGTCTCCGAGACCAACGCTGATAATGAAGCTCGGCGGCGTGGCCATGTACGCGCTAGCCTGGGTGTTCATGGTGGACATCGCAAGGTTCTGCTGCAAGAAAAGTAGAGCGAAGTATAAAAAGTGGCAGGAGAACACCAAGCTAAAAGAAGCACAGAAAGTGAATGGAAAAAGTGAATGAATTATTGTTTAGTTTAGTTTAGTTTTTGTTTTGTAATTTTAGTGCCACCTTTGGCGATTAGCGGTAATCACAGTGTGATTTGGGAGGTTTTGATAAAAGGTGGCACAAGGACCAAAAGCTCGAAGAAGTCTACACACAAAAACTGGATGGACTTTGGTATTAAGTGACAGTTTTTTGTCTTTTGTTACACTCTTCGTTTTTGCCACTTTGGTGCCATCTATGGCGATTAGCGGTATTACAGGTGGTATATGGGATTTCACTTCCAAGAGAGCGACACTTGGGACTTTTTGTGTGTTTTGTTACAGAAACGTAGAGCGAAGTATAAAATGTGGCGGGAACCACAAGCTCAAAGAACGCAAAAACTAAAAGGACGTTTAGAAAAAAGTGACAGAATTTTTGTTTAGTTAGGACCTTTGTTTTGTCAATTTGGCGCCACCTATGGCTATTAGCGGTATTACAGGCGTTATTTTGGATTTCACTTCCAAGAGAGCGGTGCTTGTGATAAAATGTAGCGAGAGAACCAAATACTTAAAGAAGTCAAAGCACAAATACTTGATGGACTTCTTGGAAAGCGTGACTAACTCCATCTGTGATTATGGTCTATGGTTTGTCAATTCGGCGCCACCTATGGCTATTAGCAGTATTACAGGTGTGACTCTGGATATCACTTCCCAGAAGAGCGACGTTTGTGATTTTTCTCAGTATGTAGGTCTGGCTAGAGGGAAATCAGAGCAGAGTAAAAGGTGACTGAATAAATACAAGTTCGAAGACGTCAACACACAAACTGGATAGCTACGATCTTGAAGATATTTGATTCGTGTGTTTGGCGCCACCTGTGGGGATCAGTGGTAAATGCAGGTGTAGTTTTGAATGATCAACTAACAATTAATAACCACAACATTTTGAATAGAACATTTATAAAACAGATTAATAGTACATGGATACTTCACCCTCTTTAAGTAGTTTGTGTTAAAACATTTCATGATTGCATGGTGAAAAAAAAACAACACAAAACCTTCGATATACACTCATAATTGTACAATATATTCTTTTACAGAGGAAACAACCTTTTTACGTCTAAATATTCTTCATTCATTTGATTTTCTTGTGTATTTCGCCCCCAAAACCAAAGCCATGGTGTCATGTGAGACGTCTTGTGGCTATCTGAGTGTTTTCTGCCCAACATTCAAGTGAAGTGGTTTAACGAGGAAATCTATGTTCCTCAAACGGAAAAACAAGACACTATGAAAAGCTGGCTTTTAAAGTAGCCTGTTGCAAAAATGATCCTTAGGAAAAACCTCCTCACAAAACTACAGGGGAATTATAAAAAGTGGTTGATGACGTTTAGAGAAATTGTCTGCAAAACAATAATAAAGTGAAATCCAAGAAAGTCACATGTGCACGCTCTCTGAAAAGCTTGTATTGTCCGTTATATGGTGCGTGGTGTTTAGCTGCAGTTATACAAACCGAGTGTTGTTTTAAAGATTGCTCTGTTTTTCTACGTGATTTCATTGGTAATCTAAGGAAAAGTGTTTGTTGATAATGTTTCTTAGTGACTGTAAAAAAAACCACATTTGGCAGTTTTTCTGTATCCTTTCGCACCGCCACCCCATGATCTACAGTAAGTAAGAATAAAAGCACTCATTTTCAAATCCAACCTCACTCAGGAAAACATACAGACAGATAATGTTGGTTCGCCTGCCAAACGTTTGTTATTACAGATAATACAACTAAAACATTTTGAGATTATCCTGGAAAAACTTCTTTTTTTTACCACCAGTCTTTTCAACTGACTCTCTAGACTCCCATAGTGATCACCCTTGATTACACGCAACAACAGTAAAGAATTGTTTACCCAATCTGCTCCATTAATGGATGAAAGTCCATTTGAACAAAGCATATTTCTTAAGCACAAGTGGTTCTATTTTTACGTCCATCTGCTTTGTTTATTTGTTGATAATGAACAGGCGTCTGTTTGCTATATTATGCTACATTCAAGTGCTATAGGAAATTTGAAAACTGGGACTTGAAAGTAAGCAATGAACAGCATTTCACGTGTATCATATTTACTCAGACATCCAAACCAGGTGGACACACAGTACTGGAAATGTTGAAGGCTTTAGTGTTGCCAGATGTGTTGATTTTCAATGGAGATTTCAGGAATATGACAGCATATCAGTAAAGTGGTTTTAAAGAAATATGAAGAACAGGAGAATATTCTGAAAGGGGAGGGATTAAAGTCATACATTTACGAGAAAAATAGTTCAAATTTACGACAAAGAAATCTAATATTTGTATTTTTTACGATAGAAAAGCTTTTTTTTTGTAATTTCTTCTATTTAAATCTCTCTTTTGCGTGATTGGAAAAATATATAATCACTTTTTCTTGGAAATGTACAACTTTAATCTAGGAATGTATCCCCCCCCACTCTCCAGCTCTGTAAATATTCCATTCAATTAATTATTTTCTTACCTAAAATAGCCATCTTTTCAAATCAAACGTACAGCAGTGAGTCCTGAACAAAACAAATATACCTTTATGATCCATTTCCTCGTTTCACTCCTTAAAGTGTTTCTAAATCCATCTGTGTGACTCCACACTCGACTTTCTCCAGTGTTTAAGATAATTTATATAGTTGATTAATAATATACTGCGGAAGAAAAACCGCCTGAATTGTCCTCGGGTGTTTCCACAGAGTCTCTCCTCAGGAGGCTTTTGAGTTTATAGTGAATCGTTTCCTAAAACGATGATCAAGTCTTCCACTGATACGCGCCTGAAGTGTGAGATCTGACATTCAGCCTCGCTTTCTGTGCGACACCAGTGTTCAAAAGTCCAAAAATCATCCGGAAGAAACCATAGAGTGGCGTCAAACTCATACGAACGAGGGAGAAGAATCTGAAAGTAGAACGAAAATTAAATTTAGATTAGCTTTCTTAAGAAGCTCCGTTTGAAAGTGTATTTCTATTGTGATTTGAGCCAACAAGACATTATCATGATTAAAACTACATTTGGGAAGATTCTATTTAATAGAAGCAAATATTTTCACATGATTTCTTCTCGTTATGATCGTTTAACTAATAAAAAGAAGGGGGAAAACACAGACTGACGCGTCTCTGTAAATGCGTACGTGTAGAAATCAGCGACACACACCATGGTTTTCTTCGGCGTCAGCGGCTGGGTCAGTGTGTGTTTGTTGCAGCTCGTTGTACTTCATCTCCACCTCCTGAAAACAAGTAAACAACAACACAATGAATAAGGTAAAGTATAAACATGATGATTTATTTAGTAGGAATTTAGGATTTTAACTTCTGACTTTGGCATCAACAAGCATACTCTATCAGTGTATTGCTGTGAAACTACACGTTTTTATCTCTTCAACAACTTTTATTCTTATTTTTCTTCAACGTAAAACTAACTTGTTTGGATAAAAATCCAGCTGAGACCATATTATTGGTACAGTTGCAGGTCAGACATGAAGGTAAGGTGTCTTTTGGCTGAGGTTGACGCCTTTCCAGTGATTATAAATGGTGTTAAATGCCTTGATCATCACAATGGATTTCTTACGAATAGAAATTGCAAAAAATACGGTTAACCAAGTTTAAAAAGTGAACAATAAAAGATATTCTGCAGGTGTTTTGAAGGAAACCGGGTCGTATTTTAAAGAGATGTTCCAAGAAATTCTTGTTTGTCAATTTCCCCGCGTTGAACTCTGGTAAACCAGCAAAAACCAGTTAAACACACAACTATGTTTTTCCTTTTTTGGCCCCACAGTGTGTGTGAAAGCAGCTTTAGTGTCAGCACCTTGAGATACTGCAGGTCGGCCTGCAGGAGGCGCAGGTGGGTCATCAGCTGCCGGCTGAGGTTCGGCCCTCCGCCCGCCTGAGAGGAAGAGGAGAGCAGCTTCCTCATGTCGATGCCCACATCTCCTCCTCCTCCTCCTCCTCTTCCTCCTCCTCCTCCTCCTCCTCCATCATCATCAGTGCTGCTCTCCTCCGAGCCGCCACCGAAATCGAGGACCACGAAACCACCTGAGGGAGAAGAAGAGCAGGGGGAACCATTGTTCAATTATTATTAGAAACAAAACTGTTGAAGGGTTACGTACACAGTTTGGGATAGAAGTAAAAAGTGGTATAAAATAAAAATATTAACTATAAGAATCTAAAAATAGTACTTCTAATAAAACTAACTAACTTAAAGGTAGGGTAGGTAAGAATGGAGAAACCAGCTCGAGTGCGCTAGAGTTTGAAAGTACGCAGCCGAAAAGAATCTGCCTCTTCCTTCAGACTTCCTTACAGAGCCCCTCCTCTAACACACACGAACGCGCACATGACCAATGAGGGCACGAGATAAGTTTGTGCACAGATGGAAGGCTGACAGGCAGGTAGGCCATCCAGTTACTTTAGCCGGGCCGGCTCAGATGATTGGTCGTGCTTTTTACAGCGCCACGGCTTCCACAGATGATATGTTTTATGTATTTATTGTCAAAGCATTTAATATATTCATTGCTATCGGGATGTTAAGAGCATTCCATGGAATATAACAACAAGTGTTTCTGAAGTGAATTACCTACCCCACCTTTAATGAAGTCGAGGATGAGTTTAGTTCTTCATTGTAACTCGTTCACAATGAGCCAGCCGTAATGAAGTTCTTGTTCGATCATATTTTATAACGAAAACTGAACGAACAATTACAGAAAGAGCCTACGGTCAGCAAAAGGACCAATTCATCCTCTTTGTCCATCACACAAGCCCTTAAATACCCTAAACCACACCCTTATGACAAGTGCAGGAAGTGACTAATTACAACGGGCTGTGATGTAAACAAATAATGATAAAAATAGAATTAAACAACAATGGCTGAATTCGCAGTTTGGCTCCTTCATACAGAACTCGAGTAAATGCACTTGTCCGAAGATCCCTCACCGTCACCGTTTTGTTTCTGTGATGGTGGAGACCCTCGGCTCTCATGCGGCCCCTCAGGGCTCCCAGGAAGAGACCCACTCTGATCCTGAGCCTCCTCTTTCTCCTCCTCTCTGCTCATCATGTGGTGGAAGAGAGCCTGCTTCAGCATGGCCACTACAAGCACAGGAGAATGTGTTTTACATGTTACACTCTTTAAAGCTTGGATAAACACAATGCAGAGGAATTATTAGTCCTGTGTTCCATCTTTAATAAGTGTACCAAAATTGCTTTTTTATTCGTATTAAATAAAAATGAATGGTAAACGTTTTTAAAGATAAAAGTCGGGCAAATGTATACAGTTAGATTGATTCATTTTAATGCAGCTTTTAAAACCAGGAATAAACTCTTAGGATATCACAGTATTTAAAATCTAAGACAATATCCCGGTTCATACCACGACTAATAATATGGATATATTGCCCTTTATCTAATGCCTAGATATCCTTTAGTGAGAGAAAATGGATTTGTAACGTGGGTGCACCGACCCTTTAATCCAGGGGTGTCCACACTTTTTACCAAGGGGCCACATACAGAAAAATATACGAAGGTCTGGGCCATTAACTAGAGGTATAGTGTCTCATAAGTTAAGTTATAAGTTAGCAAAATCAATCAAATAGGTACATTATGCTTGATACTTTAAAATACCTTAAGAAAAAAAGCCTACATCCCAGCTCTCCAAAGGGTTTCATTTATTTTGTTACAAAAAGTTTACAGCTCATCCCTTGAAACAGATGCCTCAGATGTATTATAATAAGGGGAAATATGGAGGGGCTATTTCAAGCTTGTTATGTTAAAAAGGTATTTGGCTTTTTTGATCAACTAAGATGTGTTTTCAACTTTAACTGACTGAATGTATTTGAAAAGTGGTCTTATTAACACATGAATACTACTATGTAATATATGTTTACATTTGTATTTAAGAAGTACAATATAAGACAAGCACAAGTTTCATTTGTGGGCCGCATTCCATTCTACTTTTTGAATTAGCTGAGGGCCGATTCAAAATGGCCCCCGGGCCGTAGTTTGGACACCCCTGATTTAATCTGTCACTTACATGTCCTGAGAGCCTCTTCTCCTTTAGAGGAAGGAGTGATGAAGACGTCCTGCTCCATGTTTTCTGCAGCGACGTCCTGATGTGTCTCTTCCTCCTCCTGAAGGAAGGGAAGCCCGTCCTCCAGCTGTCCGTCCAGGAAAGCTTCCAGTTCTGCTTCATCCACCTCCTCTTCCTCCTCTATTTCCTCATCCTCATCACGTCTGTCCTCCACCAGCTCCTCCTCCTCCTCCTCTTCCTCATCGTCTGACTTCATGCCATCAAACGGGTTCAGACTCGGAGCCGGTTGGATGTCTGGAGAAGAGACGGCGACATCTTTGTCTGAGAGGACATTTCGAACAAGAGGGTGATAGTGTTAATTGTTAATAAAATAAATATACTTAAATATTGAATTACAAAATTCCTCACAAAATACAAAACTTCCTGGCAAAATAAATGATTAATCCTCACAGAATAAATGTATGAATTCCTCAAAGGTTAAATCAATAGAAATCCTTATTCCTTATAATCCTTATTATAAAATAATAAAACATCCGCAGATTCAAAAAACTAAAAATTCACACAAAATACATTTAAAAAAAAATCATAACAGGTTACATGACTAAATAAATACTGACAAAATCCTCAGATTGAAAAAAACAAAACTTGAGATAGAGAGGCGAAGTCCCGCCCATCTACTTCCGCCCCATGGGACCTTATTTCGGAAAAATTATGTATTGAAGTCAATGGGGAGAGAAAGATTATCTCTCGATCCCATTTGAATTGTGCCACGAATTACACATATGATGTTTGTCAATCTTAAAAAATCATTTCCATGTCAAAAAAGTCACAGTTTGTCGTAAAACTGTTGAAATATAAGACTATGAAAAATACGCAACTAGAAAGACTACAAATCCCAGAATCCAGGTCCCGCATGCTGGCTCTTACGGAACCGACTAACTCCCCTTGTGTGTATGTACAGCTCTCAACATGCCCAGACTTGGAGTGATTTTCACCTCTTTTAATACTTTTCACCTCATTCTGAAAGAAAGAAGTGAAATGTGCCAACGTGACGGCCGTCTCAGTGTGTGCTGCGAGACGGGAGATGTAGTTCATTGAGCGGTTTCACACAACAAAAAGTGTTACTTCACAGTTTTACGACACATTTATATTTTTTTAACTTGCAAAATTATCTTTTAAATTGACAAACATCATATGTGTAATTCGTGGCACAATTCAAACGGGATCGAAAGATAATCTTTCTCTCTCCATTGACTTCAATACATAATTTTTCCGAAATAAGGTCCCATGGAGGTCCCCCGGAAAGGGAGGGACTTCGCCTCTCTATTGTGAACAAGTTGTAAACTACAGGAGAGGATAAGGGACAAATGCGGATTTAAGATGTAGTCCTAATTGTTTTAAGGTACAAAGCTGTCAATAAATGTTCTTTAATTGATTAATATACTAAATGTTTTTACACCTCAGAAACCTAATTCATCCACATCCTCAGTACCTGCAGATTGGACGCCTTCACTGGATGTGACGTCGGGTTCTTTACTCGCTTCTTCTTTGATGATCTCAATGGCCTCATGCTCAGCTCTGAAACACACTCACATTAGAAACAATCAAAACGTATATATAACTTTATTTAACTGAGTAAGCGTGTGGTGGGGACTCACTCAGTCTGAGCTGCAGGAGGGATGATGTCTCTGTTCTGAGGTTTTCCCTTCATGGCACTCTGTGTGATCAGACACTGCCACCTGCAGGAGGAACAGCCCGAGGAGAATATGACTGTATTGTGCCATCAACTGCTTACAAATAAATGATTGAACACTGGAGAAAATAAAGTGTGTGTGTGTGTGTGTGAGACGTACGCTCTCTGATCGAACACCGTCTGCGCCATCAGCTCGTAGATCTGAGCGCCGTTTTCAGACATGGACAGCACGAAGAAAGACTTGTTGTCTGATGAAGAAAGAGAAGACATTACACCTGAAATAACATTTAACCAGAGTTTCTGTTCCTCAGAGTCACTGCAGGGGATCCGCAAAGTAGGTTTGGCTCTGTGTGTTGTAGTTTTTTATTTAAGGGTCTTAAATGTTCATCGGCTAAGGGTCCTAAAGCTGAAAAACAGACGGAGCATTTTCTCCCTATTACATATGTTTAACACTTAAGTTACAGATAAAACTAGGCTTATGTATATATGTATGTATCTGTACATACATGTATGTATATATATTATATATATATATATATATATATATATGTGTATATATATATATTCATATGTGTGTGTGTGTTTAGATACATGTGTACATGTGTAGATATTTGTCATTTCAAATGTACACATTTTGTTCATTTTCGGATGATTTGCAAAACTGTACTTTTAATATAATGTGACCCCAAATAAAGAATAAAACAAAAATTAAATAAAAACTAGGCTTACAATAATACTAGAGTGACCTGAAGTGTCACATATAAGCTTCCTAACAAACCGCTAAAACCTAATAGTGTAGTCCTCACCAGTAGCGACAGGCCGCACTAACACGGTGTTGAGTTTGATGACCGGGCTGAAGATGTTCTTGGTGTCGGCGGCGCTGGTCGGGTTCTTGCCGTGAAATTTGAGAACCAGACGCTCGTCCTGTTTCTGCAGCAGAACCAGGATGTCGTCCAGCAGCAGGGTGTACAGCTCTGAGAGGGACCAATACAGTATATCAATCAATCAATCAATCAATCAATCAATCAACTTTATTAATCCCACAAGGGGCAATTGGTTATGAGCAGCTTATGTCATGTGCACAGGCAGGAACATACAGGAAGAAAGCACACAGAAACACCCGGGAAACTGGATGTGGATCATTTCAATTTACACCATAAATAGTTCATAGCATCACAATAAATAAGTAAATAAATAATCACGTTAAAAAACCTATCAAGAAATTAAAAGTTTGAGTGCAGAGGGGATGAATCATTTTGAAAAGCGATTCGTCTTTAGAGCAGCTAGAGCAGGGGGGTCAAACTCAAATACACAGCGGGCCAAAATTAAAAAATGGGTACTAGTCGAGGGCCGGACTGGTTCAATGTTTATTGCAGAACGTATTGAAATGAACTTATTGCACATATTAAACCTGGAACTAACAAAGCTTAAATGATTGCCTATAAAAACAACATTAAACATTAAATAATCAGTTGCATTCATTTCTTATGGCTCTATCTGCAGCTTCTCCAGAGTCATTTCTTATGATTACATTTCTCCACAGGCCAACAACAGCTTCAAAAAAACTATTTCCCTCAAAGAAGAAACCAAACATGCCCTGTTGTCGTGAGAGAAAAAGTGCAGAAGGAAACATCCATTGAGACTCAGTTTGCTGCTCTGTGATGCTAGTTCAAGCCAGATACTTGGCATCTCATCTTGGGTGCAAGTTCATCAATGTTTGGGGTCAGGCTCTGAGCTGAGGAGACCCTCAGGATGGAGTGAAGGTGTGCGTGCAATATACCGGCGGGCCAGATCTAATAGTAATTAGAAATGATCCTGCGGGCCGAAATGAAATCCACCAAGGGCCTGATTTGGCCCCCGGGCCTTGAGTTTGACATGTGTGAGCTAGAGCATATCTACGCCCTGATGGCAACAGGTGAAATCCATCTGCAAGAACATGACCTTGAGAGGCAAGTATACTTTCCACAGAATCTGCTGGTAACAAAAGGAGTTTATGATTCCTCCTCTTCAGTCATAAACTGGTGGATGGTTGACACTGTGTTTGTATTTAGGTGTTATTCTACTGATGTGTGTTTGTACCAATTGTCTTGTCTTTGTTGACTTTCCAGGAGAGCGGTCCCTCGTGCACCATCTTCCTCTTGGTCAGGTCCAGACTCTGCAGCATAAAAATACAACAAATATCTTTGATAACAAGATATTAGCTGTGTAGAATAAAGGGGAATACATGTTTGATGCATCAGAAAAACACATGTAGTGCTCTTGTGCAAACAGCATGCAGTAGTCTGATAATCAGATCATATATTCAGAGAGGTGATGAGTCTCACCCTCAGCTCCAGGATCACGGGGTTTTCACTCGGTTTGAGAGACGAGAGGTCCAACCTCCTCTGATAATCCTCCAGCCTCTGTTGAGAAAAACACAACTTTTTTAAATACGTTTCAAACTATGACAAAATATGTTCTTCACAAACCTTTTCTTACCATGACAAGACAGAGCGTTAATCCCAAAAGGTGACAACATGCAATTTTGTTGATGTCTAAAGACGCAGCGAAGATGTAGTTAATAATACAAATAACAACTGTACAAAAAACGCTATTTTTTCGTTTACAGAAAACCTAAAAATGAAATGGTGTTGATATAAAGAAAGGCGGATAAAAAAGGAGGACTTGGGGTAACTTAATACTTAGTTAAAGTTAATAATAACATCATGAAGTTAGGCCATATTTTGGCTTGACTAGATTGACTAAAATGGTTAATACAACCTGATGCCTACAGTTTTTATTGATTACTTTAATTATTTTCATATAGGTTAGGTTTCACTCAAAACATTTTTAATTAACACTATTTCAAACCCCCAACATGTACAAATATAAACAATTTAACCTGGTTTTCCCCCAAACCTTCCACATTGCTCTATCTTTAAGTGACAAACGTATATTTGACACTGATTTTAAAGTGCGTACCTGTTTGTTCTCCGCCTCTTTCACAGCCTGGTTGACGTGGTTCAGGATCTTTTTGCAACACTCGCCGGCTTTCTTCACCTTTTCCCTCTCCTCACCGTCTGCTGTGGGGGGATCAACAAATCAGATCTACTCCTCATATAACCAGTATCATGATTTAAAAACACACCTGCACAGAGACGGCAAAAGTACACACATCGTGTCCTCAAGTAGAAGTACAGATACTCGTGTTTAAAAATACTCTGGTAAAAGTAGAAGTACTGACTAAACTTCTTTACTCAAGTAAAAGTAAAGAAGTATGGGCTTTGAAATGTACTTCAGTAAAAAGTACCCATAACTACCAGCTGTTTTAAAGAGTACCTGACCTCCCTTTATATTAATAGAACAATAATGTCATTGTTAGCTAATGAATGTTTCCATGCTGAACAACGGCAACATGACAACGTTTTCATTGGTCCCTCTTCTTTAGAGAAGACCAGGAAATGATGGATACACGGATCGTGTTCAAATCAATAGGCACGCAATGACTCTAAATAATAATGATCACGCCACCAAACACACATTCAAACTAAAGGAACCAGCCTGTTTGGAAAATGTAAGAAGTAGAAAGTACAGGTATTTGAGTTCAAAATGTAAGAAGTAGAAAGTACAGGTATTTGGGTTCAACATGTAAGAAGTAGAAAGTACAGGTATTTGGGTTCAACATGTAAGAAGTAGAAAGTACAGGTATTTGAGTTCAAAATGTAAGAAGTCAAAGTAAAAAGTCGTCAGAAAAATAAGTAGTGGAGTAAAGTACTGATACCAGAAACATGTACTTAAATACAGTAACAAAGTATTTGTACTCCACTACTTCCACCTCTGTGTATGACAGGTGTTTGGCTCCTACCTGTGTACTTGGCGATGTTCTCCAGCAGCAGAGGATACTTGGTGACTCTCTGCATCTCCACAGGGATGATGTCCTTCAGCTGCAGCCGGCGGCACAGACGGTTACTCTCAGCCTCCTGAAGTAATGAATATAAAGATAATTAAAATAGATAAAACATCTTTAAAATGCCCTCACAGACGAAGCAAAGCAGGATATCCAGAGGGCAGCAGAAAGCCAAACAAGGACATTTTAAAACATGAAGACAAATGACGAAAAACGTACGAAGCCGTTTTCTTTATGTGATTATTTAATTTTTTAGATCTTTTTTTTCCCTTCTTATATTAACTTGCATACATTTTGATTGAGTCAAAGTCTAAAAATACAATCCTATATATTTTGAATTATCAGTTCTATATCTGTAAATCCATATACTTTTAAAATATGTTCATATAGATACAAATCAGCATTGAATCAATAAGTAATCTTCTTTGCCTCAACAAAAAAGTGACTTTTTATGAATGGAAGAATAATGAAAAAATATATATTAAAAGAATGAAAAAAGTTGACTTTCTCTTAATTAAAATACTTTCACTACACCGAATCTGAGTGGCACTACTTCTGATCTCTTTACTTAAAGGTAAAAAAATGTCCTCTGTGGAAGCCGTGGCGCTGTAAAAAGCACAACCAATCATCTGAGCCGGCCCGGCTAAAGTAACTGGATGGCCTACCTGCCTGTCAGCCTTCCATCTGTGCACAAACTTATCTCGTGCCCTCGTTGGTCATGTGTGCGTTTGTGTGTGTTGGAGGAGGGTCTCTGTAAGGAAATCTGAAGGAAGGGGCAGATTTTTTCCGGCTGCGTACTTTCAGATTCTAGCGCACTCGAGCTGGTTTCTCCATTCTTACCTACCCTACCTTTAAAGATCTGCTCTGCATTTCCTCTTCCTAAATGAAACCTGGACGGTGTTTCCTGTGTTTATTCTCCTGTGTTCTGCTGACCTGCATGAACAGAGTGAACTTCTGGTCCTTCTTCTTGCGGCTCTTGATGAGCTCCAGAGCCGACGGCTGGTTGCTGCAGAAAGTCCCCACAGCGCGTTTAATCTTCTCCTCTTCCTCTCCGCTGAACTGGAACAAAACACACAAACAGAACGTTTACACTCGAGGTATTTACTGAAACATCAATATCAATTTGCCCTCTTGCAGTTTGTCTTTGTCATGAATTTGAAAGGCTCTTACCCAGGCGAGCAGATCATCTGCGATCTGCCCGATCACCGACGTCTCGCTCCTCTTCCTGATGGCCGTCATCTGCTCTGTGACAGAAACTGAGGAGCAAGAGAAGAAACTCTGAAACACAAGTAAATCAGATACGGTGTTGCTGTCCTTTGAGACAGTTTGGATAATTGCTTTTCATGTCTTACAGTGCTTATGTATTTTAGACACATCTTTTTTTTCTTATTATTAGTAGTAAAATATCATTTTTAGTAGTTCCAATGCAATGAACAAAATGGTAGCCTAAATCTGTCCTTTATTTAGTACCAACGTTACGATCAAAAACAGTATCATCTGTAAAAATGATGGAGCTTTTAATTAAAATACGCGTTTTATTTAAATTGCAATTAGACACGTATATCAAGATTTATTTTAAGGAAGCATTTCTGGAGAGTTCCATAAAACGGTGTGTGACTGTTACCGTCTGTGTGTGTGTGTGTGTGTGTGTGTGTGTGTTACCGTGCAGCTGTGTGTGTGTGTGTGTGTGTTACCGTGCAGCTGTGCGTGCGTGCGTGTGTGTGTGTTGCCGTGCAGCTGGGTGTGTGTGTTTGTGTGTGTGTGTGTGTATGTGTGTGTGTGTTACCGTGCAGCTGGGTGTGTTACCGTGCATCTGTGTGTGTGTGTGTGTTACCGTGCAGCTGTGTGTGTGCGTGCGTGTGTGCGTGTGTGTGTGTTACCGTGCAGCTGGGTGTGTGTGTGTGTCTGTGTGTGTGTGTTACCGTGCAGCTGGGTGTGTTACCGTGCATCTGTGTGTGTGTGTGTGTGTTACCGTGCAGCTGTGTGTGTGTGTGCGTGCGTGCGTGTGTGCGTGTGTGCGTGTTACCGTGCAGCTGGGTGTGTGTGTGTGTTTGTGCGTGTGTGTGTGTGTTACCGTGCAGCTGGGTGTGTGTGTATGTGTGTGTGTGTGTGTGTGTGTGTGTGTGTGTGTGTGTGTGTGTGTGTGTGTGTGGAAGTCTTGGCCATGTATATAAATGCACCATGATTGGTCTGAGAATTGCTGGAATGTCAAAGAGAAAAGCCAAACAAACTGCCAAATATTGCTCTGTTTCAGCTTTTATTGGCAGCTTAGCCGTGTGGAGAAGGAGATGCTATGTGTTCCCCCAAGTGTTCTGTGCTGCTTGGCCCCGATATACTTGATTCCCTGTCTTATGTAATATAATTTGTGGAACCAAATAAAGTATTCAAATGTGTGTTACAGTGCAGCTGGGTATGTGTGTGTGTGTGTGTGTGTGTGTTTGTGTGTGTGTGTGTATGTGTGTGTGTATGTGTGTGTGTGTGTGTTACCGTGCAGCTGGATGATCTCCTCCAGGTTGACGAAGATGTGTTTGATGTCGTCGGGGGGGAGGACGGCGTCTCTGCTGAGCCTCTGGTGGAAAACGCCGTCCAGAACCTTCAGCATGCGGAGGTGAGCTCGCTCCGTGTAGAACAGCTCTGGGGGGGGGGGGGGGGGAATACTGGTGTTTAAAAATACTCTGGTAAAAGTAGAAGTACTGACTAAACTTCTTTACTCAAGTAAAAGTAAAGAAGTATGGGCTTTGAAATGTACTTAAGTAAAAAAGTACCCATAACTAGCAGCTGTTTTAAAGAGTACCTGACCTCCCTTTATATTAATAGAACAATAATGTCATTGTTAGCTAATGAATGTTTCCATGCTGAACAACGGCAACATGACAACGTTTTCATTGGTCCCTCTTCTTTAGAGAAGACCAGGAAATGATGGATACACGGATCGTGTTCAAATCAATAGGCACGCAATGACTCTAAATAATAATGATCACGCCACCAAACACACATTCAAACTAAAGGAACCAGCCTGTTTGGAAAATGGAAGAAGTAGAAAGTACAGGTATTTGTGTTCAAAATGTAAGAAGTAGAAAGTACAGGTATTTGTGTTCAAAATGTAAGAAGTAGAAAGTACAGGTACTTGTGTTCAAAATGTAAGAAGTCAAAGTAAAAAGTCGTCAGAAAATAAGTAGTGGAGTAAAGTACTGATACCAGAAACATGTACTTAAGTACAGTAACGAAGTACTTGTACTCCACTACTTCCCACCTCTGAGGAAGAGACAGGTGTTGGTGAAGGGTCTCACCGTTGATGACTTCCTGTCGTTTGATCTCTTGAGGAGTTAAGCTCTCCAGGACTCCTCTGCTGACGAGGCTCTGCCAGTTCAGAGGGGGGGCTTCACTCTCTCTCTCCCCCTGATCCTCCTCACTCTGGATGTCTGAGGACACCGGACACTGAACCTCCATCCTGCAGGGGGAGATACAACAAGAAACCAATGTACTTGAAGAGAAGACAAAAGACGCAAGACCGCAGTATAGAGAAGACCTGAGCTCTGTGAAGTTGCACTAACATACTTCTGTTCATAGTCCACATATGAACTATATATTTAAAACCTGAACCCTGCAGTGTGTCACCTGAAGGGGTCGGGGTCCTCCTCCACCAGCTGCTCCAGGTTGGAGGCGCTGAAGTCAAACTGAGATCCGGTCGGGCTGCAGACGACATCTTGATTCTCGACCGGCAGAACATCCCCGAGTCGAGGCTGCAGGCAGAACGGAGACACGTCTGAGGAGAGATAAAACAGAGGACGTAAACTAAGGGAACGGTTTAACCTTTGTGTTGTTTTCACATCAACTGGGCAACCTCTGTCCTGGTTTGATATATATATACTATAATTAATCACCCAATACACACATTTTTCGAGCTAAATCATTACAAGTTTTACAGATTTTTTGAGATTTACACAAACTTACATTTATTTTTGAGTCATTTTGATATGATGTATGTAAATATATATATACTGTATGTCTAAGAACATATCTTGATGGTCGGAGACATTTCAAAGTGTTTTTTAGCACACTGTATGAAACCATCCACGTTATATTTTGTGGAGACGAGATGAAAAAACCTTTTTCCCAACAAACAATACAAAAATCGCTCAAATTTGACCCAGAGACAACAGGAACTCCTTTTATCTGGATAAATCCTGTGAGGAGTCAAAGTCAACTTTATTGACAATCTTTCAGTTGGTGTGTACAGACAGAGAGATCGAAATACCGTTTCCCACAATCCCGAATACAATAAATACAAATATACAATATAAGAACGGGAGAGTCTTACTGGAGTCAGAGTCGTGTCCGCTGTCTGAGAGTTGTCCGGGGGGGGAGCTGAGCGTGGGGGAGGTGTGTGTGTTGGAGGTGGAGGAGGAGTGTGTGTTGGAGGGGGAGGAGTGTGTGTTTGAGTGTGTGCCGGAGTCCGATCCTTCGCTCAGATTTCCACGACTTCGAGCAGAACCAGAGGGGGGGTCCGGCTGCTCGGGGAGGAGGGAGGCCGGGGGGAGGGGCTTCGGGGAACGCTGCTTATTCATCTCCACCGCTTTACCCACTGCAGGGAAACACACGGGAGGAAATAATATCTTTAGTCTGATCAAAAAAATACTTTGAACCTGCATTGTGCAAGTTTTTTACTCATTTAACGTAATGCAATTTCACAACCCAGCACCTGACCCTTTAGTTTGGACCGTAGATTCTAGATTCGTGTTTGTAGGAAGATGTATTGCAAGTAAAATCCACACCATTGAAAACAAATTATACAAACCATTAACACGTGGTCACACTCAAAAAACACTTTTTCTAACATTAATATTGCTTTAAAAATATATTTAAAGCAGGTTTTATGGTCTTAGGATTTAACACTTTTTACTTGTTGCCTCACTCAACATTTTTATCTTTTTGTAGGGTCCTTGTAGGTAACAAACAGGAAATGTCAGGGCTTGGGGAGGGGGTAAGATTGAGTGAAAAACTTGCTTATTATCCAAGATCACAAAATCAAAGTGTAATATTCTATTGTGTTTTTCTCATATTTATTTACAAATGTATTCATTTAATTAAATATCACCGCCCTCCCATGGACTCTGTGTTTTATATTCACCTACAATGGCACTCTTTTACAATCATAGCCTTTCCCTCGTGGGTTCATCTAAAATGGTAACAATAACAACAATAAACTCGATGGTAAAACGTTATTCTCCCTCTCACCTGAAGTGGAGTCGACTCGGCTCAGACGTCGAGGCGGACCGAGGATGTTGGGAAACCGAGGCTTCTTCACTTTCTCCTCTCCCTCCTTCTCTGGCTTTATGCTCTTCTGCTCGTTAGAAATGAAACACATTGGAAGTATTTCCTCGAAGCGGCTGCATGTGAACTCATAAGATCATTCTTGGACAACAAAACTGTAAATCATGATTGTGTGACGAGGGGGCGGACCTTGATCTTGGGCAGGAAGTTGATGCGAGCTCGTTTGTGTTCGAGGCCTCGAGGCTCTTTCACTTTCACCCCGAGGTGCTTCATGTAGGTGAGCATCACGTACTGCATCGTTTGGCTGCAAATAGCACAACATATTATAGGATATGATGTGACAGTATGTACTCATTTGCAGATTTGATCACATAACATGATGAAAAAACACACATGTAGTGAAAGTAAGAAGACCTTTTATACAACAGGGTTACTGCAGCTTGAGGTTACATTTAAAACCTTTTAATGCCACTTAAAATCTAATTTAAGGCCAATTATAAACCGTTTTTTGATCCGCTATCTGGATATGTGCAACGTCAATGCAAGAGACTTTGGGGAAATTAATAAAAAATGTATAATTATTGATATAAAAACTCTCTTTCTTCTCACCACTTCTCCTCTTCTGTGGGCTGTGACGGCAACCTGCAACAGGAAACTCAGGGTTAGCAAACAATCATTGAAAAGGCTTGATTTGTTGTTGTCGTCATGTGACCTTGTGACTCTAAATCAATGCAGCATTGTACGTCTACCCTGTACCCTTAGAACACACATCTTTTTATGGAATTGTATTTCCTTTTTCTCGTTTATATGAATATCTCTATGAACAAATCTGCAAGTTTCTTCATGAAAAAAGTCTGATTTCTGTGCAATAGCTACCATGTCATGTGACCCAGTGACCTCCAAATCAATGCAGCATTGTATTACTTCTCTGGAAAAGTAAGACACGCATCTTTTTATTGCATTTTAGTCCGATTATCTCTCTAATATGAATATTTCTATGGAGAAATGTGCAGATTGCTCATTGAAATTCCAGATTTTTTTGCAATAGCTTCCATATAATGTGACCCGGTGACTCCAAATCAATGCAGCATTTGTATGAATACACTGGAGTTTAATAATGAATTAATTCTGTGTGTGTGTGTGTGTGTGTGTGTGTGTGTGTGTGTGTGTGTGTGTGCTCACAGGATGTCCTCTATCTTGGACAGTATGTTTTCGGCGCAGCAACATTCCCTCTCCAGATTCTGAGGGTCTTTTCCTCCGTCTGAGTCCAGCTTCGACAGCTCGTCTTCAGCCAGAGTCAGACCCATGCTGCGCTTCTGTCTGCACACACACACACACACACACACACACACACACACACACACACACACACACACACACACACACACACACACACACACACACACACACACACACACACACACACACACACACACACACACACACACACACACACACACACACACACACACACACACACACACACACACACACACACACACACACACACACACACACACAAATGACTCAACTGTTGAGTTTAAAAGTTAAATATGTAACTTTTTGACATTAAAATGACTACATCTGTGTTATATATTGTGTTGAGTTGTGTATTGACATTACATCATCAGTAATTTGATATTTAACACTAATTTGTTCATGTTCTTTATCTGTAAAAGTGATTTCTCCCCTCTGAACATGCATTATTGTTGTCTGCCACTCATTATTTGACTTTTTATACATCTTCTAGTCACCATTTCATGAAACACCTTCCAGATCTTGGTCATTTTTAACTATATATTTCATAAAGCATAGTATTAGTACTTCTACTATAACAACTGAAGACCCATCGTTTTACATTGGCTTTTGTTTCTACTTGAGATGTGTGTGATGTGTTCTTATGTTTGTTCCTTTCAGGACTCCGCGTGGTCTGTGTGTTGTTGTTATGTTGACCTTACATGTCTGCCTCATGTTGTTGTTGTATTCATGTTTCTGTGGTCTTCATTTGAACTTTTGTTCTTTCTTGTGAAGCACTTTGTGAATTCTATTTCTGTGAAAGGTGCTATACTAAATAAACGTATTATTATTATTATTACTTCAGTACCACTCTGTATTGGTTGTACAGGTGTGTGTGTGTGTGTGTGTGTGTGTGTGTGTGTGTGTGTGTGTGTGTTACCTGAAGTCCTCCAGGTTCCTGTGCAGCTCTGGCAGCAGTGTGTCCTGCAGCAGCTGAGTGTATTGTTTGCACAGATCCTCGGGGATTAACTCCAGCCTCCGCTTCTCTGCAGAGAAACACACACAAAGTAATATCATATCATCACAGCTCTAAGACAGAGTATTATAACTTAAATGCATGCATTCAGGAAACTCTGCTTGTGATTCTCACTATTTAATCATCATTAATTAACAGTTTTTTTGTGCCATTTCAAATCAGTTTATCTGTAAAACATCGAGTGTCTCTCCGTCTCTTACCCAGGTCAGCTGCAACTGTGTCTGGCACCGGTACTTTAAGATTCTGAGGAAACAACATGAGAGACGCATCAACCAAAATGCAAAAATAGTCAGGAGTGAGGTCTAAGAGAAATTGACAGATGATAATAACGTACCGCTGTCCGATCCAAGAAGAGAGAGTGGAACTCGATGAAGAAGCGTCGGCTCTCTTTGGAGCTGGTTTGTTTGTGCATGTCAGCGTAGAGATAACAGAACTAACAGAAAAAGATTTATAAAACTGTTAATATACAATTAAAATACTCTTATTCTAAATTAAGATGCAAATTAAAACAGAAAAATCGAATTGGCACAGATTCTTTTGTCAATTAACAATGCCTACATTTATTTTTATATTATCTTTAGTACATTTAATTACATATTTTTATATTTATCAAGTCATTTATTGTTGATACTAATATTGAGTTTGATAAAACTGGAACAATGAATACAGTTATCTGTCTGTCTTCTAAGGAAGTACAATAACACACAGCTGAGTAGAAGTATGTTACATTGGTGTTTTTCATTTTGGTATAAACCCACACATTTTTGGAATAAATAATAGATGGGTATTATTATGTCTTTGTGTGTGTGTGTGTGTGTGTGTGTGCACGTGCGTGCGTGTGTGTGTGGCCTAGCATTACTATACTTGTGGGGACCTAAATCTGTTTACACAGTCACGTGTGGGGACTCACCTCCATTATGGGGACAAAATGGAGGTCCCCATGAGAGGAATCATTAATTTTAGGGTGAAGACGTGGTTAGGGTTAGGGTAAGGTTAAGGGTTAGGGTAAGGGTAAGGTTAATGGTAAGGGTTAGGCATGTGTTGGTTATGGTTAAGGTTAGGATAAGTCTCCAGGAAATGCATGTAAGTCAATGTAATGTCCCCTGAAGTGATGTATACATGGTATGTGTGTGTGTGTGTGTGTGTGTGTGTGTGTGTGTGTGTGTGTGCGTGTGTGTGCGTGTGTGTGTGCGTGTGTGTACCAGAGGCGCAGGGTCAAACTGCGACACCACGTGATGGAGGAAAGCAGCGAGGTGCGCCGGCCGAGACTTCAGAGCGTCTAGACTCTGGAAGCAGCTGCACACTCCGTTAATCTGGATAACAGAGAGGATTACATGTTCATAAAGATGAAGATAACGGGACATTTGAGTCAATTTAATATCCATAAATATGGAGATACCTGCTCCTGCTGAGAGTCAAAGTAGTCGTCTTCTGCTCCGATGATCTGCGGGTGGAGGAGGTAGGGAGGGTTTCCCACAATGCACTGGGCACTGAAATCCTGAGGAAGACATTGGCATGGTGTTAATCAGAATCATGAACAGGTTTATTACCAAGTAGGTAAACGCGTACGAGGAATTTGACTTGATGTTATGGTGCACACATAAGCATATATAAAAAGAAAACAAAAATTAAAACAAAGATAGAAAACTATTTTGAGAAAACTATAATAACATAAAAAAATATAGCAATATTTACATTGATTATGGTTGAAATCGTAGAAATAAAATTGGAATAAAATATGTGCAGTTGCAATGTGCAATGTGCAGAATTCAGAGGGATAATGCACTGAAAGCCAAACTAAAACACATTCACTGTAAAATGAGAATCTATACTGTATATAACCTCCCAATGTCATTATTTATCTCCTTTATAGGACTGTGAATGTTTTATCATTATTTTCATCATAAAATTGTGTTTCCTTGCTTCTTTCCTCACATTAAAAACTGAATTTGGATTAGTTCGTTCTGTGTTGTGTCATATTTATATAGAATACAAGTCAATGGACATGGTCTCTTAATGCCTGGTGAAAATCACTTGTCGAACCACAACAACACCACATGATTGGGCAGCTCGATAGTCTGTGTGTGTGTGTGTGTGTGTGTGTGTGTGTGTGTGTGTGTGGCATTAGCTTTGCCACCTATAGAAATATAGGTTATTATTTACGGTAAAAACGTATAATCATGTTTGTGTAAAAGATGCAAACACAAAAAAATCTTCAAGTAGCATGTTGTGTTTCTGAGCCTCATTCCTCCTCCTTTAAGCATTAACTACACATTTTAGACATCTATTGTACACTTAATTAGCTAGTAGTTGTCCGGCAGTGGCTCAGTGAGTAGGGGCTTGGACTGGGAGCTGTAGGGTCGCCGGTTCAAGTCCCCGACCAGACCTAAAATATGGAGTGTGGACTGCTACTTGGAGAGGTCCCAGTTCACCTCCTGCCCTGCCGTGGTGCCCTTGAGCAAGGCACCGGACATCCTCCTTCCCCCCCCCCCCATCCTCCTTCCCCCCACTCCCATTGCTCCCCGGGCGCTGTACAATAGCTGATCCTCGTACTAGACTCCTGGTACTAGGATGGGTTAAAAGCAGAGAACACATGTCACTGTGTGCTGTGTGCTCTGCATGTGAGACCATTAAAGAGGGTTTCATCCCTCCCTAGTCTATCTATCTATCTATCTATCTATCTTAACAATCAGCTGTTAGTGTTTATTTAAGTAATATTATTAAAATAACACGAGATAAACCTCTATTTAACCCCTGTAGGGAAATGCAGGTGTCAAAGCAGCATGAAAAGTAAAACCAAGGACAGGACGGGTAAGAGTTCACATTAGGACGATAAAAATGTAACAGTACAATAAAAACAACAAGTTTTTTGTCTCATTACTGTGTCGGGAGTGTCCTCTGTTTCAGGAGACGGCCGGAAATCGAGGTCGTCTCGTCGGCTGATATCTGGGCTCTGACAGGGCGTCTGTATGAGGGGGCTGCTGTGCATCTAACACACACACACACACACACACACACACACACACACACACACACACACACACACACCTCTCTTAATTGATTGTTTAGTCTGCTGCTGAATGCTGGAAAATCCCCAGAGTTGGGAAAGTAAGGAGCATTTCAAATCTATTTATAGGAAAGAGCAGAGGAAGCTATTACAAAGCAGTCTGTGTGGGCAGAGCTTCAGACTTCCTGTTGTTACATTAGACCATGTATACTCCTATAGTGTGTTAATAAAGACGTTCCTCTTTCAACAGCAGCATCTGAACTAGTTATTGTCTTAAAAAACTGCATAAAACACAAACATCATACCATGGGAAAGTTGAAAATGTACTTAAAGTATTAGGAATAAAAGTACTTTGGAAGCAAAATGTCTCTTTTCCTTTTTATCCACAACAAAATATACTGTTTTTCATATCAGGTTAATGTTTAGATGTGTAGCACAGTACTGCATCATATCATATAAGCATATCATGTGATTTTATATATAAAATGGTAGCTAGCAATTATGTGTGTTAAATGAATGTTGTGGAGTAAAAAGTATAATATTTGAATACAAAATGTAGTGAACGAGACGTAGCATAAAATGGTGAGTACAAGTGAAAAATAGCTCTTCAGTCCAATACTTGAGTACTTCCACCTCTAATAATTATACTCACTGAGTTGTTGTTTGTCGAGGGTCCGTCGGTGCTGTTTTCCCCCGGAGAGGAAGGGGTGTGTTGAGGTCTGTCGCCCCCCTCCTCTTCCTCACCGTTCCTGGACCCTGCAGCTCCATCCTAAATCACACATGTAGAAAATAGAAGTGTCCAGTGTAACAGATTAAGATTCAAAGACTTTACTGTCATTTGTAAAAGGTTTTGGCAATGAAAGTCTGAAGTCCCAGGCTCCTCCTACAGCGCAATACACAATATAACTAAGATATACAACAAGGAATAGAAATAAAATAGTGCAAGAGACGCAATGGTGCAAGTCAAAATGCAGAAATAAGAAATACGATCCTGTTAAGGTGAAGTCTGCGGACGTGACAGGTGGTTTAAGCTTCATTCAGAGCATGGATGAAGGAGGTTTAGTAAAAGGATTAACATGCATTTTGTTTAAAGACCTGACAACATATATATGCTGTAAAAATAATGTTATTTAAATTTCTGACAATCTGACTCAAATTGTGTGAGGATCAAAGCTGCAACCGTATTTCCACTGCACTATTGACATTCAAATAAAGTGTAATAACTTTTGTCTTATTTATAGCTCATGTACCAGCAGGATTCTGTCTGTTCTGAACTGGTCAACTTATAATCCTTCTTTGTACCTTGCTTTAGATAAATGTGTCAGTTAAATGAAGTGTAAGGTAATATTAAAGAGTAGTTTCTAACCTGTGAAGCGGCTGCTCTGCTGAGCCTCTCCTGCAGCAGAGAGATGTGTTTCTGAACCTCCTGAACCTCCTTCAGGAGTTTAGGACCAGGGTTCCTGCTGTGCTCCTCCTCCTTCACCTGAAACGCATCCCAAATACAGAGGTGTAAAATAACTAAGTACATTTACTCAAGTACTGTACTTAAGAAGAATTTTTAGATACTTGTACTTTACTTGAGTATTTCCATTTCATGCTACTTAGTACTTCTATTCCACTACAGTTCAGAGGTAGATGGTGTACTTTTACTCCACTACATGTATTTAATCCCTTTAGTTACTTTACAGATCTGGATGAATGATGTGAAATATAATCAAGTGTTAAATCAGACTTTAGTTCCACCTGGAGTAAATCCACAAGCTACCCTGCAGTATACAAAGTCATTCAAACTAGCTGCACCTTTACCAGCTTTGAGAACACTTTAATGATCAATCATTATAAAACATATCATATATATTATTCTGAAATGGACCAATCTGCACAATGACTACTTTTACTGTCGCTACTTTAACTTTATTTTGATGAGAATACTTTTCTACTTTTACTTGAGGAACATTTTGAATGAAGGACTTTTACTGTAACAGAGTATTCCTACACTCTGGTACTTCTACTTTTACTGAAGTACAAGATCTGAGTACTTCTACTTTTACTCAAGTACAAGATCTGAGTACTTCTACTTTTACCCAAGTACAAGATCTGAATACTTCTACTTTTACTCAAGTACAAGATCTGAGTACTTCTACTTTTACTCAAGTACAAGATCTGAATACTTCTACTTTTACTCAAGTACAAGATCTGAGTACTTCTACTTTTACTCAAGTACAAGATCTGAATACTTCTACTTTTACTCAAGTACAAGATCTGAATACTTCTACTTTTACTCAAGTACAAGATCTGAGTACTTCTACTTTTACTCAAGTACAAGATCTGAGTACTTCTCCCACCTCTGCCCAAATACACCAAGAGTAAAGTGAACAGAAGGACATACTGTACAATGCAAACAAACAACATTGTAAATATGATGAAGTGTACAGGATACTGTCTATATAATCCTTCCTATTAACACACCTGCAGGTCTTGTTGCTCCTTGGTTAGCATCTTCTGCAGGAGGTCGACCCTCTCACTGTGCCTGGTTTTATTCTCACCCTAAAGGAGGAAATAATGAGCCGAAATAGTGAGAACATATGTTTAAAAATACATCATTACATCATCATTCTCCTGTAACACACACAGGGATTGAAAGGAGCTTGAGGTTCACACAGAGAAAAGGAGAAGTGATACTGATGAGACTAAAGTAAAAAGGGAAATGTGGAAATTCATCATACAGTAAATGACTTCAGCCGTCTAATTTAAGGACTATGCTGCATGAGAAAGTTTAAGAGATAAAGATCATTTCTACAGGGAACAATCTACGTGCATGTATTTCTGATTTGATGTCAGACAGAAGTCTTTAGTTTCACACATTCAGTGTTACAAAAAGACAAAGAAACTGCAGGTTTTTTGGTAAGATTTGGCCGAAATTGAGGGAAGCAACGGGGCTGATAATAAAAATAATGAGCTGCTGATTTCTTCAGAAATACAATCATTTCAGGGCATTTAAGTTTCAGTTCATTTGTGCAGAGTACTCAGCCACAATGTTTTATATAGTTACTAAAACACCCCAAAATAAATCTTATAATTGATGTATTGTGTCTTGCTTGCATGCGGTTCTGGGATAGAAACTAATTTCCCAGATTTGTTATGCGTTTGGGAAAGTCTGTTTCTCAAAAAAGCCCAAACTCTGCTTCCTCTGCAAGAATCTGTGTTTCTCTAGAATGCAATAATCTGTGCATCACGTTTTGTGAAAAAGTGTCCTCATCCTTTAAAGGTCCCCTATTATACTGTTTCTCATCAATATATCACAGGTCTCAGATATATACAGAACCTGTCTCTGATTGGCTGAAACACCAAACAGATCATTGCAGCATCCCATAATCCCCTCTGTTTCAGCCCTGTTTCAAAAGTGCTGATTCTCTGTCTGTTACTTTAGGCCAGGGGTCGGCAACCCCTGGCACGTGTGCCACCATTGGCACGCGGCACCGTAACCAGTGGCACACTAGGAATAAGTGGAATAAGTGCAAAATATTTAAATTTTATTTTCGGATCCTGAACGAGACCGCCGCCAGGGCGCGTCTCCCCGTTACCTGCAGAAGGAAGCCATGCACGCAACGCAACCCCGCTCTCTTTAACTCCAGGCGACCTTTCTGCCGCTTTCCTCCGTGGTGCAGTGCTGATCGTTTCACCAGAGGAAAGCACTTCACAAATTGCAGCACCCATAAGGAGCTGTACAAATGCCGCAGTTTTTGCGTGGCTGTGTCTTTAGTTGAAAGCCCAGTGGCGATCTGCTCATCTCTCATCGAAATAACATGCTACACAGGGGCGGACTGGCCATGTGTGTGTTCTGGAGAATCAGAGAACGGACGATCGTCCTTATTATTATGCCGTTTAAACCAATTATTTAAATGTTATTAAACCGCATCATGTAAGCTGCGCTGACAGGTGAAAGAGGTCCACACACTGCTTCCCCGCAGCGAGGCTCCCAACGCCCTCCTGTTGACAGTTCACGAGCGTCGAGACAAAAAGAGAGAGAATCTTTGTTCCTGAAACTTTCAGAGTCTCTTTACACAGAGGGGACACATGTTGATGTAGAAGAGACATGAAGAAGAGGGGACACATGTTGATGTAGAAGAGACATGACAAAGTGGATTTTGCATAATAGGTGACCTTTAATAAAGAAATATCACACATTGTTATTTCCTCCTTACCCCGTCAGTGATGGATGTTTTCTCCTCCTGGACGCTATCCAGCGGTGCAGGAGTTTGGGGGTCTGAGAGAGGGGGGGGTTGGCTGACCTCTGCTGCCCCCCCCCTCTCTTCCTCTGCTCCCCCCCCCCTCTCCTCCTCCGGGAGGTTAGGGACCCCCGGGGGCCTCCCCAGCACCGTGAGGGCCACATAGGATCCCGCTGCCAGAGAGGAGTCAAGAGAGAGGAATGAAGGAGGAGGAAAAACGCTGAGTCATGTAAAACCTCTTGAGAAAACACGGGAGGGTTTGGCTCCTCGTGTGAAGAGCTGCAGGGTTTTTACTCAGTTTATTGTCGATAGAAAGTCGATTAAAGAACCAAATCCTCCACTGGGGAGTTAGTGTACACAGAGAGGACTATATTTAGACTTTATAACCTGGGCAATAGAGTGCCACAGTGACGCGTCCTAAAACCCGGAAGTAAACTTCTTCCGGTTCCTTCGACAAAAACGCAAATCAATTTCTCCATAGGGTTTAGGAAAATAGCTGGAAATAAGGTCTGTGGTTGAGACACATTTAAGAGACGGATCACGTTTTGTTCAGCCGATAATCTCCACATGTCTACCCTACTTTTTCATTTTCTAATCATAAATCTAGTCGCCAGAAGCAAAATGCTAACGTTATGCTATAAAGGAACTACAGCAGGGTCGCTGCTTCAACGTCACGCCAACTTAAGATCCATGTTCAAACATACAGATTCTAAATGGTACTAGTTGAAGCGTTTGTTTGAACAGTTTGCAGGAGGCAGGTACTTGCTTTCAAGCAGAACAGGGCAAACAAACTTAGAGGAGTGTTTACGTGTTCGGTGTAATGACGTACAACGGCCTCGACAACTTCTGTAGTCCTATTCAGCCACTTGGTAACAACTATCGTTTTTCAGACACGTAAACTCTTCAGAAATCACCAGTGGGGTCACTGCTGATGGATTTAATGTCGTAGAACAAAACGTGATCCGTCTCTTCAATGTGTCTCAACCACAGACCTTATTTCAGCTATTTTCCTAAATCCTATGGAGAAACTGCACTGCTTTTTTGTTGAAGGAACCGGAAGTGGTAAAATGCTAACTTACTTCCGGGTTTTAGGACGCGTCACTGTGGCACTCTATTGCTCAACTGTGCAATACTCGTACCACTGACGTACTATGTGCACTGTTTTACAAAACTTATGTTCATTCATTTTACTCTAAATTGGAGCAAATGTCTAGAAACATATTTCCCAGCAGGATAAATACATATTTCTGATTGATTCTGATTACCGTATAACACTGGAAATGTTGAGGAATAACGTTTTTAGCATTAATATTATAATTAATATTAACGCACTACTGTATATTTTGTAATCTACACATTTGTATATATATTGTAGTACAATATGCAAATGTTTTATTCAACTTCTCTATGTTTTTATAGATATTTCCAATTTCTTTCTGTTCCGTGTTTAACTCCAGTCAAGTTTATTGTCTATAAAAACTCCCAAGTTCTTATAATCAATACATAATAAACAATACAGACTATACTGAGGCTGCATAACCTGTGCAATACTCAACTAACTTTATCATTATGTCTGTATTGCAATGTACATACACAGCAATAATATGGTTATCAGATTTAGTATAATGTTTAATATTAATACACCATTTCATATATTGTTTTAAGTGTGTATAGGGCTCAGATTGCATAAATGACGTCACCCATACACTTCTGTTTAAGCTTTACAGCTTTCAGACACATTTAGTTTCTTTATCCATTAGATCCCATTTGCCCCCAAAACTCTGAGTCTTCAGATGTTAATACCTTCATTTACTGTGGAAATAAACACTTGAGATTTAAAGGTCACCTATCATGCTATTTTTAGGCAATAGCATAGGTCTCAGATATATACAAATATATAAAAAACATGTCTATGAAGTGTTTTGCTCAAAATACCAAACAGATCACCCATTCTAGCCATGCCTCATATCCCTCTATTTCACTTCCTGTTTCTAAAGTGCTGATTTGGGTATAAAGCTTAAAAAAAATTAAAAAATAGATAATAAATAAAGAGGAGGGGGCTGAGCTCATGCGGGATCCGGCAGCTCCTGTCTAAACTAAATACTGCCGTGATGAAACGCCATATCATGGATTATCAAGGATTATTTCTGAAACAGTATGGAGCTCAAAGGCTTTCTCTCTTGCCGGTTATACCACAAGGTGAGTTCCTTTTTATTTCCTGCTTCTTCACACACATGCTCTCCAGTACAGGTTAGCTCTGAGTGTTAGCGATGCTAATGTAAACACCGACCATATTACGTCCAAAACAGTCAGGGCATTGTTTCTGATAGCAACGTTTCTGATAGGGCCGTGGGTCCACATTTCAGATATTACGTCATATCGGACGCAAATCTGGATCAGCTCCGTTGTTCCCCCGTTTTTAGAGATTTGGGTACGGAGGAAAAGAGAGAGGGTTTTATTTTCTGATGCTGCGTGAGTTCCCTGACACACCGGGGACACATCTTTATGTAGAAAAGACATCAAAAAGAGCATTTTGCCTGATAGGTCCCCTTTAATTTGGAGAGATCTTAAAGGGTTTTCCTCTCCTGTATGAACAGCTGTTTTGGGCAGGACATGTAATTCGTCATTTTTGTTATTTTCATTGTTTTTATGCGGTCAGATGTTCCTCTATTCTCAGAGACAGAAATACTTTATTCATCCCTCGGGGTAAATAAAGTATTTCGTAAGAGTTGGTCAATTTTAGGATAGACTAAAATAGAAATAAAATATGTAAACATAGAGAAGTAAATTGTACCACAATATGTCGTATTAACATCATTATACGTATTTGTCACAATGTTTTGAATATTTTATCAAGAAAATCAACTGCTTTTTGAGCATTTTTGGTAAGATTATACTTCTCATGACCCATACAAACACATGGAATGTAGTAGAGATGATTAAGTGATACATGCAGACTTACATTTGATCAGCTTCACAACCTCTATGTGGTTTGAATGAGTGACTAAGGTCCCGTTAACCTGTCAGGAACAAGAAGCATCGGGAGAGAATTAAGACTTTGGCATATATTGCTTTAAGGAAAAGGTGATGTTTTATATATTTTTATCAGAACAATACCATGACATGTCCCAAACAACAATGTGTAAATTCAATAAATCATCCTTAAAGTAGCATCCAGATTAAGAGATGTTCAGTTTCTGATCCAGGAAGTAAGAAGGAACTAATATTTATAAACTAAAAAACCTTAATGATCCTGTCTCCTGTCTGAACACCGGCTCGCATTGCAGCTCCATCTGTAACAGAAAGGAAGATTAAGAAATGTGGCTTCTGCAAGTGTGTTTGTGTGTGTGTGTGTGTGTGTGTGTGTGTGTGTCTTACCTTCTTTAACCAGCTGCACAAACACAGGGTTGTCTCCGCTTACAGTCAACCCGAAGCCATTCTCATCTCTCTGGATTATCACACACCGCTGCACAAGACCTGTCATTTACACACACACACACACACACACACACACACACACACACACACACACACACACACACACACACACACACACACACACCACACACACACACACCACACACACACACCACACACACACACACACACACAACACCCACACACACACACACACACACACCACACAACACACACACACACACACACACACACACACACACACACACACACACACACACACACACACACACACACACACACACACACAGATGATCCAACTTAACTGTACGATGTTTATTTGTGGGAAAAGTCTTACACACAGGATGTGATCGAGAAGCAGGAAATGTTTTAAATAGAAGCTGCACTCTTTCCAACAAAACTAAATTCACCAGAAAGAGATGTTTTTACTCTCTCTTTGTTATCCTTGTTATACTTACACTACCAGGTTTACTACTAATATTAAAACAACCCTTCATACATCAACAACCTGCAGAAAACACTTAAATTATGGAACCAAATAATGCAAATTAAAGTAACATTTTGTAAAAAAAACTTCAATAATGTAACATGTTGCAAGCTGTTTTGATCTGGACACCAATATATATCTGTAAACAATTGTTAAAAGATCCTAAAACACAGCAATGCAAAGGGGAAATATTGTAAAATGTACTTTTAAAGAGCCATTTAGAAGCTGCAGTGGATCCAGAAACACTTTCATATCTATCAACTCACCCTGTGTTTGTACAGTTTAATGCACAGCTAATGGTTCCCAGTTCAGTCTCCCTTTGTGAAAACCAGTGCCTTCATCTGTAAATGCACTCATGTTCCTACACTAACTTCTCCAAAATCCGCAGAAACAATCTGTCAGATAAAGAAACCTCCCTCATCAGAGGAAGTTTAGTGACCCACAGGTTTTCTGTCCCTCTTCAAAGACTTATCTCTCGGAGCAGAGAGGATAATTGGTCGTCTTCTGGGTGAGCGAAAGGGCAGGAAGGATTAATGTCAGAAACCCAGAAACCCAGGAAACAACCTTTAATACGTGTTGCTGCCTGTGGTCGAGACCTCGGGGAGGTTCATATGAACGGAGAGAAGACTAACTCTGGACAGCAAACTGTATCTAAAAGTACAGAAGGAAACTAACCATGTGTTTTATGTTGGAGTTACCTCACTGAACTCACATATAATCAAGACACATTTTCTACTCAATCAAACGATTCCTTATCCAAATGAATGTACGACACATTAAGAAAGCAGTGGCGATATAAGTTGTTTAACTGTTAAGAAAAAATGAATTAACTTGAAGTTTCAGCTTAACTGAAATCTTGGTTCAATGTCCTGTCATGTGAAGTTGGTTTGTCAAATTTGGGATTAGAAAGCTGTTTTAAAATACAAATACAAGTACAGTTAAATCGTCACACTGGATCCACAAAGTGCCTCACGGCAAATGACTGAAGTGTGTGTGTGTGTGTGTGTGGCCTAGCATTACTATCCTTGTGGGGACCTAAATCTGTTTACAGTCACGTGTGGGGACTCGCCTCCCTTATGGGGACATAATGGAGGTCCCCATGAGGGGAATCATCAATTTTAGTGTGTGTGTGTGTGTGTGTATGTGTGTGTGTGTTTACCTGTGGGGTCAAACTCATGTTTGAGGGACACAGAGGATTTCTCATTCTTGGGTTTCTTGTCTGTGGGCTCCTTGTTGAGAATGCTGGGGGTCCTAGAGGAAGCAAAGTAAAAAAACAACACATCTGTTCATGTTTCATGTTGCATGTTTCGTATTGGAATATACTTCAGTGTGTTTATGTTTTATTCCTACCGAATACATGCTGAAAGGATAAGATGTGTTTTGTCAGTATAGTACTATTTTATAAAACATTCTCTGTTGTTTAAGTGTCTGATACTTGATAACCTCGAATACAAAATACATTAAAAATGACAAGTAATGATATCACATATATGATATAGTCAGACACTGTGTTATTTCACATGACATTACATTACATGTCACTTGTTAGACGCTTTTATCCAAAGCGACTTACATACTCAATACTGTGGACAATCCCCACAGGAGCAGTTTGGGGTGAAGTGTCTCAGGGACACAACGACATGCTGACTGCAGTGGGGTTTGAACCTGTGCTCCCCTGATCCCAACACCAACGCACTAGTCCACTGCGCCACACACCTCGCCTCAAAATCAAGCCTAATGAATAATTAGTTCAAACTGTCTTTTCTCACTTGAATTGCTCCTCAGAATGTAATGTTCCTCTGTGGTTTTCTATGCAACACATGTTTGTAATGTAATGCCACTCGTATTTTATTCATTTGTGTATTGTAAGGTGACATTGAATGTTTTGAAAGGTGCCCTCAAATGAAATGTATTATTGTTATTGTATCTGTGCCTCTCTCACACTGTTAATGTCCTTTTTTTTGTAGACAAGGTTAACCCTGGTGTCAAGAGGGAAGATCTGCACGGTTTCTCTACAGCCCATGTTCAGCAGAACAGGTGGTGCAGCTGCCTGGTTTGGCACCCCCACTGTAACTTTGTCCAGGGTAGTCATACTGTCACCAAAATCCAACTGGTGTTTGCTGACCCCCTCTAGTTTGTGCACACAAAAGCATTTTACTCTGAGCTCAGCAGGTGAGAAACTAAAGAGGGGCTTCCACATGTCGCAGACCAGGTGTTGGTGCTGCCGGATTTGGCACCCCCCCCGTGTAACTTTGTCCACGATAGTCACCAAAATCACACCAGTGTTGGTTGTTTCCATCTTATTTGAGAAGGTTTTCCATCTCCGGCAGAGCAGACTTTCTATCCTGAGGATAATTAAGACTTTGTATTCGCACGCTGACCAAGTCCTTTCTCTGGTTCTGTGGTACTATCTGAATACAATTATTACCTTTTTGTCCTGGCAATGAGAAGTCCCTGCTTTTATAAGTTCCAGTGTTTAAAGTCTTTCAACTGTGCATGAACACAAAATAAAGACGAGTATATTTTCCCTAACCCAAATTGTCCAAATGTGTGGAATCTTCTCCATTGATTACAATAGGTTTGTAAAAGCTCATTACAATACTAAGACCAATAATACATTAGTATTGTTCTTAATATTAGTGTTCATCATTGTTGACATGTTTGCATAATCATTAATTATGGATGCACTGATCATGTTTTTTTTTAATTATTCTTTGCCTTTCCAGCGCATTACATCATTATTTACTAGAGGGGGTCAGCAAACACCAGTGTGATTTTGGTGACAGTACGACTATCTTATACTTTTATGTATGCACCACGACATCAAGTCAAATTCCTCGTACGTGTCAACTGGTAATAAACCAGTTTCTGATTCCGATCATTTCAGCGAATGCAATCATGGACGAGCTTGTTGCAAAGATTAAATCAAGGCTCCTATTTAGGATTATTTGGGTGGAAACATGGCTAGAAGAAGGACCTGAATGAAGCACTTCATCATTTTGATTTCACATATTTTAAGTACATTTCACCTAGAATCTTGCATTCTGTGAATGAGAGCCGAGAATACTTATTTAAAGGAGGAAAGAAAACGTTTGTTGATGTCCAATTTTGCAATACATGACAATAAGAAGAGCTGCATTGGTACTTGTTTAATATGCCTCTCCCTTAAGGGACCACTGTATATTAATAACAGATCCTCCTCCTCCTCCTCCTCCTCCTCCTCCTCGCTCCACTAGAGGAGGTTTTGTTTGTCCTCCTCCTCCTCCTCCCTGGGACAATGGGGGCTCTTTAACAATGGCCCCCACGTCAGAGCCCCCTCACTAAACTGTGGCTTTGTGGGACAGATTCCCGGAAACGGAGACTCGGCTTCTTGGCTCCACTCCATTTTCCTGATTGTGGGAAAAAGAAAAGGAGGAGGAGGGGGAGGAGGAGGAGGAGGAGGAGGAGGCGACGGGGGCGACTTTGAGAGGAGACAGACGACGAGGGCCGTGGAACATTCAATTTCAGTCCAAATGTGTGAGAATAAGAAGTTTAAATTAACCTCATGGTGAAAAGAAAATGGTAAAATTGAAATATTGGGATATCAAATGTAGACAAATTAAATTAAAATAAATCAAGAATATGTTTCAACTCAACTTGGCCAATAAAATATAAAAACAATAAAAACAATAAACAAATAAATAAATACAATAATTAAAAAAATACTTGAAAAGGTTTGGTTTCTAATAGAAAATAAAGCAAGACAATACATATATATATATTTAATCAAAAATAAGTTAAAGTAGATAAAATAAATACAAATGTTTTAAAAAATGTGTTGCCACATGATATTAATAATACAAAATGTAATAATTGGTACAAAGACTCGAATAAAATTTAAAAATAACATTTAAACATATTTAGGACTTGAAATGAGTTGGTTTATTAGAAGCTAATGTACTTGCAGGATTCCTGTGCTCAAGTCGTTTTAGGTGAAAGTGTAAGCTAAATAAAAGATGTATAAGAATGTGTTAGACCAGTGGTTTTCAAACTGTGGGGCGCGACCCGAGGTACTGCAGGGGGGGGGCGCGGGAAGAAATTGTAAACAAACACTGCTCGAAAATAAATCTACAAAATGGAGAAGTTTTTAACACGGCCGTCAGTTAAAAGAAAAGTGGATGAGCCTACGACAAGCCTTACAGCAACAAAGCCCAAATCAAGAAAGCATGATGATGAGTCATACATCTCCCTTGGCTTCACATCTAACGTGGTAGCTGGGGAGGAACGACCAGTGTGTGTCCTCTGTTTCAAAACCTTAGCAGCAGAGAGCATGAAACACACAAGTCATTGATAGGCTATCTGTGGAATAGGAATGTTATAGTGATGTGATCGTTTGCAACCTGCAGTAGGAATTAATATCATTAATATATTTTCCTTAAAGACATTTTAGGGAAGAAGGCCTACTAGTTTTAATTAGGCCAAATGAATTCAGAGTATCTATTACAAGCACTTTTGTTCATGTGTAATCCATAATAAAATATAAAAGGATAGTTGGATCTTTGTGTCTTCTTATTATTAGCAGAGAAAATGTAATGTTTTTACAACAATATACAATTAATCCTACCAATATAGATGGGAACCGGGTTGGGGGGGCCCGAACATATTTCCAATTACCCAAGGGGGGCCCGACTGAAAAAGTTTGGGAACCACTGTGTTAGACTAAAGACTGAAAAATAAATACTGACCCTCCTAGACACAACAAAACTGTCATAATGACAGACTAAAAGGGTTTAAATGTTGTCTTATTAAAGAGTATGAGGAGGTAAGCATGTGTTGTTCTCTGGGATTGCAGGGCCCCACTTCAGGGAGCCTTGTTGCAGGAGATTAGCAGCTGATAAGACGAGAGCAGGACAGATTGCATCCTCTCAGTGGGTGGCAGTGAATGCTGGATAACAGGAGGAATTCTGCTGCAGATATTTAAAGACTCATGCAAGAGGAGGGGAACTTCTTTCAACTACTGTATGGAGACACCTTGAAATAAAGATAATGGTTTATTTTCAGAAGAGCTGATAGCTGTGTGAAGTGACCCCAAAGTGACAAAGATTATGGGTGTAATGAGACTTGTGGCAGTCGTCCTACATCGTGTCCTGTAAACCGGAGTCTAATTAGTTATTGGTTTATAAAAAACACTATATATGTATTACTGTGTAACATTTTGTTGGTGTGTCGTGTAATATCCACTGTCCTGTCCTTGCATTCCTTGTATGCATTACGGGTGTTTTTGTCTTTTTTTAACCGTGTAGCCTACAGTAGTGCTTAGGAAGTTTAACCATCCATCGCTGATCTGGGGGCGGGGAGCAAAGCCAACATTATTTTGTGAGGTTATAGGTTACGATAAAATCTTGACCCTTATCTACACCATTCCATCAAGTTTCATGTAAATCATTCCAGTAGTTATTTTGTAGTCCTGCTAAAAAACAACCCAAACTGAAATAGTGATCTCCTCTGTGGAGGTAAAAGCTATCTTTAGATGATAAATCTCCCAGGCTGTAATCTAAATCCAGGACATTTGCAAACAGTCAAGCAATATGTCCTTCCTTTGTAGAGTCATAAACATCAAATGCATTTTTTCTGAAGCATTAAAGATTTAAAAAGTTCCCAAAATGTCCGTGTCGTTGTCAAAGTGTACTGGCACCACGGTAAAAGGAGACATCCTTAATTCACTTATTGCATTAGCTGCTGGGAAACATGTCTGCTGGCTGATTTCTTAACATGTTCTGTTATGTCTCACTGCAGAGTGAGCAACCAAAGAAAAACAAGCAGCAATCTACTTGAGCCTCAAATGCCAAAAATACCAGACAATTCCTCTGGGATGATAAGGGCAATCGGCTCCAGAGGGTTGGAGATGGAGACGAAAGCAAAGAGGAAGGAGCTACAACTCCACGAAATCTACAAAGATATAGTTTAAAACAACATGCCTGAATAATAATTGATTGATTCTTAAACCGTACCACACAACCATTTTTGCTTCATGCTGAACACGTTGAAAAAGATGCTATAATTAGGAATTTCTATTTTTTGAAACAAAAATTCTGAGTTACAAATCCCAATTTCCTCCGGATAAATAAAATGTATTCTTTGATGCTGATTTCCATGCTTTAATAGAGACACTAACATAATGATTGTTTTTATAATTGAAACAGCTCTGTGAGACAACCCAGTAGTCAAAGACCATTAAAGTTTGGGTGCTACAAAAGTAGAGCTTGTAATAAAGTGCAAGAAAATGCAAAATAAACTAAATACATGTTTGGTTAAAGAAGCTAAAAAGGGAAAAGAAGACTTAATACAAATGGAAACTTAGTTTTTGTTTTAACCACATTTAAAATATGTTGACCACTTTCCTCTTGACTTTTTAAAATGTACTTTCCTGCAGGTTATACATTAAGTTTCATTCAAATCTAGCCAGTGTTTTTTCTGCAATCCTGCTAACGGAAAGACAAACAAAACAACATATTAAGCAATCAGTCATGCCAACATTAATTACACTGTAATCTGAGTTTTTCAATTTTAACTGTATTGTAATATTATATTTTAACTGTCCTATGTATTATTTGATTGACCTGTACTTAAAGGTCACCTATCATGCTATTTGTAGGCAATAGCATAGGTCTCAGATATATACAAATATATTAAAAAAACATGTCTATGAAGTGTTTTGCTCAAAATACCAAACAGATCACCCATTCTAGCCATGCCTCATATCCCTCTATTTCACTTCCTGTTTCAAAAGTGCTGTTTGGGGTATAAAGCTTTAAAAAAATAAAAAAGGAGGGGGCTGAGCTCATGCGGGACCCGGCAGCTACTGTCTAAACTAAATACTGCCGTGATGAAACGCCATATCATGGATTATCAAGGATTATTTCTGAAACAGTATGGAGCTCAAAGGCTTTCTCTCTTGCCGGTTATACCACAAGGTGAGTTCCTTTTTATTTCCTGCTTCTTCACACACATGCTCTCCAGTACAGGTTAGCTCTGAGTGTTAGCGATGCTAATGTAAACACGACCATATTACGTCCAAAACAGTCGGGCATTTTTCTGATAGCAACTTTCTGATAGGGCCGTGGGTCCACATTTCAGATATTACGTCATATCGGACGCAAATCTGGATCAGCTCCGTTGTTCCTCCGTTTTTAGAGATTTGGGTACGGAGGAAAAGAGAGAGGGTTTTATTTTCTGACGCTGCGTGAGTTCCCCGACACACCGGGGACACATATTGATGTATAAAAGACATCAAAAAGTGCATTTTGCATGATAGGTCCCTTTAAAGCATGTTTTCTAATTGTTTGTGTGATAGAGATTATGCAATGTTTTAGTGTTTGTTGATTGTTGTGTACCTGCCTAAAGACTACAGATGGAAATGAGCTATTAGCTTGAATCTGGCATAATTCATCTCTTCTCTTTTCTAAGATTAATGTATTTGTATGCTTGGTCCTTGTTGAAATAAATACATAATATAACAGACAGACATTCAAACCGAGCCAAAAACACAGCAGAGGTTTTGAGCAAAACTAAATAAAGTTAGTTTTCTAATTAAACTTAACCTACACTAACTGTAGAGGATGGGAGGAGTTATATTCACTGTATCGGTGTCCGTCCTGCACTGATGTGTCGCCGAGGGGCTCGGGGGTCTGAGGGCCCGACAGACATTGTTTAACAGTGATGTCACCACTTCCCGTCAGAGCGAGGGGTGGGGGGGGGGGGGCTGTTGGCGGCCTGGGAAACACACAGATCAGCAGAACTGTGTGTGTGTGTGACAAAGAGCAAAAAGAGCCTGTCTACGGTCCGCTGGCATCCAGTTTGATCACACGCAATCTGAGCATCACCCGAACACCTAACTATCTCAATTTATTGCGAGGGTGAGGGTCTGCGTGTAACAGTTAGACTATCATCAATGTTGTGCAAAATCAAATGTCCTCTATTTCCCCTATATCCTGGATTTATGAGACTGTAATATGTATTTTTAAGCAAGAAAAAACAACAACTTTCAAAACAATAACATGGCGGACCCCCTGCAGTTACCCTTAAGACCCCATAACCCCACACACTGTACATTTTACATTTATATTTAATGTAATATTCCATTCCCTACACACTTAATGTAAAGAATACCCTGCTTTAAATTGTTTTAACTGAAAATTGGCACTTCGATAGTGTTTTATTGTCTGAGTTTATCGATTTTTTATCTTCACGGTCTACTGTATATTTTAATTCTATTTTGAGATGTTTAAATTCTAGAATTGTTTATTTCTACTCTTTAATTTCTACTCATGTGCAATGCCTTGTTTTGTTTTGTTGTCGCAAAAAATTCCCCATTTGGGATCAATAAAGTAAATATTATCTTATAACGGACCCCCTGTGGAAGACCCAAGCTAAATATTAACATACATGTGTTTTTTCTCCTGATTTACTCGGAAGCGGCTCGTTACACATCATCTTGTTTTTTATGCTGCTGCAACTCAAACATTTCCCAAATTGGGATCAATAAAGTACCTATCTATCTATCTATCTATCTATCTATCTATCAATCCATCCATCTATCCATCTATCTATCCATCTATCTACCTATCTATCCATCTATCTATCTATCCATCTATCCATCTATCTACCTATCTATCTATCTATCTATCTATCCATCTATCTATCCATCTATCTATCTATCTATCCACCTATCTATCTATCAATCCATCCATCTATCCATCTATCTATCCATCTATCTATCTATCTATCCATCCATCTATCTATCTATCCATCTATCTATCTATCAATCCATCCATCTATCCATCTATCAATCCATCCATCTATCTATCCATCTACCTATCTATCTATCAATCCATCTATCAATCCATCCATCTATCTATCTATCCATCTATCTATCTATCTATCCATCTATCTATCTATCTATCCATCTATCAATCCATCTATCTATCTATCTATCTATCCATCTATCAATCCATCCATCTATCTATCTATCAATCCATCCATCCATCTATCTATCTATCTATCAATCCATCTATCAATCCATCCATCCATCTATCTATCTATCTATCTATCCATCTATCAATCCATCCATCCATCTATCTATCTATCTATCTATCAATCCATCCATCAATCCATCCATCCATCTATCTATCTATCTATCTATCTATCCATCCATCCATCTATCAATCCATCCATCCATCTATCTATCTATCTATCTATCTATCTATCAATCCATCCATCTATCAATCCATCCATCTATCTATCCATCTATCTATCTATCTATCTATCAATCCATCCATCTATCAATCCATCCATCCATCTATCTATCTATCTATCTATCAATCCATCCATCCATCTATCTATCTATCCATCTATCTATCTATCTATCTATCTATCCATCTATCTATCTATCTATCCATCTATCTATCTATCTATCTATCAATCCATCCATCTATCAATCCATCCATCCATCTATCTATCTATCTATCTATCTATCAATCCATCCATCCATCTATCTATCTATCCATCTATCTATCTATCTATCCATCTATCTATCTATCTATCAATCCATCCATCTATCCATCTATCCATCTATCTATCTATCCATCCATCCATCTACCTATCTATCTCCTGATCATGATCCTCAACACATTGAAGTCCAGCAGAGGAATATGTCTAAAGGTCACCAGGTGCTCGTTCCACCAAATGTGCAACGTGAGAGAAAAATCCAGCCTATGCATTTTTCACATGCTTCACTTATCAAAACAAACGCCACACCTAAACCCCATGCGTGCACACACACAACAGCTCCTACAATAATCTGCAACTCAACATTATTTAGGAAACAGGATGATGTATGACTCAATCTGAAAGAGACTGTGACTATTACTCAGAATATTACTCATAAAAAGTCATTATTAAGTAGTTATTGGTATAAATTAAGTAGTTATACATTTTATATCAAGATGTTGATGCAGTATAAGGCTTTAAACACGGGGTATATTTTCTGGAATAATCCAAAATCATGTGATCGCAAACATACAGCAATAAATAGTGTTTGTAATAGATAGCAAGCAGTATTCAATTTGCCCGTTGTTATTGTTCAGACTTATGTCTCACTGCTTGTGTTTGCTTCACCATTGTCCATTGAATCTAAATATATATCACTGGGACATGTCTCCATGCTTTAATGTTCAAAAAGCTCTTTATTGTTCTCATACTGCCTGTGCTGCAGCACCTCTTTTCACCCTCTGTCTGAAACCAGAGCCCAGTCTGCTCTGATTGGTTAGCTGGCCGGCTCTGTTGTGACTGGTCAACTGCTTAGAGATGTCCCGCCCCTTAGCCTATCACGTACAATGTGTTGGAGCGCTAGCTTATAGAAGCGCGAGTATTACGTAGTGATGCCACTATGCTCTGGAAGTAAACAAAGGAGTCCAATGGAGTGGGACTTTGGGATTTTAGCCTTTGCAGACCATTTACATGCACTAAAACGTATAAACACACTACAGGAAAGCGAAAAAGCAGAAATAGGGCCCCTTTAAGAGCAAATCAAGTTTCTTCCTCAAAATTGTAGTGGAGTAGAAGTATAAAGTAGAATTTTGCATCATATGAGAATGCATTATTACCCCCCCGCCTCATAAAACAGGATACATATAATAGTCATAAGCCATGTCATAATACATCTAACAAATATAACCTGAGCTGCTAAGAGCCGTGTGTTTATCTGTGAAATCCATTTCAGGGTACATTTTCCCTTTAAGTCCCTTCTGTGGCGTGTGTCATGCTTTCCACTTCCACCGTCTGTTTAACTGTATAGTCTTTATGTGGGATTTGTGATGGAAACATTACAAAAAACGATACGTAAAGAGGCCCAGTCTGGTTAAAAAGCAGAGGAGCAGCTCAGTTTCTCTGCAGGCTGAAGGTCAAGAAATCAACTGACTTTGTTTGACTATCCGAGGCAGTCATGTGTGCCTTTGTTTTGGCATTTCCTCAGAGGAAACTCCTGATTACTCAGTGTAAAAATAAACAAGTGACTTATGGGGGGTGGAATCTGAATAGCTCAAAGTCAACCATTAACGTTAAGAAAACAATTCACCTCATATGATTCCTAAAGAAGAGTTTCAACCAACTAAAGAGCTGCAGAACTTTATCAGTGACGTATTTCTCTGCCATAAAACAGGCAAAAAATGCCCAAATTCTATACAAAAGCCTGTGGTTTTTTTCTGTGATCAATGAAAAGACAAGTCATTTGATCATATAATCAATATATAGGCTACTGACATGCACAGTTAATGTGACATTTAACTCTGTCCACAGTTCTGCATCCTGGTGTAAAAACATACTGTCAGTGTTGTCAAATGTGCTGACCATCACATATAACATAATGTGACAGTGAAACATACAGGTATCTTATAATGGTCAGCTGAACCCCCTCTGTGGGACTGTTTCACTGTATACATAAATACTAAAGGGACATGTTTACACACAGATAATTCAATCAGTTCACCTTAAATCAAGCCACACACCGAGGAAGCTTTCTCAGACTCAGTTTGTGCACTTGTCATGCATGTAATATGTTATTTGAACAGAAACATGTGTAGAAAACCTCTATCATGTTAAGGGCCACAAATAAATATGAATCTTCTAGTAAGATGAACCATGATGGCTGGGAACTAGGTGATTGTCAACAACAGGAAAAGGAGACAACTCACTGAGCCCTCTTTTAGTTTTGAATGGGAACCCAGTACAAACTCCGTTGAGAAATGTGCATATTTTAAATTGCTCAAGGTTTAAGACCTTATTAATGGAAGTTAGAAGATAAATGAAGAGTTAATCTGTAATATAAACCCCTTATATTCAGTTCGGCGTGCATACAGCCGATTAAAAACAATTACATTAGGTCAAACTGAACGTTTTCATTATATTCCCTTATCCTTACGAATCCCAGAAGCTGCCCTGTAGCACTAAAATGTGACGATAAAAGAAAAACTAATTTACACTTTGTAGAAAAATGTAGCTTTTTTGTTTGATCTTTTGAATGCCGAATTTACCAAAATAGGCAACAAAATGGTAAAATGTTGTTTATTCAATTCTGGCGGGATGCATGTTTCCACAAGGTAAGATAACCTTACATTCTGAGTTTGTTTCAATGGGGTTTGGCGTGATGCAATTGGGTGTTTTCCCATGCGTAAACCGATTCAAAAAACTCTTTCAGTTTCAGAAATCGTGAGAAAGTATGATGCGTTCAAAATGCATCCTGGAAAATAATGAGTTTATGGTAGGAAAATAGCATTTAACCTACCTGTCAGTGAGTGTTGACTGTGTGCCACTCATTGGGGCTTCCCTTTCCGACGACTTCACCCAAATAGCATTTTATGGCTGTTATTTATTAAAACATGTTTATTTTGTCTCCTCGGTGTCCGTCCATTTCCAGAAACTTCGACGAGGTGTAATTTCCAGCATACGGAGTTAAACAAAATCCCGTTATCCTGATTTCATTGAAGGAAAATCTCAATGCAAAGCGAAAGAGGTCATATATTATTCCCAGAAGTCCACAAAGTGGCTAGAAATAAAGAAAGTAGCAACTTTTTCCTTAGGGGTGTGAATGGGTTTCATTAGACAGCTGCATCGATAGAGACATCTGGAAGAGACACTTTTTTACAAGTTTCTTTCAATGTTTTCCAAACGTTATCTCCAAGTTGTGCACACCTCTATTTCTCCTTGGGAAATACTTCCATGGTGATGACACTGCAGACTATTCCTGATTATTATCCCGGGAAAGATTGCGTCAAACTTTGGCAGCTAAATCCAAAATGAAGGTCCAGAGTCCACAGAGTTTTTGAAGCATCCTCCTCCTCCAGGTTTGTTAATCATCACCTAATTCGTATGAGAGTCTGACTTTTTTGTGTTGCTACAAAGTGTGATGCAAATGGAAAAAGGAAATGCTTTGTGCCCCCTCCCCAAAAAGAGAGTCAAAAAAGAGGAGAAAAACCCACCGTGCTTCCCGATGCGTTCAGGAGCTCCTCGTACTGTGCGAAACTGTCAGATTTAAAAAGTGATTTGGTTTTATTTTTACTTTAAATCACAGATAAACATTGTACGTACATTTGTTAAGCACAGTTTCAAGGTGCTTGTACTTTGTTTGAGTATTTTTATTGTTATGCTACTTGTTCTTCACGATATTGCAATGGGAGATATTGTACTTTTTAGTCCATTACATTTGTTTTGACAGCTACTTTGTGGTCTATTAGACCTACTACTAAATCAGGATATTTTCACCTGTTAGACCTTCCAGCAGTATAAGTGTTATTAACCCCACCATCTTAAAGTGAAAGACAATTATAATGCAATCATGTATTTTTAGCCTATATAAACCAGTGGGACATAATGCAAATTGAGTATTTTACTCTTGGTATTTCATTATAACATGGGATTGTCATGTTTTACATATAAAGTACAACATATACTGACTAGTGACACCCTCACAGGTGTAAACAATGTGACGCATGTGTGATTTATATCTGTGTATACAGTATGTACTATGTAGTGTAAACAAATGTATCCGAATTCTTTCGAAAAACACTTTAATACATTAATTGAGATACTTTCTCTGCATCTTAATCTTAATATTTAAACGAAACATGTTTAATATTCTTAATAAACGTATTTATAAAGTCATGATGTTACACACTCCGGTACAGTAGGTGGCGCTATAGCCCCTTACCGTTGGGCTTTAGTCCGCCAGTAAAAACCACCGAAGAAGAAATTCATCCATCCACAGGCCAACGGCAGAAAACAACGTAAACAAAGCAACATATTTGGCTAAATCGGGACATTTAATCCGTTTAGCTCTTGTTTTATTGTCTCAATATATTGCAGAATAACTGCTCGATGTTGTAATTTAGCTAAAAGTCTCATTGTCAGTCATGTTTGTTTGGATTTCGGGATTATAAAGGCCTTGAAGTCGTTCTGCTAACGGAAGGTAAGCTAACATGCTGACATCCATTGCAACGGTTTTCAAAGCGCGTCAAAAACTGAAATAAAATGCCAATATCTTCCACCGTTTTCTGTGAAAATTTGACAAACGTATTGGGCATCATTGTATATTTGTGCATGAGACAATTTGATGATAGTGTAGAGCCAGTATGTGTCCCGTTTTCTGTTGTGTTGACAGCATTTGACCCATAATATGAGCAGCTCACTGTTTCTTTGTCTGCTACATGGAGGAAACTGGTGAAAATAAAACAGCAGGTTTCTTAATTATCCACCCCTCTCCATTTTGTTTATAAATTCCTTTCTCAGCTGCATTTAACTTAAATATAATCTCAGTTTTTGTGTGTTTGGCCTGTATGGCTGGATGCCCTGAGGTGGGCGGTGCTGCTCAGTGTAAACAGTTAGACAGTTAAGACTTTAATGCAATAAATGGAGACTTGTGAGTTATATTTCCCCATGTTATGTGGCTATTCTTTATTTATAAGATATTTGAAGATATGTCACCACTTAAGGAATAGTCTTATTGTTACACAGAACAATTTAAGTCTGCAACGGATGAACTGAAACCGTATCTTTCAATACAATATGCATGTTATAACATTTTTATTGACTATACACATTCTCAAAAGAGGTATTTGTAATAACACACATGTACATTTGCATATTGGGAGATAATACAGTACATTATTTAAGTTTTAAAATAAAACAAAACATTATAACATTATTGTGGCCATGATTGTCAAACACATAAAAAACATTTTGACAATAATTTAGGCAATCTGTTAATTTTTTGTAGTTTTTTGTCCTTTATCCACGTTTTGCATAAGTGCTGACTGTTGCTGATTAGCAGAGTAATTACTCACAGCACTTCCTCTGAGAGAAAAGCTTCTTTATTGGGAATATTTCATTCAATTAAACATTTAATTAAAATGCACAAAGGAACCGTCTCATGTTGCTCACACTGAGCTAATTTCACACAAGATTCAGTAATTGGAAATGAAAGATAATTAACTTATCAGTCAGACTTTTGTGTTCAAGTTAAACTGAGATCATTGTTTTTGGAGCAAAGAAGGAACGATTAAAAGTAATCGCAGAGCTTCAGTCGACAGACTACAAAGTAACTCATGAAGCTAGAAATCTAGGTGTAGTGATGGACTCAGATCTGAATTTTAACAGTCAGTCATTAAGTCAGCCTACGATCACCTGAAGAACATATCTAGGATTAAAAGACTAATGTCATAACAGGATTTAGAAAAGCTTGTCCATGCTTTTATTTTCAGCAGACTCGACTACTGCAATAGTGTCTTCACAGGGCTAACAAAAAAATCTATTAGAAAGCTGCAGCTGATTCAGAACGCTGCTGCTCGAGTCCTCACTAACACTAAAAGAGTGGATCACATCAGTCCGGTTCTGAAGTCTTTACACTGGCTTCGTGTGTGTCAAAGAATTGATTTTAAAGTACTATTGCTAGTTTTTAAATCATTACATGGTTTAGGACCAAAGTATATTGTTGATCTCCTACATAATTATGAACCATCAAGGTGTCCTCAGGTCTTCTGGGACGGTCTGCTATCGGTTCCGAGAGTAAAAACAAAACATGGAGAGGCAGCGTTTAGCTATTATGCCCCGACAATCTGGAACAAACTCCCCGAATCATGCACGTCTGCAGAAACTCTTACTATTTTTAAATCGAGACTGAAAACATATCTCTTTGCCGCTGCTTTTAATTGAGCTGCTCATATTCGCACTGCAGTATGCATTTTATACATGTATTGTATACCTGTTGTGTTTATTTTATATCTTGGCTTTTTAATGCCTGTTGTAAAATGCCATTATATTTACTGTATTTATTCCTAAAAAGTATTTTAATTTGTTTTGTAAAGCACTTTGAATTGTCGCGTGCTGAAAAGTGCTATATAAATAAACTTGCCTTGCCTTGCCTTAAACCCAAAAGTGATCATTAAGGTCATATTTCTTTAGCCACATCTGCACAGGAGCATTGTTTTACTTAACTAATTTCATAAATGTCCAATACTCTAAAATCATACTTTACATAATGATGACTCTCTGCAATGTTCAATAGCTGTCTGTCTCTTATCCTTGGTTATGTGCTATGGTTATTATAACTGTTATCTAATCACGTTTTTTTTGGTTTACTCTCCTCTTAGCCCATGATTCAGCTGGAGAAGCCGGTGCTGACTGGGACCATGCCCGTGGTGTGGCCCACCATCCTAGGACCTGGGCAGGGACGAGTGCAAGAGAATTCTCCGTAAACTCGGTAAGGTCATGCAATACAGAAGAAAAACTAGAGGGCTCTCACTGTGAAGAGGCAGTTTTTACACCAACACACAGAGGGCACAGAGGTTTAAAACATCAGCCCTGAGCCTCTGGAAAACCTGCCCGAAAAAAATGATGGTGGTCTTAAGGCCCGGACACACCAAGCTGACACCAAAGAACTGACACAGACGGACCCCCGACTGTTGTGTCGCCTCGCGTCTCTGCGTCTTGGCCATGTGTCGCACTGGAACACACCGCAAAGACTTCAGCCGACGGCCAAGAAGCACGTACGAACTGCGCATGCGTGAGTGGCAATAACTCTCCTTACCAGCTGGCGGCGGTAGTGTGTATTCGTCATTCAAAAGAGGCAACGACCGGAAGACAGACTGCGTGATACACCGAGAGAAGAAGAACAGACTGCGTGATATAAACAAACAACAAATAGCGTGTGCGTTCCATTTTCACTCTACAGCGAGAAGCTCATGGAGCTTTCCCGAACCTGTGTCGAGAGCTGGAGTTAAATGAAATCTCAGATTTGCCTTCTTAATGGTTTCTTTGGGTCCCTCACTTCCGTTTCGCTTCTCATGCACTGATTCGCTAAGCTGAACAGCCAATCAGAGTGATTTCTTTTGCCGACAGCCTTTGGCCGACTGTTGAATCGGTGGGTTTTCGGCCGAAAAGGTGTCGGCACGGCCGAAAAGACACGACGGTGCGGGACACACCAATCTGAGTAGGGCGTGTCGACGCCCATCAACGGCCAAAATCGGCTTGGTGTGTCCGGGCCTTTAGTTGTGGTTGGTGCTGAACACACACACACACACACACACACACACACACACACACACACACACACACACATACACATACACATACACACACACACACACACACACTCAAATATATCTATATATATACAAATCTTAACATATCTCGTGATAAATCAAAGTTTATAACATACTAGTACTGCCTTCCCAGATTTAATCTGATTCTAGTTTTTATTCCATTTATTCTGCTGTTTTTTGTGTTTTTAGTATTTGTATTCTTTGTATAGCTGTGTTGTATGTGTTTCTATTTTAGCTTCTATATTCTTTGCTTTTTATGTGAATCCCTTTGAAGCTTTGTTTTAATACAAGCTAAAATATTATTGTTGTTTCGAAGATTACCAAAATAAATTCTGTGAGAATTTTTTTTATCAGATCAAGAAATACATATCTGAGTTAATCTGATTGGACTCATATCATTTATTAATTATTTGTTTTGTGTCCCCAGAGCTGGAGGCGTATGCCGGGGTGATCAGCGCCCTGCGAGCCCAGGGAGACCTGACCAAGGACAAGAAGGATCTGCTGGGAGAACTCACTAAAATCCTTGGGTAATTGTTTCAAAAATATAATAAAACTTGATAAATGTGAGAAAAAACGTTGCTTTATTCAAATGTGCTGCACCGTTTGCCCAGTATCTCCACAGAGCGCCATCGTGCAGAAGTCCGCAGGGCTGTCAACGATGAACGCCTCACCACCATCGCATATCAGTAAGTGTATAACTTGAATTTGAAAATGAATTCTAAACATATACAGTGCTTTAAAATATTTATCTGTTTGTCAACATTTGTGCTTTTAAATTAGTTATTTTCCCGCTTTCCTCACAGCTGCAAACTGTAAATTGTATTTTTAAAAAGCCAATATCTACTTTATTAATGTTGCACGATCTCTTTGCAGCATGTCGGGTCCTAACAGCTCGTCTGAGTGGTCGATCGAAGGACGTCGCCTCGTTCCCCTGATGCCGCGGCTCGTCCCACAGACAGCCTTTACCGTGACCGCTAACGCAGTAGCCAGCGCCTCAGCCAATCAGAACGCCTCCTTTCTGATGCCAGCGGAAACAGGAAACAAAGAAGGTGGGCCAGCATCATTTTTGTAATCAAAGAAACATGCTTTAAATCAGATTGATGCAAAGTTACTCACCTTAATATGTGACTTGCAGCTTGCAACACATTAATAGTTGTATTTCCTCCCTGCAGTGGTCGTATGTTACTCCTACACGAGCACCACGGGCACCTCCACCAGCGCCACAGCGAGCAGCGGAGCCATCGGAGCGGCGGTGAAATCTCCCAGACCCCCGAGCCCCTCCTCCAACGTGGTGGTGCTGCCCAGCGGGAGCACGGTCTACGTCAAGAGTGAGATTTGTCTGCTATTTGGTTATTTATCTAGCTTGAGTCTTATGACAACATTTTTATTTATTCGACCTCATCCTGTTTTTTCTTTCTAAATTTTTACTTTTTAATTGAAAACTGACATTTGAGTCTTTTTCAGTCATCAATTCATATTGAATCTGTCAGAAAATCCCCATAATATCACCATGTTTCTTTAAAAAAAAGCCCAGTCTGCAATGTTTTGTCTGTTCAGCCTAAAGGGGGCGCTACAAGCTTATTTACTGTTTTTCATGTTATTGTGGTGTCAGGAACAAACACAACAGACCTAATTCCTCGGTGGAAACACATCTTTATTTGAGTGTTTGCCGAAGAACAATTGATAAAGAAATTCCTTCACGATGTAAACGTTATACTGGCTGAGATTTAATCTTCAAAATAAAATATATAATACAATTTGACAATGTTTCAATCTTGCCAATGTAGGAATGCATGTTAACCCTTATGTTGCGTTCGGGTCTCCCGTGACCCGTTTGAAGTTAAAATTATATAATAACTACGCTCTAGTTTTTGTATGGGAACAAGGCTTCATGATATCCTCCACAACAGCTATATAAACACTACAACACTGCTTTTGACAATTTTAGCCAAGTCTGAAGGTCTCTAAAAAGAAAAGGTGTATAATTTGGTGTTGGGGTCTGGGGGACCCAGCAGAATTGTTTTGGGTGACTCGGGGTCAAATTTGGCCCAATCAAGATTCATCTTTGACTTTAGACACCCCCCCCCCCCTCCCCCCCTTCATCAACTGTAACAATAATGTTTCGCAACATGCACCTGGTCTCCCCTCCCTCTGCCCCCCCTCCCCCCACGAGAACTCCACCTTTCTCAAAGAATATGTACACTAACACTTGAACCTGAACACTCGTGTGCAATACGTGGTGTGATGTGTTTTGGGCCATAACATTAAATTACAACAGGATTGTACGGTTATGAATGCATTATAAGTTAGTTATGATGTAGTTAAAACAATATTGGATGATAGTCATTTTTTGTGTGTGTTTTGGACTGAGATACACCATGAACAGTAACAGCTTTCGAACACAACACAAGGGTTAAACAGCAGTGTATTCAAATTCAAAACAAGGCTTTGACATGATTTCCCCTATTTTCTGATATTTTAATGACAAGACAATTAATTAAGAAAATAATCAGCAGAGGAATCAATAATCCCACGAAAGAAATACGTACTTCCTAGATTTAACCTCGTCCTGTTTCCCTCCCAGGTGTGAGTTGTTCGGACGAAGACGAGAAGCCTCGAAAGCGCCGGCGGACCAACTCGTCCAGCTCGTCTCCGGTGATGCTGAAGGAAGTGTCCAAAATGTCCCCCCCGGTGTCCAAGAGCATCACGGTGCCGGTGAGCGGCAGCCCCAAGATGAGCAACATCATGCAGAGCATCGCCAACTCGCTGCCCCCCCACCTGTCCCCCGTCAAGATCACCTTCACCAAGCCCACCATCCAGACCACCAACACCACCACGCAGAAGGTGAGGGAACCTTTGTGTTTACTTATGTTTCAAAAAAGGCTGCTCTGATGTCCTGTGAGGATAAAAACTGATGTCTTTTCTTTGGCTTCACACACGTATTTAGGAGCTAAGGTATAACTGAGGTAAGATAAGAGATAAGATAAGATGGAACTTTATTTTTGCTAGGGGCCCGTTTAATACCGGGGCTCGGTACCCATCCCTATGTCCTATATATATATTCATGTTGCTCTGTTGGAGGAGCCTGTGACTTCAGTTTTTCATTGCCATATCTACACTGTAGCTAATGTGCACATGACAATAAAGCCTTGAATCTTGAATTTGGGAAAAATGACTAATGATCAAGACATTAAGAAAGCCAAAATGTCCCTTTGAGGTATAAATAGATCCCTCATCTCTCTACACAATACCTGAGTATAAAATGTCTCTTTTTTTCTTCCCTCAGGTGATCATCGTGACGACTTCTCCCAGCTCCAACTTCGTGCCCAACATCCTGTCCAAGTCTCACGCTCACAACGCCGCTCTCTCCAAGCTGGTGTCCACCACCATGCTGACGGCGCCCTCGCAGAAACAGACGGTGGTGTTTCCAGCCAGCGCACACGCCTCCTCCAGCAACGTGGCCGTGACCACCGTGAGCACCTGCACGCCCTCCGTGGTGATGTCAACAACATGTAGGTCCTTCATACAATTTCTATTCTATTTTATTTGTATTTACTTGCACTATTTTATCAGTTTTATTGTATTGCTCTGTTGGAGGAGCCTGTGACCTAAGATTTTCATAGACATATCTACACTGTAGCTACTGTATGTACAAATGACAATAAAAGCCATCTGCAACAACACAACAAATGTGAACCTTACGTCTACATTTTGACAGTGCAATGCTAGCTGTTTCCCTCCATATACAGTCTTTGTGCTAAGCTAACATTAGCTATTCCGCAGAGCCAACCTTTCTATTTTTAAATTCCTTTTTTTTCCAGTACAGAATCCAATTATATTCTGTTAACAATAATATAAGATGACAAAAAGTAGCAAATTGTCACTTTTGGGAGGCTGCAACCATCACATTTATGGCATTTCTATCGACTTATTATACTTGGTTATTATCCTAAATCACATGAAAAAGTTATATCTTAAAGGTCACCTATCATGCTATTTTTAGGCAATAGCATAGGTCACAGATATATAAAAATATATAAAAAACATGTCTATGAAGTGTTTTGCTCAAAATACCAAACAGATCACCCATTCTAGCCATGCCTCATATCCCTCGATTTCACTTCCTGTTTCAAAAGTGATGATTTGGGGTATAAAGCTTTAACAAATAAAAATGATAAAAAAATAAAAGAGGAGGGGGCTGAGCTCATGCGGGACCCGGCAGCTACTGTCTAAACTAAATACTGCCGTGATGAAACGCCATATCATGGATTATCAAGGATTATTTCTGAAACAGTATGGAGCTCAAAGGCTTTCTCTCTTGCCGGTTATACCACAAGGTGAGTTCCTTTTTATTTCCTGCTTCTTCACACACATGCTCTCTCCAGTACAGGTTAGCTCTGAGTGTTAGCGATGCTAATGTAAACACTGACCATATTACGTCCAAAACAGTCGGGCATTGTTTCTGATACCAACGTTTCTGATAGGGCCGTGGGTCCACATTTCAGATATTACGTCATATCGGACCCAAATCTGGATCAGCTCCGTTGTTCCCCCGTTTTTAGAGATTTGGGTACGGAGGAAAAGAGAGAGGGTTTTATTTTCTGACGCTGCGTGAGTTCCCGACACACCGGGGACACATTGATGTATAAAAGACATCAAAAAGTGCATTTTGCATGATAGGTCCCCTTTAACACAGAAACGATTATAAACTAATCAAAATGCCTTTTATTATTTTTTAAATATACTTTCCTGGTTAGCTTTTAGATACTTGTTTGCTCTTTTTGTGTGACGCTTCCTCACTGTTTCCTCACAGCATGCAGTATTAGACTAAAAGTTCTGTGTTTTCTGCTGCAGGTGCCTCTTCAGGCGGAGTGAAGGTGACCTCCACTCGACTCCCCTCCCCCAAGACGATGGTGGGCTCCCCGGCTCAGATCCTGGCTCAGTTCCCCAAGCAGCATTCCCCCAAACCGCTGCAGCAGGGCTCCTCTCTGGGGGTCTGCAGCGTCACGCAGACCTCCAGCTCCTCGCCGGGCTGCAAGCCCACCATCCAGATCAAACAGGAGTCCGGTCAGTCTGCACACCACCCTCTCAATTCAATAGCTTTATTATCATGACCATAGTTACATATAGTATTGCTAAAACTCTGTATAATTGCAACATCTATACACAAATACATACATATAAAGAAACTGCTAAGATTTTTTTCTTTACAAGGAACACAGATGCATTTAATTCATTCAAAATAAAATATGATATATATATATAAGATGTGAGATGTGAGACCTAGTGTAGCAGGTCAGTCCGATGTAGTGATGGGAATTATGGCTCTTTGAAGGGAGCCGGATCTTATGGCTCCGTTCCTTTCAAAGAGCCGTTCAAAAGAGCCGTTTTTTTAGGGGGCGGGGTTAATAGGTTTATCTGCGAAATAATCACCAGGATAATGATTGACTGTATTGCCAGACCTAATGTCAATAATCTGCATTGTTAACATGACACAAGGTGGCGCCATATCCATGTCATTCATGTCAGTGAATGTACTACTTTGAATTTACCCTCTGTATGTGTTAAGTAAATAAAGTTGCCTTGCCTTGAATGAAATTCACGCAACTCTTAATATTAGATATTGTGTTTTTAAGTGGCGATGGAGATTATTTGTTGACCCTGCTTTAAAGGATATTTTGCCTTTACAAATGGTGCGCTTTATCACTGCCTGTGTTATGGTTGAAGTGCATCCAAAGGCTGCTGCGTTTTCGCGTTTGGCTCATTTTCCATCCGAAAAACACGTCGTCTACCTGTCCTGTACCACTTGATATGACTTCTCTCTCTCGCGTATTCCGTTAAGACCCACCCCATCTCAATCCTCGTGCTGAAACCTACCAATCAGAGTAGGGGCGGGTCTTCACAGAATACGTTTGGGGAACAAAATCAAGCTTTTTAAAAGGCGAGTGGATTTTGGCAGGCAGTGAGTGCGGACCAACGATTGAACGATAAAAAGAACGGCTCTCACCACGTACGACTCGGTTCCCCTCGTTCGTACCAAAGAGCCGTTCAAAAGAATCGGCTCGTTCGCGACCGACACATCACTATTCCGATGCCCTCATACTGCAAGAATGCAACTCTTTATATTCCCCGAGTAATATTTTTTGTTTTTCATTTAGTTTTATTAATATTTGAGGATGCTTATGATTGAGTTTTGGGAGGAATTGTTTCCGTATAGGTTCATATGTTGGGCATTGTGTGAGGAAGTGCTGCTCTCACTGACTGTGGATATTATTTATTGTGTGATTTTGTTGCAGCATATAAGTGTGTTATATTCGTGTTATAAGAAGTACTTTATGATCCCAATTTGGGACATTTTTTGCGTTTCAGCAGCATAAAAAGACAAGGCATTGTACATAAGAACAAATTAAAAGACTAGCAATAAACAATCCAAAATGGAAACATCTCAAATAGAAATAGCATTAAAAAAGTAAAAAATATACATGTGGAAATACACATTTACAGTAACAAAATATAAAGCAGGATATTATATATACATTAATTGTGCAAGGAATGGATTATTAAATATTAGATTGAATATACAGTGGAGGAAATAAGTATTTGATCCCTTACAGATTTTGTAAGTTTACCCACTTACACATAAATTAACAGTCTATAATTTTAATTTATTTTAACCGTTAAAATGACAGACTGTTAATGTCTTTGTAAGTGGGTAAGCTGTCTGTCCAGCTGCAGGTGGAGATGATGGAAGTGTCCTTTGTGTGTGATTTTGTTGCAGCTTATACGTGTGTTATGTTTTTCCACTGAATCACTGTGTCAATCATTTACAGGTGTGAAGATCATCACCCAGCAGGTGCAGCCCAGTAAGATCCTCCCCAAGCCGTCCTCCGTGGCTCTGTCCAGCAGCAGCTCCTCCCCCATCATGGTCGTCAGTAGCAACGGCGCCATCATGACCACCAAACTGGTCACTCAGTCCACAGGTGAGAGAAGCCCACCTGTAGATTCAAGATGCAAGGCTTTATTCGTGTCGTGTGCACATTAGCTACAGTGTAGAGAGAGGGCAAAAGCACACAAATCCTTTACTCAAGTAGAAGTACAGATACTCGTGTTCAAAAATACTCTGGTAAAAGTAGAAGTACTGACTAAACTTCTTTACTCAAGTAAAAGTAAAGAAGTATGGGCTTTGAAATGTACTTCAGTAAAAAGTACCCATAACTAGCAGCTGTTTTAAAGAGTACCTGACCTCCCTTTATATTAATAGAACAATAATGTCATTGTTAGCTAATGAATGTTTCCATGCTGAACAACGGCAACATGACAACGTTTTCATTGGTCCCTCTTCTTTAGAGAAGACCAGGAAATGATGGATACACGGATCGTGTTCAAATCAATAGGCACGCAATGACTCTAAATAATAATGATCACGCCACCAAACACACATTCAAACTAAAGGAACCAGCCTGTTTGGAAAATGGAAGAAGTAGAAAGTACAGGTATTTGGGTTAGAAATGTAAGAAGTAGAAAGTACAGGTATTTGTGTTCAACATGTAAGAAGTAGAAAGTACAGGTATTTGTGTTCAACATGTAAGAAGTCAAAGTAAACAGTCATCAGAAATATACGTAGTGGAGTAAAGTACTGATACCAGAAAAATGTACTTAAGTACAGTAACAAAGTATTTGTACTCCACTACTTCCCAACTCTGACTGTGTAGATATGGCAATGAAAGACTGAAGTCACAGGCTCCTCCAACAGTGCAATATGAATATATATATATATATAGGACATAAAACAGATAAAACAAAGTACTGAGGTTGTATACACAGCACTGGTTATTAAACACCATATTTGTGTGTGTGTGCAGCGACCCAGGCCACCTACACGCGGCCCACGGTGAACCCCAGCCTCGGAGCCCGGATCTCGGCTTCCAGCGGCGGGACGACCTACGTGAAGACGACCAGCGGCAGCATCATCACCGTGGTTCCCAAATCCCTGGCAACGCTGGGCGGGAAGATCATCAGCAGCAACATGGTCTCCGGTGAGAGATTGATAGCAAATGTCTTTATTTTTTACATTCAGCTTCTTTGAGAGGTTTTCAAATGAAGCTTCAATGTCAGATTTGTTTTAAGTTTGCACCCTTAAACAAAACCCCATATCGTCCAAAAATCCATCTGATTTGTTTAATTTGTTCACTGAATGTGTTTAAAATCAATTAAGAGAAATAAAAAGATTAAATTAATATTATTGTTTTGATTTAAATCTGCTTTTTTTATAAATAAAACCCATCAATGCTTGCCTCCCATTTAGCAAACAGTCTTTTTAAATGCAGTCAAAATAATTAGTTTTTCTTTCTCAAAGACTTAAAGCCAACAAATACAGAAACAATAAACAAAAAAATCCTTGTTTTATTAAATAACAACCTCAAATATAACATTTCACATGAGTAAAAACGTTTTTAGTAAATGGAAAGTATTGTTGCTTTGTGCCTTCTCCCTGTTTTAAAACAATAATTCCTTAATTCTCCTTCCCTCTACAACAGGCACGACGACTAAGATCACCACCATCCCGATGTCCTCCAAGCCGAACGTCATCGTGGTTCAGAAAACGACGGGAAAAGGAGCGACGATCCAGGGACTGCCGGGGAAGAACGTGGTCACCACACTGCTCAATGCTGGGGTCAGTTATACACTACTGTCTGATTTTATTTATTGAACATCAGTAATGTCCCCAAAGACAGCCAAGTATTGACTGTTTATGTATAATATTGCAAAAATTCCGTGGCGATTATTCTCTTGTGTTAGCTTCTCAAACGTGCCGTCGTTTTCTTACTTTGTCATGATTTGTCTGTTTGGTCGGACAAACTACCACCATGGGCTCTCTGGGAACATAACAATAGTCCATTATTTGGAAAATAGTCATTTAATTAATAGTGAAAATTCTTGTTAATAAATGATAATCTTTCTAATTATTCTGATGCCATAATGTTTGTTTTAACACATTTTTTAATACAATTTGGTGCAGTTTGTGTGTTGATTTCCGCCCCTTGTATTTCACTGTTGTGACGCTGTCTTTCTTGATACAACCACTAGGTGTCGCCAAAGTTAGAAAACTTCACATCCTACATTAAGGTCCTTTTAAATCATTTTATTACTTTACATTTCTACAATTCAAGGTTTTTTAAATGTGTGTTAAATACAGTTATGTTTTGTTATTTTGTTCTTTAGATGAAGGGTTGTACATATTTGGAAATATTGTGGTGGGGACTAAGTTGTTCAGAATGATCTCAATGTTAAATATGAAGTTACATCCAGATTCCGTTAGCTTAGCTTAGCACAAACACTGTAAACGGGGGGAAACAGCTAGCATGGTACTGATAGAATGTAGATATTTTAGCTTTAAATCAGGATTATTACGTCTTAAAATGATATAGTGACTTTGTACCACATACTTTATTGATGTAGATATTATTCCTTATCTATTTCTGTGTTTCCTCCCGTGCTGCTGTGTGTATCTGGATCAGTTGTAATAATCTGTGTGCCTTAGGGCGAGAAGGGTCTTCAGGCGGTTCAGGGATCAAAACCAGCAATCATCACGGCCTCCAGACCCATCACCAAGATGATCGTCACGCAGCCCAAAGGCCTCGGCGCCGGGTCGCAGGGCAGCACCACCAAGATCATCCCGACCAAGATCGTGTACGGGCAGCAGGGCAAGACCCAGGTGAGGCACCGCCGGGATTTATGAAAAACGACCAATGCTCAATTCATTTTAGCAACCATTTTGCAAATGTATTCGATTTTCTATACTCTTTATTTATTTAAAAACTGTCCATGCCCAATTTATTTGATCTAATCCGAACGCATTGCAAGTGGGCCGCCAAATAATTTGCAAAACATTATGATTTGTGTAGAAACATTTTCATTATTAAGATTTCTTTTTATTTGAACCTCCTTTCCTTTCTCTTTCTTGATCCTCCTTAGCAACGGTCATTACAGTCCTTAGCAACGGTCATCACAGTCCTTGACAGCGGTCTGTTCTACTGGATGAACAACGTGTCACATGTTCTGAATTGACCAATCAGAACTTTATTTAGCCTCCGTATTGTTTATGGTTGAATGTGGGCCGCACATTTTTTTTAGATTCTTAAGTGGGGCCTGAGTTCGAAAAGGTTGGGAACCCCTAATCTAATCAAATGTTTTTCTTTGTTTATTAACATTTATTCTACTTTTTGTACTCTTTTTGAATTCTCTTTATTTTACATTTTTAAAAACACGCCCCTGCCCAAATCATCATTACAGTTTTTCAAAATATCTACAGCTCTGGAATATTTATAAATTCCACTTAGTAAACTTTACACAATAAAATGTTGGTATCATTATTTGATCCTGGTTAACCACAGGCCAATGAGGTTATCATATGACTCACATCAAGTGGATATTCATATGACCGACTGACTGACATCAAGTCACCACAAGTATAACGTCTGTACATTTCGGTAAATATTTAAAGGAGTTGTGGTCATGTGCACCAAAGCTACATCGTAGTTGTTGGCAATTTATTACCCCGGCTCCTCCAACATTGCAACATAGAATATACTAAAGAAAAAATACGTAACATGTGCAATAAAAACTATTATAATAGGATTAATGACATCGTTTCAGGCTTTGTCTACTTTTCCATCCTTCGACCAAATAAAATATATTTCTTATCGTAATTATTTTTTCTGGCCATGTCGGAATGCCCCTCAGTTTATTTCCAGCTTTTTTCTCAGTATTATTGATTACACACTACCTGTTTCTCAACGTTGTGTTAACAGCTTGCTCCCTTGTCGACAGAGAAACTCAATAATGAATAACATTTAATCTGATAGGTCAGAAACATTATCCTGTGACTGCAGACAGAGCATCTGTTTGACCTAGCATCAGACTGTGTGGCTCATTGATAACATTTCATTTAAAAATTTCTGTCCCGGAGAGGAAGTAAAGAGAGGAAGAGGACATTTCAGAGTTAAAGCAGCCCTCTGTCAGTCTGTCGGGGATTCCTCTCTTCTCTTTAAACTCATGTTTGCTTTAATAACTAGGTCACACTTCTCTAGAACATATCTTCTTATATCCAAATGACTGAATGCATAACCAGAAAAGTCTACTTCTCTGAGGAACTCAAATGAGCAATGAGAAAGAAACCTTTGTCGTATTTTGGGGATTCTCTTACAATTAAAACTGCTCTTATGGCGCATTTCCACTGCAGCGCGTAGCACGGTTTAAGCGTGCCGTGCCAAACCCGGCCCGGTTTTGGTTGCGTTTCCACTAGGCGTAGTTCCGGCTAGCGGGTAATCCAGGTTCTTTCCGGGCCAACAACCAGGCTGAGTATGCTAAACTAGTGAGAGAATCGCTGGCAACTACAACAAAATTAAAGTTTTACCGTGATTTAATTGTAATACACGTTTCAAAATGATGCCGAAGTAACAACATACTGATACCGGAAAATGGAAAAAGTATTTGGATAATAATGAAATTATGGCAAACTATTTGTACCATGTCCACCCTGTCATGGAAGGCTTGCTGACAGCATGGACATGGTACAAATAGTTTGCCATAATTTCATTATTATCCAAATACTTTTTCCATTAACTGAAATATATTGTTTACAAAGGGACTATAGCTTTCTGAAAATGTACATTTTATATTATGTATGGAAGGCTTGCTGACAGGGTGGACATTTTTGGCTAATATTAGCATTTAATGAGCACATGGTGGACCTTCAGTTAGCAACATGATTCAGTTAGCAAGGTGACTCTGTACTGTTTAACAAATATATTTCGAATTTCTGAAAGGTTTTTCTATTAATTGACATTTCACTATGACAGAGTGGACATGTTAAGCTTGACAACATCCAACTACACACATAATATGATTACAATTTCGAAATATAAGAAAAAATGTACTTTGCAACTAGCCAATGTCTCAGCCTGCATTGAGGAAAGACAAAATGGTGGTAGTAATGTCACTGAAAACATCAGAGGGTTTTTTATGGGGCAGTTACCCCTTAATGACAGGGTGGACAGCAATGTCAGGGACACATGAAAAATGTTCAATATTATTATGAAAATAGAATATACATGATCAAAATGACTCGTTTTATCAAATAACTCGTTGTGGACAATAAAACCATATCATTTTTTTTTTTAAATGTAGTATGATTTAACCACATATTACACACACTGTAGTTAGCAGAGCAGTGTGTGGGACATGCCAAAATCACGTAAATCCAATGAAAAAATAAGGTATAAAATGAAGGAAACACATTTCAAGAGACTTATCATTGTACTGATATGTGTGTAAATGTTTGGCCTTTTATAATAAGACCTCAGAGTTTCATTATTCTGCTACATTTTCATGATAACTGAGTGATTCTGATGGGGACACCAAAGTTACTTTGTAGTGATATTGAGCCAACAACGGCCTATACAGACATAAATAAAGCAGCGACTGTATTCGCCATGACACAGACAGTCTGTGGTTTGTACTTGTTTAACTTGTGTCTAGTTTCTGAACAGATATGAGGAGCTGTGAGCTCTGAGGGCTAACAGCTAACGGCTGATGTTGGTTTTGTGGTTCGCATTGAAGATGACGTCACGGCTCCGCCTACACTGCGTTACTATAGTTACTACCCCAGTTCCTAAACTGTAATGGAAATGCAGCATAAAATGAGCCTGGCCTAACAGGGCCTAACAATACCGTACTATGCCGAGCGAGGCCCTGCAGTGGAAATGCGCCATTATGTACTAATACCACAATTTAAAGGTACTTAAAAGTCCTGCATTGAAAATGTTACTTAACTAAAAGTAAATTGGTCAAAATCAGCAAATTTTACTTAGTATTAAATGTGAAAAGGTCTGAAAAATCTCAAATACAAAAGAAAAATACTTGTATGTGTGTAGATGCCAATTCCTTTTCTCTTTCTTATTAATCATGGACGTATCTTCATTTTAGAAATATATCGTTACTATAACATTAATGGCACAAAGAAAGAAAAAGTGTATTCCTGTGATGTTGTCAGATGATAAAGATGCTGCAGGTGGTTTTTGTTCAGTTAACGGGGATTTTAAATACATATTGTCCCTAAAGAATGACCATGTCATGACTGCAGAAATTCAAGTATTTCTGAACCAAGAATACACGTGCGTAGGTTTTGAAAGTATATCTTGTGATTAAAAAAAAAAAAAAAAAAAACACAGTGAGAAGTGATTATATATTCAGAGAGGGTAAATCCCATCACGCTCATTTCCAGGTGTTTTCTGCTGCTTTAGTGCCGTCATACTATCAAATCTATACAGAATATATCGTTAAATACATATTTCCCTACTGCACAAGATACTGCAGATTTATTTATAGGTATTTACTTTGTTGCACTTTCAGCATCATAGATTTGATCTAAAAATATCCTGACTCACTTTCTGTTTTTAGTCATTAAGAGGAAGCTGAGGTCAGTGAGTCATGCAGTGCAACAGTACAGTATTCATACACAGTTCCTAAAGTATTCAACGCCCACAGCGAGGATGGCGTTACAGTGAAACCACAGAATACAGCCAACAAAACGCCATCAACAATCTGATAGTCATGTCACATCTTAAAATAGATTCAGGGATTTTCAACATGCCAATAGTAGAATACAAAAAGTCTATAAACATTTTCCAAATTAGTCTTTTTTCATCGGGGGAATTTGCGTGTCATGTTGTAAGACCAGGATTTATTTCAGTACAACATATACCTACTAAATGTAGTGGGATAATAGCATATGGAAGCATAATGTGAAAACACACAAGTACCTCAAACCTTTACAATTGTCACTCAGTAGACACTTAAATGTACTTCAATGTATTTCATGTACTCAGTATGCACAATGGCTCTTTTCACAGTATTATAGTCATTGGTGGAAGTATTTTTTAGATCCTTTACTTATTATATAAATTTCTGCAATAAAAAAATCTATCTATCTATCTATCTATCTATCTACCACTCACTTACACACACACACACACACACACACACACAGACACAGACACAGACACAGACACAGACACAGACACAGACGCACACTCACACTCACACTCACACTCACACTCACAGACAATGTCTGATGGCTCTAAATGTGACCCGCTGCTTTACAGAGCCCTTTGTGTCCTCTTGGTTTCCCTCCAGGTCCTCATCAAACCGAAGCCGGTGTTCCAGACGGCGATGGTGAGCGAGCAGACGAGGCAGCTGGTGACCGAGGCGCTGCAGCAGGTGAGCCGCGCCGCCGAGCTGAGCCAGAACCAGATCCAGATCCAGAATCAGATCCAGAATCAGATCCAGATCCAGGACGGGTCCACGAAGGACGAGTCCGGAGAGACGTCGCACAGCAGCGCTCAAGGTATGCTCAAATGTTCCATGGGTGACGGACTAGGGCTCTGGTCAAACAGTCAAAATAGGGCTTTTAAGATAAGATTTATTTTTATCGATTGACTATTATCAAAGGTAAGAATGGGTAATCATCAGTTAAGAAAATCTAATTAACCTAGTGTAGGAATACAAATTATGATATTGGCTTCCATAAAGTAGCATATTAGCATTGGAGCATCTGACAAAAGAAAATAAAGTCAGCTGCCACTACTAAACTCTTTTTTTAAGTGTAATTGTGCCTGTTTTTGGGCAACATTAAGCAACAGTTTCATAAATACACCTTTCCATGGCTTAGGGACTAGGACTCTGGACAAATAGTCAAAAATAGGTCTTACGTCTTTTAAAATAAGATTGATTTTATTTATTTCTATTAAAGATAAGAATGGGTATGAAACCCCACATTGAAGAATGGATAGATAGTTAATAACATATACATAATGGAAAAACTTACCTTTTCTCTTTGCCTACAGATGAATAGATTTACTAAGCTATGGTCGGATTGGGTTTCCTTTATTCGCCAGACACGGCCACATTTCGTAAGGGATAATGTGCAGCGAGGCGGTCATTATCTTGGGATCTTGATCAGCCTGAAGGGTGTTCTTTTCCCCATAATGACCAAGTCGCTGCACATTATCCCGCTTATTACGTGGCCACATTCTCAACAAAGAAACGACATGACTCCCAATATTAATTGAAATGCTTTTTATTGATTTAAAAAATAGTAGGCTATTATTGATTTAAAAATAGTCTGTTGTTAACATTTGAACTACGTAGCAACGGCAGGAACTGCTTCGATAGCGTTTTTGAGGAGCTTTTTGATTACAGATTTGAAAACATCGCTGCTTGCTTTAAAAGTAGCACAATTCATTATGTCAAAGCTTGGGAAGTATCTAGATATCCCTGCCCTAATGCCAAAGTAACTGGCCACTGAATATGTTTTGCCGTTTGATGTCTATGTCTGGACCGCTGCGTAAAAAGGAGGGTTTCTGCCCCGTTACTTCTCCGCTGTTTTCTTGTCCCAGTTCGGCCAAACTGTATACATACTGTATACGGTCAATAAGTCCTTGACATCTGTCTGTTCTGCATGAACAACGTGTCAAGTGTTCTGAATTGACCAATCAGAATCGAGTATTCAACTAAGCCATGTAATAAATATAATTAACAAACCACTGATGAGCTGATATCCAGTTCAATCACCAAAAGAAAAAGGTTGCTTGGTCTACTTACCAAAATATTGTAATTTCTTGTGTATTCGACTGTTATTGATTTTGCCTCTGTTACGAAACATCCCTTCTGTTATTGTATAAAGTTCATGAACATTGTATAAGATGGACAATGAGAAGGGGAAGGTTTCAATGTATACTGTTCCTTATTGCAAATGTTTACTACTCCCTGTAACTGCAAGTCTATTTCAATGTAACTGGTGAAATCTTCACAACTGTCTTCTAAATAAAGAATTGTAACCAGTACAAAAAAATAAACCTAACCTGATGCATGTTTCCTTAAAAATGTAAACGTGTCGCCCTTTGTTTCCGTGCAGACCCTCTGCCTGTAGTGCACATGGTTTCCTCCAGAGAGCACGACTGGACGGAGCAGGAGATCTCCGTGGAGTCCAGCCCAACCATCATCTACCAGGAGGTTTCCGCTGCGGAGGCTCAGTCTGCAACCTCCACCATCAAAGCCCTGCTGGAGCTGCAGCAGACCTCAGGTGAGGGGGGGGGGGGGGCTGACTGCAGCAGAGAGAAACATGCTCTGTGGGGAACACTTACAAAGGATGTGGCTCCAAATGAAGTCACATTCTGTATAAAATATGTAAGGGATAATGTGCAGCGTCGGGCTCCCTGATCAGCCTGTCGAGTTTTCCCCATAATGACCAAGTCGCTACACATTATCCCGCTTATTACACGGCCAGATACTAAACAACGACTCCCAAATATTAATTGAAATTATTATATTGACTTAAAATTATCGTATTTATTCCGCTAAGAAAAAAAAAACTCTGTTCCACAGCGCACCAACGGTTGAAACTCCGACCACAACAACTTTACGGCAGCACTGTCCAAATCTGTTTACAGTTTCTGATCCACTAACAAGTCCTTAAAGGTCCCATGTCATGGCCATTTCTACTGATCATAATTCCATTGTTGAGGTCTACTAAAATAGATTTACATTGTTCAATTTTCCAAACTCACATTGGTTTCTCATACAGAAATGTGTATGTGTATTCACTCTGTCCTAAACGGCTTGTTGGAGCTCCTGCCCCCCCCTCCCTATGAGCCCACTGTGCTCTGATTGGTCAGCTCGCCCACTCTGTTCTGATGAGTCCACCACCGTTACAGCGGAACATCAGTGGTTATGTGTTACAATGGCGTTAGCAACCAGAAAATGACACCAGTAATGACAAACAGATGAGAATGCTGCGTGGGGTCTGGGTGCCGTGTTGGCGAGACGTTGCGCGGCTCGCTGCGAGGAGCGGACAGTGTGAGCTGGGTTCATTTCCTGCTTGCTGCGTGGGGTCTGTGAGACAGCGAGACAGCGCGAATGGATGTGGGAAGGGGTGATCTATCTGAGGTCCAGCGCTCCGTCCTTTAACCTCTTTTCCTTTCTCTCCCTTGATCCTCCATAGCAACGGTCCTTATAGTCCTTGACAGCGGTCTGTACTACTATATTAACGTGCACATGTTTTGAATTTACCAATCAGAATCGAGTATTCAACTAAGCCATTTGTTTAAGTATAGTTACAAACAAAACAAAATGATTATTTGATATAGAAGCAACATTTACATTTCCTTTATTTTTTGCTGTTTAACCTCATGATAAATTAAGTTTATAAAACATTTCCAGTGCACTTCTTCCCTCAGTACAACTACAGAGTAATTCGTACCTCTCTGCTGGCTCTGTTTCTAATATTGTTGTCCCTCACTTATTAACCCTTAGTTTATCTTATCCTAAGCAGTGAAAGAAAAGGCAGAGGCCAAACCTCGTCAGCACACCATCGATCTGAGTCAGATGGCCGTTCCCCTCCAGCTGGTTCCGGAGAAGAAGCCAAGCCCCGAGTCCCCGAGACCCTCGTCCTCCTCCGAGGCTGAACCCAGCGCAGAGCACAGCATCGCAGGTACCAATCTGTTGCAGGACGCACTGTGTGAAATATATCAGAGGACACAGCAGAATCTCAAAAACTCTTTATTTAAGTATTTTTCAAACTGCTCTTGACTTTAAAAAACAAAGTTAAATTTGAGGAAATGTGAGGTTGATATTCTGTAAAAATAAAAATATTAGCCACAGCACAGACATTTTTTCCATCGTTATTCTATCAGTATATATTACTCAAAATAAAAACATAAAACATTAGAGACTTTAAATATATAACTTAAAGGTCACCTATCATGCTATTTTTAGGCAATAGCATAGGTCTCAGATATATACAAATATATAAAAAACATGTCTATGAAGTGTTTTGCTCAAAATACCAAACAGATCACCCATTCTAGCCATGCCTCATATCCCTTTATTTCTGTTTCAAAAGTGATGATTTGGGGTATAAAGCTTTAAAAAAATAAAAAAGGAGGGGGCTGAGCTCATGCGGGACCCGGCAGCTACTGTCTAAACTAAATACTGCCGTGATGAAACGCCATATCATGGATTATCAAGGATTATTTCTGAAACAGTATGGAGCTCAAAGGCTTTCTCTCTTGCCGGTTATACCACAAGGTGAGTTCCTTTTAATTTCCTGCTTCTTCACACACATGCTCTCCAGTACAGGTTAGCTCTGAGTGTTAGCGATGCTAATGTAAACACCGACCATATTACGTCCAAAACAGTCGGGCATTGTTTCTGATGGCAACTGTCTGATAGGGCTGTGGGTCCACATTTCAGATATTACGTGATATCGGACGCAAATCTGGATCAGCTCCGTTGTTCCCGGTTTTATTTTCTGGTGCTGCGTGAGTTCCCCGACACACCGGGGACACATCTTTATGTATAAAAGACATCAAAAAGTGCATTTTGCATGATAGATCCCCTTTAATGCATTGATTTAACTCATATTATTATATAAATAGCTCACAAAGACATTTTGAAACCTTTGTTTAAGAAAAAACTAAATTTGTTAATTTAACTCATGCTGATAGCTCACATGAACATTAAGAGTCAAATAAATATGTGTGATGTTAAATAACCTGCATTAAACACGGTTAAGTTCAAGTTAAATATAAGAGGCTACAAAACAAAATAGGCACCACTAATTGTATTGGTAATTCAAAAAACGTAGGAAACATTTGCCACAGCACAGAAATGTTTTACATTTTCATTCACATATTACTCAAAATAGATCACAATAAACCGTGTATGACTTTAATCACATAAACAAATAATAATCTCCAATTTGTCTAAGAAAATGATATACTAAAAACTGTAATTAAATCATGCTGATAGCTCACACTAACATAAAAAAACAAATGTTACTCACACATAAGCTGCTTCAACACTGTGGAAATGCTGTAGAAATGAAGCGTGCATACATAAAACTACATTGAAGTATTGCCTTCTGTCCTAACAGTGTGTTTAGTCTGTCCTCACATCTCTTTCTTAAACGCTCCTCTGACAGCCTGTCTGTGATTCTCCCTGCAGGGAAAGTGATCAGCAGAGCGTTGATCTCCTCGGAGGACGATAACGTGGTGATGTCGTCCAGCCAGATGCCAACCAGGCCTTACAAAATCAGCCATGTTACCGTGGTGACCAAACCGGCTGGTACCGTGTCGTCCGCGGCGATGGCGTCACACCTCGTGCACTTGGTGAGGAAAGATCTGTCTGATACTCCTGTTTTTATTCTGTAGAGGATTTAAAGGTGTTTGAGAGAGAGGTGTAAGAATCTCAATCTCAATCTTTATTTATTTAGCACATTTAAAACAGCCTCTGTTGACCAGAGTGCTGTACAGGGAACCAATACAAAATAACTAGGGCTGTCAGTCGATTAAAATAGTTAATCGCGATTAATCGCATGATGTCCATAGTTAATCGCGATTAATCGCAAATTAATCGCACATTTTTAATCTGTTCTAAATGTACCTTAGAGGGATATTTTTCAAGTTTGTAATATTCTTATCAACATATGAGTGGACAAATATGCTTTATGCAAATGTTTGTTTATTATCATTGGAACAATGACAAATATTCTCCTGAATATTCTCAACACAACAACCTGGAACCTCTCTCTCTCTCTTCACTCTCTCCCAACCCTGTCTACTTCTCTGCACTGAGCCAGTTGCTCAAACAGACAAGCCTGTTTACAGTTGTCGGCGAAATGCCGCTCCTCTGTCTTCATCTTCAGTCAAAGCATGAGACTGAAGTTCCACTGTGGGTCGACATAATGCGCTGTGATGTGCAGTCGACACGTTGGATGCGATCCGAATTATCTAACGCAGCCCCTCGTCCTCCACAATGTTAAGCTGTAGCCACCCATTTAGCTATCGCTGTTGTTGTCCAGGCGTCTCCCCGGCAAACTTTCAAGCGGGGCTGTCAGCATCAGCTGTGTGCTTGGCTTGCTGTTTAAAACACCTTTTTTTGTATCCATATCTCTCGCTAGAATCTCCCACCATCCAACTAACAACAACAACAACAACGTCAAGCCTTTGGGCTCTGAAACTACGGGGCGGGCCGAGGACAAATACACATGCGTTAATCGCACGTTAAAATAATTAGTGGCGTTAAAAAAAAAGTAAAACAATAATTAAAAACAAGATAAAAAGCACAATAACTAGAAACGTATAAAAACACATACAAATATCAAAATGTTATGTAACTAGTTTTAAAAGCCAGTGCAAAGAGGTGAGTTTTTAGCTGAGATTTATAAAGTTCTATAGAAGAACTCGGATCATTTACTGATTAAAAATGTTATGTAAATCCTATGATCTTAATAATAATAATAATAATAAATAGGGATTATAAGAATATCACATATTTAGTAGCATTTGGTAAAACATGGAGTAGCTGCATGTACGTATATGGATATTAAGGAAGATAATTATCAATAAATATATATGTATATGGGGGTCAAGGAGTCTCTTACATTTGGGATGGTCAATATATCAATATTATATCCACATTACATATGATCATTTATCAAAATGATCAGTGTTAATATTTTTTGAAAGCAGCTATTTTCAACCCTCCAATATCGTCTCAAAAATGTCAATATTTAATAAAAGATATTGTGATTTTCTCTGCTATTTCTTTATTTTTTACAATTCTTTATTTCGAAGACAGTTGAGAACATTTCACCAGTTGCAATGAAATAGACTTGCAGTTACAGGGAGTAGTAAACATTTGCAATAAGGGAACAGTATACAAACCCTCTCCTTCTCATTGTCCTCTTTTCTTTCTGATGTGCATCTTATACAATGTTCATGAACTTTATACAATGCTATTTGTGTTTTAATACCATGCACATGTCCTGTGTCCTCTTTTTGTTTACCCTCAGCCCTCTGACAGCAGCGGTAAAACAGACAGTGTGTTGGAGGTGGGGGAGCTTGAGGGCGACACCCTGGACCCCCAAACCGGCTTATTTTATCGCTCTAGCCAACCAGCTGCAGACCCAACAAAACATCCCTCCATCTTGCAGCAACTCAGCTTCTTTCGGGCCAAACAACCTCCATTTCCACCTCCACCCAGCCACCGCCACAACTCCAAAGCAAACCTCAAATCCTCCAGCCTTCCTCTTCCTCCGCCTTCCCCTCCACCCTCACTCTGACTAAGAAACTCCCCAAACTACGGGAGCAGATTCAGCCCAAACTTTTGACCCCGAGCCCCAAAGACAGACCCCTAACTGCACCAGCATTTGCCTCAGGAGTGAAAGTCGTGATTCAAGGACGCCAATCAAAACCCTGGTGACGCCACAGCTCCCAAAACTCCAACAGGCGCCAACGTCCCTCCACAGACCCCTGCACACCCCCATGTCTCACCCTCCCCCCCTGCAGGCGCATCACCCCGTCAGCACCGAGAAGACCTCCTCCAGCCAGGTGAGCAAATTGTCTCAAAAAATGTAATATTTGTTTGATACTACAGTGTTGCAGGAATTACGTATTTCTGAAGGCAAGATAGTATCTCCCTTTGTTCCCTCGAAGAGAAGTCAATGGGATTTAGGCGTTGTATTTTGGATTATTGCAGAAAATAAGATCTGTTGTGATATTTACATTTTGTTCAGCAGGATAATCCCACATATTTACACCACTTTCAGAATACTTGAAGCGTAAATGCAATCTCTAGAAGTAAAAAGTCAAACGTAAGGCTATAAATTAACTACAGTACGGTCACATGACTTCACGTCACCACGCTAAGCTAAAGGCGGCTAATGTTGGGCTATAAAGGAACTACAGCACGGTCACATGACTTCACGTCACCACCGCTAAGCTAAAGGTGGCTAATGTTGGGCTATAAAGGAACTACAGCACGGTCACATGACTTCACGTCACCACCGCTAAGCTAAAGGTGGCTAATGTTGGGCTATAAAGGAACTACAGCACGGTCACATGACTTCACGTCACCACGCTAAGCTAAAGGTGGTTAATGTTGGCCGTGATGAAGTTTAGTCGTCTCATTTAGACACTTGTTAGCCACCGCCATTTTTAAATTCATCAGCGGGTATTTACTGACGTGTTTTATGTCGTAGAACAATAAAATCTCTTTAGCTTGTGTAAACCACAGCTTTTAACAATAAAGCCTCTTAAACCGGTTGATTTTGAGACGAGATAACAGGAAGTGCTTAATGCGAATCATTTCCTGGTTTAGGACTTATTTACCACCACTCTATAGTACGAGTCATGCCTTCATGTGACGTAAAGATGAAATGCATCAATGTAGAAGTTCCTGTTTATCGTTCAGACGTTTTCTTGAGTATTTGATGAAACCATGACGAGTGAAGGGGCAGTGGGTATTTCCTATCTTCCTTGTTAAATACAATAAAACATTCATCATGTTTGCCTCAAACACGCCGCAGACTGATTACGTTACAACACAATGATTTATAGTTTTATTAGAGTTGCATAAACGCTGTCTGCTGCTGCTGCTCTTTTCCATTTCTGTGTCACTATGATTCAGCATTGACAGTTGGGCTAAATCATAAAGACATCAAGCAGGACGTTTGTTATTTTATCAGTCATAAGATTTTAGTGTACAAAGACTTGCATTGAGGACAAAACGTACCGAAAAACCACAGAATAGAAAAGAGACGGAAAACACAAAAAAAAAAACATTTTTACGTTCAAATAACAACAATTAAAGTAAGGTAATATCTGTTTCTGTATATGTATCTATTTCATTTTATCATTGTAAAGTATGATGAAGTTCAAAGACTTACATTGAGGAAAAATAAATACAAAAATATATAATTAGAAAAACATTTTTCAATAAAAAACAAAGAAATTAAATAAAAAAATAAAGAGATGTTTAAGAACAATACCTGAGAATATTAAAAATAAAAAGCTATGAAGAAATACTGATTCATAGCTTTATTTTAAAAGTCATTTTTTTGTAATTTTATCACAACAAAAATGATGCAACTGCGCGACATCACAAGTCATGTGCTTTTCTTTCGTAAAACAACAGACGAACAGAGTTTTTTGTTGATGTACTCAGTTTTACCGAACAAGATGATTTACTTTTTGCTTGCTCTAAAATTCCCCCTCAGTATCAGGAGCAAAGCCTGCCAGCTGCTGTCAATCAAACACAGTTTACTTCCTTTTAAATCAGTAGTCTTGTTTAAAGTCTGTGGAGACACTTCCTGGGGACTAAGGTTCGTTTTCGTCTCCGTGTGTACGGGGCTTAAGTGTAGTCCCACACATAGTCGTAAATCGGTTTGGTTTCGGCAGGTCTCGTACACGCAGGGATTCCCATTTACGATGATGTTGCTCTTTGCCCTCAAAGGGTGGGAAGAGTAGGTGTCTTCCCATCTGTAGATAAACAAAGTGAATTATGCCTGCCTCCTTCTATCTAAAGAGGAGGCATCTGCAAGGTCATAGCGTTACGAAAGTAACTTGTATTTCCCCCAACAATAACTAAAGGTGATTTGATAAGGCAACAACAACAAAAAAACCTTACCTTGTGTTTTTCCCTCATCCAAATCTCCTCCCCCAGCAGCCAATCATCACTCAGAGTGCGACCGTCACTAAGATCACGTTCGGAGGCTCCCATCTCTCCTCGCCGGTGTTCAGCAGCGCCGAAGCCGCCGCAAAACTGATCCCCGAGTCCAGCTCCGTGCGGCCGTCCGGAGAGAAGCCCTCGGTGTCGGACATCTTGAAAATCTCCATGATGGAGGCGGAGATCGACCCTAGCGTGGAGCCCATGGTGGTGGATTCCTCCAGTGACTGTGGCCCTCTGGGTAAAAACCAGGCTGACGATGGATTCGGGTCCGTTTATCAGCAGCTCTGGGGCCCATCACTCTCTCTCAAAGGGCCCAAAGTTCAGCTGCATGCCGGGCCTCACAGTGCAGAGGAGCAAGGAGGACATGGAGGTCATCGAGGTGAGAAGATTATCACAAAATCAGGCATGTAATAATAATAATAAAGCTTTATTTATATATATGTCTGTCACATATCAACCCACGGGACTCAGACGATTTTATTTATGGATATAGTAGACAACTAAGGGATAATATGTAAAGTGTAAACTTATTTTCAACATGGCCCCTGATTGAAGAACAGTACAGACATAAAACGAATTCACAATACCAAAAAGCAACAAATATTATGTCGAATCAATGAATCTAGAAATGATCAGCAGATTTTTTAATGATAAAGGAAACTAATGTGTTAGTTGCACCCCAAGAAGCCTATATTTTAAGTGTTTAGATATTTTTAAGTAAAAGCAGGAGATACAAACAAGGACACAACAGTATTGTTAGATGAAAACACATCTTGCAAAAGTTAAACAGATTTAATAGACATTTTTCAACATTTTAAATAACCAGGATCACAGTCTGAAGAAACCAAAAACACACTTTATTAGCAGAACTACCTCTCTGTTCACTATTGATTAGCACGTTTTGTCGTACTGGGGACGTGTCACTGAACCCACGTGTCACTAACACATGCAGGTGATTCCTCAGTACTCCATCCTGCCCGACTCCAGCCAGTCAACGTGGTGGTGGAGCCCAGCGGCTTCCTGGAGATCACCAACTACACCAGCCAGCAGCTGGAGGAGGACAGCCCCATGGAGCAGGAGGTGGACAGCAGCAACGACGAGGCGACCGCCGCAAGCCCCCCCAACCAACCGTAGACAAACCATAGAACCCCTAACCAACCATAGACCGCCCTGACCAACCGTAGACCTCCCTAACCAACCATAACCAACCATAGAACCCCCCTAACCAACCATAGACCCCCCCAACCAACCGTAGACAAACCATAGAACCCCCTAACCAACCATAGACCGCCCTGACCAACCGTAGACCTCCCTAACCAACCATAACCAACCATAGACCCCCCTGACCAACCATTAACCAACCATAGACCCCCCTAACCAACCATAACCCCCCCCAGACAAACCATATACCCCCCTGACCGACCGTAGACCCCCCTAACCAACCATAGACCCCCCTGACCAACCATTAACCAACCATAGACCCCCCCAACCAACCATTAACCAACCATAGACCCCCCCTGACCAACCATAGACCCCCCTGACCAACCATTAACCAACCATAGACCCCCTGACCAACCATTAACCAACATAGACCCCCTGACCAACCATAGACCCCCCTACCAACCATAGACCCCCTTAACCAACCATAGACCCCCATGACCAACCATTAACCAACCATAGACCCCCCTGACCAACCATAGACCCCCCTGACCAACCGTAGACCCCCCTAACCAACCGTAGAACCCCTGACCAACCATTAACCAACCATAGACCCCCTCAACCAACCATTAACCAACCATAGACACCCCCTGACCAACCATAGACCCCCGAACCAACCATAGACCCCCCTGACCAACCATAGACCCCCCGAACCAACCATAGACCCCCAACCAACCATAGACCCCCCGAACCAACCATAGACCCCCCTGACCAACCATAGACCCCCTAACCAACCATAGACCCCCAGAACCAACCATAGACCCCCCTGACCAACCATAGACCCCCCCTGACCAACCATAGACCCCCCGAACCAACCATAGACCCCCCTGACCAACCATAGACCCCCTAACCAACCATAGACCCCCGAACCAACCATAGACCCCCCTGACCAACCATAGACCCCCGAACCAACCATAGACCCCCCGACCAACCATAGACCCCCCTGACCAACCATAGACCCCCCTGACCAACCATAGACCCCCTAACCAACCATAGACCCCCCGAACCAACCATAGACCCCCCTGACCAACCATAGACCCCCTGACCAACCATAGACCCCCCTGACCAACCATAGACCCCCTAACCAAATAGACCCCCGAACCAACCATAGACCCCCCTGACCAACCATAGACCCCCTAACCAACCATAGACCCCCTGACCAACCATAGACCCCCCCTGACCAACCATAGACCCCCTAACCAACCATAGACCCCCTCAACCAACCATCGACCAACCATAGACCCCCTAACCAACGATAGACCCTCCTATGATGGAGACTCTTACTGTGATGATGTCGCAGAGAGGCTTAACTCTGCTCGTCTCTGCGACCATAGAAGAGTCCGTTCTGTAGTCAGCGATGTTTGATAAAGAAACAAAACAATAACAATAATCAATATCGGACACACGGTCAAAAGAAAATGGCTGAACGTAGCTCACACTCTTCGTCTTCTTTCCCCGAACGCTGACATTCCCCAGGTGCACGAAATACAATAAAACACAACCATGAGAGGGAGCGACAAAATATGCACACAAATTAAAATAATAGGCATTTTGGTTGCTACACTCACCTCATAGCCAGTGGATAAAAACACCTTTCTGGCTGTTTTTTTGCAGTGAAAATGCTTTTTTTTGGGTGTAAAATATTACTCTGTTAGCATTTCCCCCCCACGGCTAATGGCACATGTGTTTCTCATCGCCAGTGAGGATGTAAAAACGTGGGAGCGAAGTGAAAGGATTAGTTATACTGCAGACGTTTTGGAAAGCAGCCTCTCCAAACAAGACAGGACAGACACTTCCACACAACACATTGATTATTAGGAGTCATTTCAGTAACACACCGCCAGGTTTAACCACTGCTCTCGTGTTGATAGTCCAGAGTATTTCAAATATGGGATCCCCACATTGTTTGTAAAAAGAGACTCTCCTGTTTCCGGACTTTTGATGAAGGTTTTACCTCAAAATGAACAGTATTTTCTTTGACTTGGATGCATATTTCTGTCAAAACCCTTAAAACGCTTGCGGGATTTAGGTTTTTTCTTTTAGTAGGCTGGAGCAGATTGAAATGTCTGCGTGGAACATAAACCAGAAAGAGTCCTGGAGGAAGGACACCATATGTGTTATTGTAAAATATATATGTACATGTACTGTTTTTGTAAGATATGTTAAAAAAGTTGCTGTGAGAATTTCACTAAGATTGCATCTGCTTCTGCATAGTGTGTTTGAACTATGCATTTATTTTGTACCTTTTCAAAACTAGACGACTAGTTGAGGAAAAATCATTTAATCTGCACAATAAATCTGTGAGTAGAACAAGTTTATTTGATCTTTTATTGGTTGCAAACCACAGCTGCTTAAGGTTGTAGAAAGACAAAATGAGCGACATGTTTTTATGTTAAAAATGTTTTGAGACATGTAAAAATGATCTGTTTTGATTAATAATTTGTCAGACTTTTCCATAAATTATATGGTTAGAATATCTTTAAATGACATGGACGTCTTCCCCGTTTCAAATCCAGACTTCATAAATATGCAAATATGTTAATGTCAAAGGTTTAATAGAAACAGGATGAATCCAGTGTTTCAAGTTTCAAGTAAATTGGTTTGCTGCCAATTGTTGCCTTTTACATGCACATTTTAAAGTCCGATTTAACTCAAAGGAACTTTTCCTTTCCAGCTTTTTAGTCTGAAGTTCTGCATATAAACAAATCAGATCAAAATCTCAAACATCCATGTTAAAATAACAATAAGTAAATCACATTTTTCAGTTCAAAATCGCCTTAATATTGCCGGAATATCCTCCTCTCGTCCATTCCTTTCTCCCCCTATTTCAGAATTTGCAGATTACAATACTGTATATTTTTAAGTTTACATAAGTCTTCAAGTTTCAATAAGTTGTATCTTAAAGGTCACCTATCATGCTATTTTAGGCAATAGCATAGGTCTCAGATGTATAAAAATATATAAAAAACATGTCTATGAAGTGTTTTGCTCAAAATACCAAACAGATCACCCATTCTAGCCAGGCCTCATATCCCTCTATTTCACTTCCTGTTTCAAAAGTGCTGATTTGGGGATAAAGCTTTAAAAAAATAAAAAAATGTATAAAAAATAAGAAAGGAGGGAGCTGAGCTCATGCGGGACCCGGCAGCTACTGTCTAAACTAAATACTGCCGTGATGAAACGCCATATCATGGATTATCAAGGATTCTTTCTGAAACAGTATGGAGCTCAAAGGCTTTCTCTCTTGCCGGTTATACCACAAGGTGAGTTCCTTTTTATTTCCTGCTTCTTCACACACATGCTCTGTGCAGTACAGGTTAAGTCTGAGTGTTAGCGATGCTAATGTAAACATGTAGCGACCATATTACATCCAAAACAGTCGGGCATTGTTTCTGATAGCAACGTTTCTGATAGGGCCGTGGGTGTAAAGCCAGCCTACATTTAAGATATTACGTCATATCGGACGCAAATCTGAATCAGCTCCGTTGTAGCCCCGTTTTTAGAGATGTGGGTACGGAGGAAAAGAGAGGGTTTTATTTTCTGACGCTGCGTGAGTCCCTGACACACCGGGGACACATCTTTATGTATAAAAGACATAAAAAAGTGCATTTTGCATGATAGGTCCCCTTTAAATGAAAAGCTTCCAAAGTAGTTATTTCACAACATTTAGCTTTAAAGGGGACCTATCATGCAAAATGCACTTTTGTACTTCTTTTATACATGAATATGTGTCGTCGGTGTGTCAGGGATATGTGAACCCGGTGTAGTACATATGCCAGGCCTGTAAGTGGCGCTGTAGTCTGCCACAAAAGCAGCGAAGAAGACTTCTCACAGAATCAGCCCTTGCAAAAACAGGGCTGGAAAAGAGCAAATAGAGCGAAATGAGGCATGGCTAAAATGCATGATCTGTTTGATATTTTGAAAAAAAAACTTCACAGACATGTTTTATATAGGTATGGCCCTACAATATATTATTCAAATATAGCATGGTAGGTCCACTTTAAGTGAAACACAGACACTTTCCCAGGATTTTTGTGTCAAACTCTGCGCAGAAAACCTCAAACATCAATCTGAAGAAGCAATAAGCAAAGCACATTTTTGAGCACTGGACGTCTTCAAAATCACCTGAAGTTGCCAGTATATTGATTTTTCTTTATTTTCTTTATTGTTTTATTTAAGGTCCACATGTTCAATGACTCCCAAGAGAACAAAAAGGAAGTTATAGTAAAATAAATCGTTCTACTGAAATTCCTTTAAAGAGGGCCTTCGTAGAATACAAAGAGGCTCATTGACACCGAACTTTTGGCAGCTTCCTCTCGTGGAGAAGGTTGAGTGAGAGCGCTGTGGTGCTGACAGGTCGAACCACAGCTCTGAAGTGTGGAGAGATGATGGAGATAGAAGTTTGAGGTTAAACCAGAAGATTGTAGAGTGTGCAGATGGACATTTTTAATCCTAGTGTACATTTGTAAGGGAGATATTTGACTTTTTAGACTTTAAAACAGGTGCAAATTAGTATGAGAAGTGCCCTATTCTGCTTATTCGGGAGTGTCCCTTTCCTAGTGTGTTATATAGGTTTTCTGCATGTGAATGGTCTGCAAAACTAGTGACATCACTATGTAAAATGTGCGCTCCTATTGGCTAGCATTCGAACACGTTGTACATGATAGGCTAAGGGGCGGGACATCTCTAAGCGGTTGACCAATTACAACAGAGCCGGCCAGCTAACCAATCAGAGCAGACTGGGCTCTGGTTTCAGACAGAGGGTGAAAAGAGGTGCTGCAGCACAGGCAGTATGAGAAAAATAAAGAGCTTTTTGAACATTAAAACATGGAGACATGTCACAGTGGAGACACAGAATACAAATATACACCTTACATTTAGCATAAAAGGGCCCCTTTAATCACAATTATTGATTAATACTTGACTGTTTGAGTAATCCCAAGCGTCAGTTTGACATGTTTTTTCTGGCCCACCATTGAACTACAACACATTCGGATTTTTAGCACTGGTTTTATAAAGTGTTACGAGCCATCTCTGGCCATGTTACAGCATTATATTTATTTAAACTTGGTCTGAAATTCACTCAGGCAGCCAAAAAACGTTTTCTGGAATTTATGTTGGCTCCCGCCAGCGATTAAACGGTCATATTTATTGCATTATTTATTACGGCCGTCTGAGCCAAGGTTCATGTTTAATGGACACTGTGCGGCGTTGCTGGAGGTTTCTATGTTGGCTCTGCACACTTATTAAACTCTTAATGCACGCTGTGGTGAGTCTAGCTCCTCCTCCTGTGGAAAGTGATCCATGGGGCTCCTGGAGGCCCCTGTTCAGCCTGCAGAGGTTGATTGGTTGGCCTAAAGCTCCAGACATGTGGCTCTGTTTAGGCGCACGCTGAGTTACGTCCCTCCACCCTCCACCCTCCACTCTGCAGGGGAAACGCTGCCAAAGTACTGCATGAGTACACAGTTTACCCTCCGCTGACTCACCTCACTGAGAAACAACTACAAAGGTAGAGATTACACGTTTCTAGGAAGAAAAACGACTTGTTTTCACAGTTAAATAAACACTTAAAGGTCACCTATATGCAAATCCACTTTTTCATGTCTTTTATACATCAACATGTGTCCCCTCTGTGTAAAGAGATTCTCTCTCTCTTTGTCCTGATCCATTTATATAAAAACCTGTCTGAAAATGAGCTGATCAGATTTTGGCCACTTTATGATGTCATGATGTTTTGTCTTGTGTAACCATTAGCCAATCAGCAACCAAGGTGCTAGAGCACCATTGAGTTCTTTCTAACCAAATCTCTCTCAGAGGGGCGTGGGGAGGGGCTCCTTATTTTCATCTAAAGTAACAGACAGAGAATCAGCACTTTGGAAACAGGGCTGAAACAGAGGGGATTATGGGATGCTGCAATGATCTGTTTGGTGTTTCAGCCAATCAGAGACAGGTTCTGGATATATCTGAGACCTGTGATATATTGATGAAAAACAGTATAATAGGGGACCTTTAAATTCATCTTAATTTCAAAAGCTAATTGTAGCGAAAACAAACTTAAAATCCAATTAATCCAACATATACGGTATATATCTTTTTTAAACTACAATCTCATAACCAGCACTGAGAAAGTGTTGTGCAGTTTCTCAGTGCTGCGGGTACTTTTTCACAGTTTTTCTGGCTCTCCAAAATCGAGGTTCTTTCCGGGCCAACAACCGGGCTGAGTATGCTAAACTAGTGAGAGAATCGCTGGCAACTACAACAAAATGAACATATTTGACCGTGATTTAATTGTAATACACGTTTCAAAATAATGCCGAAGTAACAACATACTGATACCGGTTAGTAAAAACCATGAATTAATGCTTTGACAAGTCTGCAGACAGACGGCAGGAGAAAAACCTTTTAAAATGCGTGTTGTCTGAATGGAGATTGGCTAAGCTAACGCAGTATATGCTCCGACCGTCCACACTCACAACAACGGCCTACAGACATAAATAAACCAGCGACTGTATTCGCCATGACACAGACAGTCTGTGGTTTGTACTTGTTTAACTTTTGTCTAGTTTCTGAGCAGATATGAGGAGCTGTGAGCTCTGAGGGCTAACAGCTAACGGCTGATGTTGGTTTTGTGGTTCTCATTGAAGATGACGTCACGGCTCCGCCTACACTGCGTTACTATAGTTACTGCCCCAGCTACTAAACTGTAATGGAAACGCAGCATAAAGTGAGCCTGGCCTAACAAGGCCTTAACAAGGCCTAACTATACCGTACTAAGCCGAGCGAGGCCCTGCAGTGGAAAAGCGCCATTAGTGGGCTTAACTTTCCAAGGTAAGGTTAAGGTAAGTTTATTTATAGTTTGTTTATATTTTATTTATTAAGTGTTTACACACAAAACAAATAAACGTGGAACATGACAATTCCTTCGAGAGAAGACAGTTAAAAATCAGCCTTGGAAATACAGCAGAAATGTATAACAAATGTGAAACAAAAGCTTTTACCCGTGATATGAAAACATTTTGACATTTGGCCACGCATGCTCTCATCTTGAGGCTTTATCGGCCATTAGAGCTGATGAAACCTTTTGTAAAAGCCTTGAAACATCCTCAAACTCAAACAAGCCCAGCTGCTTTCACTGGGAGAATAAACACGCAATATGTGACGTCTCAGAGAAACACGCCAAGATACGGTGTGTTTTGGACGTCTGTTTGTATTGTTGTTAACAATGAAAGTGAACTGAACCCAGAGGGATAGATTTAGGAAGGAGTTTCCTCCAACATGTCTGTCATTCATCATGGAGGCCAGAGCTGCATTCCTCCAGCTTTAGTTTACTTTATTTCTCTTCTTCACGCCCTTCGGTCTTACAGTTAGACACGGAAAGATAACTGGGTCCTCTATACTCAACCAAAACAATGATTTTTCACAATAAAAGCATCAGAAAAAAGTCTATTCATAGGTTAATTATACTTCCTACAATCACATACGTGTGTGTTGTTGTATTTAATTAGTTGGTATCTACTTAAAACCATGTAATGGGAACATATTGCTCTGCTTAACAGCTCCTTATTGCAGAGAAATAGTCTGACTCTATATTCAACCAAAACAATGATTTTTCACAATAAAAGCATCAAGAAAAGTTTTCCCATAAGTTAATTATACTTCCTACAATCACATACGTGTGTCTTGTTGTATTTTATTAGTTAAAATCATGTACTGTGAGCATAATGCTATGCTTAACAGCTTATTGCAGAGAAATAGTCTATACTCAACCAAAACAATGCTTTTTAAAAATAAAACCATCAGCAAATGTTCCACAGGAGGTTAATAGTACTTTATGCAACCATATACTTAAGTCTGATGCTCGTAAGGGTTTTTAAGAATACAAATACACACTCATTTATCAATTTGTAAAAAACCTGAGATTTCTAATGACTGAATGTTATATATATCAGGGCCAAGAATACGTTTATCCAGTTAAAATCAAGTAAGCATGTTGTTGCAATGGATTATAATAAATAGTTAAATAAAAAGGAACTCCTTGACCTACTTAAGTTTTAGGGGAAGAACGTCATCTGCTGAGAAATAGCCTATACTCCGCAAAAAACACTATTTTTCACAATAAAAGCACCAGGAAATGTTCCTCCACTGACAGTTAATTACTCACTACAATCACAAACTGACGTGAGAAGTCCCATGGGTTTTTTTTAAAAGCCACAATGGATCTCTATTATACTTCATCAGTTCGTAAGAAACCTGAGATTTCTGTGAGTCATTAAGTTTAAAAACCACAAATGTAAACTTTGAAAAAACTCTGAGGGACACTCATCCGTCTTTGGAGTTGTAAGTTCGGGTTCTCAGAAAAAGCTGTTAGCGCTAACATGAGTCAAGGTTTCAGATGTGTTTTATTTAGCTGACAATGACTTTTTTTTGCACTCGAGCTTTGTCTATTCAATCTGTCTCATTACCAAATTCCATACTGATTTATTCCAGAGTAGAAATCCTCATTGTCTCTTTTTTGGCTGCTTATGTGCCTGAATTTCAAAATAAAAGTGCATATTGAAGAGATAATGAAATGTATCAATGTTTTCAAATCAGCAATCAAATGTTATTTTTACAGCCCAAATATTTTAACCTTTAATTATGCTCACTGTCGAGATGGTAAGTTCACTTTTTCGCACAAGATAAGACAAGATTAGATAAGATAAGTTAAACATGTATTGATCCCCGTAGAAAATGTAGGTGTTAAGGCAGCAACAGGAAAGCACAGGTAAGAGTTTACACAAGTATAAATAAGAATAAAAAATAAATAATGTGCATAATATAATAACATATCAACACTAGAACTACCTGAAGCTGTTTAAATACATAAAAAGTCCAAAGTAGGTGCATACGGTGCAAAAAAAAAGCACAAATAGACAACCGTGTTAATTCCCATCTGTTTGAAGTATGGAAAGTGTCTTTGGGAGTGGCTCCGTAAAGATGGATGTGTGTGTTGACCTCTGTGATATCCACGCTTACTGGCACACTGAGAACATCCCATTATTCATCCCAGCACTCCCACACAGCGCTCACTATCCCAATTTATGGCAGAGGACCATGGGAAAGGTCAGAGGTCACCTACTTGTGTTTATTCCCCTGAAGTTACATAAGTCTGCTGTGTGTATTCTGCATCAAACCCTCACTTTCTGCAGCTTCGTTGAGGCTAAACAGCTGTTTTTGCTTCACATCTGTTTGGAAATATTGAGGAGGGCCGCAGACAAAAAGATAACAGGACACACACTCAGGACAATGGAATTATACATCCTGCGAATAATTAAAAAAGTAAAGGGCGGATTTACTCGCCTTGCTTTGAGTCTCTTCCAGGAACATTGTGTGTTTTCAGTCCAGGTTGATTTACTTTGAAGGTTTTTTTATGGGCGGGCATATGGCTGTGAGATAATTGCAAAATCAGGCCAAATGTCCCAAAAGTTTGTTTATTATACGATACAAATAATACTTTGTTGTCAGATCAAGTCTAAAATGTTTCTAGCATGACAAAATGTCATAAATATGTAAATAATTAAGACAAGAAACAAGGAAACAGACATTTAACTTATCATTACAACCACAAAAGATCAGTGGTGCAATGTAACTAAGTTCATTTTCTCAAGTACTGTTCTTAAAGAGTCCTCTCCTGCTGATGTTCAGGTGTATATCAGTATGTAGCGTCTCTACTTTAAAGAGTCCTCTCCTGCTGATGTTCAGGTGTATATCAGTATGTAGTGTCTCTACTTTAAAGAGTCCTCTCCTGCTGATGTTCAGGTGTATATCAGTATGTAGTGTCTCTACTTTAAAGAGTCCTCTCCTGCTGATGTTCAGGTGTATATCAGTATGTAGTGTCTCTACTTTAAAGAGTCCTCTCCTGCTGATGTTCAGGAGTATATCAGTATGTAGTGTCTCTACTTTAAAGAGTCCTCTCCTGCTGATGTTCAGGTGTATATCAGTATGTAGTGTCTCTACTTTAAAGAGTCCTCTCCTGCTGATGTTCAGGAGTATATCAGTATGTAGTGTCTCTACTTTAAAGAGTCCTCTCCTGCTGATGTTCAGGTGTATATCAGTATGTAGTGTCTCTACTTTAAAGAGTCCTCTCCTGCTGATGTCAGGAGTATATCAGTATGTAGTGTCTCTACTTTAAAGAGTCCTCTCCTGCTGATGTTCAGGAGTATATCAGTATGTAGTGTCTCTACTTTAAAGAGTCCTCTCCTGCTGATGTTCAGGTGTATATCAGTATGTAGTGTCTCTACTTTAGAGAGTCCTCTCCTGCTGATGTTCAGGTGTATATCAGTAGTGTCTCTACTTTAAAGAGTCCTCTCCTGCTGATGTTCAGGTGTATATCAGTATGTAGTGTCTTACTTTAAAGAGTCCTCTCCTGCTGATGTTCAGGTTCATATCAGTATCTAGTGTCTCTACTTTAAAGAGTCCTCTCCTGCTGATGTTCAGGTGTATATCAGTATGTAGTGTCTCTACTTTAAAGAGTCCTCTCCTGCTGATGTTCAGGTGTATATCAGTATGTAGTGTTCTACTTTAAAGAGTCCTCCTGCTGATGTTCAGGTGTATATCAGTATGTAGTGTCTCTACTTTAAAGAGTCCTCTCCTGCTGATGTTCAGGTGTATATCAGTATGTAGTCTCTCTACTTTAAAGAGTCCTCTCCTGCTGATGTTCAGGTGTATATCAGTATGTAGTGTCTCTACTTTAAAGAGTCCTCTCCTGCTGATGTTCAGGTGTATATCAGTATGTAGTGTCTCTACTTTAAAGAGTCCTCTCCTGGTGATGTTCAGGTATATATCAGTGTGTAGTGTCTCTACTTTAAAGAGTCCTCTCCTGCTAATTTAACCGTGATATACTGTACTTAAGCTTCCAATGTAAACACAGAAACAGTACAGCAGGTGTTCAGACTAAACACATGACCAACCTTCAGTTCTCTTTCTTCTCACTTTCTTTTTACAGAGTTTCTGTGACTAAGTCCTCCTAATATAGTCAACCATCGCCTATAAAACTGCCTTTTTTATCTCAGCATGACTAAACTATGATAAACACAGGTTAATATTATTTATTTATGACTCAAAGCTCGCTCACGGAGGAGGAGGAAAAGTGAAAAGGTCTGTTTCTGATTAAGAAACCACAAATACTTCCCGTAGGCCTGTGATTCTATCTCTGCTTATCTCATAAACAGGAAGCAAAGCGTGCAGGAATTCACGAGAGGAAATGATGCCTTTCGGCGGGTGGTACAGCTGCGAGGGCGGGATGTAAAAACACTTTGCTTCGTCGTTGGGTCGAGAAAAGGTTGAATATACAATATGGGAGAAAAAGGAGCTTCCACTACTGTCTGTTTGTCTTATTTTACCCTGGAGAGTGAAGGAAAATAAATAAAGTCAGAGTGAAGTGGTCTAAGTTTGTCTCCCAGTAGATTTTCCTCTAACCATTACAAATAAAAGTGGAGTGATTGAGGTGAATCACTCTTTAGTTTAGTTGTCTGACACAAATGTAATAAGTCAATGCTTCATGCTATCCGTCTAATCAACTTGTTTTAAATGTTTTGTTGAGCCTTGAAAGCTTTCAAATATTTCTCTATCATGATAAGTATTAATGACTAAATAATTCAGAAGAACTGCTTTAAATTTGGCAATTAATTGTAGGATTATGAAGTACAATATCCAGAGAAGAAGAAGACATTAAGTGATAATCTTTATCCTTGGAAAACTCCACCTGAAAAACCTTAATTAACTGAGAATATTGGAAAATAAGTCAAAAATCATGTGTCTGTTGTTGTTCATTACACTACGGACTATCAAGGTGATACAAATATAGATATATTTCAAGTATATCCTATAAAAACTATAGTAAAATTCAGATCAAATGTGAACTATCACTACTCCTCTAATGGATGAGACCCCTTCAAATCTCCCTAATAAACAGTAACTTCAGTATTTAAGGATCAAATTGTTAAATAAGGTCATCAGTTGTTAAAGGGGACCTATCATGCAAAATGCACTTTGTGATGTCTTTTATACATAAAGATGTGTCCCCGGTGTGTCAGGGAACTCACGCAGCGTCAGAAAATAAAACCCTCTCTCTTTTCCTCCGTACCCACATCTTTTAAAAACGGTGGTTTAACAAGCGGATACAGATTTGCTGCCGATATGACGTAATATCGGATGGTGGACCCACAGAGAGTTGCTATCAGAAACAATGCCTGACGTGTTTTGGACGTAATCTCGTCTTTGTTTACATTAGCAAGCCTCGCTAACACTCAGAGCTAACCTGTACTGGAGAGCACATGTGTTTAAAAAGCAGGAAATAAAAAAAGGAACTCACCTTGTGGTAAACCTGAGAGAGAAAAAGCATTTGAGCTCCATACTGTTTCAGAAATAATCCTTGATGTGGTTTAGAACAGGATGGTGTTTTATCACAGCAGAATTTAACTTTATCTCCGGTAGAATTCTGATCAGGCATTAGCTCCGCCTCCTCTTTTTTTTTTTTTTAAGCTAAGGACCCAAAATCCGCGTTTCTCTAACAGCTGCAATAGAGTGCCGCAGTGACGCGTCCTAAAACCCGGAAGTAAACTCCTTCCGGTTCCTTCGACAAAAACGCAATGCAATTTCTCCATAGGGTTTAGGAAACTAGCTGGAAATAAGGTCTGTGGTTGAAACACATTTAAGAGAAGGATCACGTTTTGTTCAGCCGGATAATCTCCACATGTCTACCCTACTTTTATCATTTTCGAATCATATATCTAGTCGCCAGAAGCAAAATTCTAACGTTATGCTATAAAGGAACTACAGCAGGGTCGCTGCTTCAACGTCACGCCAACTTAAGATCCATATTCAAACATACAGATTCTAAATGGTACGAGTTGAAGCGTTTGTTTGAACAGTTTGCAGGAGGCAGGTACTTGCTTTCAAGCAGAACAGGGCAAACAAACTTAGAGGAGTGTTTACGTGTTCGGCGTAATGACGTACAACGGCCTCCACAACTTCTGTAGTCCTATTCAGCCACTTGGTAACAACCATCGTTTTTCAGACACGTCAACTCTTCAGAAATCACCAGTGGGGTCACTGCTGATGGATTTAATGTCGTAGAACAAAACGTGATCCGTCTCTTCAATGTGTCTCAACCACAGACCTTATTTCCAGTAGGGCTATTCGATTATGGCAAAAATCATAATCTCGATTATTTGGGTCAATAATTGTAATTGCGATTATTAAATGCGATTATTCATTGACTTTGAAAACATCCATTTATTGTACTTTAAAACAAATACAAATAATAATTTGAACTTTTTAACTGTTGAATTATACGTTCAGGGCAGAGTCCTGCATCGGATCGGGTACCCGCGGGTACCCGACAGGTGACCCGCAAAAAAAGTGATTCGCGGGTGGTATTTTTTCAAACGCTTTTTTCCGGGTTCGGTTCTGGGTAAAACAAAGATGATGCGGGTCGGGTCGCGGGTGTTGCATAATAAATATATTAAAATAATAATAATTTAGTTTAATGTTTAAATCCTCAGACCTCTCCCCCGCGGGACCGCGCATAATCATAACCTCTGCAGCGCATCAATCTGCTGCTGAGCGCGTCACATTCGAAATGGCTGAGGTGAAGCTCAGCGGAGAATACAGCATTTTCAATAACACTTCCTCAAGAGCGAAATCCAACGTCTGGGAGGCTTTTGGTCTCATCCTAGATGGAGAAAATAACCAACATCCCACGCTTTTTGAGACAAATATGCAACTGCGTGTGTTAATAATTGCACGTTTTCACTGCTCATATATATGCGGGTTCGGGTCGGGTTGCGGATCTTGTGCCGTCGGTCGGGTCGGGTTGCGGAACTAATTGGCAATATGTGCGGGTAGCGGGGCGGGTTCGGTATTGCACATCGCGGGTGAGGGTCCTGAAAATCAGACCCGTGCAGGACTCTGGTTCAGGGTAATCAACTGAAAAACCAATACAAAATAAAACAAAATAAATTATACATTCATATCTACATTTAAATAAATAATATCAAAATAATAAATACCAATAAACAAGATCAACAAACATGTTGCAGCGCACTGTCACAACTTTGAAAACATCAATTTATTGGAGAAAAAAAATGTGAACAGTAAGTTTTTAACAGTTGATTACCCTGAACTTTAAGTATAATTCAACTGAAAAAAAAAAAAAAATTAATAATAATAATAAAAAAATAATCGTTTTATTTCGATTACGTTGTTTTCGTAATCGTTGCAAGCCATAATCGTAATCGCGATTAAAATACGATTAATTGAGCAGCCCTAATTTCCAGCTCTTTTCCTAAATCCTATGGAGAGATTGCATTGCTCTTTGTCGAGGGAACCGGAAGTGGTGAAATGCTAACTTACGTCCGGGTTTTAGGACGCGTCACTGTGGCACTCTATAGAGGGATATGAGGGATGTCTAAAATGCATGATCTGTTTGTATTTTGAGAAAAACACATCATAGACATGTTTTTATATATTTGTATATATCTGAGACCCATAATATATGCCTAAAAATAGCATGATAGGTGCACTTACCAAAAAATAACACTCATTAACTGAGAAATAATGAAAGAAATGTCAAAGATCAAGTGTCTGTTTGTTAATTAAAGTACAGACAGACACACATATAGTTATATTGAAAGCATAACCTATGAACAAATTGTCAGGTTGTCGTTTTATGAGCATCAATTGGCAAAATGTTGTGAAATTCTGATTAAACTACAGCCGTTTCTGAACTAATTCAATGGATTAGACCTCCAAAAATCTCCCTAATAAACAGTAGCTTCGGTATTTAAGGATCAACATGTTAAATAAGGTCATCAGTTGTGTAACTTTGAATCACGTCAGCGGCACTTTTACTGTAAATGACGTCAGTGAGCAAACAAACACAGTCTAGACGGTTTCAGATACGAGATGAAAATGATGATGATGAGGGGTTTCCTGTGGCTGATTAACAATTATAAATCAAAAGAGAAAGATTGAAGATGATCTGCTAAAACATGAGCTGTCTGCCACGATTCATTGAATCAGTGGATGCTTCAAAGTGTTCAGTTTATAGTAGACTAAACAGAAATATAGACAGAAAACTGTATTTGTTATTTCAGTAAATAGGCGCTTCAACAGCATCTCCTTCTGCTTCAGATGTTTTTAAATTAAACACAAACACCCATCGAGGTACTTTACTTGAGTATTTCCATGTAATGGTACTTTATACTTCTACTCCAATACAATGTATTTCAGGGTTCATACACTTTTTCACCAATGATTTTCCATGACTTCTCCATGACTTCTCCATGACTTCTCCATGACCTTTACCTAATTTTCCATGAACAAAAAAATGACTCTTTCTCAGCGGTACCACTGAAAATGGTTTATTTGAACATGGAACAGGAAAATAAGGTCTGCATATGAAACATGTTGTGCCTATCTAAAACAAATCCAATAGTAGGCTTAATAGCTTCTACAGGCTAAAGCAACTAAAATCTCTCACCAGCAAAATACCTCGTCAGTTAAATGCCATTTTACGTTACGTTACTATACGATACAGTATTTATTATCATTATAGTATTACTATTTCGGCGATTAGATAAAATATAAATTATATTTGATGCAACTTTTGTTACATTTCCATGACTTTTCCAAAACTTTGGGAAAAATATTGTTTTCCATAACTTTTCCAGGGCCTGGAATTAGCTTTTTGAATTTCCATGACTTTTCCAGGTTTTTCATGACCGTAAGAACCTGCTTTATTTCCTTATTGGATGCGGAATTGGCTCCAAAAATATGTTTAAACATTGTGCATTTTTAAAGATTAAACCATTGGGATAACTTTTTGATGGACAAAAAGTTAAACATTTCAACAGTAAAATGCAACAATATGAACTATCTAATAACTAGGTCAAATGTATAAGGAAATATTACAAATGTAGGCAGAATTAATACCTCTACTCTTGGCAATTCACCTACATTTAGCTGATAACACTTCTGTATTTAAGTTAGAATTTAAATGTAGGACTATTTTTGGTACTTTCACCGAAGTAAAGAATCTGAATACTTCCTAAAACACCGGATATTAGTGCCAGAATATATTGTGATGCTTATTTTAAAAGACAATGGACTTTTCTCCTAACTGGAAAACTTTACAAACTGTCCGTGAGATTCTCATGTCTGTTTCTGGAGAGATAAAGGGGCTTTTTCCTCTTTGACGTAAGCCTCCGAGGGCAACTTCCTGCACCACCCTGAACGGTGAATTATCTTCAGTAAGTGTGTGTTTCTCCCCTGGAGAGAGGAGAGGACGGAGGATCTGAGTCATGGGCGGTAAAAGGTTTTCATTAGACAGTCGCTGACCAGCACTTTCTCAAACTCAAAGGCTTAATCCAAATCTAAACAGGAGAGAGAAGGAGAAAAGTCACATTTTCAAACTAAAAGCCTTTACTGTAGCTCTGATTGAAATGGCTTCATTAAATGCAAATGATGTTTAATTTATCCTTTTTTCCCCAATAGTTTTGCTTTAATCTGTTTTTAATCGACAATTATACCAACTTTTAACATCTTCATTATATTTTCGACAGTGTATACTATGGCACATTTCCATTATATTTTCAGATGACTACATTATGATCATTTTAACATACTATACCATGACTATTTAACACAAGTAATAACACTTTTTACTACGAAGAGTATATTATAACTTATTTTATATTTTTCTACATACTACACCATGACCTTGTTCATATTTGTTTTAAACAACAAATGAAGCTCAGCGCAAGTTCAACCAGGAAGTCTTTACTCATTCATTTACTGGGTGTTTCTCAATGTCGAGGACGCTTCCTTGGTAGGACATGTCCCTCCGAGTCAGGTCCTTCAGAAGTGAGGCAAGAATCCTTCCTAGCCTCGGAAAACGAAGAATGGTGGAACAGGCTAACAGGTGTGCAGGTGTGCGTCATATGCGACGCCCCGCCTTAAATGGAGCGCGATTTCCGCCAAAGATTTGGAATTGGTCCGTGGCCAAAGCATTGTGGGGATTTTAAGACCGCGGAGTCTACACATGTGCAGCCTCGAAATTTTTCGCTACGAAGGACGCCGGCCTCGGTAGAATTCCAAGCATGCTGGACATTGGAACAGTCCTTCGGCGGGACTCGATGACGTAGTATGCTTGAAATAGTGGCTCTGGAGCAGCCTTCCTCGACATTGAGAAACACCCGAAGAGTATATTATAACTTATTTTATATTTTTCTACATACTACACCATGACCTTGTTCATATTTTTTATTAAACAACAAATGAAGCTCAGCGCAAGTTCAACCAGGAAGACCGTCTTTATCATTCATTTACTATGTCCATGTTACTACTCTCTCTCCTCTCAATAAGTGATCGGGGGCGTCACTCCCCAGCTTAACCAATCACTTCGCTCCATTCTCACAAGCCTATCATAGTGCTCCGCTAACCCTTTTAAATCTGCTCTCCCCTTTGTCAGCTGTCATTTCAGGTGACTCGACGCAACCCTCCTCCACCCCTTTTCACCTCCTGTCCCTCTGACTCCAGGGTCAAGCTAAGCCCCTCCCCTTCAGACCGAACCCAACCATCCATTCACCACCAACAGGGTCAAGCTAAGCCCCTCCCCTTCAGACCGACCCCAACTATCCATTCACAACCACCAGTGTCTTGACCCCGGGGGGTTTCATCGGATCGGTTCTCCCCTCCCGAATGATACTCCTGCACAACGGAGCCTAATCGCCAAAACTCCATTACATTCATTTGTGTATTCCTGGCAATAAATATGTATTCTTACATCAAAACCGTCTCTCCTGATTGAACTACTATGACTTTTTACTTGATATTTCCAATAAACCATACTATGATTTTTTGTACACTTTAATCAATGTTATCAAAATGTGTACAGGAAACCACAAAATAAAGAATATGTAAGCAGAAAAGAGGTTTAAATGTTTTTTATCACACATATTGTTTCACAAGAGTAGAAAATGGCCTTCATGTGTTACAAAATATTGCTTACATTACATTACATCACAGGATGAGACAAATAAACTCGACAAGCAAATTAAAATGTTATGAAAGTGTGGATCCCAGTGTAGCCCACTACATACAGCGCTGGATTTCATCTTCATTTGTTATCTAAAAATATACATTATGTCTATTATACTTCCAAGTATCACAGTTATTTTAATTTCAGTGCTTAGCCGTGTCAAATTAATAGATACTTCCACAGGCCTGGGATCAATACATAAAATATGTTTTAAATGTCCAGCTTGGTGTCAAATAACAACATATTTCTTAGTGTTAAAAGTCACAATATACACACAAATAAGAAGAACATTTAAAGTGCAAACTACACAAAGGGTGAAGGGACGGCTTGGATTGCTTTATACAACCTCTTTGTGACATACTATATACTTCATTAAATCATACTTCCTTGTACGTGGAAATAGTGTTTTGTTTCACAACCTGTTGTAGTGTTTGTGTTTCTTCATTTTTAGCTTACAGACAAAATCCCCTCTCAGATACACATCTTCTAAATCCACAAGAAAGCAAATCATTCCTCTTGCTTATTGGCACGGTGAACAGTGTTGAAGTGTAGTGTGTAAATCCTTTTTTTCACATTCAATAAACTTAAGCTCGATAGCACGTGGCTTGATAAGCAAACTGGGAATTTCAGTCATAAATCTTTAAAGTTGCAGTTCCTCAAATGAACATCAGATCAAGAAATGCTAGCTGTTTAAAAGTCCTTTAAAAGTCCAAGATTTCCTGTAGTCTTCATTTCAGAAATATCTCTTCTGGTGCAATACGACTTTATTTCGTAAAAAACATGTACGGTGGAAACACAGATCATTCTTTCATCGCCTGTTAGTTCTGCAATGAATCACACATGTAAAGTTTGTCAATTAAAAGAGATCATTTTGCAAGTTAAGAAAGTTGCGTTGTTGTTGTTGTTGTCTTAGTTTGCTTAGTTTACATAGCTTGCTAGCTTGCCATGTAGCTTAGCTATGTAGCATAGTTACGTTATTTTACGTGATGTATTTTCAGGATGGTAAAAAAGGAGCAAGTGTGCGTGAATACATCCTGGTACAAAACTCACAGATACAGTAGCTCCGGCGGGTGAGAAAGGTGCAACATTTACGCACGTTTTAGTTTTTATTTATGTATTATTGTCTATTGCTTTCAACTACCGATGACCGTGCATTTTAGCTAACTTAGCTACGTTCTAAGAAAACATTTAACGTTATCTTACGGTGAGATAGTAGGTTGCAACATTTACGCAACTTCTGCATCTTTCTAGATACGTCTAATACCTAAAGTTAAATGACAAACTGCGACTTTCTTGACCTGTAAAATGATCTTTTCCAATAAGCATGATTCCTGGACTCAAACAGGAGGCAAAGATCTTTTTTCTCTGGCTTTTAGCGTACATATATCTTTCCGAAATAAGGTCCCATGGTGGTCCAATGTAAGGGGCGGTACTTCCCCTCTCTATAATGTCACAAGTCTTCTTGATTGACAGGTGTCTCATCCAGACATTGCGGTTCCTTCATGTGTGTCCCAACGTCATTCCTTCCATTAAGTGGCAAAGATGGTGGTGATGAACCCAAATCAAGTCTTTAAATTGTCCCTTCAGAAGACTTTGGGCAGATACATTCAAGTGTTTCTACTGTCTCCTCATTAAAAACCACCAACAGAGTCCCAAACATATATTCCTTCATTAGGCGGTAAAGCTTCGGATGTGCTTTCTTTTCCTTGCCAGGCAATATCGAACCAACAACGCCATCGCGATCAACAGAACCAACGCTATCACCACCTACAGGGATAACGTAGTTCTGCACGCCCGATATGTGGCACATTTCGAGCGTCACCTTCTCAATGTTCACCGGTTCTGAATACTCCTCGTGAACGCAGGTGACCGTCTCGATGTCCGGTACGACCACGGCCGAACGCTGAACCATCTGCAGGAAGTCGAGGTTGCTGCAGCAGCTCAAAGGGTTGGAGCCCATGTAGAGAGTTTTTAGGGAATGTTCCAGAGCGAGCATGGAGCTGTACTTCAGCGTCACAAGGTTATTGTTCTGTAGGTTCAGCGACTCTATGGACGAGTCTTTGCTCCACACGGGTATATTCGTCAGCTGGTTTGTGGATAAGTCGATGTGTTTGAGACTCTTCAGCGACGACAAGTCTGTGTTTAAACTGGAAATGTTGTTTTCTTTTAAAAGGAGGTGGATTAGGGTATGCTCCAAACCAGAGAGGGAGTCTTTGTCCATTTCTAGCCCAGGATTTAGCGACAAATCCAGTAACTTCAACGAGGTGTTGGCAAATGCGTTCGCAGGCAAAATCATTAAATAGTTCTCAGACAAATTCAGGAATTGCAAGGTCGGTATGGAAGAAAAGGAGACACAATCTTGGGGTTCATTCTCCGAGGAACAGATTTTCAGATCATTCTGCTGCAGATGAAGGTGTTTGATGCTGGGTAGTCTTTGAAATATTCCATGATCCAGGGTGGTGAGGTCGTTTCCTTGCAAGAAGAGTTTTTCCAGCGACGGCAGAGTGTTTTCCCCAAATGTCAGGCTCTGCAGAGATTAAAACTGAGGTTGATGATCTTCACGTCTGCATGAGGCCTGGGTTGGTGATAGAGAACGAGTTGATGCAGTTATTGCTCACGTTCAGCACCTCCAGAAATCCCATACAGTGAAAGAACGACTCAGGAATGCTTTTGAGTTGGTTGTAACTCATATCAAGGTATTTTAGATAATGGAAATAAACTTGTGTTCTCTTTTCAAGACCTCCTGTGACGTTGATGCTCTGAAGATGGTTTCGTGAAACATCAATATGTTCAATCATGTTGTGTCTGGGGAGAAGAGGGAAATAGAGCATTTTGTTTTCACTCAAATCAAGATGAGTGAGTTTATAGAAGACCATCGATGCGGCGCTGTGGAAGAACTCCACGCTGTTTTTGCTCAGATTGAGGACTTTCAAATTGCAAAGGTTAAAATCTGTGATGCACGTGATCGAGTTCTTGGAGAAATCGAGTTCAGTCAAATGATCCAAGAACTCAAACGCTCCGTCTTCAATCTCCAAGATGACGTTATTGTGGAGGCTGATTCTTCTAAGCGATGAGGATCCACTGAAGGTGTTATGGGCTATTTTGGTGATGCTGTTGCCATTCAGAGAAAGGTCCATTAGCGACGGAGAATCGGCTAAAAAGTAGTCCGACATCCCCGTGTACAGCCCGTTGTTCGACAGATCGAGCGACTCCACAGCTGTGAGAGGCCCAATGTTGATTTTGGCATGAGCGAAAACATTCAAATGATTCCTGGACAGATCCAAGACTCTCAGATCCGTCATGTCTTTGAAGAGCCCCGGCTGGATGAAGTGGATCTTGTTGGCGCGGAGGTTCAGGTGGTGGAAACCGTTTTGAAACGCCAGTGTTTCCTGCGAGAGATTCTGCACCTGGTTGAGGGAAAGATCCAGCATTCGAACGCCATGAGGAAGGTCGACCGGTGCACTTCTGAGGCTCAGATCGCTGCAGAACACATCCATCTGGACCTGAAACACAAAACACACGTCTGATTATGTCGGCACGCTGCCAGATTAACCCTGACACAATACAGAGCAAATGTTTAAAGTGTGGAGGGGCGATTTATGAGCATGTTCTTGGCAGCAGTACAGACCCTCTAAAGTTTACGATAGTGAGTCGTTCTGAAGGGAAGAATAACTTTTTACAATTGTAATGGATGGGTAATGACTTCTTCATCAAACAGAAGAGCGATTTTAGTCCAAAGACGATACGTCACACCTTTATTACTCAGTTATTCGGCATCTTCTCCAGTTCCTCTGAATCCAGTCGAATATTTTAGTTATTAGCTGTGGGTTATAATTGAAACCACATGGCCAGAGACCCATTCTGTCCACCTCTCTTAAAGCTGTCCTCCTCTCCGTTTTCTCTCCCAAGTGCATTTAGCTTCTCGGAATATTTGTGGCATCCTGAATTAGGCATTCCTCTTTGCTAACAAGCCATAAACAAACAGATTGATTTAGTCACAAACTCCTGCAGGGCAAAACATCTTGTGTCTGTTGTCAAGAACTGAGGAACAACTAAAGGATTTTTAAAAATCTTCATTTTAAAGCGTGGGAGGCGTGTGGCGCAGTGGACTAGTACGTTGGTGTTGGGATCAGAGGGTCACAGGTTCAAACCCCACTGCAGTCAGCATGTCGTTGTGTCCCTGAGACACTTCACCCCAAAGTGCTCCTGTGGGGATTGCCCACAGTATTGAGTATGGAAGTCGCTTTGGATAAAAGCATCTAACAAGTAAAGCATTGACTTTTCTCTGTGATTCTGGTGTTATCAGTGATACTAAAAACGAACTTATATTAAGCTTCTGAGTGTTTAAAATCTGATATATGCATGTTTGAAAGGACATGTACTCAAGCACTTACTAAATAAGATTTTTGAGGTGGACTAACTCATACTCCACTAATTTTCAGAGGGAAATGTACTTTTTATTCCATAGAATTTGCGTTTAGATGTCTTTTTATAATGTGTTTGTTTTGCACCTTGCGTTGATACTTTTAATGTTATATTTTGGAGCACTTTTTTTGTTTTATATTTTCCTACAACCTGACGTCACTAAATCTCTTCTAGGAATGTGCTGGTCTTTCCTAGGAAAAAGCAAATCCTCCTGCACACAGGAAGTGATGCCTGTGACATTTCCAGTTTATTACATAACTAGAAGAAGAACTGTTGGCAGATTGCATAGGAAGCAAAAACTAAAACATAATTCACCAGAAGCTCAGAGGAACAGAAGGTCTAATACACACATAAAAACACTTTCACACAGTTTCCAGTGAAGCAAAATAACGTGTCTGTGTCTGAATACTGGAGCCTGAAGCTAAAACGAATAAACCCGATCTGTTCAGGTCAAAAACCTTCAAATAAATCGTCTGCCTGTCAGGATAATGTGAAAAAACCTCCTGACGAATTAGGTGCCTCATCTCAGTTTCTGTGGGCAACCCGAGGACATAAACAAAAAACAGATGAGGGCATTTAGTGTTTATTTATTTTACTGATATGTGAGGAATGGGCCTTCAGGAGGAGATGCAAGAAAACTGAGAAAATCTGGATTTGAATGTTTAGTTTCAGATAAGTTTGTACGAGGACATCTTTGGATAAGTATACATATACCCCAGAAATCTCTCTATTTGTGCCAAAAGCTGGCAGGAATATATTATCTATTCTGGTTTTGTGAGAAATGTCTTTGCCTTTTGATTGTTTTGAAAGGTTCCCTCTGAGTTTGATGTGTTGGTTTTATTCTAAACAATAAGATAAAACCAAATGTCATAAGGTTTGACATAAAATAAGACATTTCGACATTACGTTACATGTTAGACGCTTTTATCCAAAGCGACTTACATACTCAATACTGTGGACAATCCCCACAGGAGCAGTTTGGGGTGAAGTGTCTCAGGGACACAACGACATGCTGACTGCAGTGGGGTTTGAACCTGTGCTCCCCTGATCCCAACACCAACGCACTAACCCACTGCGCCACACACATTTTGACAGATATATATACATTTAACTTTATCTTAATTGGTTTGTTAACATAGCAAGAAAAACTCTATTTTAAAGCAATTGAAACACACCTTCATATAATGGCAAAAAAAACTGAGATTTTCCTCATTTTTATGTTAAAATTACGATAAAAAGAATACATACACATCAGAAAAGTCACAAAAACAAACAAAGAACACATCACAACATACACTAATTCACAACCAGGCATGAAACAACTAAAAATAAATAAACGTTTTCCTCTGAACGCCAAAAAGTTTAATTAAAATTAGAAATGTCTTAAGTTTTGTCCGAAAAACGTGCAAGTAATCAGCGAATTTCATACCTTTGGACCTCTAAATGTGAGTGTTAGGGTGTCTGTTTAACCTTAGTAAACAGACCTGTGTGTGTGTGTGTATATAAATGTGTGTGTGAGGGTTTTACTTACAACTTGGCATGCTGGGAGTTGGCGAGGAGGCCGTTCGGACGCCGCCACGCAGCTGACCATCAGCGGGAGGAGCAGCTGGAGACAGGCCATGGTGCTGCAGGACACACACGATACACACACGTTAACACACATGATACACACACACACACACACTCTGGCTGCAGGTGATATGTATCCAGAGAGGGAAGGAAGAGGGAAGTTGCCCAACCTACATGTGTGACCTATGACAGTGCTATTTGTGATACAAACGGGGCTTTTTGTTACACTGTTTACACCGTGTTGAGCTGCAGAACTGGTGGAACAGAGAAACTGTGACGTAGAGAAAGACCTTTTTCCGTCACTTCTGAGTAAATTCAGTCAATTCTGCACTGTAACGGTGAGAGAAGAGATACTTTAACCCAAAGAAATACCCCTTATCAAGCTTTAGAAATGGATGATTAATGCTGGATGTTCTCAAAAACACTACTTTTACAATTTGGAGCGTTTTAAAAGTTCTCTTTTTCTCAAGCGGAGAAATGTTTAAAAGAAAGAAATGAAGTTTCCCAAGACCGACAACTATGATGGAAAGAGTACTCAGATCATTTACTTAAGTTAAAGTACAATCTATAATACCACAGATTAGAAATACTCTATTGCAAGTCAAAGTCAAAGTAAAAAGTACAAGAGTAATATCATCAAAATGTAGAGTTCAAATTATAATAGTGATTTTAATGCAATATATATATATATATATATATTTTTAGATAAGCTAAGATAAACCTTTATTGATATTAAAATGTTCTATTTATATCATTAACAAGTAAATATAGGAGTCTTTTATGTTGTAATTTGTCAACACGGAGCACGTTTTGGATACTTCTTGTACTACTAGCTTAGTAGATTAGAATCATATAAACACATCATGGTAAAGTGAGACAAAATATATTGCAGTAAAACAATATTTCCCTCTGAAACGATAGGGAAGAAGAATAAGTATAAAGTGGCAGAAAATGTACTTTAATACTTCATATTTAAACTTGAGTACTTGAGTAGATGTACTTTCCCCCCTGCTTATTGTTAGAAACATCAGACATTGTTGTTTACGTCTCGGTGAGTCATCTTTCACGAGACTCGGGTTCTGTGTCTCATTATTTTCTGCGGAAACTCACTCAAATATTTCCTTGAACAAAACAAAACAACATGTGTATGCAGCGGAGACAATGTGGGAGTAATTACAGAAAGGTTAATACCCAGGAGAGTCTGTTGCTCTAAAAGCTCACCTACTGTTATACTGGAGTATAGTCAAGTACATTCAAGGTACTTTTTGTATATTACTTGATCTTTACTTGAGTATTTACTTTAAAGGTCTCCTATCATGCTATTTTTACGCATATATTATGGGTCTCAGATATATACAAATATATAAAAACATGTCTATGATGTGTTTTTCTCAAAGTACAAACAGATCATGCATTTTAGAAATCCCTCATCCCTCTATTCCAGCTGTTAGAGAAACGCAGATTTTGAGTCCTTAGCTTAGTCCTGAGCTAATGCCTGATCAGAATTCTACCGGAGATAAAGTTCAATTCTGCTGTGATAAAACGACATCCTGTTCTAAACCACATCAAGGATTATTTCTGAAACAGTATGGAGCTCAAATGCTTTTTCTCTCTCAGGTTTACCACAAGGTGAGTTCCTTTTTTTATTTCCTGCTTTTTAAACACATGTGCTCTCCAGTACAGGTTAGCTCTGAGTGTTAGCGAGGCTTGCTAATGTAAACAAAGACGAGATTACGTCCAAAACACGTCAGGCATTGTTTCTGATAGCAACTCTCTGTGGGTCCACCATCCGATATTACGTCATATCGGCAGCAAATCTGTATCCGCTCGTTGTGCCCCGTTTTTTAGAGATTTGAGTACGGAGGAAAAGAGAGAGGGTTTTATTGATGTAAACACACATATTGATGTATAAAAGACATCAAAAAGTGCATTTTGCATGATAGGTCCCCTTTAAAGCCTCATTATTACACTTGTTGGATCACAATGACAAACTACATGAGGAAAATGCTCTTGGTATTTTTGTTTACACAACTGGTTAAATTGAGTGTTAAAAGTGACAAAAGTTAAGTTTAATTCATGTAACATTTTTCCTAAACTCTCCTTTAACGGCACAGAGTTACTGCTGAAACCCTGCAAGAGCAATTCATAAAGATTCTCATCACATTGCTCTCATGTGATGTTTGTTCAGGTGTGTAGCTGCACAAAAAAACAGACACTCTTTCTTACATTTTAAAAGCATTTGTTGGCAATTAAGTAAAAACCATGAGCTTTTATTTTGAAATTCCATTAGTTTTTTATTTAAAATCTTCTGCAAACAAGTAACAGATAAGACTTCTATACTTTTACCTAATTTGAGATTGACTCCGGGATTTAGGTTAGATTTGGTGCTTTTACTTTCCCCGTAACCATGCACACATCTCCTCCCACAGTCAAGTCTTCCAACAAGTAAAACATGCAACAACAACAACAACAACAACAACAACAACAACAACAAGTCTTCTTCTAAATAATCTTTTTTTTGGGTTTAATATGACCTCACTTTGAGCTGATGTGATCACAACACTGGTGGAAGAAGTACTTTACTTATTTAAAAGAAAACCGAGCTTTTACTTTGAAACTCCATACATTTTAACATGAAATCTACTGTAACAAGTAACGGATAAGACTTTTGCTTTGATGTTAGTTTGAATGCAGGGTTGCAGTTTAGTTTAAACATTGCTGTAGTGGTATTTTTTAGAGTATTTGTTAGCCATGCACACATTAACTTAACTTTACATACAAAGAATTGTTCAATACGTTCAAGTTTAAAACATTCGTTAGAGAAATAATCAAATGCCATAAGCTACACAACTCTGACGAAGTAGATATTACAGTTCTTAAGCAATTGTCTATAGTCTATACTATTTTAGAGAAACCATCCCAACACTAACCTGTAGTGGAAGAAATACTTAAAGAAACAGAGCTTTTATTTTGAAATCTCATGTGTTTTTAATGTAAAATCTGATGCAAACTACTAACTGATAAGACCAATGTACGTTACCTTAGTTTAGAGATTGATGCAGTATGTATGAGTCCTTTTACAATGCTAAATTCATGTATTTTAAGTAAAGTAATACATATTTCACTATTATTTTGAAGCCATGCACACATCTGCTCCCTCAGTCCTCCAGCAGGCAACATGCTTTAAGTGTTTTTATAGAGTTGAACGTTACCTCACTTTCAGATGATCTCTAGTCTTCACAGAGCCTCCTGACCATGTTGATCTCACATCCTCCGCACACACACACACCCACTCACTGTCTGATCGATTGGGACCAAGTGAAACACCGCAAGCCTCACACACACACCCACACACACGCACGCACACTCACACACCGACCCTCCTCTCAGCTGACTGTGTCACCGCCGTCCAGCCATCACATCCTGTGAGAATATCCTGCATCCCCCCTCCCAACGCTGCGGGGAAATGCCTTATAAGGGGTAGGGGGAGTTCAGTTTTATGCTCCAACTTCAAGAAGACAAATCCCCTCCTCCTCCTCCTCCTCTTGCAAAAAAAAATACCCTCAATCAATCCTAAGAGAGGCTGGGATGTTCTCACACACACTAAAGTCTATCTGGAATTTGGGGCATTTTAAACGGCAGTCCATGTTATCTTTTTGCATAGCAACCTTTTATGGGTAATTGTTTCAAATAAGAGAGTGATTTTCCCAAAAATGGCAACTAGCAGTTTTGGGAGAAGTACTTTACTTAAGTAGAAGTATGAATACTTCCTATCAATCTTTAGAAATACGTTAGATGTTCTCGAATTGAGATCCTTTACTTAATTTTGCCCAAATGTCTCCATTTGACATTAAGTTGCTTTATACATTAAAACACATTTCTTATGTGTGAAAACTAAAAACCTGATTCTGCATAAAAAGAATGTCCGTGCCTTCCTCAAAAGCATTTGGACAGTGGTGGGGGAAGTATTTGACTTAAGTAGAAGTATAAATACTTCCTATCAATCTTTAGAAATAGTTTAGAGCGGTGGATTTAATTTCGTCCCGCAGGATAATTTCTAATTACTATTAGATCTGGCCCGCCGGTATATTGCACGCACACCTTCACTCAATCACTGAGGATCTCCTCAGCTCAGAGCCTGACCCCAAACATTGATGAACTTGCACCCAAGATGAGATGCCATGTATCTGGCTTGAACTAGCATCACAGAGCAGCAAACTGAGTTTCAATGGATGTTTCCTTCTGCACTTTTTCTCTCACGACAACAGGGCATGTTTGGTTTTTTCTTTGAGGGAAATAGTTTTTTTGAAGCTGTTGTTGGCCTGTGGAGAAATGTAATCATAAGAAATGACTCGGGGAAAAGCTGCAGATAGAGCCATAAGAAATGAATGCAACTGATTATTTAATGTTTAATGTTGTTTTTATAGGCAATCATTTAAGCTTTGTTAGTTCCAGGTTTAATATGTGCAATAAGTTCATTTCAATAAGTTCTGCAATAAACATTGAACCAGTCCGGCCCTCGACTAGTGCCCATTTTTTTTATTTTGGCCCACTGTGTATTTGAGTTTGACACCCCTGCTTTAGATGTTCTCACACAGCATGGAATTTGGGGCATTTTAAACATTTTGCATAATACTAAGGTGACCTTTTTGGATACATTTAAAAAAAAAAGGGGGGAAACTTTCCTAAAACTCTCAACTAGTGCTGGGAAAAGTACGTAGATCCTTTACTTATGTAAAAGTAGAAATATACTGTATCAACCGTAAGAAATACTTTGCATGTTCTCCCACACCAAACTCCATATGGAATTTGGGGCATTTTAAACATTTTGCATAATACTAAGGTGACCTTTTATAGATACATGTATAAAAAGAGAGATTTTCCCCAAACTGGCAACTACAGTGGTGTATTTATATACTTTACTTATGTAGAAGTAGAAACATACTGTATCAACCGCATGTTCTCCCACACGAAACTCCACGTGGAATTTGGGGCATTGTATACGTTTTGCACGATACTGAGGTTACCTTTTATGGATAATTGTTTGATAAAAAGGGGGAAACTTTCCCAAAACTCTCAACTATTGGTGGGAAAAGTATAGATCCTTTACTTATGTAAAAGTAGAAACACCCCCTATGAACTTTTAGAAATACCTTGACTGTTCTCCCACAACAAAGTCTATTTGGAGTTTGGGGCATTTTAAACGGCAGTCCATGTTATCTGTTTGCATAGCAACCTTTTATGGGTAATTGTTTAAAATAAGAGAGTGATTTTCCCAAAACTTGCAACTAGCAGTGGTGTATTTATATCCTTGACTTATGTTCAAGTATAATTATCCTTTGTCATTCTTGAGATTAGCTAAGATGTTCTCACACACCAAAGTCTATCAGGAATTTGGGGCATTTTAAACGTTCCATATATGTTACCTTTTATGGAGAATTGTTTGAAAAAAAGGGGGTAATGTTTCCATACAAGCAACTGGCCGAAGAGACAGAGGAATTTAGATCCTTGACTTCATTTTGCTCGTATCTCTCCATTTTACGTTAAGTTGCTTTATACATTAAAACAAATTCCTTATGTGTGAAAACAAAAAAACGGATTCTGCCTAAAAACATGATCTGTGCTTTCCTCAAAATCATTTGGACAGTTATTTATAGGAGAAAGTTTGACTCACTTTCCCAGCACGTTTGAGACATTCATAGTTAGTTTTAGTCATTGAAATGTAATTGTCTGTAAGTGTAAACCGCCGTTTGCTCATCATAATTACAGCCTTGTTTGTTTACTGTAAGATGAACCACATGACAAACCAGACTGAACTCCCCCTGTCGTAAAAAGGACACCCACTCTTATACATGCATAAGTTACAGCTGTTGACATGTTGCTAGGTAGAAATACAGTGAAGGCTCTTTTCACAGTATCTTAGAACACTATTATCCTGTTTATATAACCATTTAATACATGTTTTACAATTTGTCAACAACTAGAAGTGGGAGAAGTAATTCACTTAAATAAAAACACTGAGCTTTTATGAAACATTTCCTGTAATTGTAATGGAAAATCTACTCTGCAAACCAGTCACTGATTTAGAAGACTGTCCTTTAGTAATCTAGCAATCTAGATATATTTAAAGGGGACCTATCATGCAAAATGCACTTTTTGATGTCTTTTATACATAAATCTGTGTCCCCGGCATTTGTTTTCAAATTACCATGAACAGTAATTTACACACATCTGGCTAACTCCATATGTGTATTCCCAAATGAAAGAAATTCGTTTAATCTTAATCTCGATGTAGGCTAGTACTAAATGCTGTTGGAGTGCACCGGAACGAACGCCACTATCATAATATCTTCTGAAAACAAATGCCCACACACACACACACACACACAGACACAGGCACACACACAAACATACACACACACACACACGCCCTGGCGACCGGACATCTTCTTCATGAAACTAATAATATGGCGTAATAATCGGGCAGTTCGATGTGTCTAACCATAAGAAAGTATCTTGTGCGAACGAGAAAGTATAGTGCGCGCACAAATTAATAAAGCGTGGCCTCGTTTTATTTAAATTGAGGCCACGAATTACATCTCGTGCACACGAATTAATAAAACGTGGCCTCGTTTTATTTATTTTTCTCTCTATGAACCCTCCAGGGCTCCGTACTTTTGGGCACTTTTTTAAAACGCTCATTAAACAGCTTTTTCTGCCAGTCTAGAGTGGGAAAATACTTTAAATATCTTAAATAAATTGGTGTTTCAACGAAAAAACGTCCTTGTAGCTGTCAAATAATGATTCATAAAAGGTACACTATTTTTGATTAAATAATATTGCCTCTAAAAAAATTACCTCTAAATTTAAGTACATATTTGTGTGCATAGACTTTGATCACCTGCTGACATGTGTTTAGAAAGAGATGATAAATAATTAAACATTATTATAAATAAGAGAAGAAGAACAGGATGACTCACCTGTCTCGTCTTCTTCTGCAGTGTCAGCTTCAGTTTCACATTCAACATCCTTTCATCCTTATGTTTATCCGTTGTTTCATATGCAAACACACACACACACCACACACACACACACACACACACACACACACACACAGACAGACACACACACACACACACACACACACACACACACACAGACAGACACACACACACACACCCCCACCCACACACACCATATTTCCTCCCGAGGGAGATTTCCCCGGTTCATATTTCCCGGGATTTCCGCACCTTTTTGTTTCACTTTGCATTCAGCTCATTGTGTTTGTGTGTGTTTGTGTGTGTGTGTGTGTGTGTGTGTGTGTGTGTGTGTGTTGTCTTCCAAATATGTGTAGCCTGGAGGGAATGGGAATTTTTTCTTCATTAATCATTAATACATTATGTAATATAATGACATGAACATGTTAAATGATAAAGTGAGAAACTCTGCCCCCTGCTGCTCACCTGTGGTATTTTTTTTAAAAGAGGCCCTATAATGCTTTTATGGGTTTTCCCTTTCATGTAGTGTTTTATAGGTTTGTGTACCCTGTCAAACTCCCCTCCAGAGTACAATAATGTATGTTTACTTTACTTCTTCATAACAAGCAGGAAATCTATTCACCTCAATAGTTAGCAGTGCTAACTTAATTAGAAACCAGTTTGCCTGTTGTCTTGTTATGAAAGAATAGGTGCTAACTTAGCACCTATTCTTTCATAACAAGACAACAGGCAAACTGGTTTCTTTATGTGTTTGACTGTAGGCCAAATTTACCTTTCAGTATCCGTTTTCTGTGTCAACGCTTGTTTGCCTAATTTAATTCAGGCTTGTATTCTCATGTATTGTAACAGGTGTAATGATAGCTGCAGAAAGTGGAACAAACATACACAAAATAGACCACTGTGTTTGTGGACATTATTTATTTTGTAGGTTAAATGCCTTGCTCAAGGGCACATTGACATATAGTGGCACATCTGTGTATTGTGTCTTGAACTTATCCTGTTGGTTTGAACATTATTTTTAAACTATTCTTTACAAAAATCAGTTTCAAATTCGTAGTATAATAGTGTCTTTGAATAAAAATTGGATTATGTTGCAGAAATATTGCAGTTAGGAGACGTTACAAGATGTGTACTTTTGTATGTATCCAAACATGTATTTGCATTTCCAATGTTCGAATGAACAAACAGTCCCCTCAGGCTGAGTAAACAAAATTAGCAACACATGTCAGGAATGCAACTTTGAAAAAAGTCCTTTAAAAACATGAATAACGGCACGTGTGCCCGGGTAGCCTCATTGCCCTGAAGCACCACTTAGCCAAGTTCAAGTGTAGACGCTGTTTATCATGCAAGTACGTAGACACACACTGCTCCTCCTGTTCTCCTGGACAAAGGACAACTACTATTGGACAAATGTCCCATGTGAAACAGCTGCATGAAACCTCAAAAACGCGAGTCTGCTTCTGTTATCTCAGCCAAACCTTATCGGTCAAGATTTAAGGACCCGCAATCTTGTTGTTTTCAAAGGGAATGGCTTTATGGCTTTGAATTATCTTTTTAAAACACCTAGGTTGAATATTTCCACACCACTTGAGATAGTCACGTAACGCTGGCAGGTGACTCAAAGGGAACCAGCTCAGTCCCTTCGGGGTCTGTAAACGAGCCAGATTAGCAGATGATTACTACACACAAAGAGACAAGTATGAACAATTTCACTTGTGGCCCGGTGTGATCCCATTATAAGGTACCATTCGCAGAGTCCTGTCCACTTGAGTGGCTAACATGTCGTTTTGAAAGTTATTTCAGTTTTTGAGTGCTGCCTGTGCAAAACAATGTGTGTAGGTGCTGCTTGTGAGTGTAAGTTCTCATACAAGAGGGGAACTAGTACTGTTGAAAGTTAAAGTTAAAAGAGTGCAATGATAATAGCTTATCGCGTCAATGGAGTGTCCGTTTGCCAAATGCCTTGTTCTAAAACAAAGTGTGTTTGTGCAGATCTACCTTCAGGCATCTGAGCCAAGCTAAATCAGTGTGAAATCAACTGTCTCTGTTATGTTTACCCCAGGGAGGGAGCAGCAGCAGCAGCCACAGCAGCAGTAGTGGGAGGGAGGACAGTATTGGGGACAGAAAACACATGTCACCTAGGTTGACTTCAACAAGTAGCTAAAACACCTATGACTGCATTTATTAATAAAGAACAAACCCCCCAAAAATGATTTTTTTATACAAAAATCCCAAAGTTCCCTCCAGACACACACTCCCCCACCACCTGTCATATAACACTGTGCAATATATACTTATATAATATAATCTTAGTATTACTATCATCATTTTTGTTAAATATATTTGTGCATGCCACTTTACTAAATTCAGTTTTTATAATGTCTCTATCATTTTTGTCTCTTACTGTAACGATGTATATTTCCCCTATGTGGGATTAATAAAGATATTCCTGTTTGGGCAGGCGTTTGGGAAACTTGTGAGCTTTTATTCTATGTTTTATTGTGTTTTTATTGTGTTTTTAGCACTGCTTCATTCGTATGATGTTTTTATGTTTTTCAAGTACTTTGTGACTATGTCTGTGAAAAGCGCTTTATGAATAGTTACTTACCTATTATGTTACTTACTTACTTACTATGTTACTTACTTACTATGTTACTTACTTTGTTACTTACTTACTATGTTACTTACTTACTTAGTTACTTACTTACTATGTTACTTACTATGTTACTTTGTTACTATGTTACTTACCTACTATGTTACTTACTTTGTTACTATGTTACCTACTATGTTACTTACTTACTATGTTACTTACTTACTTAGTTACTTACTATGTTACTTACTTACTTAGTTACTTACTTACTTAGTTACTTACTTACTATGTTACTTACTTACTATGTTACTTACTTACTTAGTTACTTACTATGTTACTTACTTACTATGTTACTTACTTACTTAGTTACTTACTTACTATGTTACTTACTACTTACTTACTATGTTACTTACTTTGTTACTATGTTACTTACTTACTATGTTACTTACTTTGTTACTTACTTACTATGTTACTTACTTACTTAGTTACTTACCTACTATGTTACTTACTTACTATGTTACTTACTTAGTAACTTACTTACTATGTTACTTACTTACTATGTTACTTACTTTGTTACTTACTTACTATGTTACTTACTTACTTAGTTACTTACCTACTATGTTACTTACTTACTATGTTACTTACTTAGTAACTTACTTACTATGTTACTTACTTACTATGTTAATTACTATGTTACTTACTACTTACTTACTATGTTACTTACTTAGTTACTTACTTACTATGTTACTTACTTAGTTACTTACTTACTATGTTACTTACTTACTATGTTACTTACTTACTTAGTCACTTACTTACTTACTATGTTACTATGTTACTTTGTTACTATGTTACTATGTTACCTACTATGTTACTTACTACTTACTTACTATGTTACTTACTTAGTTACTTACTTACTATGTTACTTACTTACTATGTTACTTACTTACTTAGTTACTTACTATGTTACTTACTATGTTACTTTGTTACTATGTTACTTACTTACTATGTTACCTACTATGTTACTTACTATGTTACTATGTTACTATGTTACTTACTTACTATGTTACTTACTTACTAGGTTACTATGTTACTTACTTTGTTACTATGTTACTTACTTACTATGTTACCTACTATGTTACTTACTATGTTACTATGTTACTATGTTACTTACTTACTATGTTACTTACTTACCAATCAGAGCAGACTGGGCTCTGGTTTCAGACAGAGGGTGAAAAGAAGCCCCTTGAAATATCTAGATTTATTTTCGCAATAATAAAAAGAAACACACAAACATGTAATTGGCCAGGAATAGGTTTTATATAAAATTTGAACAGTGGATACAGAGGCGATATTATGTGTATAAAAAAATACATACAATAAAAAGGAAAAATAAATGAATCTTTTTTTACTATTTTGAGCAGATGTTAGCTGATGAAATGAAAAGGCACTAAATGTACAACATTCCAGTTTTAGAGACGTTTGAAACAGAGCTCACCCCGAGATGAACGAGAAACACAACAAAACAAAAGAAAAATCACAGGGAATTTGTTGTCTTTGATTTGCAAGACATAGTGCAGATTTCACAACATAAACATAGGAAACAACTCTCAAAAAACACACAACTATTTACCATCCAAGAAACACTAAGACTCGTTGTGAGCATCCACTCGGAAACTTTTTAAGACACCAAACGTTGGTCGGAAAAACGTTCATAATTTATAGTTTACATCACAATTTTCTACAACAGCACTAAACACTGCGACGAGTCACAAGGAGCGAAGCGACCGGCAGCTGTCGGTATCATACAGGATGTTTTGGATTTGGTAAATACACTGAAATACATGCTAACTGGAGAAAGAAACAATCAGAACAACACGACAGAGAAAACACACCTGGAAGACTACAGTGCCTGCAGACAGGGTCGATTCAAGAGGGGTCGAATTAAGGTTTTCATTAGTTGGATGAAAGTATTTAGCCTAAATCTGCCATAAATAACTCAGGAGTGTGGAGTATAAACAATAACATGAGTCCAGGTTGATACGCAAGGATTACTTCTAGTTAAAAACATGTTTTCACACATTTTTGATTAATTATCATGATTTTTTGGTTCATAGCGTTGGCTAACGGTGATTTTGGGAGATTTTGACACGTGATGTAGGTTTCTTTTGGGGTTTATTGACGAGAAAAAGGCACATTTCCTACCCTGGTGGGACGATACATTTCTATTCTACCCACTGATTGTGTTTTCAGCTGCGTAACGAGCTTTACAGTCATTATTGCTACAGACGTTTAGTCATTCAAGGTACAAATCGTGAGCTCAGCGGAAAAGAAAACCCACTGAAACTGGCACACAACGGTAATCTACATTATCAGGGACATTCACTATGATACGATCAACCCAAGAGTACTTTTTAACAGTAGTTTGTGTGAAATTAACATCATTTTCTATAAATGCGTATTAAAAAGTGAGTTTTACAGAGCTTTAAAGTGATTTTTTTGCTCATTGTTTAGCTCTTTTGTTTAACTTAAGTCACTTTAAGAGCTGTTTTTAAGAGAAAAAGCTGTAAAAGGCCACTTTAGAGTCAAGCTGAGAGCAATAAGCAGCTAGAGTCAGATTGTACTCAGAATTAAGTGAGAGGAGACCAAAAATGGAGATAGGAAAAGGAGAAATTGGACTAAAATCCATCAGTTTCACGGAAAGATAATTTAGAAAACATTCTGATGTTGATCTGAATTTGTAAATTAACAGTTTGCTAAGGTTTTGGGGTCACTATTAATTAGAAATTGTATCAAAACCCCTTGTAAGCTAAAAAAAGAGGCAGATTTTCCACAGAAGTTAGTCGGAGGAGGAGACAAAAATCGGAGATAAAAGTGAAAGCAAATTCGACTTTAATCCATAAAGTGGACACAAAAATGACTCCAAATAAATTAAATGTGGCTCAGAATGTGGAAATGATCCGTTTGCTAAGGCTATGGAGTCGATATTCAGGAATTGTGAAACAAAACTCCCTTTAAACTCAAGGAAAAGTCAGATTTTCCTCAGAACTTAGGTGGAGGAGACCAAAAATGGAGCTAAAAGTCAGAAAAATGGATAAAGAGGTTTTGGATTCAATATTAATGAAGAATTGTAACAGAAACACCCTTAAAATCCAGAAACGTCCCCTAACTGAGTTTTTTGACTAAATACAGTTGAATTCGAGCCGTTTTGAATTGACTGGCTCCCTGCAGGCACTGTATATGTTGGAGTGTTTCCTGACGAACAATTAAGACTTTAAAAAAACAAAGCATGCCACCAACTTTCTCTAGCCTCTACAGCAAACTATACATCCTCAGCCATAGCACACACTGGAATGAGTTACAGTAAACAGCACTATATCTTACATGAAATTGGAATATATACAAATACTGGTCAACATGGAGATTTACTGCATTCTGCATTCTGAATCACAAGCTTTTACTGCGACACAAACATCACTCTCATAGGTAACCACAGACAGGAACAAAAACAGAGAATTTGGCTTTTTCAATGCTTAAAGCTAAATAAAAATCAGGTGTTGGAATGCATTTAAAGCTGGAATCAACTTTCCCTCATATTAGTGTTGATATTTGGCCCATTACGTGGAAACAGAAATAGCTTTTACACAGTATACAGAGACGAAAAGAATAGCATATGTTCATGATAATGCTCATTATGTTAGTAAATTGCATGCAAACAGTGTTTTTAAAGCATTGTCCAGTTTTCATAGCAGATGTTTCACCTCAGTTTAACGCCATGCATATATTCTAAAAGTGTTAAATTAAAACCTGGCTGGTTGTGATGCAGAACATAAAACTCTTTCTCGGTGCATTGCATGTTTGTTCCTATGCATATATGTATTTTAAAAGACGACAAAAAAAAACGGTTGCACTGAGGTGAAAATCAAAAAAGGAGGCAGTGTTTTTTTTGTTGTCACGAGGTACCACAACATGCCAGAAGCATTCACAGTAACATAATGTCAGAGTACCATAATGTCAGTCTGTAGATGTTAATATTACTGCATGCAGAGTTACTGAAGGCAATGTGAATCACCGAGGAATCTGCAGACTGTTGCACCGACTTCAAGACTTTTAATTCAATTGTAGCTTCGCAGGAATGTCATTAAAGTCAGTGACTGCTGATATAAAATGAAGATTATTAAGAGTGTTATTTCTATTCCAAGCATTCTTCTTTTCTGGAGCTGGACAGAATGGATACAATCTAATTTCAGGATGTACTTTGGAACGAAATACATTGGGATTTTGACGATATTTTAGTGTTTTTATGCGAGTGTTAACAAAGATGTTGTTAATATGGATATAATGTTGGAGCAGTCAATCAAATAAAAGCCAGAAATGTTGGTAAATGATTTGGAAAGTGATGCATCCAAACATCACCTCAATAGCCTATTGCCATATTTGGAATAAAAGAGAAATAAATGCTCCCTTTTTATATAAGTATAAAACAGTATATGAGATTATTTTATTTATAGTGATTAAGTGTGAAATGACAGTCACAATGAAGCAGTTTTAAACTCAACATTACACTCATTGTTCCAGCTGGTGCAACAGCCTGCAGAGCCTTACGATAATAAAACATGAAATAAATGATATCATATGACGGCATTCTTGATTTTAACGAACCATTTAAAGACGGAGTGACGTAGTGTCCATTGGGGTGTTTTTCTAAATGAAAGCACATTGAGATTTGATCATATCATGCTTTCAGAGGATGAAGAAAAGATCAAATAAAATGAAGAAACTGCACCGACTGTGTCCCTGTTATATGATATATTTTCCCCACCCTTCCCAAGAGCAGCTGATAGAGGTCTGATACTTTACTGTGTTTTTTTAAATTTTTTTAACATGTTTGGTCCCCAGTTCCTCTTCAGTTTTTACGGATGTCAGCGTAGACCACTGGCTCCATCTTGTGGAAGGAGCTCCTGCTGCCCGAGTGATCCAACTGGGCGTATATCACCGGGCCCTGCGGGGGAACGGGAGGAAAGGGGCATAAAAACATCATTAAAAAACACAAAAATATGTATAATAGGGTTGTCCTTAGTGCCACGTACATTTTCAAATTCATTTATTTTAACCTCCAACCACCGGAATTCGTTATGATAGTCAAGAAAACTCTCCTGGTGAATTTATTCAAATTCCAACAACATTTACCCCTCCCTCATCAACCTGGAAGTTTAGCCTCACATAGGGTGGTCCTTAAAATTGAAAGTGGGAAAGTCTAAGCTCCAACCCCCAGAATTCATTCTATTAGTCAAGAAAACTCTCCTGGTAAATTGTATTCCACAATCTGACAACATGTACCCCTCCCTCATCGACCTGGGCTGCCCCTCCCTCATCGCCCTGGACTGCCACACCAGCAGCCACGGTGCTGCAACTGAGTCTAAACTTCCAGGTCGATGAGGGAGGGGCAGCCCAGGTCGATGAGGGAGGGGTAAATGTTGTCAGATTGAGGAAAACATTCACCAGGAGAGTTTTCTTGACTAATGAAGCTCAGCGCAAGTTCAACCAGGAAGACCGTCTTTACTCATTCATTTACTATGTCCATGTTACTACTCTCTCTCCTCTCAATAAGTGATCGGGGGCGTCACTCCCCAGCTTAACCAATCAATTCGCTCTATTCTCACAAGCCTATCATAGTGCTCCGCTAACCCTTTTAAATCTGCTCTCCCCCCTCTGACAGCTGTCATTTCAGGTGACTCGACGCAACCCTCCTCCACCCCTTTTCACCTCCTGTCCCTCTGAATCCAGGGTCAAGCTAAGCCCCTCCCCTTCAGACCGAACCCAACTATCCATTCACCACCACCAGGGTCAAGCTAAGCCCCTCCCCTTCAGACCGACCCCAACTATCCATTCACCACCACCAGGGTCAAGCTAAGCCCCTCCCCTTCAGACCGACCCCAACTATCCATTCACCACCACCAGGGTCAAGCTAAGCCCCTCCCCTTCAGACCGAACCCAACTATCCATTCACCACCACCAGTGTCTAGACCCCGGGGGGGTTTCATCGGATCGGTTCTCCCCTCCCGAATGATACTCCTGCACAACGGGGCCTAATCGCCAAAACTGCATTACATTCATTTGTGTATTCCTGGCAATAAATATGTATTCTTTTCTGATTGAAATAGAAGGAATTCTGGGGGTTGCAGCTTAGACTTTCCAACTTTTAAGGACCACCCTAATGTATATATGATTAAGCAAAGCACAGAGATATAACACTCCTGAGACCTGAAGAAAAAAAGGTTTAATATTAAGATTAGATCATTTAAATAAATTGAATGTAATTTTGTGTTTTATTCTAATGTTTTCCACTATGTGGCGCTATGAAATTATTTCCTGGGATTATCTTTTTTCTTTTCTTTACTTAAATTAATAGTTTTAATTAACAATTCAATTGTAAGAAATATGTCAAAATTCTTTTTTTCAAAACAAATGTTTATATAATTAATACATATTGATGATAATAACTATTTAAAAAAATAAAATCGTGTAAATAATTTTGTTGTTGTACCTTTTGATTATAATGCAATTAAAAAACATATATATTTATTTTTACATGTTTTTCCCACAAAAAGTCCAATAGAAAACTTAAAAAGAACATTTTTTTAAATGTCATTTATTATTTTTATATTTTAATACATACAATATTTTGTCTATATTTTCCTAAATCTTAAAAAAAAAATTGACAAATGAGTTACTGTTGGACTCATATTTAAGTTTTGAATGTTGAATTATTTATAAATGTAATTTATTCATTAATATTTTTAAATATTGACTATTGAGAGATTACACAATTAGATAAAACAAATTGATAAATATGAATTTTGCGGGAAATTATCCAGATTTCATATTCAAACATTATATTTTTTGGAATATATATATATATATATATATATATATATATTTTAAAGGTAGGGTAGGTAAGAATGGAGAAACCAGCTCAAGTGCGCTAGAATTTGAGATTTACACAACCGGAAAAAATCTGCCCCTTCCTTCAGACTTCCTTCCAGAGCCCCTCCTCCAACACACATGAACGCGCACATGACCAATGAGGGCACGAGATAAGTTTGTGCACAGATGGAAGGCTGACAGGCAGGTAGGCCATCCAGTTACTTTAGCCGGGCCGGCTCAGATGATTGGTCGTGCTTTTTACAGCGCCACGGCTTCCACAGAGGACGTTTTTTTAATGTATTTATTGTCAAAGCATTTCATGTATTCATTGCTATCGGGATGTTAAGAGCATTCCATGGAATATAACAAGTGTTTCTGAAGTGAATTACATACCCCACCTTTAAGGTTATTAAAAAAATATTTTCGATCAATTTTCGCCACAAAAGTCCATTATATTACACACATTCAAGGTTTTAATTTGAATTATTCATGAATTAAATTTAAATATTATTAAAAATGTTAATATTTTTTAAATATTGACTCTTGGGAAATTACACAATGAACTTAAATCGAAAATAAATACGAATTATGGGGAAAAATATCCATATTTCATATTCAATCATACCTCTTTAATTACATATTTAAAAAAAGGAACCACACACTGAATAATACCCTGAATCAGTGAAATAAACTCTTTTGGCCCCCCAGCTCGTACCTGTACCGGCCCCGAGGGGTTGGGGCCCCTGGAGCTCTCCAGATTGACCTCCACCTTCTTTCGGGGCTTGGGAGCCTGAGAGCTCACGCTTTCCAAGGACGTGCATCTATTTTAGGTTTAGCGATTCCCCGGGTGTCGAGCAATCATTGGTGCACAGTCAAATGGAGACAGAGACAGACAGATGGGACACGAGACAAAAATAAATAATGAGAGATGAGACACGACAACAGAGAGGAGCCTGGAGGTGCACTGATGGGCTTCAATTAACACTCCAATTCAATCCATAAAACACACTTTTTGTGTCAAAGAAATACGAATTTTCTGGTGTTTCACAAACAAACCCAATGAAACGTCCGGGCTGGAAGGATATATGTCGGATTAATTGATAATGTTGTATTACATCAAATTCATTAAATGTATTTTTAATTGAAGTTGTATTCCTCTACCACAGGATAAGGCATGCTTTATGATGAAAAATGTGCTTATTATGGGATTTAAGTCATTAATCAATATCAATGATCCATACAGATGGCCCAAGACAAAAATAACTGATATTATGGTGTTATACAAATTAAAGAGAACAGAGGTTTAATGTTGGTCAAATACATCAAATTATTAGATTTATTATGTATTTTCTTATTCTTATTGTATGTATTAACAACAGGATAAGACACACTTTCTCATTAAAAAGTGCTTGTATCAGAATTTCCAATTGAAAACATGTCATTTGGGGAAAAATAAAACACATGTTTGGTTGTTTTAATGAAATAAATACCAGAAAACGTGATCAGTGCACCTCGAGGCAAGACACTGCAGTAAGAGAGAGAGTCTAATAACTTTTTTACATTTCCTCCAAACATTTCAAGTTGATTCGGCAGCGGTGGTACTTTAGATTTACTTTAACTTAATACTATGCTCGTTTAAATGTTGATCAGGGGTCTCAAACTCAAGGCCCGGGGGCCAAATCCGGCCCGCGACTTCATGTCACGTGGCCCCACAAGAGCTTGCAAAGAATAATACGTTTATTATACGGTTACATGCCGATTTACAGAAGCACATTGCCCATAAACTACATGTCCCACAATGCATCTCATTAGACTTTTTTCCTCAGAATTTGACTTTTTTTCTTCTAAATATGCCTTTTTTCTTAGAATTGTTTTTGTAAATGTTACTTTTTTTTTCTAAATTTCACTTTTAAAAAGATAAAAAATCACTTATTTGGTTTCAAATTTCACTTCTTTTTTTTTTATGGTGACTTTTGCTCCAGCATTTGGCTTTTTTGAAATCATTGTGACATTCTCACTGAAGAGACTTGCAATTCTTTTCCCTAGACTTCTGCTTTCAGACGTAGTTAATTATGAAGTTATTACCCTATCCCATAATAATCCAATGCAGAGGAAAATAATGTAATATAATACATTATTTTATATATATGATATATTTATATATGTATTTTTATATAGTCTTAAAGTTACAACCGGCCCTTTGAGTGCAGCCATAACGCTGATGAAATTGAGTTTGACTCCCCAGATGTAAAGGAAGGATCTCAGTACTTTTCCACCACTGCTTGACACCTTGAAACATTTCTGTTGACATTGACGTTTTATTTAAAAAAATAAAAGCAATAATAAGCTGGTGATCGAGGCGAGTTAGTTTGGAGTTTTAGTGGAAACATATGAAGAACAAGCACAAGAGACGACATGCAGATTAATGACGTTAAAGAGAGTGTTAGAGGGAGGTTAAACAGGAATGAGAGGACAGAGACCGGCACCAGTGAGAACACCCACAACATCCCAGAGATAAAACCAGCCAGGAGCTTTTTATTAATTTAAAGAGGTCTTAAAGCTCATTTAAAGCATGCGAGGCAAACGTGATCAAACTACCTCAAACACACAACAGGTAATTCATTCCTTTGTCTTTATATTAGGGTTGTAATGGTTTACCAGGCTGTTAAAATGTAAGCTTATCGTACTGGGTCGTCAAATTCAAATTAACATGCTTTATAGCTGTATAACGTACTTTAGTTACATGCAATATTATAACATGCTGTTCTCATTCAGGGGTTATATATATATGTGATGTGTTCAGGTGCGTAATGAGTTCTATAAGGACTCCCAGGGGTTATATATATGTGATGTGTTCAGGTGCGTAATGAGTTCTATAAGGACTCCCAGGGGTTATATATATGTGATGTGATGTGTTCAGGTGCGTAATGAGTTCTATAAGGACTCCCAGGGGTTATATGTGATGTGTTCAGGTGCGTAATGAGTTCTATAAGGACTCCCATGGGTTATATATATGTGTTGTGATGTGTTCAGGTGCGTAATGAGTTCTATAAGGACTCCCAGGGGTTATATATATGTGATGTGTTCAGGTGCGTAATGAGTTCTATAAGGACTCCCAGGGGTTATATATATGTGTTGTGATGCGTTCAGGTGCGTAATGAGTTCTATAAGGACTCCCAGGGGTTATATATATGTGATGTGAAGCATTCAGGTGCATAATGAGTTCTATAAGGACTCCCAGGGGTTATATATATATGTGATGTGTTCAGGTGCGTAATGAGTTCTATAAGGACTCCAAGGGGTTATATGTATGTGTTGTGATGCGTTCAGGTGCGTAATGAGTTCTATAAGGACTCCCAGGGGTTATATATATGTGATGTGTTCAGGTGCGTAATGAGTTCTATAAGGACTCCAGGGGTTATATATATGTGTTGTGATGCGTTCAGGTGCGTAATGAGTTCTATAAGGACTCCCAGAAGTTATATATATGTGTTGTGATGTGTTCAGGTGCGTTAATTAAAAAAAAAAAAAATAATAATAATAATAATAATAATAATAATAATAATAATAATAATAATAATAATAGGGAAAATAATAATAATGCTAGTTATTATTAATAACAATACAAATAATACATATAATAATAATAACTTAATCATATTAGTGTAATACCTATACCATGATCATTTCTCAGGGTGTTATTGTACAGTGGAAATCTCATACCGTTACAACCCATACTATAAACAAACATGAATGATTAGTAACAACATCCAATCATAACAAGTAAACAACAACAGATCAGATTGATTTTCACAGAGAGAGAGAGACCCAGCTCCCATGCAGAAAGTGTTAGAGGTGTTACAGGAGGATGACTAAAATACTGTGGGCGTCACATATAACTATAAATACATTTAGATATTCAAGAAAAATAACTCAAGCACACACAATGTGAGAAACTGAAAACACTGAGCATTATATCGTATTATTATATCCGTTTAGACGTCTTCTTGTAAAGGGAATATATCATTTAATTCCTCAAATTAGAGTAGGTAGAGTTAATGAATAGGTAAACATATATGTAAGGCATAATGTGCAGCGAGGCGGTCATTATGGGGAAAAGAATAGTAGGCTATTATTGATTTAAAATGACATGCATCCGCTAAGAGAAATAGTCCGTTGTTACCGTTTGAACTACGGAGCAGCGGCAGGAACTGCTTCGATAGCGTTTTTGCGGAGCTTTTTTATTACAGATTTGAAAACATCGTTGCTTGCTTTAAAAGTAGCTCAATTCATGATGTCAAAGCTTGGAAAGTATCTAGATATCCCTGCCCTAATGCCAAAGTAACTGGCAACTGAATATGTGTTGCCGTTTGATGTCTATGTCTGGACCGCTGCGTAAAAAGGAGGGTTTCTGCCCCGTTACTTCTCCGCTGTTTTCTTGTCCCAGCCCAACTGTATACAGTTCAATCGACCGGACTTCTTTCTGCAGATGTGAGCGTCCTTTACAACGGTCAATAAGTCCTTGACAGCGGCCTATCTGTTCTGGATTAACAACGTGTCACGTGTTCTGAATTGACCAATCAGAATTGAGTATTCAACTAAGCCATGTAATAAACCTTATTAACAACTTAAAGCTTATTTATTTAATTTAGATTATAGTTAATATTCCAAATATATAATCTAGCGTCTTTATCTGATATAATAGCGTATATATATATATTGTTTTTTTAAATAAAATGTAATATTTATGTTATATGTATTTGTTATTATGCCATCTTCACATCAAAATACATACGACTGTTGAAATCTTGTTGTAAAGGTGATATATTATTTAATTCCTCAAATCAGAGTAGAGTTAATAACTAGGTAAACATAAATCCCTAATTACCAACTTAAAGCTTATTTATTTAATTTAGCTTAAATCATCTAGCGTCTTTATTGGTCTGATTTATTCAAGTATCCTTTTTTTCTTTAATTAAAATGTAATAATATTGTTATATTTGTTATTTTTGAAACAGCACTTTCCATGCAAAACCCTTATCTTTAAATGAATGCTATCTTCACATCAATTGAAATCATAACACTTAGTTTATAAAGCCCTTTTTAAAAGCATAACAATTAAAACAAGAGTAAGTTAATATTTATATATCTGTTTTTTTGTTACTTTTATGTATGCGCCACGACATCAAGTCAAACGTGTACGTGTAAAGCTGCCTGATAATAAACCTGTTTCTGATATCTATTATATATGCATTTGGGAAAATACTATCCTATATCCATTATATCCATTATACTTTATATATATATTGAGGAGGGGACACTGACCCTTCGTATTCGTGGCGGCTGTGCATCACCCTCATGACGACGCAGGCGGCCACAGCGATGAGGACGAGCAGAAACAACGCTCCACAAACTGTTCCCACTATAACGGCCATGTTGTTCTGAGGGAGAGACTCTGGACGAAAGAAACACACATGGTAGGTTAAAAAATACAAACATTTCCAAATACATTTAAAATATGTCAACGCTATGTTTATTTTGGGGTATTAAAGGCAACTTTTTGTCTTTCTTCAGCACCTTTTTAAAACCTAACCCACATACATGGTACATTTCCTTTTTAGCAATAATTCCAACCTACAATTTGGTGATTTTAAGAAAAATCAAAACTGTCAGAAACCCAAAATGCAAGATAAATGCCTCAAATATTAAAAAATGTATAGAGAATGTTTGACTATTTATCCACGCTTATTTCATATTAAAAATTAAGATATCAAACTAAAACAAAGCAGTTTGAAATGGTTTTTAATGTTTTCCATTACTAACCCTTATTTATACCGATTTTGTGCTGATGTAGTACTTTGATTATTTTATTTATTCTATAAATGTTTACATTTTCTATAGAATAGAATGGAATAGATATAGAATAGATATAGAATAGAATAGAATAGGGAGGGATGAACCCTCTTTAATGGTCACACAAGCAGAGCACACAGCACACAGTGACATGTGTTCTCTGCTTTTAACCCATCCTAGTACCAGGAGTCTAGTGCCAGGAGCAGTGGGCAGCTATTGCACAGCGCCAATGGGAGTGGGGGGGTGTCCGGTGCCTTGCTCAAGGGCACCAAGGCAGGGCAGGAGGTGAACTGGGACCTCTCCAAGTAGCAGTCCACAGTCCATATTTTAGGTCTGGTCGGGGACTTGAACCGGCGACCCTACGGCTCCCAGTCCAAGCCCCTACTGACTGAGCCACTGCCGGCCTATCTTATGTTATGCAGCTAATGTATTTTATTTCAACCTGTTATTTCCTTTTTTATCTTATTTGATTTATTGTTAGGAAGTGTGTTTTATTTTCTACGTTGGCACTTTTTAACTGTTTTGATGTTTTTTTTCTCTTTTACCATGATTGTAAAGCGGTGTGTGGCATTACCAGTAAAGTGGTGTCTTCACAGTAAAATACATCAACATAATGTGAGATGTGTTTTGAAAACGGTCCACAACACACATAAGACAGCGTGAGAAAGCCCCACCTCCGCTCTTTTTAACTGGTTTTCTCAGCTTGTCATGATGCATGAACACGGTTGTGGTTCTGTTCATAAAACACAGTCAGAGTAAAAGAACCATGCAGCGGCAACATAACATCTTTGTGTTCAGTGAAGAAATACTGCAGTGCACCATTGTGGGGGCAGAATAATAAGTAAACACACAACGTCCTCTATTTAGACTATGCACTGCTTTCTAGATACAAACTCTGGAGAAAGACCAGACTACCACCTGGAGGGAGGGGCGACTAACAGCTGAGCCAAAAGATAACAAGCCGTCACATGCACTGATACCGAGCAAACAAAAAACAGGAATGCACCTGCTGGATCAGCGTTTTCTACGTTCGGTTAAACCAGATATCACAATAAAACTGACGGGAAAGGGGCCCTAATATGCTTTTGGGGGGTTTTCCTTTCCTGTAGTGTGTTATATGGGTTTTAGTGCATGTAAATGGTCTGCAAACGCTGAAATCCCACTCCCCCCCTGCCTGAAACGCCTCCATTGGACTCCTTTGTTTACTTCTCTAACATAGTGACATCACTGCATAACACTTGCGCCTCTATTTGCTAACACTCCAACACATTGTACGTGATGGGCGGGACATCTCCAAGCTGGTTGACCAATCACAACAGAGCCGGCCAGCTAACCAATCAGAGCAGACTGGGCTCTGGTTTCAGACAGAGGGTGAAAAGAGGTGCTGCAGCAAAGGCAGTATGAGGAAAATAAAGAGCTTTTTGAACATTAAAGCATGGAGACATGTCACAGTAGAGACACTACATACTGATATACACCTGGACATCAGCAGGAGAGGACTCTTTAAAGTAGAGACACTACATACTGATATACACCAGAACATCAGCAGGAGAGGACTCTTTAAAGTAGAGGCACTACATACTGATATACACCTGAACATCAGCAGGAGAGGACTCTTTAAAGTAGAGACACTACATACTGATATACACCTGGACATCAGCAGGAGAGGACTCTTTAAAGTAGAGACACTACATACTGATATACACCTGAACATCAGCAGGAGAGGACTCTTTAAAGTAGAGACACTACATACTGATATACACCTGAACATCAGCAGGAGAGGACTCTTTAAAGTAGAGACACTACATACTGATATACACCTGAACATCAGCAGGAGAGGACTCTTTAAAGTAGAGACACTACATACTGATATACACCTGAACATCAGCAGGTGATGACTCTTTAAAGTAGAGACACTACATACTGATATACACCTGAACATCAGCAGGAGAGGACTCTTTAAAGTAGAGACACTACATACTGATATACACCTGAACATCAGCAGGAGAGGACTCTTTAAAGTAGAGACACTACATACTGATATACACCTGAACATCAGCAGGTGATGACTCTTTAAAGTAGAGACACTACATACTGATATACACCTGAACATCAGCAGGAGAGGACTCTTTAAAGTAGAGACACTACATACTGATATACACCTGAACATCAGCAGGAGAGGACTCTTTAAAGTAGAGACACTACATACTGATATACACCTGAACATCAGCAGGAGAGGACTCTTTAATTCTGTCTTTGAAGGTATTTGATAGTATTTGATCCAATTAATTAAAACTTAATTTATACACAAAACTTGACAAACGTTATAGAGACAATAAATTAAAGATCCCTTGTTTGTACCTATTTTTGTTTTTGCACTTTATTGATATTTAAATATTGCACTCTTGCTTAACAATAATTTCCCTCAGGATAAATAGAGGTCTAGTTTTGCTTAAATTACGCTGCTCTTTTTTGCTGCAGTACACCCTTGTCAAACTTTGCAGAGACAAGAAGAAACAGCCACAAAATGCTGATACGATGAAAGCGGCACGCAGACAACCAGTTCAGCAAACACCAGAGTAACCAAGCTGTAACCAAGCTAAACAACTCCTGTCACCATCCTGTTGGAGAGGCACTCGTGCTGTGTGTGCATTGCTCTTGGCACGATCCCAACACAGAACATATTCTATTGCCTTCCTGCAGCTTATCACGTTAAAACATTTCAGTTTCTACACGTCTGACGAGGTTTAAAGACATGAGATTTGGAGATTCAAAAGGAAATCCTGTTTGGTTTGAAACTAGATTCAAAGATTGGTGCAGCAGCATTTCTGGATTTACTTTGCAACCAATACCAAATGAGTCTAAAACTGCATCTTCCTTGTCGATAAAAAGCTAAATCGACAGGAAAAAGTCCTCCTCTTTGCCTGGAAAAAGACAGGTACATTTAGAAAAAGAAATCTCTTGTGTAATCAAACTCTTCTCAGCCGCCTGCATCGAGTTGACCTGATTTTCATCTGAGAAAGAAACCCCTATCAATAAAGGACGTTGTGTGGAATGGTACGGTGGGACCAAGTATATGCCATGTTTTGGAAAAAGTATTAACTATTGACGTATACAGGAATCGCATTTTTTATTTTAACCTGATAATGCCACATTGGGATCAACATATCAGTGATGCAATCCTCTGGAGGAGAGCTAGTTAGCATTAGCTGTTAGCAGAGGTGGGAAGTAGTGGAGTACAAATACTTCCTTACTGTACTTAAGTACATTTCTCTGGTATCAGTACTTTACTCCACTACTTATTTTTCTGACGACTTTTTACTTTGACTTCTTACATTTCTAACCCAAATACCTGTACTTTCTACTTCTTACATGTTGAACCCAAATACCTGTACTTTCTACTTCTTACATTTTGAACACAAATACCTGTACTTTCTACTTCTTACATTTCTAACCCAAATACCTGTACTTTCTACTTCTTGCATTTTGAACACAAATACCTGTACTTTCTACTTCTTCCATTTTCCAAACAGGCTGGTTCCTTTAGTTTGAATGTGTGTTTGGTGGCGTGATCATTATTATTTAGAGTCATTGCGTGCCTATTGATTTGAACACGATCCGTGTATCCATCATTTCCTGGTCTTCTCTAAAGAAAAGGGACCAATGAAAACGTTGTCATGTTGCCGTTGTTCAGCATGGAAACATTCATTAGCTAACAATGACATTATTGTTCTATTAATATAAAGGGAGGTCAGGTACTCTTTAAAACAGCTGCTAGTTATGGGTACTTTTTACTGAAGTACATTTCAAAGCCCTCTTTACTTTTACTTGAGTAAAGAAGTTTAGTCAGTACTTCTACTTTTACCAGAGTATTTTTAAACACGAGTATCTGTACTTCTACTTGAGTAAAGGATGTGTGTACTTCTACTCGAGTAAAGGATGTGTGTACTTCTACTCGAGTAAAGGATATGTGTACTTCTACTCGAGTAAAGGATGTGTGTACTTTTGCCATCTCGGGCTGTTGGCTGTTCAAATGTAGGATTCAAAATGTCATATTTAGCAAGACACTTGAATAAATAATGTTTTCCAAGCAATTCAAATGTACATATGAGAGTGGGTTATGTTGTTTACTATTGTAAGTATGCAAAAGTAAATAAAGGAGTGCATGTCGAATAATTCATTGTTTTCTTTTAGATGTTTACAGTGGCATCGAATATTGTAGAATTTAATCAACTATTCTAATTTTATATAATAGCTTTTTAAATCTGTATTTATTTTTGGAGCAACTTTTAGTTTTTTGCCATGGCATTTAATACCATTTTTATTTGTATTGTTAACAGTGTAATAATAATAATAATAATAATAATAGATTACATTTGTATAGCGCCTTTCAAGGGACCCAAGGCCGCTTTACAAGGTGAACAAACAAACAAACAAGGTAAATTATTAAGTAAAAAATTAAATAAATATTTACTACAACATTTCTGGTATTGTGACATCCTTATCAAAATAAATACGTTTTAATTAGCTATCACCAGCTTGATATCAAATACTATTGCACTTAAAACCTTTGCAAATCACCCTGCAGGATAACATTTCACCCATTAGGATAAAATGAGTCGTATTTCGTACCTTTCAGAACGACCCTGAGCTCGGTGCGCGCCGGAGTTCCCGTCACGTCCGGCGGGTTTTTCACGTCGCAGAAGAAAGTCCCGTTGTCGCTGAACTGAGCCGGACTCAGCTGTAACGAGGCGTCCCTCTTATTTATGTCTCCAATAAACTGAACTCTGCCTTTGAACACGTCGTGACCCGGGAATCCTCTCCCGTTGGAAAAGTAGAAAACCTACAAAAAGAAAGAAAGATATTAAAGGTCACCTATCAGGCTATTTTTAGGCAATAGCATAGGTCTCAGATATATACAAATATATAAAAAACATGTCTATGAAGTGTTTTGCTCAAAATACCAAACAGATCCCCCATTCTAGCCATGCCTCATATCCCTCTATTTCACTTCCTGTTTCAAAAGTGCTGATTTGGGGTATAAAGTTCAAAAATAAAAAGGAGGGGGCTGAGCTCATGCGGGACCCGGCAGCTACTGTCTAAACTAAATACTGCCGTGATGAAACGCCATATCCTGGATTATCAAGGATTATTTCTGAAACAGTATGGAGCTCAAAGGCTTTCTCTCTTGCCGGTTATACCACAAGGTGAGTTCCTTTGTATTTCCTGCTTCTTCACACACATGCTCTCCAGTACAGGTTAGCTCTGAGTGTTAGCGATGCTAATGTAAACGTCGACCATATTACATCCAAAACAGTCGGGCATTGTTTCTGATAGCAACGTTTCTGATAGGGCCGTGGGTCCACATTTCAGATATTACGTCATATCGGACGCAAATCTGGATCAGCTCCGTTGTTCCCCCGTTTTTAGAGATTTGGGTACGGAGGAAAAGAGAGAGGGTTTTATTTTCTGACACTGCGTGAGTTCTCCGACACACCGGGGACACATATTTATGTATAAAAGACATAAACAAGTGCATTTTGCATGATAGGTCCCCTTTAAGTTTAATTTAACCGCGTGAAAATCAAACTTGAAATTCACACAAATTATTCAGTCAACAATTATTCTTATTTAATATTCTTGTCATATATTTAAATTTGGTAAATTATTAAAAAAGGAAAAATAGTTATATTGGAGTTTTTTATGTTCAATTGTTTGTGAATTAAATTAACGTATTATTAAAAGCTTTAATATTTGTAAATATTGACTCTTTTGAAATTACACAATGAACTAAATCAGAAAAATAAATATCCATATTTCATATTCAAACGTAGATTTTTAATAACAAAATAAAATATTCTGTATATATATGTCCTGTATTTCTGCTTTTCATTCATTTATGGGGAAAAAATAACAAAAATGTACTATTAAAGATTATCACATTAAAACATTTCAGTTTCTACACGCCTGACGAGGTTTAAGTGAGATTTAAAGGTCCCCTATTATACTGTTTTTCATCAATATATCACAGGTCTCAGATATATACAGAGCCTGTCTCTGATTGGCTGAAACACCAAACAGATCATTGCAGCATCCCATAATCCCCTCTGTTTCAGCCCTGTTTCCAAAGTGCTGATTCTCTGTCTGTTACTTTAGATGAAAATAAGGAGCCCCTCCCCACGCCCCTCTGAGAGAGATTTGGTTAAAAAGAACCCAATGGTGCTCTAGGAGGAGATTCAGGTGATAAGGGTGGGGGGGGGGGGTTACCTTGGTTGGTGATTGGCTAATGGTTACACAAGCCAAAACATCGTTATGACATCATAAAGTGGCCAAAATCTGATCAGCTCATTTTCAGACAGGTTTTTATAGAAATGGATCAGGACAAAAAGAGAGAGAATCTTTGTTCCTGAAACTTTCAGAGTCTCTTTACACAGAGGGGACACATGTTGATGTAGAAGAGACATGAAGAAGAGGGGACACATGTTGATGTAGAAGAGACATGAAGAAGAGGGGACACATGTTGATGTAGAAGAGACATGAGGAAGAGGGGACACATGTTGATGTAGAAGAGACATGAAGAAGAGGGGACACATGTTGATGTAGAAGAGACATGAAGAAGAGGGGACACATGTTGATGTAGAAGAGACATGGAGAAGAGGGGACACATGTTGATGTAGAGAGACATGAAGAAGAGGGGACACATGCTGATGTAGAAGAGACATGAAGAAGAGGGGACACATGCTGATGTAGAAGAGACATGAAGAAGTGGATTTTGCACAATAGGTGACCTTTAAAGTTTCAAAAAGTAAATCCTGTTTGGTTTAAAACTAGATTTAGAGATTGGTGCAGCAGCATTTCTATACCTTTAAAAAATAAAATAAAATATTCTGTATTTCCTGTATTTCTGCTTTTCATTCATTTATGGGGAAAAAATAACAAAAATGTCATGTTTGGATTACTATTAAAGATATACACCGTTTTTTTTTTTTATCTCAAGGGAACAATTCGACTACTGTTATTTATATATTAAATATGTAGATTCAGCACAACTCTTTATTTACTAAGTGTCACAAATGAGTTAACACTTATAATAGTTATTCATTATGTTAACAGTGGCTGCCGGCGACAGTTTAAGCTCTTACAATAAATCATTATTCTTGAACATGACATGTGTGGTCACCACGCCCTTCATCATTACACCAGAAACTAATTAATGAACATGCAGTAAAATAAACTGACTGACAGTATGATGATAGTAATAAATCCTGCAGCCCTCGTCTGTTTGTAGCTGTGTGTTACAAGAGGCAGAAATAATCAGGGCATTACAAATAACAAACCATGAGATGAATTCACGATGCTCAAACAAGATTGAGACACAAGATAAAAAAGGAATGAAAAGCTCTCTCTGGTGTTTCTCAATGTCGAGGACGCTTCCTTGGTAGGACATGTCCATCCGAGTCAGGTCCTTCAGAAGCGAGGCAAGAATCCTTCCTAGCCTGGGAAAACGAAGAATGATGGAACAGGTGTGCAGGTGTGCGTCATATGCGAGGCCCCGCCTTAAATGGAGCGCGATTTCCGCCAAAGATTTTGGAAATTGGTCCGTGTGCAAAGCATTGTGGGGATTTTAAGACCGCGGAGGATACACATGTGCAGCCTCGAAACGGAGCCGTTTGCCCCCCAGAGCATTTCGTCCGCAGATCTACCCACCTTGGGACCCGTTATCGTTTTCTGCGTCTCCATGTCGGCCTCGTGTGGCCGAACCGTCTATCTGATAGAGAACTGTAGCAGATACGACCGTTATCGTCCTCGTGTGGCTGCAGCCTGACTTGATTCCCCCCCCCTTCCATCTTGATGTTTCTTGGCATCTCTTTATGACCATTTATTTACGAGTTACTAACATTTATAGTTGCCAAAAGGGAGCCTTGTTGTGAAGTGTAAAACACATTCCCATTTATTAATGAGTTACTATCATTTCTAATAAGGCTTAGCGGCACAGATACATGTGGGCTCACTATTTGGCAAGCAGCCGGTCACAGTCGCCCTGTTTATCTCATGTCTTATAAAAGCTTATTAATGATTATAAAGTGTTCACAAACCTAATTAATAAATGAATGACAAACTATTCGTAAACCCTTTATACGGTAGTCTTATTGTAAAGTGGAACCGATGCTTTAAATACAATCTAAATATATATACATTAAATAAATCTGTGGAGAGCAAACAGTAGCTACAGTCAATAAACCTTTCCTTACGGTGACACAAAGTAGAAGCACAATAACACAAATAAACTAAATAAGTAAACTAAGTATATAAACTCCTGCCGCTGAGACTGAACAGTAAAACCTTCTGTATTTGAACCCCATGCTTTCACAGCGAGCGTCTCCCCTGAGTGTGCAGCTCCTTCAGATAAAACAATGAGAGGAAACCATCGTGCAGCTGTGGGACACATCCCCTCCCCACGTATGGGGCTTTGAGAGTGAGACTGTATTTTTTAGGTCAGGTCATAAGAATATAAAGCCCCCATTTAATTGTCTTTGAACACTGAGTGTGAAATGTAATCACAAAACTAATTGAGTAAAATGACCTGAGTGATTATAATTGAAATCACGCCTCCATGTGCAGATTATTATCAGCAGTTCTTTTTGTATTTATTGATGGTTGTGCTTTTATTTAGGTCTTAATGTGTGCATATGTATACATGTGTCTTTGATAGTGTATCTATAGGTTTATACATAATAATAAGAATAATACATTTCTTTTGTAAGCGCTTTTTCGGGTGCTCAAAGTCGCTTTACAGAGGTAGTAAAAAAGGACAACAAATAAATACAGTAAAAATCAATAAACAACAATTACACATTAAAAGCCAGTTTGAAGAGGTGAGCTTTTGAAGGTTGTGAGGTCAGTGCAGTCTCTGATGGGTACATATTTGCATACTATATTTGTTTTTGTATTCGGGATTGTGGGAAACGGTATTTCGATCTCTCCTGACCACACAAACTGAAGGATTGACAATAAAGTTGACTTTGACTTTTGATGAGATGTAAAAAAAAACTTGAAAACCCCATAAAAACATATTTTTATGGAGCTGTCTTTCTCTCTCTAACCCCATTGTTTTCCTTCCATTAAAAGGTCCCCTATTATACTGTTTTCATCAATATATCACAGGTCTCAGATATATACAGAGCCTGTCTCTGATTGGCTGAAACACCAAACAGATCATTGCAGCATCCCATAATCCCCTCTGTTTCAGCCCTGTTTCCAAAGTGCTGATTCTCTGTCTGTTACTTTAGATGAAAATAAGGAGCCCCTCCCCACGCCCCTCTGAGAGACATTTGGTTAACAAGAACACAATGGTGCTCTAGGAGGAGATTCAGGTGATAAGGTGGGGGGGGGGGGTTACCTTGGTTGGTGATTGGCTAATGGTTACACAAGACAAAACATCGTTATGACATCATAAAGTGGCCAAAATCTGATCAGCTCATTTTCAGACAGGTTTTTATAGAAATGGATCAGGACAAAAAGAGAGAGAATCTTTGTTCCTGAAACTTTCAGAGTCTCTTTACACAGAGGGGACACATGTTGATGTAGAAGAGACATGAGGAAGAGGGGACACATGCTGATGTAGGAGAGACATGAAGAAGAGGGGACACATGTTGATGTAGAAAAGACATGAAGAAGAGGGGACACATGTTGATGTAGAAGAGACATGAAGAAGAGGGGACACACGTTGATGTAGGAGAGACATGAAGAAGAGGGGACACATGTTGATGTAGAAGAGACATGAAGAAGAGGGGACACATGTTGATGTAGAAGAGACATGGAGAAGAGGGGACACATGTTGATGTAGAAGAGACATGAAGAAGAGGGGACACATGTTGATGTATAGAAGAGACATGAAGAAGAGGGGACACATGTTGATGTAGAAGAGACATGGAGAAGAGGGGACACATGTTGATGTAGAAGAGACATGGAGAAGAGGGGACACATGTTGATGTAGAAGAGACATGGCGAAGAGGGGACACATGTTGATGTAGAAGAGACATGGAGAAGAGGGGACACATGTTGATGTAGAAGAGACATGGACAAGTGGATTTTGCATAATAGGTGACCCCCCCCTCACAGCACTCACCGTGTACGGGGTTTTGTAGAACAGGTTGTCGGGCTGGTTGGACTGGAAGGTCCATGTGACCGACGTGGTGCTGCTCACCACCTCGTTGGACTTGAAGGAGCAGCGCAGCGTGCCCGTGGTGCCGTTCTGAATCAGAACCTCCGAGTCCGCGTGGATATCGATCCCCGAGCAAGGGGTTGTGACTGTAAATACAAAAGAGTAAAATAAAATGTATTTTTTCATTTATCTAATAACTAAGAACATTTCATAAAATATAAAAAATATATAGAAAACAGAAGACGTTAATGTTAAAATGGAAAATAAAAAGATATTTAAAAAAAGATTTTCATTACAGGCACATTTATAATAAGAATACTTTATTTATAACGGGTTCAAACTGGGTTTCATGAGAGCTGCGACACTTAAAATAACACTATGAAATAAATAATAAATACTACAAAATAATGAATATAAAAATGTGTAAACAGAAGAAGTTAAAGCAAGAATGAGCAATACAACAAATATAAGTAATGGTATTTATAAAATAAAAAAGATAAAACAAAAATAAATTAATATATATTATATAAAAATTATAATTAAAATAAATTGTCTGAGCAAAAGATACAAATACATTAGAATAAAAATAAATAATACGAAAAATAAATAAAAAACGTGCATATTGTTCTACAATATATATTAGGGCTGCGCGATATATCGAGTCGTGACGATAATCACGTTATGCGCATGCGCGATATTCACATCGCAGGACGTGCGATTTTTTTTCTTTAGGACGTGCAGTCTTAAAGATCACCTATCATGCTATTTTAGGCAATAGCATAGGTCTCAGATATATACAAATATATAAAAAACATGTCTATGAAGTGTTTTGCTCAAAATACCAAACAGATCACCCATTCTAGCCATGCCTCATATCCCTTTATTTCACTTCCTGTTTCAAAAGTGCTGATTTGGGGTATAAAGCTTTAAAAAATAAAAAAGGAGGGGTCTGAGCTCATGCGGGACCCGGCAGCTACTGTCTAAACTAAATACTGCCGTGATGAAACGCCATATCATGGATTATCAAGGATTCTTTCTGAAACAGTATGGAGCTCAAAGGCTTTCTCTCTTGCCGGTTATACCACAAGGTGAGTTCCTTTTTATTTCCTGCTTCTTCACACACATGCTCTCCAGTACAGGTTAGCTCTGAGTGTTAGCGATGCTAATGTAAACACCGACCATATTACGTCCAAAACAGTCGGGCATTGTTTCTGATAGCAACGTTTCTGATAGGGCCGTGGGTCCACATTTCAGATATTACGTCATATCGGACGCAGATCTGGATCAGCTCCGTTAGCCCCGTTTTTAGAGATTTGGGTACGGAGGAAAAGAGAGAGGGTTTTATTTTCTGACGCTGCGTGAGTTCCCTGACACAGCGGGGACACATATTGATGTATAAAAGACATCAAAAAGTGCATTTTGCCTGATTTTAAGTAGGCAAATGAACTCAAACACGTCATGTTACAATTATTTTGCTGCTTGCTACAAAAGGAAAAGTCGCGCGGCTCTCATGTCAGGGGTACTTGAGTGTGACATGCAGGCTCTGCATGCACAGCAAACCACCAATCACAATCCTTCTTGATCAGATCAGAGCAGGATAACCGAGCTAGCTCAGATTGTTGCTCCGATAACTGAAGATCCAGAAGTCCGTGACTAAAATCCTTCATCCGGTTAAATATCGTTAAAGAAATACCAATTGTATAGCATTAAAGTTCAAGAAAATATGGTTTGCGGACAAAAAAAACGGTCTTTTCTTCAATTCCTGTATTTGTTCATATCGCAGGGGAAGAAAATATCGCAATGTCAGTTTTTCCCAATATCGTGCAGCCCTAATATATACCATTGTGTATAACAATAATAAATAGAGGAATTAAAAGTGGCATATTAATGAACGTTAGGGACATGTCTCGATAAAGCGATATGAGACCAGATATTTCAGATTTCTTGTTATTGCATAATTCTGTTTTAAAGGCTGCATTACAGGAAAGTGATGTAATGTTCTGAACAAGCCAAACTGCTTCTCTGTCTGCTTAGTTATTATGCAGAGATAATGTACAGTGACAGAGCATACATTATTTCTTTATTTTTTCCAGTTCAGCCCTGTTAGAGGAGCCTGGGACTTTTCCCCCATTGTCGTATACGCTGTATTGTGCATTGGGCATTTCATAAAGGGGATGTGTTGTGTTGTTTCAGGTCCCAGAGAGACAATGAAAAACAGGAAGTCCTTTAGTTTGATAAAAGGATAAAAGGCTTCTCTGATGTGAACTCTGTAGAACTCCCACGCAGGACAACAGGAGAAGAACGCAGTCCAAATACAGAGCTTATATGTAACAAAGACAGGCGGAATTTGGTTAAACGTTACCGGTCCGACCTGCAATGTTTCACCAGAGCTGCACCAATAATTAAATGATTCATTTTCAAAGTATTTTTCCGTCCTGTTTTCAGAATCTCAAATATGGGGATTTTTTTCTGCTATTTATTGGTTTTTGACGAACAAAATAAGACGTTTAAAGAGATACCCTCGGATTTTAAGAAGCTGGGGTGGACATTTTTTAATATTTTATGAAATGTTATAAACAAAACGACTAATCTGGAGAAAGTGTGTGGTTATCACAGTTTCTCAAAGTGTTCAAGCGGCTTGTCTGACACCCAAGTATATTGTAACTATGACAATGTTAGATTTTTTATTAAGATACACATTATATTTCTATAATTTACAAAAAAATACTCACATTTTTAACCCGACAAGTCACGCAAATTAGTGTTTTTATTTAATTTTGCAATCAATAACTCTAAATCTCGAATCACTGTGTTATTAAACTGTAATTAATTGATAGCTTTCTGACTTGTGATGTCCAGGAACTATAAAGGGTATTCATATTTAATGTCTTCATGACCCTTGATTAATTCATCGTGGCATTAAAGCCTGAAGGTTAGAGGTAGTTGTGGCTCGGCAGCTGTTCAATTATTCCACATCAATTAATAATTCATTATTGCAATCATTTCCTTTGTCCCTTCATAACTTCCTCGTTGTTGATTCTGCTGTAGGAGGACTTTCGTCTTCTATTCGCTGTGTGCTAAAGCAGGAAATAAACGTAAATAAACAGCGGAGGTCAAATCAGGAACAATTTAAATGAGATGATTGGATTTGATACAGCTTTAGTTTGTAGTACAAGTAGAAATGAGTATTTGTTTTGAATAATTTTGACTATAAATCAGGTGTTATCTCATGGCGCTTTCCACTGCAGGGCCTCGCTCGGCTTAGTACGGTATGGCTAGGCCTCGTTAGGCCTTGTTAGGCCAGGCTCACTTTCTGCTGCGTTTCCATTACAGTTTAGTAGCTGGGGCAGTAACTATAGTAACGCAGTGTAGGCGGAGCCGTGACGTCATCTTCAATGAGAACCAATACATTTTAGGATTCATTTCAAAATCCTTTTGCTTACTTTTAAATCCCTAAATGGCATGACCCCTCCATATCTGTCTGAGCTGCTACACCCTACACGCCCAACCGCCCTCTCAGGTCAGCTGATCCTCCTGAATGTGCCCAGAACCAAGTCAAAGCTCAGAGGGGGCCGCTGCTTCTCTGTAGCGGCTCCCACACTCTGGAACGATCTGCCCTGCACATCAGACAGGCCGCCACACTGCCTGCTTTTAAATCGCTTCTTAAAACCCACCTCTTCTCCTTAGCGTATTAACATCTTTTAGAGCGTTGATTTCAAATTGTCTATTGTTTTTACCTGTACGTGTTTTATGGTGTGTGAGCTGAGCTGTGTGACTTTTTGTATGTTTTGTTTTGTTTATTGGCCTGTACAGCACTTTGGTCTGGAGGTTTAAAGTGATATATAAATAAAGCTGTATTGTAACCACAAAACCATCATCAGCCTGTTAGCCCTCAGAGCTCACAGCTCCTCATATCTGCTCAGAAACTAGACACAAGTTAAACAAGTACAAACCACAGACTGTCTGTGTCATGGCGAATACAGTCGCTGCTTTATTTATGTCTGTAGGCCGTTGTTGTGAGTGTGGACGGTCGGAGCATATACTGCGTTAGCTTAGCCGATCTCCATTCAGAAAACACGCATTTTAAAAGGTTGTTCGCCTGCCGTCTGTCTGCAGACTTGTCAAAGCATTAATTCATGGTTTTTACTAACCGGTATCAGTATGTTGTTACTTCGGCATCATTTTTGAAACGTGTATTACAATGAAATCACGGTCAAATATGTTCATCTTGTTGTAGTTGCCAGTGATTCTCTCTCTAGTTTAGCATACTCAGCCCGGTTGTTGGCCCGGAAAGAACCTCGATTTTGGAGAGCCAGAAAAACTGTGAAAAAGTACCCGCTAGCCGGAACTACGCCTAGTGGAAACGCAACCCAAAACGGGCCGGCACAGCACGCTTAAACCGCGCTGTAGTGGAAATGCGCCATAAGTCAGTCAGTAGGGCTTGGACTGGGAGCTGTAGGGTCGCCGGTTCAAGTCCCCGACCAGACCTAAAATATGGAGTGTGGACTGCTACTTGGAGAGGTCCCAGTTCACCTCCTGCCCTGCCTGGTGCCCTTGAGCAAGGCACCGGACACCCCCCTTCCCCCCCCACTCCCATTGCTCCCCGGGCGCTGTACAATAGCTGCCCACTGCTCCTGGTTCTAGGATGGGTTAAAAGCAGAGAACACATTTCACTGTGTGCTGTGTGCTCTGCATGTGTGACCATTAAAGAGGGGTTCATCCCTCCCAATTCTCTTCTCTCTCTAGTATATAAGATATAATTCAAGACGTAAACAACAACATGACGTCGTAGCTCCGTAAAAACAAAGCTGTGTCTGCCGCTCTATTTGACACCATTTTCATACCTTTGGAGTAATTATACAGTGAAGAACAGAAATATTGTTTTCCGGCATCACTTTAACATTTACACCGAGAGTAAGAGGGCGCAGTGCCTCTGTTACCTGATTTAGACAACACCCTGATCTAATTCTGCTCATTTGACTGTTGAAATGATCAATTGGATAACTCATTATTCCACCCAAAGACAACTTCAAGGCTCTGTGCGATTTGAAAGAACAAATCAAAATCTAATTCATTACAATTTGCCAAAAGTAAGGATGCAGAAAATAGAAAAAAACAACTTTTTCCAACATAACGTGGTTTGAAAGCGTTAAGTGCTGGATAGTTGACAGATTAATAATTCATAACTCTAACCTCTGAATGAGAAATCTTTGACAGCACACTAAGCTGAACAGATTTACGATTGTACATTTTAAAAAAACAAGTCACAACTTCGACAAACAAACGCAACGACGTTCTCATTTTCTCACAAATAAGAGAATCTGTGAGACTTCCTGTAAGTGAAACAGAGAGCTCAGATACTTCCTGTCTTCTGCCCTTTTTGAACAGATATTGCACTAATGCACACTGACAGAGATCCAGACTCTAGCAGGAAGTACTGTATGATTTAAAAACAGAAGAAACACTCCGTCAGCATCTGGTGGAGATAATGTCCCAATATGAAACGGACCTGGGCGGTTTTTTGGCCAGTCGGCTGCTATTAGTCGGAGATTTGAAGCACTTCTCTAAACAAATCAGGAAGTTACTTTGCATTATTTCAAATGGATGTATTGTGTAATATTCAGAAATGTGTAAATAGGACATTTACTTGCACTTTTTTCATCTGCTTAAACAAAGTATTCCCAGTCTCTTCTCACAGTCTTATATAGAGTTTCAATGATGGTTGAAAAGAGCAGACTCACACTCGCAGTCAAATAAACCTTGTATAATGATGTCGTCCCAACCCAGAGCTACTAAGGATGTGAACAAATGTGATTTTATAACAGCACCATTATCCCTTTTGTCTTTAGTTTCTTTTCTTTATAGATTCCTTCTCAGTTTGTCTGTGTGAAGAACAGTCAGCCTGCACGGTTTTCAGTATCAACACAGCTGTTTTTAATATCAAATCAAGTTTTATTTATATAGCCCATTTAAAAGTGATTTTTGGTCGAGCCAAAGTGCTGCACATGTAATAAAAACACATTACTACAATCACAATAAAAAGACAATAATTTACAACAGAAATATAAAAAACTAAAACACAGGGAATGGTCAGGAGTCGTGCTCCGCTCTGACTAGAAGGCCAGGGAGAAGAAGTGAGTCTTTAGTGTAGACTTAAAGACCCCTAGGGTCTGGGCCGACCTCACATGGAGGGGCGGAGTGTTCCAGAGCCTGGGGCCAGCTGCTGCGAAGGCTCGGTGCCCTCAGGTTTTGAGCCTGGTCTTGGGCACTACCAGCAGCAGCTGGTCAGCAGACCTTAAAGCTCTGGCTGGGGTGTAGCGATGGAGGAGTTCTGCTATATAGGCCGGAGCCAGCCCATTTAGGGCTTTGAAAACTAATAAAAGGATTTTAAAATCAATTCGGAACCGAATCGGAAGCCAGTGCAGTGAGGCCAGAATTGGGGGGATGTGGTGACGCTTTTTGTGGCCAGTCAGAAGACGTGCAGCTGCGTTCTGCAGCTGCAGGCGTCTAATTGAGGCCTGGTCCATACCCACATACAGAGCGTTGCAGTAGTCCAGTCTCGAGGTAACAAAGGCGTTAATGACCCTTTCTAGGTCTTTAAAAGATAAAAACGACTTGCTCTTGGCCAAAAGTCTTATTTTAAAAAAGCAGGATTTGACTACGGTCATTATCTCTAATGTAGAATAGCAGCCAAATAACAATCGACATTTTGAAACATTGCATTAGTTAACCCTAGTTGTCTTTAATTGTGCAATATAAATAAACAGACTTAATGAGGATATTACGTTGTTAAACATTAGATGCATTAATGCCCATCCTTCCTATATTACCAGATCCTTCCTCAGTCTAATCTAAGTAAGGATCAGAATGATAACTACGGGTAAAACATGTCTATTTTTATGCAAAAACACAATTTATTAAAGATCAGCTGAGAGTTTTGGTAGCCAAAAACCTTTGTGGTGTATTACACGTAGTTTAGAGACAGAAGCCTTTACTGTGCCAACTTTTAAAGTAGATTTGTGGACAACAGGTTTGCTGCATTTACTGTATATTTTGCATTTAGGACGGTAGCTTTACAATCTGGGTCAGGAAAAGGTTGGCCAACAAGGAAATGAGATGCTATCTTATGTTGTTCGACGCTAAGAGCTGAAGCGTTAAATGTTATCTAAATACAATCAAAATAGCAATTAGTTTGTGCTGAACATAAGTGAAAATGACTGAAAATAGAGTTAATAGTGAGCTGGTTACCTAAGTAAACTAAGTGGTGGATGTTAGCGAAGTACATTTACTTAAGTATTGCACTAAAGTACTATTTTTTACACGTGTTCTTTAATTGAGTATTTCCATGTAATGCTACTTAGATGCTTCTACTCCAATACATTACAAAGGCAAATATTGTACTTTTTACCACACTAAATGTAATCTAACAATCATAGTTACTATTTACTTTGTACCTAACAAACACATCATTTGCTGATATGGTATAATGCAGTACTGTATAACGACCGTGTATTTCAAGTATCTAGATTGCTTCACATTGACACACTACATTACTAAAAAGCTCTTACATGTATAAAGAACTGGATAATATAATAAACATAATAATATAACACTGTGAAAATATCCATTCTTATTACTTTTGATGCCTAAAGTACACTTAGCTTAAAATACTTCTGTACTTTATATTATTCTGGCCGTTGTGCAGAATGAGTACTTTTTGTACTTTAAAGCTAATACTTTTGTAGTTTTACTCATGCAACATTTTGTAACAAGACTTTAACTTATAATGGATTCTTTTTGAGACCATAGTATTTGTACTTTCACTTATAAGTACAAGATCTGAGTACTTCTTCCACCTCTAAACTAGTAAACCCTCGGGCGACACGTAGTGACCGAAGAGCCCAACGCCTAACGACACCATTATTCACAAACCTGGCACTTTAATGTGTCTGTGTGTATCATCAAAGAAACCTACGTGATAGCACACATGTTTGAACTTTCCCTGTATTATGAGAAGTCAATTTACAATTCGGCATATTAAAAACACGCAAATAATCCCGTAATTTAGGTAAATATGACTGTGAAGACATGGGTTAGCCTCCCTGTTTACCGCTGAGATCACACCGTTACCTCCCATAGAACGTGACTATAGCAAGGGCGGTAGCTACCACTCTGAACCAAACCTCATTCAAATTATAGTGAATTGAACTATAAACTTCAATTAAATACCCTACATGTACCAATAGGTGTACAAGCATAGGTGTAGCTAATACTGTATATATATATATATAGATGATTTCGGCATTGTTAATTCTCATCTCTAGCAACAGGAAGTGAAGAAAGGTGCATTAATTAGCAAGAAGAGTTTAGAGGGGTAGCCACCACTCTTTACTAAATCTCACTCAAATCATAGTAAATGTAACTATTAACCTTAATTAAATAACCTTTACATGTTACCAATAGGTGTACAAGATGAAGTAGCTTTAACACACTGGATACATGTTTTCGGCAGTGTTAAATATAGGTGAACAAAGGTGCATTAATGACCACTCTACACCAAATCCCACTTAAATTATAGTAGATTTAACTTTTAACCTTAATTAAATAACCTTTACATGTAACCAATTAGTATAAAGCATGTATAGATAAAAGACTCCCTATAAGACGTGTTCGGCTTGGTTTAATATCGTCTATAGCCACAAGAGGTAAACAGTCTTCACCAAATCTCGTTTAAATTATAGTCAATTTAACGATTAACTTTAATTATATAACCTAACATTTACTAATAGGTGTATTAGTTTAAGTGTAGCTTAAAATCCCTTTAGTTATGTTTTCGGCAGTGTTAAATCTCGTCTCTAGCAACAAAAGGTGAACAAAGGTGCATTAATTAGTAGGAAATGTTAGGTTTTAGGTGCTGCTGTACATGAAACAACGCTAGCTAGCTAACCTGGTGTCCCACCTTAAATAAAGAGGCTAAAATCAAACATATCCAAATTCAAATATAACCCAAGATGGGCTTCAGCACTCACCTAATACAATACATAGCGTAAATCCAGTCAATAAAACCCGCCTGCAGCTCATATTTGACCATTTTGTCTCCATTATTTTGTTGTAAACAGGAGGAGTTCCTCTGCTGTTTTTTCTTCCTCCACCCTGAATCGTTTTTCTTCTTCGTGGGATGTTTGGACGGCGGGGTTCGAAGTTGTTAATGAGGAGGATGCCCCCCTGAGGCTGAATAGAGCTATTACAGCTGCCATCTGAATTCTAAAATAGATACATTAATAAAATAAATAGTAATAATAATATATAAAAAATAAATAATAAGCGTAAAAAATAATACATAAATGGTAATAAAAATTAAATAAAATATAAATGAATAAGATAAAATTAAAATGTTATAAATAATCATATAATATATTATATAGTTTGTGTCTTATTTTATTGTTGCCCTTTGGCCAGATATATATGCTTGTTAATTATGTCCTTTTATGTATTTTATTTACATCCTCACATTTCATTAAAAGGCTATTACAGCGTTCTCCTGCATTGTGTAGTGAGATATTTGCTGAATAAAATACTGAATAGAAATAAATAAAACTTGAAATACAAAAAAATATATATTTGATTAAAAGTAATTGAACCCTTTAACTACCAGACCAAGAAAAAAGCTATGGAAAAATCATTTGTTTGCATTTTTTTATCAAATGGGCCACAAATAACCACAAACAATTTTATTTTATTTTTTATTACACAGTTTTGTTTTTATGAGCCTCTACCAACTAGTCGAGCTGGCTTTTATGGTAAAAGTGCATTTTCAACAATCATCATATACAGAACAGAAGTGTTTTTCATAATAAAAAAAAGACTTGCTCATCTTACTGTAGATGCTGAATTGGCCTAACAGGAAACCACTGGCCTAACAGCAAATGTCTATATCCTGTGTTGGCCTAACTTGCTCATCTCTGTGCAACTTTGGGCTGCATGCCATGCATGAAAGGTGCTATATAAATTATTATCACTCTTTCACTCTGAGACTCATAAGGCAGTACTAGATTTAGTAATATTACCATGAATCTAGCCATTTATTTACCATATTTTATTGGAAAACATCTCTGAAACTCTGAAAAAGTCATATTGCTAGTTTACCATAAAAGGCCAATTCGACCGGTTGGTTGAGCATTATTCAAAAAAATAATTACACCCTTGTTAAAACTTTTTTTGTGCATCAAGTTATCTAATTCTCTTCAGTAGTGCTCTGACACTAAAATATGTCAAAAAGGTAATGGTTACCTTCCAAGAGTTGACCAAAAAGAGTGATTTCATCAGGAGTGATTTTTAGCATGCCAACTTTCTCAGTGGAAGCTAGCTGAAGGGCTTTCTGTTCGAACCACAGTGACATCTAGAGGTTGTTCTGTGCATAACATGTCAACCAAAGGGTAGAGCTGGCTGAATCAGATGGAGTTCAACTTTTTAATTTTTTTTTCAACAAGATATCAAGACACAAAATGTGCTCTACCAAATGGTGGCTCTGGCTGTTAAAGGGTTAAAGACATCGCCAAATAAAAAAATAAGGAAAAAAAAATAAATAATAATAATAGAATACCAATAATTATAATAAAATAAAATATGATATAGCTTGGGTTGGGCTTATTTGATTATTTCACAGTGATAAACCTGCAGCCTCTCTTTCCCTCTGAGCTGCTGGACGTCAGTGTGTTACTGTACCTGAGCAGACTGTGTGTTCTCTCTGTGTGAGACGTGGCAATTAGGTGTGAATAGTTGTTTTAAGTGGAAGGAGATGTGCTCCATTGTTTATCTCTATCTCTTGTAAGAAAGCTGTTCTTAGTTTGCTTTGTTTTGTAAATTGTCTGGTGAGCCCTCTTTGTTTTGAGTCATTAAAAAAAAATCTTTAGTTTTGCAAATCAGTTTCCTCTCCTCTTTTTCTCTCCCGGTTATTCAATCTCTTCCCTTGAAACCCTAGACCAGGGGTGTCAAACTCAAGGCCCGGGGGCCAAATCCGGCCCGCGACTCCATGTCACGTGGCCCCACAAGAGCCCTGAAAGATTATAATATGTTTATTATACGGTTACATGGCGATTTACAGAAGCACGTTGCCCATAAACTACATGTCCCACAATGCATCTCAAATTTGACTTTTTCCTCAGAATTCGACTTTTTTTTTGATGTCACTTTTTTTTCTTCAAAATGTCACTTTTTTTTCTCAAAATGTCACTTTTTTTTCTCAAAATGTCACGTTTTTTTTTTTTTTAACTTTTAATCCAGAATGTGGCTTTCCTTTTTAAATCATTTTGTGACATTCTCACTGAAGAGACTTGCAATTATTTCCCCTAGACTTCTGCTTTCAGACGTAGTTAATTATGAAGTTATTACCCTATCCCATAATAATCCAATGCAGAGGAAAATAATGTAATATAATACATTATTTATATATATGATATATTTATACATGTATTTTTATATAGTCTTAAAGTTACAACCGGCCCTTTGAGTGCAGCCATAAAGCTGATGTGGCCCGCGATGAAATTGAGTTGGACTCCCCTGCCCTAGACTATTAGGGAACGTAACAGATGCATGTAAAAAGAAGAATAACAGCCAATATGCAGCAGGGAATTTGACCATTTGTAAAGGCATGAAAGCCGCAGAAAATTACAAATATTCAAGTCTTTAGAAGATGTATTCTTGTTGTTGTCAAAACAGTTGACATCTTTACTGAAACCCATGCACATAGAGTCATTTTAGATTCCTCTAGCTGCTGATTTATTATCAATTAAAACGATTAAAAGAACAGAGATCTGGATCAGGAGTGTTTTATTTTAGACTGGATGCCATTTCATTTGTCTAACCCTCGTACAGATCTTACAATGTAAAACATGATAACAATGCTTTAAGTGGAATGATAAAAGCTGCATCTGAAAGCTCAAACTGTGCACTTTCAATCAGAAATAAGTGGTTAATATTGAGCGGAAAATGTACATTTAACAGTAAAGTGCAAACACAGAATACAAAGATCCTTTTCTGGTTCTTTAAGAACAAACACTGATATTTAAAATAAACGATTTGCATGATTATGTCTTCATGAACTGACTACGTTACATTATGTTATGGTAGGGAAATTGAAGTTTGCATTTGTCATATGATGTAAATTAAACATTGCTTAAAACATAACAAAAATCAGATTTGCTCACAATTCAAACTCATCTAAACCACGTATTGATACCTCATAATTAAGCTGCGTGTCATTTTTCATTATTTACATCAGGGGGGTCAAACTCAATTTCATCGCGGGCCACATCAGCTTTATGGCTGCACTCAAAGGGCCGGTTGTAACTTTAAGACTATATAAAAATACATATATAAATATATCATATATATAAAATAATGTATTATATTACATTATTTTCCTCTGCATTGGATTATTATCGGATAACTTCATAATTAAATACGTCTGAAAGCAGAAGTCTAGGGAAAATAATTGCAAGTCTCTTCAGTGAGAATGTCACAAAATGATTTAAAAAGAAAAGCCAAATTCTGGAGAAAAAGTCAAAAAAGAAAAAAAGGAAAGTGACATCTTGAAAAAAAAGTAACATTTACAAAAACAATTCTAAGAAAAAAGGAATATTTAGAAGAAAAAAAGTCAAATTCTGAGAAAAAAGTCAAATTTGAGATGCATTGTGGGACATGTAGTTTATGGGCAATGTGCTTCTGTAAAGCGGCATGTAACCGTATAATAATTATTCTTTGCAAGCTCTTGTGGGGCCACATGACATGAAGTCAGGATTTGGCCCCCGGGCCTTGAGTTTGAGACCCCTGATTTAAACGCTAAAACCAGTAGTAATTCTGCAGTGAGCTTTCAGACAAATTCAAACATCCATCTAACATTTCAACATTTACTCCATCATTTTGGGGATTTCACGTACAGGTTTTCATGTAATCCAGCCGTGTTAGATCAGAGATTATTGAATACAAATCAGTGAATGTCTGCGGTGATGAATCTTCATAATAACGCCATATGGGCCACGAGTAAAATGAGTTACTGTAAGAGACAAACGTTAAATTAGAGGGTTTTAAATGTCACAAACACACCAAGCCGTAATGCAATAAGGCCTTTTCAGAGAAGAAACACATCATGAATATTATCTACTTTCACCATTTCTCCGCTCACAATCAGACACACGGTTTTTCTGTCAGTGCAACTTGATATTTCTGGATCATTCATATATATCAACGTCAGATATCTACAGTATAGACAAATGCAACAAAGGAAACGTAATCAACATGTCCTAAAAGCTGCGTGATTATATGGATATTGTTTTAATCACAATGCAGAGAGAAGTCCTCCTTTATCACTTCAGGATGATTTGTTTTCAATAGAAGTTCATTAGTGCCGTTTTAACCATTTAAAGTGACATCGAGGGACCATCTGTATTCAAAGCAGACTGCTGGGAACACAACAAAAACAATTGAATTGAGTTAATTGGTGAAATCCTACTTTTCTGTCTGCATGTTTGAACATCAAGACTTTAGTGAATGTTGTTAAAACTAGTCATTTTCCACTTCCTTCAGCTCCAGAAGTCTGTATTTCATCGTATTTCTCTTAATATTTTAATACTGCAGCAGCTGATGTGCCACCTCTTGCGTCGGGAAATAATAATTGTCAAATATGCCAAAAGAAACCTCCACCTCCTTCGACCAATTCAAATCATTCAATGTCTTTTAAGGGCCAATGAGACTCCTGCGCTGTTTAACACCTCACAACACACAGATTTCATGTGTTATCTTGTGGTTTTGAAATCCGTATTTTTAGTTAAACTGGTCATTTTAAGTTTGGGTAAAAGCCTCAGGAAGCTTCATTAGAAACACTTAGAGATGGTCTAAGAGCGTCTGAAATACACTTAAATCTGAGGGTTATTCTTATTATTGCAATTTAAGGAAAACACGCACTTCTTACGGCTTTTGTGTCGATGTGTGAAGTAGCTTTCTCCCATAAGCTCCCTACTTACATTTTCACTGTAAAATCGATGTGAATTTAACATCTGAAAATGTCCATTTGTAAGATTAGTTTATGTTAAGGGGAAAAACGATTATTTTCTTGAGTTAAACGTCTTTGGGTAAACACTTTTTTTTTGCCGTGGTTTGTTTTCGCAATGCTTATTTTTAATCTTTAATTTAGTGGTTCCCATTTCAAATCTCAGAGCTTTTAGCAGGTGTGAAAGTCCATTTCTGAAAGAGTTCCAGAAAGCTCACTAATGATGAAGCGTATTTGAATTCAAGAACTTTCTGAGGTCTTAAGGATTCATTTGTTTGTTTTAATAATACATCAATCACAGATCAGTCTTTTTGATTTGCTTTCTAACACCCCGACACTTTAAAGCTGGAGTAGGCAGATTTGTTCTTGCATTATTTGGCAAGAATTCATCATATTTTGAGCACATTCTCCTTCAAGTCTTAGCCCAGGGAAGGCAGTTTTCTGGAGAGGCACACATTGAAAGTACAGCCCTCCATCTGTCAAGCCCTTTGGGAATAACACGCTATGATTCAAGAATAACGCTAACTGCAAAGCGTGCCGGGTTTCTCACTTCCTCTGAAACGCTTCACTGATATTATTTTTTTCGGGGTTTCTTTGCAGTGCCAGTGTCGTTGCCAATGCATAAAAAGCCACTTATTCTGCAGGACTTTCCTCCGTTGTATCAGGCGTTTAACTTCTGGAATCACCATGCATGCACATCTACTTTTGTTGAACAGCCAATAGGAATGCTTTCTCTCTGAAATGATGTGGCTAATTGGTCGCAGGCTAGATTTGATAAACCCTGAAAACAGCAGGAGTCTGATTTTCAAATAAGGCTTGAATTAGAGGTTATTGTGGATTATTTTTTACCCAATAACGGTAATAGAAACTCTGCATAACCCAGCTTTAAAAGTGTCTAAATGAAACCCATTGGTAGCCTCAAAGTGGTGATTAATTAACCTTGTAGACACATCATTAATACGAAAAGTTATATGAATTGTGTTGGGATTTTACCCACTGAATTCTCAAGAGGTTCTCCCTCTTTTAAGTGTCTTTGAATGAGCAGCTAATTGCTTTTTTAATGCTTAACTGCTCATTGTTATTCAACAGCTTTTAAATTACACTAAGGAACTCAAATAAAGAAACCAATCAAAAGGAGCGAAACGCGTTATAAAATCCACTTTACACTTCCTCTGTGTCTTCATGATTTTCAAGAGGGGTGGAAAATAAATCTTTGAAACAGGACATGGATATTTCTTTACTGTGTTTGTGCAGCTTTAAAAAGATGTCAGATGTGAGGAGAGGACTTTTAAGAAATGAAGGATGTTGCTGAACTCCTGTTTTTTTCTCAGTTAAATTATGTGCAAGTATTTCCCATGAGTGTCCTTCATCGTGTCTTTGTCACAGGGCGAGAATGAGCCAAAACAAGGAGGAAAATATCACAGAACAACAACAGTGGAAAGGAAAGAGGAAGCGAGTGGAAAAGGGAAGCAAGGATGAGGAAAATGTATGCATCCAATTTTCGTCTAAATTGACCTGGAAAGAGACGATGAAAAGTGCTTTTAGACGACGACAAACCTTTTTTGGTTGAGCTAACACAGACGGAAATATATATCTACAGTAGAAACGAGACAGACAGACCCACAGGGAGATCCCTCCGTCAACAATCACACATTTACTTATTTACATTTTTCTTGTTTTAGTAGTAGTAGTGTTCTTCTTCATTATTCTATTATCCGCAGTGTGCTCTGTACACAAGAAAAAGGCTCCTTTAGTCCCTCCAAAACTCTTCTGTGGTGGTTAGGGGGCAGGGGGAGGAGGAGGGGGAATGAAGCTGAAGCAGTTTCCTGTCAGTGTCATCATGTGTCTGGAAGCTGGTTGATGTCAGTGAAGTTGGTGTCGTTGAGGATGACTTTGATTCGCTCCAAAGAGTCCGCCTGTCGTATTCGCTCCAGCTGAACCTGTAGAAACGCACAAATAACTCATTATTATTCAATTAAAACACAACAATTCCCTTTGATTATCCCTTTGGTATGTCTCCTGTTTACTCTGTTATTCTAAGGCCCCATTTACACGCAAACGCAAACGAACCGAATACGATATCAAAAAAGTCTTCCGTTCACACGAGACCGCTGGAGACGCTGTAGTACATATGCCGGGCCTGTAAGTGGCGCTGTACTTCCGCCACAAAATACACCAAAAGCAGCGAAGAAGACCCCCGAGCACGGTTGCCATGGTTGCCCTTCTGTTTATGCCCTGCGGTGGATTTAGCAACATGTAGTTCATGTATTTCTCCATGTCCACTTGTTGCTGATGGTTGTGGTAGAGGAGCTGTAGATTGTGCAGTAACATCTGTAGCATGGTCAGTAGCAGTAGCAGTAGCAGTACTGACCATGCTACAGCAGTGAGCAGCAGAGGTGGGGAGAGGCGGGGCTATGGCTTCATTGTTATCAGGAAATTATCGTATAGGACGTACACACGGAGCCGTTTGGCCCCCCAGAGCATTCCGGTTGCAGATCTATCCACCTTGGGACCCGTTATCGTTTGCGGGGTCCGTTTCAGCGTTTCCGTTACGGCCTCGTGTGAACGAACAGGCTATACGCAAGAGAAAAGTAGCAGATACAACCGTTTGCGTTCTCGTGTAAACAGCACCTAAGGCTTCGGATCAAAGCGTTTCATTTCACATATCCCCACTTTTTCTAATGATAATTTTGTTTTACTCCCCTGCTTTTACTCATTGAAAACTCTGTATAAAAATGTTCCAACCAAACCCATTTAAGCTCACAGACTAGAGGTGGAAAAGTAGTTTTACCACGGTGTGAAAACACTATTTTACAAACACAAATCCTGAGTTTTTCTAAAGTAAAAGTAAAGATCAGCAAAATGCACTCAAAGAAGCTCCAGCTGAACCTGCAGAGCGCCACAAATAACTCATTATTATTCATTTAAAACTCAAAAACACAATCAAAATGTTTTGTCCCGCCTCATATCACAGTTCTAGTTTGTAATACTCACTAAAAAGTCAAAATAATTTCTATTTAGTGTCGTTTTCCCCCATTTATCCAAGGATGCATGCTATTGTTTCCTCTAACAAGTGGAATAAACATCTTGTAAACAAGCATCAGAATTATGTTTATCGCCAAGTAGGTTACCACATAAGAGGAATGTGTCTTGGTGTACATGGCTCATACATTTACAGTTATCTTTATTATGATATCATCTCATCCTTAAAAAATTTAGCTTTGTTGTTTTTCCTCATCTCTTAAACACTTGCTCCTGGTACTAGGATGGGTAAAAAGCAGAGAACAAATGTCACTGTGTGCTGTGTGCATGAACATGTGTCCAATTCTATTCTATATTCAAATTCTATTCTATTCTAAACACTCCTCTCTCTCACCTGAAGAGTCTGAGAGAGTTTGACGAAGTCCTTCTGAACCTGCTCACTGACGTCCAGCTCCGTCTGCAGCCGCTGAGCTTTGTCCTTCTCATCCATCGCCTGAGTCTGGAGCGCACTCTGCAGGAAGTCAACACAACAGACACTAGATTAAAGAGCCAAGACTGGGCCAACAAAGTTATGTTAAAGGTCCCCTATTATACTGTTTTCCATTACTCTATCACAGGTCTCAGATATATACAGAACTCTGATTGGCTGAAACACCAAACAGATCATTGCAGCATCCCATAATCCCCTCTGTTTCAGCCCTGTTTCCAAAGTGCTGATTCTCTGTCTGTTACTTTAGATGAAAATAAGGAGCCCCTCCCCACGCCCCTCTGAGAGATATTTGGTTAAAAAGAACACAATAGGCGCTTTCACAAAAACTTCCAATTTCTGATTCTCATTTCATTTCAAACCTTTATTTAACCAGATTGGTCCCTTGAGATCATAGATCTCTTTTTCAAGTGAGACCTGCAGCAAATAGGTTCCACATGAAACATAAAACAATAGAGGACATCATACAACATATTTACAAGCTACATTTACATACTTATCAACATTTACAAATACCCATAGTTTCAAAGAGCATTTCATTTACACTTGCTTTAATATAAATAAAAAAATAAAATATGCAGAGGAATGAAATTGCTCAGTTTCAAATGTAGCTGTAGACTGTTCCAAGCAAGTGGAGCTGCACACATAAAAGCTGTCTTACCTAAGACAGTCCTTGCTCTTGGCACATCTAACAATACTACATCATGCGATCACAGACAATAGCTGCTTGCAACTCTCTGTGTTATCAGAGAGCAGATATAATACGGGAGTTTACCCAACATAGCTGTATAAATAAACGTGTACCAATGACTGAGCCTCCGTACAGTAAGTGATGGCAAACCTGCCCTGGCATACAGTGTACAGTGATGTGTAAGTGCTTTACAATTAGTGACAAATCTCAGTGCGCTGTGATAGGCGGCATCTAACTTGTTCAGGCAATGGGCAGGTGCATTCATATAGACCAGATCACCGTAGTCCAGCACAGGTCAAAAGGTCACAGAGCCTTTTCCTGGCTTCAAAAGAGAAACAGGACTTGTTTCTGAAAAATAAACCTAGTCTAACCCTCAGCTTTTTAAGCAGATTATTGACCTGAAGTTTAAAAGTGAGACAATCATCAAGCCAGATACCAAGGTATTTGTAACAGGCAACCACTTCAAGTATTATTCCTTGCGTAGTTACAATATCCAAGCAGTCTCTGGTGTCTTTTTAGCTTTTGAAAAGAGCATTACCTTGGTTTTATCAACATTTAAAAGAAGCTTAAGCTCAGCGAGCTGAGTCTGAATAATGTTAAAAACAGCCTGCAATTTAACAACAGCCTCCTTAATGGAGGGACCTACACAATACATCACGGTATCGTCCGCATACAAACGTTTTCACCTAAACTGTTGTTATAGATGGAGAATAAAAGTGGACCTAAAACAGAACCTTGTGGTACACCATTAGTAATGTTTAACCACTCAGAAGTGAGCCCATCAAACTGAACACATTGGACCTTTCAGAGAGGTAGTTCACAAACCACCCCACTGCATGGCTGGATATGCCAATACTGACTAGCCTCTGCTTCAAGATGCCATGATCGACGGTATCAAACGCTTTGCACAGGTCAACAAATAGAGCTGCACGACTCTGCTTATTATCTAAAATACTCGACATATCATTCACCACTTTCATTGTCGCAGTGATGGTGCTTTGTTGCCTTCTGAAGCCTGACTGATGTTTAGATAGGATTTCATTTGTACATAAAAACTCCTTTACCTGTTCACTCACTAGGCGTTCAAGAACCTTAGCCAGAACTGACAATTTAGAGATGGGCCTATAATTATTTAAAATAGTTGCCTCCCCTCCTTTTAGTAAAGGCAGGATATAAGCTGACTTCCATATTTTTGGAATTGTATTTGTTCTGAGGGAGAGGTTAAAAAGAGTAGTGAGAGGGGGAGCAATAAAATCTGCAGCTATCTTTAAAAAGAAAGGTTCTACGTTGTCCGGGCCAACCGGTTTCTTAGGATCTAACTTGGATAAGGCTTCATGAACAACATTAATAGTAAAAGGAGTAAAACTGAAAGGGTTTTCCAGATCACATTCTTCAGAGTCACGGACTGTGGTGATCACAGAAGCAGAGTTAGTAACAGAATCGAACAGAGAGCCACAGGACACAAAATGCTCATTAAAACAATTTAACATGGTGGTCCTGTCCGATATAGTGCCAGATGCTGTGGCTCCGGCCCGAAACGTGGAGGCGCTCCTGTCTCCTCGCGACGTCCCCGGGGCAAAGCCTCCCCAGCACAGCAGCACACGACAGGCGGAAGCAGGCCTCAGCCCGAAACGTGGAGCCGCTCCGTCTCTCCGCGACGTCCCCGGGGTAAATCCTCCCCAGCACAGCAGCACACGACAGGCGGAAGCAGGCGGAAGCAGGCGGAAGCAGGCGGAAGCAGGCGGAAGCAGGCGGAAGCAGGCATCAGCCCGAAACGTGGAGCCGCTCCGTCTCTCCGCGATGTCCCGGGGTATAATCTCCTCAGCACAGCCATACTCAACAGGTGGGAGCAGGTCTCCGCAAACCGCAGAAACAGGACAGGTGGAAATCAGGCCCCAGCCCGAGAAGCGTCTCTGGCTGGGCGAATTGCAAACCACGCCCCGTAAAACTCCCAAAAAGTTTTGTGAAGCCGCCATTTTATTTGCTTGCATTAGCATTATTAGCATTAGCATTAGCCCAGCGCACCAACGGAGAGAGACTAACTTATGGCAACACAAAAGAAAACATGGGAGCGGTGGAGTGATGAGGAGGTGTCGGCGTTCTGGCGATTTACTCGGAAGGCTTCAGTAGAAGCTGCTGGGAGTCCCAGCAGCTTCTACTGAAGCCATTCCCCAACTCCGGGGACTTCCGGCCGGGGACTTCGGGTGGCAGTATACGCCGTGAAGTTGTTTGCGGCCTGCCAGTAAACCCAAAGCAGAAGAAGAAGAAGAAGTGACGTCAGCGGCTTCATTTGCCTAATCCTCCCTCAGGGATTTATTCCGGTGTGAACGCGATCTGCTAAGTACGGCAAAGTACTCCGGTAATGGTGCTCTAGGAGGATATTCAGGTGATAAGGTGGGGTTACCTTGGTTGGTGATTGGCTAATGGTTACACAAGCCAAAAAATCGTTATGACATCACAAAGTGGCCAAAATCTGATCAGCTCATTTTCAGACAGGTTTTTATATAAATGGATCAGGACAAAAAGAGAGAGAATCTTTGTTCCTGAAACTTCCAGAATCTCTTTACACAGAGGGGGACACATGTTGATGAAGAAGAGACATGAAGAAGAGGATTTTGCATAATAGGTGACCTTTAAAATGTGATGTATCTTTACTGGTTGAATTAATGATTTTGTATCACAAAAGTTTACAAATAGCTAATATTTGTAAAAATGTTGTTAAAACAGAAACACATTTTGTATGCAAGGAAACAAATCAAATATAATTGTATCTGTAATAAAAAAAGTCAAGAAAAGGAGTCACTTTACTGTAATGCAGCCCTTTACACTTATGCGACATTACTTTACCTCAAATGTAAGAAATTGTGTAATCTCATATCACAATATTGATTTAAAAAAAAAAGAAGTATATATTGCACAGCCCTATTTATTTGCTCAACTTCAACCAACTACGTATTTTTAAGTTTAAACAAGCATGTACGACTAATTAAAGCAGCCATCATAACATGTACACATCATGGTTATGAAGTATCTGCCTAACTGGTCTCCTTTAAATGGTAAATGAAGTTATAAAGGGCTTTATCCTGTCTTTACGACTCCTTAAAGAGCTTTACATTCACACTCCATTCATGCCATGCAAGGTGCCAACCGCTCCAGGAGGCTCACGTTTACACACATTCACACACACTGTTTCAGGTGAGTTTGGTGTGCAGGTGAGTGTGTGTAAATGACCTTTGCAGTGGAGAATTCTCTGAGCTGCCGTTCCAGACTGATCCTCAGACCCTGAAGGTTCTCCAGAGTCTCCGTCTTCTCCGACAGACTCCTCTCAAACTACAGGAACCACAGAGTACATCAATAATACACAGAATACTGCAGTGTGTTTAATAAATGTAGTGTTAAATAAGTGTAGTTGAGTAAAACACACAATATATGCCTTAAAAATGTAGTAAAGTAGAAATATAAGTAGCAACAAATTGGAATAGGAAAGTTCACATTATAATAAATACACGTTTTGAGTAAATGTCGATCTGCATCAGATTTCTTATGTATGTACAGAAACTTAACACAAATACAGTATCCAAACTATTAGGACATTAACATGTAGGTTTTGAGACTGATTCAGTTCTAATTTCAGCAGTGGACAGTAATGAAGTAGATTAGCTCAAAGACTGAACTTATTAAAATAGTTAGTGGATTGTTGGGACATTTGCAGGCAGCAGATTAATCTGAAAACACACAATTTTACCTTTATCTTGTAAACTGCATGTCTGACGTAAAAGATACGCTCTCACTTTAATATTAAACAAAGAAAATGAACTACAGGAACCACAGAGTACATCAAAAATACTCCCAAGTACTGCAGATAATACAAAAATACAGTGTTGTCAAATTATTAGGACATTATGGTGTTAGTTTAAAAACAATAGACTGATGAAGTTCTAATTTCAGCGTCAGATAGTAATTAAGTAGATTAGCTCAAGTACTGAACTTATTCAAATGATCAGATCAATCTGAAAACACACAATTTTACCTTGTGCATTGGGTATTTTGTAAATGCATGTCAGATGCAAAAGACACGCTCTCACTTTAATATTAAACAAAGAAAGTAGCAGCTGTCTGCATTGACTGAGCAATTTCATTTAGGTGTATAAGTTCCAAGTATTACTGCATGTATTACCTTTTCCTTCTCCGCCTTTATCCTCTCCATCTCCGTCTTGAGGCTGGAGAAAGATGCTGTCGGAGGAAAGGAGACGTCACTAAGAGGATCATTAACATCTGATTCGCTTTAATGGTCTCTTAAAAACGCACATCTTTGCCATTCCACACACTTCAAAACATGAGAGGGAGAAACGGTATGTTGTGTAGACACTCTGTAGTTATTCATTAGAGTCTGACACACACACACACACACACACACACACACACACACACACACACACACACACACACACACACACACACACACACACACACACACACACACACACACACACACACACACACACACACACACACACACACACACACACACACACACACACACACACACACACACACACACACACACACACACACACACACACACACACACACACACACACACACACACACACACACACACACACACACACAAAACTCAAATTACATGAATAAAGTTATTCATTAGTCTGACAGGTATGCTATTAAGACAGCCACACACACATATATAGACACACATATAGACACACACACACATATATATATATATATAGACACACACACACACAAACACACACACACTTAAAGTAAGCCCGCTCAAAGTGTTTCTCGTACCTTCCAAGATGTCTGAATGAAAGTAATCAACGGAAAGGAAAAGCAGAAACAGAAGAAAATGTAAAAAGAATCCAGAAAGTAAAAAATATTATAATATGTTATATATGTTGGAAACATCCCCACAGAAGTTAAAGGAATGGTTCACCCAAAAATCACTGGAATTGTATACAGTACAAGTTTTCCTAGGCTCTATATGGTGCAAGAAAAACATAGACGTATTTCATCGCGTTAAAGAGAGCGGAGCGTCCGGGTCATTAAATCGTATCAACGCAAACAGACAAACAAAAGAGGTCATAAAACGTCAGAGAAACCTTCTAATAGGCCTTTGCAGCTTTATCCAAGAGTATTTCATCCATGCAAGGACAGATGGAAATCAAAATACAACAATTTTTTCAAAAATCCAGTGAAATTAGATTTAAAGATTATCCTCGCACGAAAACAGGAAATGAAACCCTTTATTTCTGAGAGTTCTTTGGACATTTTAAACCCTTTTTTTGCTGTCTTTCTGAATAAAATCAGTAATACTAAGGTCTTAAATTACAGATGTCAATGTCCTGATTACATAATGATACCACAATAGAATAACAGTGTGTTTTTGTTGGCAAAATGTAATTGAAGTATCAAAACAATAATAAATATAGTGGAGAAAAATATGTGAGTATGTGAAGTATGTCAGAATAATACTCTAGAAAACAATACTTACTGCTAACAATACTTATACTAATAAACTGAGTATGGATTAAAAAAAGTAACTCATACAACCCCAATAAAAACATCTCTTCAACACCATCAAATAAAAAACATGTTTTCTTAGAGAAGTTAGTTTTTGGCTGAACTAATCCTTTAAAAGTGTTGAAACGAAGTGTATCTACCGTGTATCTGAAGCTTATTAAACGTTCTCACCTGGAGACAAAAGGACTATATTTGCAGGGAAGTAGGCATTAGTGAAGTATGTGAGAATAGTACTATAATAGTAAACATAGAGTGCCACAGTGACGCGTCCTAAAACCCGGAAGTAAGTTAGCATTTGACCACTTCCGGTTCCTTCGACAAAAAGCAATGGGATTAAAATATCTGGAACTAAGGTCTGTGGTTGAGACTCATTGAAGAGACAGATCACGTTTTGTTCTAGGACATTAAATCCATCAGCAGTGACCCCACTGGTGATTTCTGAAGAGTCGACGTGTCTGAAAAACGATGGTTGTTACCAAGTGGCTGAATAGGACTACAGAAGTTGTGGAGGCCGTTGTACGTCATTACGCCGAACACGTAAACACTCCTCTAAGTTTGTTTGCCCTGTTCTGCTTGAAAGCAAGTACCTGCCTCCTGCAAACTGTTCAAACGAACGCTTCAACTTGGACCATTTAGAATCTGTATGTTTGAACATGGATCTTAAGTTGGCGTGACGTTGAAGCAGCGACCCTGCTGTAGTTCCTTTATAGCATAACGTTAGCATTTTGCTTCTGGCTAGATTTATGATTAGAAAATTATAAAAGTAGGGTAGACGTGGAGATTATCCGACTGAACAAAACGTGATCCGTCTCTTAAATGTGTCTCAACCACAGACCTGGGTAAATGTACTTTGATTTGCACCACTGATTACATAATAAACCTAGCATGGAGAATTGGAGATAGAGAGAGAGATGGGTGAACTAATCCTTTAAAAGTGTTAAAATCCACCGTATATGTGATGAGAGCGTATTAACCGTGCTCACCTATCTCCTCCTTGCAGCTCTCGATCTCCATCTGCAGCGTTTCCTCCAGGTTTTCCTTCAGACATTGCTCCGCCTGGTTCTGCTCCTTCAGGAACAGAATCTCCGCCTTCAGCTTCTCCTCCATGTGATCAGCTGACGTCCGTAACGCCACCACGTCTTCTCGAAACCGCACCACCAGGCCGTGAAGCTCCTGAGGAAGAAATTAAATAACATTACAGGCTTTAATTATCATTGAAAAAGTGTTGAGGAAAAAGGGATTCAAACGGAAGGATTTTCAGAGAGAGCTGTGGCTTCTTTATGCATTCATAGTATTCTGTACAATTGCACCTTTTATTTATTTCATTTTGTATTATTTGCACTTGGTTCTTCTTTGTGCTCCACACACATTTCTCTTGGGATAAATAAAGTCTCATCTATGTCTCATTTCTTATTGAAAAGTTATGTGAAGAGCTGGAACGTGTGCTGTTGTATGCAGATGACCACATTTCCCCCATTTTGGCTTCTCTCCACTGGCTGCCAATACATTTAGGATTCATTTCAAAATCCTTTTATTTACTTTTAAATCCCTAAATGGCATGACCCTCCATATCTGTCTGAGCTGCTACACCCTTACACGCCCAACCGCCCTCTCAGGTCAGCGGACCAACTGCTCCTGAATGTGCCCAGAACCAAGTCTAAGCTGAGAGGGGGCTGTTGCTTCTCTGTAGCGCACATGTGTCAAACTCAAGGCCCGGGGGCCAAATCAGGCCCTTGGTGGATTTAATTTCGGCCCGCAGGATAATTTCTAATTACAATTAGATCTGGCCCGCCGGTATATTGCACACACACCTTCACTCAATCCTGAGGATTTCCTCAGCTCAGAGCCTGACCCCAAACATTGATGAACTTGCACCCAAGATGAGATGCCATGTATCTGGCTTGAACTAGCATCACAGAGCAGCAAACTGAGTCTCAATGGATGTTTCCTTCTGCACTTTCTTTCTTGAGACAACAGGGCATGTTTGTTTCTTTCTTTGAGGGAAATAGTTTTTTTGAAGCTGTTGTTGGCCTGTGGAAAAATGTACTCATAAGAAATGACTCTGGAAAAGCTGCAGATAGAGCCATAAGAAATGAATGCAACTGATTATTTAATGTTTAATGTTGTTTTTATAGGCAATAATTGAAGCTTTGTTAGTTCCAGGTTTAATATGTGCAATAAGTTCATTTCAATAAGTTTTGCAATAAACATTGAACCAGTCCGGCCCTCGACTAGTACTGATTTTTTAATTTTGGCCCACTGTGTATTTGAGTTTCACACCCCTGCTGTAGCGGCTCCCACACTGTGGAACGATCTGCCCCTGCATATCAGACAGGCTCCCACACTGTGGAACGATCTGCCCCTGCATATCAGACAGGCTCCCAAACTGTGGAACGATCTGCCCCTGCACATCAGACAGGTCCCCACACTGTGGAACGATCTGCCCATGCACATCAGACAGGTCCCCACACTGTGGAACGATCTGCCCCTGCACATCAGACAGGTCCCCACACTGTGGAACGATCTGCCCCTGCATATCAGACAGGTCCCACACTGTGGAACGATCTGCCCCTGCATATCAGACAGGCTCCCACACTGTGGAACGATCTGCCCCTGCACATCAGACAGGCTCACACACTGTGGAACGATCTGCCCCTGCATATCAGACAGGCTCCCACACTGTGGAACGATCTGCCCATACACATCAGACAGGCTCCCACACTGTGGAACGATCTGCCCATGCACATCAGACAGGCTCCCACACTGTGGAACGATTTGCCCTGCACTCAGACAGGCTCCCACACTGTGGACGATCTGCCCCTGCATATCAGACAGTCCCCACACTGTGGAACGATCTGCCCATGCACATCAACAGGCTCCCACACTGTGGAACGATCTGCCCCTGCATATCAGACAGGCTCCCACACTGTGGAACGATCTGCCCCTGCACATCAGACAGGCTCCCACACTGTGGAACGATCTGCCCCTGCATATCAGACAGGCTCCCACACTGTGGAACGATCTGCCCCTGCACATCAGACATGCTCCCACACTGTGGAACGATCTTTCCCTGCATATCAGACAGGCTCCCACACTGTGGAACGATCTGCCCTCTGCCATCATACAGGTCCCACACTGTGGAACGATCTGCCCCTGCATATCAGACAGGCTCCCACACTGTGGAACGATCTGCCCCTGCACATCAGACAGGCTCCCACACTGTGGAACGATCTGCCCCTGCACATCAGACAGGTCCCTCCCACTGTGGAACGATCTGCCCCTGCACATCAGACAGGTCCCACACTGTGGAACGATCTGCCCCTGCTCATCAGACAGGCTCCCACACTGTGGAACGATCTGCCCCTGCACATCAGACAGGCTCCCACACTGTGGAACGATCTGCCCCTGCACATCAGACAGGTCCCCACACTGTGGAACGATCTGCCCCTGCACATCAGACAGGCTCCCACACTGTGGAACGATCTGCCCCTGCATATCAGACAGGCTCCCACACTGTGGAACGCCCCTGCACATCAACAGGTCCCCACACTGTGCGATCTGCCATGCATATCAGGTCCCCTGTGGAACAATCTGCCCCTGCACATCAGACAGGCTCCCACACTGTGGAACGATCTGCCCCTGCACATCAGACAGGCTCCCACACTGCCTGCTCTTAAATCGCTTCTTAAAACCCACCTCTTCTCCTATTAACATCTTGTAGATTGTTGCTTTTGTTGCTTCTAAATTGTCTATTGTTTTTACTTGTACTTGTTTTATGGTGTGTGAGCTGTGCTGTGTGACTTTTTCTATGTTTTGTTTTGTTTATTTGACCGTACAGCACTTTGGTCTGGAGGTTTAAAGTGCTCTATTGTATTGTATTGTATGAGAAACAGCAAATATCATTAGTCTTAACTCTCATTTGAGTTCATTTATTGACTTCATTTGTATATATTTGTTTATTATCACATTATGTTTGTGTGTTGTTTCTTGTCTGTTGTTGTGTACATGTTTTTACATCTTGTTTGTATGTTTCACTCTTTGCTCCGGATATAGATGAATGGAAATAACATGTTCACGTATAAATAAATATATATAACCCAAAAAAAGCACTGTCAGGAAATTCCTAAAACCCTTCTTCCCATGTTTTAGCATTTTTAGATTTTTTAAAGAATGATTGAAACATTTTAATACCACCATTATCTTTAGATTAATTCATTCAATGCCTTTCAAGACGTTTTAAGTACCTCTTGGAAACCTGTTAAGCTCCTTAAGGCACGGACACACCAGGCCGATTATCGGCGTCGGTGGGCGTCAGGCCGACGATGAGCGTCGACACGCCCTACTCAGATTGGTGTGTCCCGCACCGTCGGGTCTTTTCAGCCGGCGTCGGCCCGGGAGTCGGTCAAAGGCAGTCGGCAAAATAAATCACTCTGATTGGCTGTTCAGCTTAGCGAATCAGTGCATGAGAAGCGAAACGGAAGTGAGGGACCCAAACAAACTATTAAGAAGGCAAATCTGAGATTTCATTTAACTCCAGCTCTCGACTCAGGTTCGGGAAAGCCCCGTGAGCTTCTCGCTGTAGAGGGAAAATGGAACGGTGTATCACGCAGTGTGTCTTCCGGTTGTTGCCTCTTTTGAATGATGAATACACACTACCGCCGCCTGCTGGTAAGGAGAGTTATTGCCACTCACGCATGCGCAGTTCGTACGTGCAACTTGGCCGTCGGTGGAAGTCTTTGCGGTGTGTTCCAGTGCGACACATGGCCAAGACGCAGAGACGCGAGGCGACGCGAGCCGACGGAACTTGGTGTTCTTTGGTGTCAGTTTGGTGTGTAAGAGGCTTAAGATGTTCCTTCAGTTTTAATAATGCAACCCCATTAAGTAAACCCCCAGTTTAGATAAAGTGATGGTAACTTAATCACAAGGTACTTGCTACTTTACACACAATTGGAATATCTGATGCAACAAAATCATGACTTTATTAAAATTCGAATAGTAATTGAAGATAAAATAAGGTAAAATGTACTTTAATAATCCCAATTTTGGATGTTTTTTTAGTTGCAGCAGCTTAAAACAAAACATAAAAGGAAGAATAGGTAATTACACTGCCTTGTATTAACATTATAATGCTTCAGTGGATGATGCAGATTTAAATGTTATGTGAGCAGCTTGTTTGAACCACCAACAGTGATTTAGTGGAGGTGGAGAAACACAGATGATGAGCCTCATCATCCGTGTTTCTCCACCTCCACTAAATCACTGCCCACTCTCACAGATTCATATCCAGAGCACCATTCAGCGAGAGAGTAACAGTGTGGGAGGGTTAAGAGTGTGTTGGAGAGCACACACAATTAAAAAGAAAGGATCATATTCTCACACTGTCCCAAAATCACATATGTAGTGGAGGCATCAAGGCTTTTAAAAGTCCGAGAGCTATCATATAATCATATGTGACCTGCTCTATCGAAATCAGTCGCATTGACCCGAAGACTCATTTTGAGTTGTATACACTGTTGGAAAGAGGAGATTCCTAGCTTTCTAATGATATCAGGATTGTTTTTGTTCTCCAAATATTAAGCAAAATATGTCACATTATATAATGACTGTCACCGAGTCATCATTTTGAGAAAAAGGCCTTCAAAGTTTCCTCTTCTCTGGAATCCATCGATCTGATTGGTTATTAGCTGCTAATAAATGATCAAAATACTACGGAGGGAAGATATTTCCGTTTTGGATTACTGGTCTGGGGGAAGCTCGCGAGTGTGTGTGTGTGTATGTACGTGTGTGTGTGTTTGTGTATTTTTGCATTTGTGTGTATTGTGTTTGTTTCCCGGGAAAACACTCACGAGAAACACCGGCTGTTGTTATGCCTGCTGTGACGTCAAGTTACTCCGTTCTCCGCTTGTAATTCTGCCGTTACAAGCTTCAACGTTGTATTTATCATCTGAATTTGCCGAAACAAGTTTAATTTTCTGAAAGCCAAGACTTTGTTTATTTGAAATCAGATGAAAACAAACTGTAACGGACCCTGCCGTGTTATCTATGATTACTATACGCCTTACATTCATAATGTCAGCAGGAGGGAGGGGGGGCTGCGCTACGGAACAGCCGGGTGCGAGTGAGAGCTGTCATCTTCCCTTTACAAGCTTCAAACATGTTTTTATAGTGAGATTTTGGAAATAAAAGTTTCATATTCTGAAAGCCAAGACTTTATTTAAAATTAAACAAAACACCCGAACCCCGAAAAACTATTTTTTTTTACGCAAATCCACGTTTATTTTGAAATGAGCCGTTGCGACTTCCGACTGATTTCAATAGAGAGGCGAAGTCCCTCCCTTTCCGGTGACCACCATGAGACCTTATTTCGGAAAAATTATGTATTGAAGTCAATGGCGAGAGAAAGATTATCTCTCGATCCCGATCAATTGTGCCACGAATTACACATATGATGTTTGTCAATCTTAAAAAATCATTTCCATGTCAAAAAAGTCACAGTTTGTTGTAAAACTGTTGAAATATAAGACTATGAAAAATACGCAACTAGAAAGACTACAAATCCCAGAATCCCGGTCCCGCATGCTGGCTCTTATGGAACCGACTAACTCCCCTTGTGTGTATGTACAGCTCTCAACGTGCCCAGACTTGGAGTGATTTTCACCTCTTTTAATACTTTCCGCCTCATTCTGAAAGAAAGAAGTGAAATGTGCCAACGTGACGGCCGTCTTGGTGTGTGGTGCGAGACGGGAGATGTAGTTCATTGAGCGGTTTCACACAAAAAAAGTGTTACTTCACAGTTTTACGACACGTTTTTAATTTTTTTGACTTGCAAAATTATCTTTTAAATTGACAAACATCATATGTGTAATTCGTGGCACAATTCAAACGGGATCGAAAGATAACTTTTCTCTCCCCATTGACTTCAATACATACTTTTTCCGAAATAAGGTCCCATGGAGGTCCCCGGAAAGGGAGGGACTTCGCCTCTCTATTCAGAGGGGTCACATATTTGCATTTTGTAAATATGTCCCTCTATGCTTTTAAGGTTAGGTTCTCATATTATAACCAATTCCTCGTAAAAGCCTTTTTTAACGGCAACAAGCAATATGTTTAAAAATGAGGTCTCTTTCGTTCATTCTTGAGGTTTGAGTCTCCATGGCACATGAAAATTTCAAGTATTTTTTGTATGGCATTTTGCTCCCTCTTCAAAAATCAGAACAATCGTAGAAAACATGGACATCATTTGCATTTAGATTCCCAGTTTCTCCAGCAGTGTGACGTTTATTTGTAGAGCACTGAATTGCCTCGTGTTGAAATGTGCCATACATAACAACTTTATCTACATGAAGCATAATGAACACCCGCACTTTTTGAAGATATTTCACAATAAAAGTCTTAAGGTGGAATAAAAGACCTGCGTGCTGCACAAAAATGTCTTGATAAATATCCGCAAGAGCCACATTTACTAAATACAAGCACCCTTGATGAGCATTATGATGTGATTTAACACTTTTAGATACACATTTTGGTTTGTTGAAAGACCATTTTTACATTATTGGTTTGTTGAAAGACCATTTGTACATATATTGGTCTGTTGAAAGACCGTTTTTACATATTTTGGTCTGTTGAAAGACTGTTTTTACATATTTTGGTCTGTTGAAAGACCGTTTTTACATATTTTGGTCTGTTGAAAGACTGTTTTTACATATTTTGGTCTGTTGAAAGACCGTTTTTACATATTTGGTCTGTTGAAAGACCGTTTTTACATATTTTGGTCTGTTGAAAGACAGTTTTTACATATCTTGGTCTGTTGAAAGACAGTTTTTACATATTTTGGTCTGTTGAAAGACAACGTTGAGCCCTACTTCCTATACGATGTTAAATTGAGTGTTATCTTCCGTACTTGCACAGTGTTGGGCATCTGGAAGTCCTCCTGCTGCTGCAGCTCCTCGTGCAGCCGGTGTTTCCCCTGCAGGCTCTCGTTGTCTCTCTGCAGACGGCTCAGCTCGTCGGCAACCTGCTCCCTCGACTTCACCAGCACCGCCTGAAACCAACAAACCAACAAACTAAATAAATAAATCCCTGCAGCTCATCGTGTCTCTGCTCGTTTCCCTTCTTTCCACAGGCCATAGGACTGTTAAAGACACACAGGCGCTTGGGTAACCTGTGTGCATTTATTTGATTATTTATCAATTTCATCCTATGTTTTTATTGTGTTTTTACTGTGTATTGTGTTTTCAGCACTTCTTAACACGTGGCTTGTGTGGTCATTTATTCTTTTATGATTCCTATGATGTTTAAATGTTTGGTCAAGCACTTTGTGACTACACACACTTAAACACCTGAACTAAGAATATCCATAACATTCACCTGAGGCCTGTACTACGAAGCCGGATTTTCGCTTAGCGAGCTAAGAGATCAACTCAGTGAAAGCACCGCCTGCTGACCAATCAGAGCTCCGTGTGCGGCGTTTAAAGCGATCAATCATATTACAGAAGAAAGGAAATACAGAAAAACTGCCGTTGCAGGAAAGACGGCCGACAAAAATCACCGATTGTGTGAACGTGAACATTAAGAATATCACCTCCCATCTTCAGAGCAATCTGACTATTTTAACATTAGCGTTAAGAAAGCTTACTTAAATATCTGCCACAACACAAGTAACCGGATCAAAGTAATATTACGGAGGTGCAGCTATGTGGCTTTGATCCTGGATAAAGTGTTTAAGTCATGGATGGTTAAAGTTTAACGTCTTCATATTTGTTTAATATTATAGTTGACTTTACATTCAGGAAGTATGACGCGCTGCTCTGTCAGTACGCTTCTCCATGTTTGTGATTGGTCAAATGTTGCTAGCCCCGCCCCTTTCATGTGAACGCGCACTCAGCCGGACAGAGAAACCCTGGCTTGAGTTACCGAGTTGATAACCAGCGTCGTAGGACCGCTTAGCGAGAGCGCGTTAGTTTTGGATTAGGTAAGCCGGGTAACTCAAACATATCCAGGGTCTGTTGAACTGGATTCGTCGTACAGGCCTCTGTTTGCAACTTACTAATTATTTATCACTTGTATATAGACTCTTATGGGACTACTTCTATTCTATTTTATTGTATTTACTTGCACTATTTTATCTGTTTTATTGTGTTGCACTGTTTGGAGGAGCCTGTGACCTCAGATTTTCATTGACATAACTACACGAAAGAGAAAGAGAAAGAGAAAGAGAAAGAGAAAGAGAAAGAGAGAGAGAGAGAGAGAGAGAGAGAGAGAGGCCCCGCACACAGACGAGACACAGGGAGATCGCTCTTCTGGAGTGAAGAGAGCGGAAATAATGATATTGCAAGTTAGAAACGTAAGATGCATTTTGACAGACAAGACGGACAATTGGGGGAAAATACCCTGCATTTTGAAAGTCCGATAGTCCACCATTAACACCTTAGTCCCGCCTCGTCTCGTCAAAGAAGAAAACTAAATATACATTTCGTCATAGTTTTTATTATCAAGAATCTATTTTTAGCTCGTCATCGTCTCGTCTTAGTCGTGTAAAAAAGGTCGTTGACGAACATTTTTCGTCATAGTTTTCGTTGGCGAAATGAACACTGGTAACGGTATATGCTTTTGTATATATTTATTGATGTACAGCACTTTGGTCAACTCTGTTGTTTTTGAATGTGCTATATAAATAAAGTTGGATTGGATTGGGTGTAACGTTATGACTCCATGCATGTATTAAGGTTTTTAAATCAAAGCCACATGCAGCAGCAGGAAGGTCTGGTGTTTTCTGGCAGGAGAGTTTGTCTGCACAGGATTAGAGATCCCGCTGCAGCTGCACATTCATTACTGAGAATGTTTCTCACTTCCTTCCTTCCTGTTTTTCCCTCACAATGATGGGCTAGAAATAATAAGTGCACTTACTTTACTTAGCCGTGCATATTGCATTTTTCTTCAGTGGTTTACAGTAAGTAAATCTGTAGGATTTGTCGTGGGGGAGGAGCAATGTTTGGGCTTATTAAACGTAATCTTTGTAAGTGATTAAATCCTGTAGCCTAGAGGAAATATTTGTGGCAGGGAGGAACAGTTCAATCACAAAAAGCTGTTAACTTTTACCCCAAAAAAGTCAATATTTTGTCAATCTTCCTCCAACATGGATGACTTATATATTTTGTGTTATGCTTCTAAAATGTTAAGATTTTCTGTGTTTGATATAATTATTTATTGGTATTTTCTCAATGCATTCTTTTGTTTATACTTAGTTTACCTAGCAACACATACTCATATATATATATTTATGGCACTTTATCAAACTTTAATCCTAACAATCTTGTTTTCCCCGACAAAAAATCATGAAAAGCACCACTGTGAATGTTGTGTTTAACTCATGCACTTATAAGTACCCTGGAAATGAGTTTTTAATCATGGAAAAAGCATGAAAAAGTTCTATAGGCTAATGAAGCAACTAATTGGTCAACTTATCGACAACCAGGGGTCAGCCCTAACATTGGCTTTACTGTAAATCTATGTTTTAAAATGAGTATTTAGAATATATGATTGCCATTTTCACAATGTATTAAAAAGTCAGTGTGTGAAATGTAGTGTTTACCGGAGATACACATACATTTCTTGAAAATAAGCTGAAAAAAACTTTTTAAAAAGTCAGAAATGTGTAAATAACGTACGTTTTACACCTACTTTTTTATCAGTGATGTAAAGTGTATACATTTGTTAATTTCTGTTGTGGTTAATGAGCAATGTTTGGACAGTTTTACAAGGAATCTCCTCCAACAACTTTCTATCTGTGTGATAAGAAGCAACAGAGAGGCAGAGGAAAGTAAATCCAAACCTACTAAAACAGGCTTCAAATGAGTCTGGCTGCACGTCAGATAACAGCGCAGGAGCCTGTTGTCAAAACAAAAACCTGATATGCTTTTTATAAGAGCTTCAGCCTCGCCAACATTATCAGACTGACATTAGGGAGGAACTGGAGATCCAAACACAGCTGGCGAGAACAAGCAACAACGAGGCGGGGAGAAAACGCTGCTCACCATCTGCTGCTGTGTGTTCCTCTTAGCGTCACTGAAGGCCTGCTGCAGCGCGCAGAGCAACGTCTCCGAATCCTGCACCCGCTGCATGAGGGCGGACACCTACAACACAGACAATAACATCGCTAAAATAAGAATGGGATTAAAGATAAGAATACTCAAGAGGTGGAAGAAGTCTTGTTCAAATAAGAAAAAGCCTTAAAAAAGGTCTGAGATGTCCTATCACCTACTTGCTGTGTTTTGAAGATGTGCTTTACTTAACCCTGTAGTAAGACCAAATAAACCGAACTTCATTTGTAAATGGAAGAATCATAGCACTAGAATTTAAAAGGTGGCCCAAAGACCCTGATAGTTTGATGTAACCCTGATAGTGTGATGTAACCCGGGCTTTGTTAGCCCTACACGCTAAATATGTATATGTCCGGCAGTGGCTCAGTCAGTAGGAGCTTGGACTGGGAGCTGTAGGGTCGCCGGTTCAAGTCCCCGACCAGATCCCAGTTCACCTCCTGCCCTGCCGTGGTGCCCTTGAGCAAGGCACCGGATCAGATTAAATCAGATTAAAGTAAGTATCTCTGGATCTCTGCGTGCTCGCATACTCCTAAAGTTGATTTAAAACGGCTCCGGGAGGGTCAACAATGATGATCATCATCATCATCATCATGCATGTATTTCCCAGTTTTTTTAATGCATTCCCTGTGTCCAAACCTTAGCAGCAGTTTCCTCGTTGCCCACTTTGACCGAGTCTTCCAGAGTCTGTTTCTCCGTCATCGTTCTCTCCAGATGATCGTTGGCCTGACGCAGCATCACCTGCAGCTTCTTCACCTGCAGGACACAAAGACGGAAAATTACGATAATGAACATTTTGACGCTAGATTGGTCATCGAGTTATCTTACGAAGCATCAGCAAAATGTAATATATCTTCCTCTTGTTTGTTTGTATATGTTTAAAGGTTGAATGCAGCTGTGTGAAGTCTAGCTTTTAAACAGATTTTCACACTGTCTCTTTGCTGAAATCCACACATCACAAAGCTCCTTAAAACATCCCTGGTTGTATTTTCTTGTATTAAATAAAATAAATAAGGTGACAGTAAAGACACAAACCTGGTCTCGAGTGTCGGCCTCTTGTCCCTGGATGGCCTGCAGCTGCTTCTCGTAATTTGAGCACATGTCACAGCGTCTGCCAAGCTGCCTGCCAGCATTTTTCACCTGGTGACCACAAACACACCCTTAAACAACTTAAAAATATCTGGTTATGTAAAAGTAATCTTGGGTGTGCCATATTTAGTTAAAAAACATTCAAACTCTCTCTTATGCTGCTGTGTTTATTGTATTTTTGTAACTCTGGCACAACAATTTCCCTCGGGATGAATAAAGTCTTATCTTATCTTATCTCTCTTAGACCCCGTTTACATGGAGACGGTTCGGGTTGTATCTGCTACTTTTTTCTATCGTATAGCACCGGAGACGGAAACATTTTCGTTTCCGTCTCCGTGTAAATGGGGCCTTAAACTCATCCTCGTTAACCCACCTCTTGCTGCAGGAGGTTCCACTCGCTGTCGCTGACGAGCCTGTACCCCCCCGGCGGCAGATAAGCGTTGTCGGGGGCGTGGGAGATGCTGGAGAGCAGCGACGCCGTCTCCTCCTGCTCCGGAGTCATCGCTTTGATGGCTTTCTCCTGGTCTTTAGTGAGCAGGAAGTGGCTGGCCGTCAGCTTCATGGAGCTGATGGACAACGTGTCCCCAAAGCTGCTGTCCGTGGCCCCGCAGTCCGCCCCCACCAGGGGTCCGAAGTCAGACTCGTCCAGGTTGCTGGCTGACTTGGCTTTCTGGTTGTGTCCCCCGAGGCCCTGCTGCACGGAGAGAGAGGACCCCAGGCTGTCTGTGGACTGAACTCTCCTCAGATTCTCCTTATAGGGGTCCAGGAGGGCGCCCGCCACCACGTCAGTGTCTAAAGAGTGCAGGGAGCCGTGGGTGCTGAGGTTAGGCTGGAAGAGAAGGAGTAAATATGTTCTTATAGTTTATTTTCATAGATAGATAGATAGATTTGGAGGATGAAACCCTCTTTAAAAAGGTCCCCTATTATACTGTTTCTCATCAATATATTATAGGTCTCAGATATATACAGAGCCTGTCTCTGATTGGCTGAAACACCAAACAGATCATTGCAGCATCCCATAATCCCCTCTGTTTCAGCCCTGTTTCCAAAGTGCTGATTCTCTGTCTGTTACTTCAGATGAAAATAAGGAGCCCCTCCCCACGCCCCTCTGAGAGAGATTTGGTTAAAAAGAACCCAATGGTGCTCTAGGAGGAGATTCAGGTGATAAGGTGGGTGGGGGGGGGGGGGGGGGGGGGGGGGGGGTTACCTTGGTTGGTGATTGGCTAATGGTTACACAAGACAAAACATCGTTATGACATCATAAAGTGGCCAAAATCTGATCAGCTCATTTTCAGACAGGTTTTTATAGAAATGGATCAGGACAAAAAGAGAGAGAATCTTTGTTCCTGAAACTTCCAGAGTCTCTTTACACAGAGGGGACACATGTTGATGTAGAAGAGACATAGAGAAAAGGGGACACATGTTGATGTAGAAGAGACATGAAGAAGAGGGGACACATTTTGATGTAGAAGAGACATGGAGAAGAGGGGACACATGTTGATGTAGAAGAGACATGAAGAAGAGGGGACACATGTTGATGTAGAAGAGACATGAAGAAGAGGGGACACATTTTGATGTAGAAGAGACATGAAGAAGAGGGGACACATGTTGATGTAGAAGAGACATGAAGAAGAGGGGACACATGTTGATGTAGAAGAGACATGGAGAAAAGGGGACACATGTTGATGTAGAAGAGACATGAAGAAGAGGGGACACATTTTGATGTAGAAGAGACATGAAGAAGAGGGGACACATGTTGATGTAGAAGAGACATGAAGAAGAGGGGACACATGCTGATGTAGAAGAGACATGGAGAAAAGGGGACACATGTTGATGTAGAAGAGACGTGAAGAAGAGGATTTTGCATAATAGGTGACCTTTAATGGTCACACATACTGTACATGCACACAGCACACACAGTGAAATTTGACCTCTGCTTTTAACCCATCCTAGTACCAGGAGCAGCGCGCAGCTATTGTACAGCGCCCGGAGTTTATACTTCCTTTAGCTGTGGCTATTCAATCCAATGAGTGCATTCATCCAGCTTTTGTTTTAAAGCTTTATTTGTATAGCACTTTTTATACAAAGAAGATTAAATAAGATTAATAAAACATATACGATTTCAAGAGAAACAAAAGCTAAATTAGGCAAGAGAAATAATAACAAATAAAAAGAAATGTAAATAAGAAACTAATAACAAAAAGTGTTGTTTCATATGATAATAATGCTCATGATATTTAGATTTATGGTGTATATATTTTACTTTTCTACTGATAAATCTCACTTTTTAAAATAACTAAAAAACTTGTCAAATATGTCAAGTAGGGTAAAAAAAACAATATTATAACACTGAAATGTAGTAGAGTAAAGGAGAAAGTGGCATGGTAAGAAAGGAGTCAGGTAAAGTACAAGTAGCTCAAAATGTGTCCTTAATTATATACTTTCCACCCAAGGATCAGTAGAGTTCAAAGTAGGGCTGCTCGAATCTGGAATTTGGGCATAAGATGAGGTTTGAGTCTGCGTGATCTGCGTGTGGGGAGGGGCAGCAGCCACATCCTTAGCTAGAACTAGCTAGATCTGATGGATTTGGACAAACAGGAGAGTGAATATAACCGGACGCGAGAGAGAGAGAGATCAGCACCTGCAGCTCTGCCCGCTGTGAGGGACCGGTGAGCGGAGCAAAACACACCTTTAGACCTGACACACTTAGCTATGGCACTGTCGTATACATTGAATTATTCCGTTTGATCATATGTAATCAACTTAGGCACCCCTCCCAAAAAAAAAAAGATATATAAATATATATATATATCGATTATTTGGGTCAATAATTGATATCACGATTATTAAAAACGATTATCCATTTACTTTGAAAACATCAATTTATTTGAACAGTATGTTTTTAACAGTTGATTACCCTGAACTTTAAGTATAATTCAACTGAAAAAACAATACAAAATTAAAAAAAAATTAAAATAATAAAATTAATAATAATAAAAAAATAATCGTTTTATTTCGATGACGTTGTTTTCGTAATCGTTGCAAGCCAAAATCGTAATTGCGATTAAAATACGATTAATTGAGCAGCCCTATCCAGCAGTGAAGCACAGTGCATTTGACAGCTTCTTTTAGATAATTAAAGAGCTACAAACAAACCATTTTTGTATATGCTTTCTTTCTTGTTACAGCTGCAACAATTATTTACAGAAACAAGCATTTTATCAAAACACTTCTCTGTTCATTTCAATAAAAATTGAGCAGCCCTAGTTCAAAGTCACAAAAACACGTTTCAAATCCTCCCTGCTTTATATTTCTTCCACACCAAGATGCTTCTCTCCATGTGAGGAACAGGAGGAGTAAAGTGCAGCAGCCATGTTGTCTGTGTGCAGCTCGAGTTACCAGAGAGAGGGAATATAACCTGACGTGAGACGATAATGGCTCTCTGTTCTCTCTGAGGGACGTATCTCATTACGTGATGTTTCCTACCTCCCCGACGCTCAGCCCGAGGAGTAAATCCTCCAGAGGCTCCGTGTTGTCTCCAAAATCTTCCTCCTGCAGATCGTTCACCTGGCTCAGCCTCTCCTTCTCATCCTCCTCCTGACATGCAGAGTAAAAAGGGGTTTTTATCACAAATACGACATGAAAATGTTCCATATATTACATTTTCTCCACTTTGTTATTAGCTGAAGGTGAGAAAAACAATGTAACACAGTAATACTTAGCCATAAATTGTACTTTTTCAAAGATAATAAGGTTCAATTTTGATCCATACTTTCAGAGATGTATTAATTTAACTATATTTGTATTATAGAGGCGGTAGTTTGCACTGGTGTATAACTGGATATTATCTGTGTTTATATAAGCTTGTGTACAATCAAAATGACAAATCACAGTTGAGTAAGGACATTTATCATGAGCTGCAACTTGAAATAAAGTAAATAACAAGAAGTCCACATCACCTTTAAATGACAAATGCCCATTCTTAATGAAAATGAATGATTTTTAGATTTAGTATAATGTACCTGCATAAAAATGTCCCATATATTACATTTTCTCCACTTTATTATTAGGTTTAAAGAGCAACTTGCAGGTTAGAGACCCCAGTGAATAAATGTGTAGGAAAATGATGTATACACTAGATTTTCAAAAAGATATACAGAAATATACACTACAGTGACATCTGGCGTCGTTTTTGTAAGACATTTTTACTTCCGCATAAAAAAGACCACCCGCGTGTGACGTCACATCAGGGAGAGCGGCCAGTCTAACGTATGAATAAACATGGTTCACAATGCTAGTTTTGACACAGAAGAGGTTGAAAATGTATATTCAAATGCATATGACGGACCACAACCTTATAATTATGAGCCTGCTAGGCGGCCAAGAGACCAGGAGCAGCCAAGGATTAGAAGAAATAACGGCCATCGGTGAGAAATGGAGCTGTGGTGTGAGGAGAACCAGTGGAGAACCAGTGCGGCTGTCTTGGTGAGTGACCGGCGTTAGCTACAGTTAATGTTAGCTAACGTCGGTCACATCATAACATTGTAAAGTTAGCTATCATATATCAGGCTATAACTAAAGTAGTATTGATAATATAGTAACGTTACTGGCAGGACTGTTGATACTGATCCATAACAGAAACTAATGCGCAAGTATCAGCCGTATCTCGCGTTACCTAATGCAACTCCACACTACGTCTTACGGTGCTGTGTACCGCAGGGGAGAGAGAGAGGAGCGAAGGGGGAGAGAGAGAGGAGCGAAGGGGGAGAGAGAGAGGAGCGAAGGGGGGGAGAGAGAGGAGCGAAGGGGGGGAGAGAGAAGGAGCGAAGGGGGGGAGAGAGAAGCGAAGGGGGGAGAGAGAGAGGAGCGAAGGGGGGGAGAGAGAGAGGAGCGAAGGGGGGAGAGAGAGGAGCGAAGGGGGAGAAAGAGAGGAGCGAAGGGGGGGAGAGAGAGGAGCGAAGGGGGGGAGAGAGAGGAGCGAAGGAGGGGAGAGAGAGGAGCGAAGGGGGAGAGAGAGAGGAGCGAAGGGGGGGAGAGAGAGGGAGCGAAGGGGGAGAGAGAGAGGAGCGAAGGGGGGGAGAGAGAGGAGCGAAGGGGGGGAGAGAGAGAGGAGCGAAGGGGGAGAGAGAGAGGAGCGAAGGGGGGGACAGAGAGGAGCGAAGGGGGGGAGAGAGAGGAGCGAAGGGGGGGAGAGAGAGAGGAGCGAAGGGGGGGAGAGAGAGGAGCGAAGGGGGGGAGAGAGAGGAGCGAAGGGGGGGAGAGAGAGAGGAGCGAAGGGGGGGAGAGAGAGTGGAGAGAAGGGGGGGAGAGACAGGAGCGAAGGGGGGGAGAGAGAGTGGAGCGAAGGGGGGGAGAGAGAGGAGCGAAGGGGGGGAGAGAGAGGAGCGAAGGGGGAGAGAGGAGCGAAGGAGGGGAGAGAGATGAGCGAAGGAGGGGAGAGAGATGTAATACGGTTTCCTGATAAACGTTTTGTTTGATAGGTGCTTGTGTGGGAAATGCCAGCCCATGGCCTCTGGAGAGAGTATGTGCTGCAGGGGGGGATGCACCTCGCACAACCTGCAAGTTGCTCTTTAAGTGAGAAAAACAATGCAACACAGTAATACTTAGCCATAAATTGTACTTTTTCAAAGATAATAAGGTTCAAATTTGATCAATACTTTCAGAGAGGTATTCATTTCACTATATTTGTGTTATTGAGGGATCAGTTGCAGTGGTTTTGAACTGGAGTGCATTATATTATCTGTTCACATAAGCTTGTTGAAGTGTACAATCAAAATCGTGCGTGCGTGCGTGCGTGCGTGCGTGCGTGCGTGCGTGTACCTGGTCTTTCTTCCTCATCTCCTCCACCTGACGCAGTTGTTCTGAGGACAGAACGTTCTCGATCCGCTGCATGTCTCTCATCAGGAGGCGCTGAGACTCGAGGAACTGGTCGTTCGCTCGCTGCCACGTGTGCTTCAGCTGGTTGTGCTGCTGCCGCTCCAACTCCAGCTTGTGACACACTGAAAAACAACAATAGAGAGAGAGAGAGAGAGAGAGAGAGGGAAAGATTTAGAAAGTATCCTGAGAGACAGTGGTAGAGGAATCATTTAAGAGTATGCCACTACTATAGAGTACAGCAACTCCACTACAGTTAAAAGTCATGCATCCAAATACTTTTTCAGTAAAAGAGACACTACTATAATGTAAAAATAGTCCATTGCAAGTTAAAGTTCCACATGCAAAGTCCTACATAATGAAAAAGAGACTATACTATAATGTAAAAGTACTATATTCATGTAAAAATACTCCATTACAAGTATAGGCCATGCATCCACTTGGATACTTCCCATCTCTGCTTAAACAGCAACACACACTCTAATTACAAAAAATGAAATCCTATAATAATCCTTAAACTAAATGATGAAGGATATCAGATTAAAAATAAGATAAGAAGTACTTTAGTGATGGAATGTTTGCGTTGCCGCAGCATAAAAAGACAAGGCATTGCACATTAGAGAAATTAAAGACTAGAAATAAACACTCCATGTTAAAGGGCTGCTTCCTCTGAAGTCTTCCCCTCTAAAAAGCCTGTGCAGACATCTCATTTCATATTTTTATTATAACTGCGTACCTTCGTGGAGCTCTTTCCGTAGTTTCTCTGCGTCTTCCTGCAACACAGACTTCTGAGTGTTCAACACGGCGACGTACATCTCCAGGTCCGTACGACACGACTTCTCCGCCTCCAGAACATGATTGAGCTCTTTGACCTGAAAAAGACAGAAATACATGAAAAACACAAACTTTTTCCATGAATGTACAACTGACCGTCAACTCATCTGTATATGAAGTAGTATCTGTTCCCCTGTGGTAGCTGTACAGTAGGAGGTTTCTGGAGAATGGGGGTAAGCAACACAGTGTTTTGGTGAACCAGTAATCACCAAAAAAGGAGTGTTGTTAACCTTAGAGGCCTCCAGCTCCTTCGCCCGCTCCCCGGCTGAAGATTTCAGCGCTGCGATCTCCTTCTCCAACGGCATCACCACTGAACGCAGCTTCTCTGCATCCTCCTGGGCCTTCAGAGGGATTGTACACATAATTTAAGAGATGTAGAGCTCAGAGTTCCCGTTAGAATATTTTTTTGCCGGTCAAAATGTCCGTTAAAGTTTAAATCTTCCGGACAAAATTAGAAAAGTGCGGTTCAAAGGTCTTCTCTGTTATTTATTGAGCTTTAAAACAAATTGATATGATTCGATATTAAACAAACTAATATACATTATTCAAAAGTGTACAGTAATTTACAATAACACGGGAATAATAAACGGAGCGCTCTCTCCTTCTCCTGACAGCCCGCCAGTATCATGCAGCTCGCGGATCCAGAGTGACCCGACATTCAAACTAAACATATCTATAACTAGTTTAGGTAGTTTGAGAGGTAATTAAAATAGCTACGTGTGATATTCTAACCTGAAGAGTGTGTTTTGCTCCGCTCACCGCTGCAGGTGATCATGCAGAGCTGCGTGTCGACTCGTCAGCAGCAGCTGATCTCTACTCTCCCGTCAGATTAGACTTTACTCGCGTTTATGTCCATATCGATCGGATCTAGCTAGTTCTAGCTAATGATATTGACCTGATATTGACCTGCTTATTAAAAGACACCTAAACAATAAGCGTCGCTATTAGGGATGGGTATCATTAAGGTTTTAACGGTACTACTACTTTTATCGATACCGCTTATCGATCCGGTCCTTTAACGGTACTCTTATCGGTTCTTTTGAGAAGAAAAAAAAAGGTAATGAACTAAACAAATTGTAAATAATGTGATCTTAAAGAACTGTAAAAAACACACAAAAAACAAGTATTTACTGTAAAAATACAGTAGAGCAACACAGGTGGGGCATACAGGTATGCTGCAAAAGGCCTAACGGTTCTTCTGGAGGAAGATTAAGGTATACATAACATACCTGACGTGGAAACGTTACTCGTGGATGGGGCTACAGAGCTACTAGAAAGACAGTCGAACCCGGCGCATTTCTCCGTCTGAACGTGGTGCACTTTTGCTAAATGTTTAGATAAATTGCTCGTGTCTTACATGCTAAACTCTTATTGCACTTTTGGCAACGAGCATTGTCCATATCGAGACGGGTAGTTTAACCACACCTTGGAGCGCTTAGTTCTCTCCGCCATCTCCGCCGTGTGTGTGTGTGTGTTTTTGCATGCATGTAGCAGCCGTGTGTGTGTAAACCGCCCCGCCCCCTCACACACAGACGGGGGAGAGAGAGAGAGAGATCTCGTCTGGATTGGAAAGATCGAAAATACATCATAGGCGCATTTTGTAGTCTTATTGCATATTAGAAACGGAGTTGACGAAACTAAAAAACTGCAATATAATGATTGTGTAGCAATAATACCTATGACAAAACATTTTTAAATGTCTCCAATACCGATAAAGTCGGAGCTTAACGGTACCACGGTCTTTAACAATTCTGCCCCGGGGCCCGTTTAATACCGGGGCTCGGTACCCATCCCTAGTCGCTATGCAACCGGGTGAGGCCGCAAAGTATAGCGCAGCATTATGCATTTGTTTACATGCCCACCGGAACCCCGAGGCATTACCAACAGATCAACGCACTTCTTGTCTGTCACATACTCTTGTCTGTCACATACTCTTCTTGTCCGTCACATACTCTTTTGTCCGTCACATACTCTTCTTATTCGTCACATACTCTTCTTGTCTGTCACATACTCTTTTGTCCGTCACATACTCTTCTTGTCTGTCACATACTCTTCTTGTCTGTCACATACTCTTCTTGTCTGTCACATACTCTTTTGTCTGTCACATACTCTTCTTGTCTGTCACATACTCTTCTTGTCTGTCACATACTCTTCTTGTCTGTCACATACTCTTCTTGTCTGTCACATACTATTCTTGTCTGTCACATACTCTTTTGTCTGTCACATACTATTCTTGTCTGTCACATAAGCGCAACTGATGCGGTATTGCGCTAAGGGGAAATTATTTTTGACCGGACATTTTGACCGGAGAGATTTAGATTTGCCTGTCTTCAGCATATTTTACCGGTAATTACCGGCTAACGGGAACTCTGGTAGAGCTACAAACAAACCATTTTTTGTTACAGCTGCAACAATTCGCTACTGAAACCGCCTGTTATTCGGAAAATCTTCTCATATCAAAACACTTTTCTGTTAAGGATTAGGATTTGTTTTACTCCAATTAACTGAGACTTTGTAAATCCCTTTTCAAGCCCTTTGAACTGGATTTGATTCATGGTTTTATTGATGTTTTTGTCAATCCAGCAGTGAAGCACAGTGCATTTTACAGCTTCTTTTAGATAATTAAAGTGATGTACAGCTACAAACAATCCAGTTTTGTATATGCTTTCTTTCTTGTTACAGCTGCAACAATTATTTACAGAAACAAACATTTTATCAAAACACTTTTCTGTGAATTATAAGGTAAAATAATCTGTAAAATGCACTGTGCTTCACTGCTGGATTGACAAAACATCAATAAAACCATTGATCAAATCCACTTTTTTACTCCAACTTACTGACATTTTGTAAAGTGCTTGAAAAGGGATTTAAATCAGAAAAGGAAAATGGAAAGATTGATATAAACATCGGTCAAACCAATCTTTCAATCTGTTGGCGGAGGAGTTCTACATAACAATAACTAAAAAGGTCTTGTTTCTTTTTAAGTAGCAGTGTTGTAACCATGAAAAAACAACAGGGTGTGTAGGTTCGTGTGTGTGTGTAGGTGTGTGTGTGTGTGTGTGTGTGTGTGTGTGTGTGTGTGTGTAGGTGTGTGTGTGTGTGTGTGTGTGAGTGTGTGTGTGAGTGTGTGTGAGTGAGTGAGTGTGTGAGTGTGTGTGTGTGGCCTAGCATTACTATACTTGTGGGGACCTAAATCTGTTTACACAGTCACGTGTGGGGACTCACCTCCCTTATGGGGACAACATGGAGGTCCCCATGAGGGGAATCATTAATTTTACGGTGAAGACGTGGTTAGGGTTAGGGTTAGAGTAAGGGTTAGGCATGTGTTGGTTATGGTTAAGTTTAGGATAAGTCTCCAGGAAATGCATGTAAGTCAATGTATAGTCCCCTGAAGTGATGTATACATGGTGTGTGTGTGTGTGTGTGTGTGTGTGTGTGTGTAGGTGTGGGATTTAAATCAGTAAATTGGAGTAAAAAGTGGATTTGATCAATGGTTTTATTGATGTTTTTGTCAATCCGGCAGCAGCAAAGTGCATTTTACAGCTTCTTTAACAGTAGACAAGATGCATGTACACTCCTAAAGTCCGACATAAATCAGCACCTACTTTTTTCATCTCGTCCTCCAGGTTCTCCTCCTCCTGGCCCTCAGTGAGGCGGCGTCTCAGCTCCCCCAGCTCTCTCTCCACAGCCTCTCTGTACTGGTTCCACTGGGAGCGCTCCTGCTCCAGGCGATGGTGGAACTGGACCTCGTACTCACTTACTGTGTCTGACCAAACCACAGGGAGGAAGCAGTACATTAAACAGAGAACTAAATCATATCATTTAAATGTACTGAAACCGATATATTCCTGCACTTTAACTGTATCTGCGTATTGAAGTATGAATGCTTGTTGTTTGTTTGTTGTCTTCTCCTGAATGTTGTTCGTCTCTTGTATTTTTGATGGCACCTTAAAAAAAAAGGAGTAGCTCTACTCATCTCATTGTACCTGTATAATGACAATAAAGGATTCTATCTATTCTATCTAAAATGAAAACCAGAGGCCTGTACTACGAATCCAGTTCAACAGACCCTGGATATGTTTGAGTTACCCGGCTTACCTAATCCAAAACTAACGCGCTCTCGCTAAGGTCCTACGACGCTGGTTATCAACTCGGTAACTCAAGCCAGGGTTTCTCTGTCCGGCTGAGTGCGAGTTCACATGAAAGGGGCGGGGCTAGCAACATTTGACCAATCACAAACATGGAGAAGCGTACTGACAGCACAACGTTAGTGAGCATGAAGCCTCGCAGCAGAGTTACTGTGCGGAGCGCATAAAGCAGACCCTTCACGCGATAGCGAGGGGTAGAGCGAGGGATCGCAGATCCACTTAGCATCCACTGATTAATTGTATGTTTATTTAGAGCAACGGTTACAGTACCAAATATTCCTCCGGGATAAATACAGTATTCTGAGTTTGGCCCCTAATCACAGGCTGCATGTGTCCTACTGTCCTACTTAGTTGAAAGCTAGGGCGTTACATCAAACATCCCACAGCAATTTACAATACTTGGTGTGTTAAAGGTCACCTATTATGCAAAATCCACTTTTCCATGTCTCTTCTACATCAACATGTGTCCCCTCTTCTTCATGTCTCTTCTACATCAACATGTGTCCCCTCTTCTTCATGTCTCTTCTACATCAACATGTGTCCCCTCTTCTTCATGTCTCTTCTACATCAACATGTGTCCCCTCTTCTTCATGTCTCTTCTACATCAACATGTGTCCCCTCTTCTTCATGTCTCTTCTACATCAACATGTGTCCCCCCTTCTTCATGTCTCTTCTACATCAACATGTGTCCCCTCTTCTTCATGTGTCTTCTACATCAACATGTGTCCCCTCTGTGTAAAGAGACTTTGAAAGTTTCAGGAACAAAGATTCTCTCTCTTTTTGTCCTGATCCATTTCTATAAAAACCTGTCTGAAAATGAGCTGATCAGATTTTGGCCACTTTATGATGTCATAACGATGTTTTGGCTTGTGTAACCATTAGCCAATCACCAACCAAGGCACACCCCCCCTATCACCTGAATCTCCTCCTAGAGCACCATTGAGTTCTTTTTAACCAAATCTCTCTCAGAGGGGCGTGGGGAGGGGCTCCTTATTTTCATCTGAAGTAACAGACAGAGAATCAGCACTTTGGAAACAGGGCTAAAACAGAGAGAATTATGGGATGCTGCAATGATCTGTTTGGTGTTTCAGCCAATCAGAGACAGGCTCTGTATATATCTGAGACCTGTAATATATTGATGAAAAACAGTATAATAGGGGACCTTTAAATATCAACATTAAATACATATAATTAGCATTAGAGCTCTGTGTTACCTTTCATGATGGCCTGCAGCGACGCCACCTCCTCCTGCCATTGGCTGCGGACCTGATCGATGGCTTCCTGTTTGGTGTTCTCCGACACCGTGGCCACCGTCCTGATGTTCTCCATGTCAGAGCGAGCCTCTTCTAGCTGAGCCTGCAGGGAACTGAGCTCAACCTGAGCACCGTCCAGAACCAACGTCTGCTTCTTCAGCTCCACTGGGGGGTAAAAGAGAATCATCTGTACTGAATTGCATCTTTGCTTATTGCTCTGTTTAGTTGCATGTTTTCCTCCTGTATTAATGGATTATGAATGTTGTTCGTCTCTTGTTTGTTTTTTTGATGGCACCTTAAAAAAGCCAAAGACAGCTTCATGTGACCTAAGAAGCATGCATACACAAAGTAATAAAGTGCATTCTATTCTATTATATATATTGTTTGTTTTTTTGTATGTAAAGCACTTTATAAAACTTTTTTAAAAGAGGGATATCAAAATAAAGGTCTGTTTTTTAGCTATGTTGGGATGTAACAACAGACATTGCTCGTCCAGAACCAAAGTCTGCCTCTTCAGCTCCTCTGGGGGGGAAGAGGTGGATACATGATGGTGCGAATGATGGAGGAGGGAGGCAAATGTCCAAGAGGAAATAGAAGGAATTAAAGAGGGCCCTATTATGCTTTGTGGGGGTTTTCTCTTTCCTGTAGTGTGTTATATAGGTTTGTGTGCATGTAAATGGCTAGAGTGAAAATATTTCTCACCATTTTGACAATTTTACAAACCAAAAATGTTTGTCAATCTAAAAATTGACAAAAAAAACACCAAATTAGATTTTTTTTATACATACATTAAAATGAGCTCGAACTAAATTCCTCCTTTACATGTATGCATGAGTAATAATAATCCTATGCTATAATATATATTAGTACAGTAGTCACAGGGGACATATTCCTACTTTAAATACTTACATTGGAGTCAAATGAAAAGGCAGGGGTTGACAATTTTTTTGTGATCTTTTGGGATTTTCAGCTTTTATGTTATAGTATAGCCGAAGAAGAATGGGGGAGAGAAATGGGACGACATGCAGTAAAGCAGGGCTAGACATTATAAATGGCTCGCTGGCCCGTAAGCACTATTTAGACACCCCGGGCCAGCATAACGTACTTTCCACTTGCCCGCTCGGACCATTAAAAATATTGCTTTAAAAAAAGAAAAAAACAGTAAGACATAAAATCACATTGTCCTGTGGTATTGGTATTTTGACAAGCAATTTTGTTAAATTGTTTCGTTTATTAAAGTTACAACATAGCGTTTCGTGAGGCGGTTGTCGTTGTTGGATGAAAAGCAAACAGCCGTTTGCTGCGGAGTAGAGCGCAGCGCGAGCAGGCTCCCGTGCGCGGGAGCGGGAGCGCGCTCCTTCACTACAGCTTTAGCGCCACCTAACCATTCGCCAAAATGTTTTTAAAACCACCGGTAACCGGCCAAACGCCTAGCAAAAAACAATCTTCAAATAAAAGAAAGTCACCGGAGGAGTTAAAGGAGAGTGACAGGGAGTATTAGAAGAAGAGGGAGAGAACGTTTCAGCCACACTGGCTTGATCGATGGAGGCTTCAATATGATGCCAATATAAACAAGGTATTTTGTCGGCTCTGTACATCAATGCCGACCTATGCTGACAAGTAAGCTAAGAGTAGAAAATATAAAGGTATATTGGCTTCAGGGAAATGTCCCAGCAGTTTAGGAGAATGAAGGTTCTAATCTAATCTATTATGTAATATGGAGGCTGTGGCGCAGTGGACTAGTACGTTGGTGTTCGGATCAGGGGAGCCCAGGTTCAAACCCCACTGCAGTCAGCATGTCGTTGTGTCCCTGAGACACTTCACCCATAAATTGCTCCTGTGGGGATTGCCCACAGTACTGAGTATGTAAGTCGCTTTGGATAAAAGCGTCTAACAAGCAGAGTTTGGTGTAACACGTTACTGTAATAATATTACTTTTGTCGGTAACGGAGTAGTGTAACGCGTTACTTTTATAATTCAGTAATCACACTACAGTTACTAACATTGCCCGACACGCGTTACTTCGTTACTTTTATAAAATCAGTGATCACAGTACAGTTAGCCTACTAACATAAAGAATTACTAGATTCTCCCAGAGCCGTGGATTCTCCCTTTGACAGACAAGAGGGATTTCCGCCGCAGGTTTATATTTACGTAACATTTGAGCGACTTGCGCGTCCACATGCAGTGCATAAATATGGCTCAGTCAACAGCGATAACTTTCGAGGGGGACGTCTGCCCATTATTTTGAGTTTGTCCGAAGAAAGGACAGGAATGTGACGGTGAGGTGCAAACTGTGTCCAGCCCAGAAGCTTTTATCCACTGCTGCAAACACAACGTCAAACCTCAACAAGCACCTGCAAAGACAACATGCTAACGTGAAGCTAATAGCTAAGGACCCCCGAACCCAGAGTGAGGATGTAAACAGGGCCGCCCCCTCCCGCTCCCTCCGCAAAATGAAGCACCCTCCGCAGTCTGCGTGATCTGCCTGTAGGGAGGGGCGGCCCTGCGAGTAAAGTAACGAGTAATGTAACGAGTAAAGTAACGCGTTACTTTATGTAGAGAGTAACGAAGTAAAGTAATATATTGCTTTTTTTTTTAAAGTAATATGTAATATATTACTTTTTTTGAGTAACGACCCCATCTCTGCTAACAAGTAACATGTAAATGTAATAGATTAAATGTAATTATAATTACATTTCTAACTCCTGATAATGACAGGAAGGCAGAAAGTGTATTAGAAAAAATAATATACTCTTAGCAGAAATGTCCCCCTCCTTTTTTTCTTTAACAATGACCACAATATAATAATTTTAATAAACCAAATATTAACAATTGAGGAAAATGAGGAAGAACTGATGATTCAAATGTTGTAGTACAAGTAGTAATGTAGTTTGTGCATAAATTACTATTGCAACAAATGTGTTAATTTTCTTCATTATTAGAGTCGATTTTTTGGACGAATGCTCTTGGGCCAGTGGTTACAATGGAGGGGCCAGTGATAATGAGAATCTACTGGCACTTTAATGTCTACCCCTGAGTAAAGGGTCAAATTCAACCCCTGTTGCTGTGTTAAGTACTTTGAACTAAAGGATCTGAATACTAGTTATTGGCCAGGTTTACTTCTGCATTAGGAGTAGTTCAGTATGCACATTTCCAGTGAGCGTGCATGTTAGTGCTGTCTTTACCTTCCTTAGAGACGAAGAGCTCTTTGAACTTGGCTCTCTTCTGGTTGAACTCGGCCTCCATCTGCTGCTTCAGTTTGATGAACTCGGCTCGCTCCTGCTCCAGAGCCTCCACTCGCTGCTGGAGCACCTCTGGGTGACGGAGAGGAAAACACAAACAAGACAGGACGGTAATTAATCATCTGTTGATTACATAGAAAAACTGAGAATTCAACTTCGATTCATTCCCCCTTTCTAGCTCAGTTTAAATGTTAATAAGGGTAAAAAGGGAATGTCTTCACACACAAGTTTTTTTATGTATTAGTCAACTTATTGTTCGAGTATTTTTCCACAGCCATTTAGTTTTTACACTACAGTTTTGACTTTTAGGACCATTCAAAAGTATAGAAAACCAGCTAGTCAACTTCTATTTAACTAGTTATTATTAATGATGTGTAAGTTCACTTATTCATCATCACAAAACTGAATCACAACATTCTTCAAAACTGGATTCAAAAAGCTCTTCCACTTTGAAATCCGTTTAACTGCGCCACTTTTCTATTGCGTGTGAAAACCTACCTCATTCTGAATAAAGTCATAAGTGACAGTTTCCTCTATCTAGTGTTGTTTTACATTTTTATTTTGTTCCTCTCGGAGCGAGACGATGATCCCCTCGCAGAAACACAGAAACACAGATACACAGAAACACAGATACGCAGAAACACAGATACACAGAAACACAGATACACAGATACACAGAAACACAGATACACAGAAACACAGATACACAGATACACAGATACACAGATACACAGATACACAGAACACAGATACACAGAAACACAGATACACAGATACACAGATACACAGATACACAGAAACACAGATACACAGAACACAGATACACAGATACACAGAAACACAGATACACAGATACACAGAAACAGATACACAGAACACAGATACACAGATATACAGAAACACAGATACACAGAAACACAGACAGGCGAGTGGAAACGTTTACAACACAAGCAGGAGATAAAGTCCAACGGGATCATGTGATAGCTGAACGGACTGTAAGGCAGAAATTCCTGCAACACATTAAGCTCAACACATGTTCACATAGTTTCTCTGTGAATGTACTAGTATGTTAAGCCCAGGGATAGATTTCCATGACTACTAAAACATTAACATGGGTTTAAAAGCAGCCTGAGCTTCAAACCTTCAGAGTATTTATAGTCAGTCAATCTCTGCAGATCAAAAACAGAAAGCATTCTCCTGACCTGCGTTACCCCATGCTAAAACATTTACAACCTGCTCCATTTACAAATATTGATTGAAATGTATTGAGCGATGATATTACTAAAGATGAGGCATATGTGATTTAAACACTCACACTGACACTGTCTTGGAGAGGGCTTTCTCTAAGGATCAAATTAAGGAATTGTTCATAAATAGGCATGAACATGTGTTGACACTCACACACAAAGAGTGAGTTATTTCTAATACTTGCTTCAATTGTAAAAAAGCGGCCAGAATATTTTATATTTTGTCGTTTTCTTCCGTTTCCCCAGTGTGTAACTGCAGGATGAAAATGTGATTGTACTCTAGTCCCCAATATGCATGTGGAATAATGATTGTTGCTTAATGCTGAGTGCTAAGTGGAACCTATGAATATAATATTTATGCATCTCTTAACACATCCCACAATTGTGTTAGCTGCGTGATTTGTCAACATGTTTGTCTATAACTGTACGGGCTGTACTGCCCATATACATTTTGAATTTGATAGTTTCATTGAAAGTTGTATTTTTCGGAATGAGTCTGAAGTGGCAAAAATTACAGCTTCCTCCTCCTTCCCGCTACTGTTTTGCCAGACAAAGATTGTGTGTCAGTTTAGGGAAACGGACCTTCTTTTAGCAACTGCAGCAAATCTAATTTAGCAAGCAGCGAAAATATGCAGTTTTCTCATTTCTGCCACGTTTGACTTAAAAGGTAGGGTAGGTAAGAATGGAGAAACCAGCTCGAGTGCGCTAGAATTTGAAAGTACGCAGCCGGAAAAAATCTGCCCCTTCCTTCAGACTTCCTTACAGAGCCCCTCCTCCAACACACGAACGCGCACATGACCAATGAGGGCACACGAGATACATTTGTGCACGAGATGGAAGGCTGACAGGCAGGTAGGCCATCCAGTTATTTTAGCCGAGCCGGCTCAGATGATTGGTCGTGCTTTTTACAGCGCCACGGCTTCCACAGATGACGTTTTTTAATGTATTTATTGTCAAAGCATTTCATGTATTCATTGCTATCGGGATGTTAAGAGCATTCCATGGAATATAACAAAAGTGTTTCTGAAGTGAATTACCTACCCTACCTTTAATCCTATAAACAAGCTATAGAGATGTACATTGTACAGAGTAACTTCAACGGGATTAAAGCCTTTGGAGCAGCTTCATTTCTACGTCCTTTCATATCAGCATTTTCCTTTATTTTCAGTTATCCTCACTTTTGCCGATTGCTGACAGTGTGATATTTAATGTAAAGGAAAAAATTGTAAAGTTATGCTGTCAGATAATTGCCCAAGTATTTACATGGCAGATTTGGAATTTGACCAATCACAACAAATGATGTGGCGTGTTTTCTCAGCTTACTATGAGTGCAGACAGTGCCTCATTATTGCTTCTAGAGGAACAAGTGGTATTACAAGACAGTACAAGTCTCTCAAAATTGTACAGTACTTGAGTAAATCTACTTGTTACTTTACACCGTTGCAAACATCCCTGCACCACAATGCATAAACATCTTTAACAAACACCAAGACTATAACCTCTTTGAATATTGCTGAAAATGCTAGTGAATTAGTACAAGCTAGACTTATGTGCATATCTGACACATTGCACCTTTAAAGCTACAGCATTCCCTGCATGACCCCACTGTGGTCCCCGGACCCCTGTTTGAGAAACAGCCGGAATACCCTCGTGTATTATGGTCCAACCCCCAACGTGTGCACAGGCCATTCACAGCACTTTGTAATTGACCGATATAATCCATATGATCCATATTAAAAGACTGACAAGGCCAGGCTAACAGGAGCTAGTACCGACCCTTTATTTGCAATGTGTGCTTTTCCTCAATTTTTAACAGCCTTGCTACTTTGTATTGCTTGCCTTTTATCTGCTATGTCACCTTTGCTGTAACGTTGTACATGTATGCTAATGAAGGAAATCTGATTCTGATACATAACACTAAATCAGACTAGCTTTAAAGCTAACAAGCTAAATGACACAACAACGTTATAAGGATACAATATCACAGCTTATATTCAGCCATATAAAGCTTTAGTAACCCCCAAAACATGTGTACGTTGTTATCTTTGTATAAACACTAACTGCGTAGTGTTACGGATTCATTATAGGGCAGTGACAGCCAGTGACACGTCGCCCTGATGATGCTAACTAATGCTAATGCTAATGTTGTCAGAGATGCACCAACGGGCCGCTGGTTTTCTCCAAGCCCCTAAAAACTCCTGATAAAATAACCCCGACAAACACAACACATTTACCGTCATGTTGGGACGACAGAGGGGGTCCAGAGGCCTGATCGGCCATGGTTTCTTGAGGGGGGCTTGAGGCAATTAGCAGGGTTTTAGTGGGATAAAGCGCTAGGAGTGTCCAAGAAAACAGGCTAACATCACAACTAGTGTTAAGCTAACAAGGGGGAGTGAAGAGTGTGTATTCCGGTTACACTTTAAAAAATAAAATCCATGTTGTCATTGAGTAGACACCGAAACAACTGCATACAAAAAATAACAAATGAAAGAAGAAAGACATAACAAAGAGACTCACGATGAGTACGAAAAGAGACAAAAAATGACTGAAAAGGGATGCTAATTGAACACAAGAAGACATAAAACGACTAAAAAATATAGTAAAGATGTTACAAAAAGAGGCACAAAACAACATCAGGATGGTGTACAAATAACCATATACCAAATATAACAACATTAAGACGAAACAAAACACAAATAATCTCTAAATGAGACTAAAACAATGACAAAGTGACTAACAATGAGTACGAAAAGAGAGAAGAAATGCCTGCAAAGAGATGATCAGTGACTACACAGATTTAAAAAGACTAAATATATAGAAAAAGGCACCAGAGACACACAAAATGACCACAGAGGCACAAAACAACAACAATGAGGTTTAAAAGCAACCACAGAGCAGATATAAATACAAAAAGATTAAACAAATTAAAAATAATCTCAAAATGCTCACAGAGAGACACACAATGATTACAAAAAGACCAATATAATGAAAAAGACACTCAATATGACCACATTAAAACACCCAATGGCTGCATAGGGAAGCAAAGCAACCACAGAAAGCCATAAAGAAACTATAAAGAGAAACAAAGAGACATCAAACACCTAGAAAGAGAAACAGAACACTGAACATTTGGGGTCCCATGGTCTCGTGATCCAACCATACTTATAAAAACAATTGCATAACAAATAATTAAACTTTGGTTTCCATGTATTATGATTGCTAACGTTGCATTCACCTCCTACATTGTTTTCCCACCAATTTACAATTGCATGCGCTTTTATTTTGACAGAAAACTGCCCATTTCCTTTTGACTGATTTTAGCTAACTTGTGTGAGTCCGATCTCATCCTTCAAAATAAAAGCAATTTACATTGAATTAAGTTTCTGAGAAGTAGAGAGTATCAAGTTCCACATTTAAACTAAATTTAACTCCTCTCTCTCCTTCTCTTTTTCATCAGTTCCTTTTATAGATTCAGCAACTTAAAAAGTCATATACACAATTGTTTGCCAGCTATATACAGTATATGTCTTCAAATGTTGGAAGTTACTAAATATATGTAATCAAGTACTGTACTGAAGTACAATTTTGAGATACTTGTAATTTACTTGAGTATTTCCATTGTATGGTACTTTGTACTTGTATCCCTCTACATGTATTTAATACCTTTAGTTACTTTACAGATGTGGATGAATGATGTGAAATATAATCAAGTCTTAAATCAGACTTTAGTTCCACCTGGAGTAAATCCACAAGCTACCCTGCAGTATACAAAGTCATTCAAACTAGCTGCACCTTTACCAGCTTTGAGAACACTTTAATGATCAATCATTATAAAACATATCATATATATTATTCTGAAATGGACCAATCTGCACAATGACTACTTTTACTGTCGCTACTTTAACTATATTTGATGATAATACTTTTCTACTTTTACTTGAGGAACATTTTGAATGCAGGACTTTTACTGTAACAGAGTATTCCTACACTCTGGTACTTCTACTTTTACTCAAGTACAAGATCTGAGTACTTCTACTTTTACTCAAGTACAAGATCTGAGTACTTCTACTTTTACTCAAGTACAAAATCTGGGTACTTCTACTTTTACTCAAGTACAAGATCTGAGTACTTCTACTTTTACTCAAGTACAAGATCTGAGTACTTCTACTTTTACTCAAGTACAAAATCTGAATATTTTTACTCAAGTACAAGATCTGAGTACTTCTACTTGTACTCAAGTACAAAGTCTGAGTACTTCTACTCTTACTAAAGTACAAGATCTGAGCACTTTCACTCAAGTACAGGATCTGAGTACAGTACTTCTACTTTGACTCAAGTACAAGATCTGAGTACTTCTACTTTTACTCAAGTACAAGATCTGAGTCCTTCTACTTTTACTGAAGTACACGATCTGAGTACTTCTACTTTTACTCAAGTACAAGATCTGAGTCCTTCTACTTTTACCGAAGTACACGATCTGAGTACTTCTACTTTTACTCAAGTACACAATCTGAGTACTTCTACTTTTACTGAAGTACAAGATCTGAGTACTTCTACTTTTACTCAAGTACAAGATCTGAGTGCTTCTACTTTTACTCAAGTACAATATCTGAGTACTTCTACTTTTACTCAAGTACAATATCTGAGTACTTCTCCCACCTCTGTATGTCTGATAAACAATTCAACAAAATAGAAATGTTGCCTCTGCTTGAAATAATAGAGGTAATAGTTAAAGTAAAACACAGTACAATTGTTTTTGAAAAAATAATACCAGATAAGGAAGAAGAGTTGTGTGTGAATGTGAGTAATGGAATTTTTTTACACATTTTGAAACTAATTTGAAAAGCTGTTAAAAACCTACACATCTTAATCCCATCGCCTACACAGTGGCATAAACCAGTGTGACACTAAGATTCAAGAGGAACTGAAAACATAAAGAGACTCGGAAATGGATGTACAGTAATGCTCTGCTCTGGCTCTGACATCATTGACTATAAATAGAAAAATAACTTGCTTTAAATGTTATTTTTATATATTTAACATCACAGAACAGAGCTTAATCTCTCACATAAACATACACATTGCACTAGGAGTCTTCAAGTGGATGTATAGTATGGCTATAAATATGGTTGTTTCACTGTCAGTCACATACACACACACACACACACACACACACACACACACACACACCACACACACATACACTCATGCTGTAGTCACTGGAGCGACGGAGAGGGGAGGGGAGGGGATAATGCCATCTCAGACTCCAAGTTTCTTTGATTGACTAAGACAATTTGAAACTGTCATGCAAATACCACACAAGACGACTATTTTCACATCCCGCCATCCGCTTTTATTATCTGTTTAAGGAACTAAAGCCTTGAAGACTGTTTTCTGAAAAGGTAATGCACATTCGGACTATTTCAAACTGTAAAAGTTCATGTTCAGTCAAAATATTTTGAATACAAAGTCATTTGAGAGACGATTAAGACATGTAAACGCAAGATAAATGAGTTTAAAAAGCTTATATTTGGCCTCACGTCTACTATAAACATCACTTGGTTGGTTTTGAGGGACATCATTTAACATTTTAATGTGCATCCATGTCAAATATCACTTTATCCATCCAGTATCAGCAGTATTGGTCAGTGTTTTTATTAAGAGTTGACAGGAAGCTGTTGCATAGAGAGGATATGTGGTACACAGATAAACAGGAAATAATAGCCTTTATGTCCTTGTGTTCATTTAGATAGGGGAATATAAATAAGTCTGTCTAGCTCACAAACAATACAGTTAATATCTGAGCCTGTTAATGTCCAGCACAGGCTCAGACATCCTGAGGAACAGCTGTCACATTTCTCTCCTTTTCGCAAGAAAAAAAACTCCCTAGAGATTCTCAAGAAGCTGATTTGCTTGTCAGTGTCAAAAGTAAACACAAAAATAACTTTAAGACTTAGTCAACGCACAAAAAGGGGAAGTGGTGAAGTGGTTTCTTTCCGATGCACAGTTCTGTAAACTGAAAAGCAGCAACCTCACGCATAGCTCTCACAGCTTTCCAACGCCTCTAATGTGATTTTTAAAAACAAATATTTATTGTTGTTGTGTCCAGCAGAATGTCCATGGAGCTTTTACGCAAGTACCTCTGGTTGTGGGTGATTCTTGGGAGTATTTCTGTGTCTGCGGTCATCGCCATCGTCTTCGTCTGCATCAACCGATGGTTATCAAACAAGGTGGGTTATATGTATCAGACATGGCATCATTTGCACTTCAAAACGTCCTTTTCTGCCTTTTATTATAATAGATATACGATAACAGCAAGTTGATTTTTTATTTAATGAGCGTTTAATCAATTGTTTTCCTCTTTATCAGATATAATCCAGATGTTTTCAGATATTTTTTCTTCAGAAGCAGAAGTGTAAGTTTAAAATATTAAATGCCTAAAATGCGAAGGACAATCTGTAAATAAAAAGTAAACAATTAATGGAATAATCAAACAATCATGAAATCTATCGACAAATTAACCTATAATTAAGGCACTGAAATGTTTAATTTCTCAATCAAGACATCAAGTAACTGAGTCATCAATAATTAATTAAGTAGTCAGGTAATCAATTAATTACGAGAGTGCTAATAAAAAATCCCAATTTAAGGGTTTTACAGTTGATCGATCAAAGTGGAGCTAATTTTAACATTTTCTTCGGATAGTTGGATTAATGTATGCTGTTTATACATGTACATATTGTTAAAGTAGCCTAAATAAAGCTGAAAAATAATAAAGTTAAGTAATATTTACAGTATAAGTACAGTGTTTCCCTCTTAATTGGAAGTTTTATACTTGTAAATGTGTTTTGCCAGCATAAAAACATGCTTACAAAGCTATGTTCAAAAGGATTTGACTAATAAAAGGGGCAATAAAAACAAGTTTGCACAAGACATAAGTTTCACTTTTGATATTGTTAACTACCTGTTTTTTTTGTTTACTGAAAAACCGATAGAGTGTAATAAGTGGAATTTAAAACTCATGACGGGAAGAGAAACCAAACCCTTAAAAAATAATCTGTAATTGAATGAAATGCTATTATTACTGTCATGGTGGATTTCATCAGCCTGACTTTAATGATCCCTGAACAGAAACCAGCTGATTTTAGGATGTGGGTAAACACAGAGCAAATAAAGCAGGAAGAATATAACTGAGAATTATTAGAGAGGATTGTTCATAATAAAACCATGAATACTTTAAGAATTTTGCAATATTGTTATAGGTTTCCTCATGTCCTACTTAGAGCTACAAGTAAATAAAGAACCTTATGAGAATAAATACAAGGCACATAAAGGCTATGGACAGACAATAAAAGCATACAACTAGGTAGTGACATAGCTCAGACTGACTCGTAAGCGAGGGAAAAGAGGTGGGTCTTTAGGCGGGACTTAAAAGCTTCAAGAGTGGGCGACACTTTGACATGAGGGGGCAGGTCGTTCCAGAGCCTGGGGGCTACCGCTGAGAAGGCTCAGTCTCCCCTGGTCCCCCCTGGCAGGTCGTTCCAGAGCCGGGACTTGGTCTTGGAACCGAAGGGTTGTTGGTTCACGTCCCGATCGGACCACAAAACATAATATGGAGTGAGCTGGTAGCTGGAGAGGTGCCAGTTCACCTCCAAGGCCACTGCCGAGGTGCCCTTGAGCAAAGGCACCTAACCTCAAAACTGCTCCCTTGGCACCGGGTACCTGGCAGCCTCTCTGCTCTGCCACTTCTCCTATCTGCATGTGGTTGTTTGTGTGCGTGTATATCCTCTGTGTTTCTGCATGTATATCCTCCCCTGTGTGTGTAATGTGTGTAAACACAAAGAGTGGGGAAAGAAATGTCCCTGTAAGGGATGAATAAAGTATATCTTCTTTCTTCTTCTTCTTCTTAAAAACGGAGTAATAGTAACAATGAAAAGACAGATGAAATGAAAAGTCTTTAATTTCCTTTGAAAATTAGGAAGAGCTTGCCATTCTTATATCCTTGGGCAGTGAGTTAATTAAAAAGCATTAACATTTTATTAAAGATTGATCATTTTCAATGTGATTAAATCTAACTGCGTGTCCTTTTTATTTTTCCACAGGCAGACACAGAATCACACAGCTTCAGAGGAACAAGTCTGACTCAACTATCAAGTAATATACATTTTCTTTACTTAATATCTTTCATATTTTATATTAAATTCATGTATTGTTCAAAGTAAGATCTTTGTAAACTGTAAACGAGAAAGATTTACATTACATAAGACTCAGCTATCATCTTTCTTGACGAGAGTTAGAATAGAAAATTGATACCAAACTTAAATCTGTCTTTTAAATATGATGCAGTTAGCTTAGCTTAGCATAAGCAATGGAAACAGTTGGGAACAGCTAGCCTGGCTCTAGCCAAATCTTAGAATGTATTTTATTTTATTGAATTTTTATTTATTTTTCTCAATTTCATTTCAATTTATTGTATTTTATTTTATTATATTTTATTTTATTTATTAATATCTTTTTTTTTTATGTATCTGGAATAAACCGATTAATCTTCCACCCCGTGAATGTGGCATTAATGCTAAGCTAAGCTAACTAGCTAACCCAGCTGTAGCTTCACATTTAATAGAAATACATGTGAGTGGTATCAATCTTCTCGTCTAACTCTCTGCAAGAACGTGATTAAGCTTATTCACTGAAATGTGGAACTGTTTATTTTACGTCATAGTTTTAAAGAAAAATGCAGTTTCATTTTCTTTAATTCTCAGAAGAAACAAATACCAGGTTGAGACGCCGCCTTACCTCCTCGGACACAGTTTCTCACAGCAGGCAAGACAAATCCTTCCTTCTTCTTCTTTAAACCGCACGTCTTCTACTCACTTTTACACCACATTGTAACAATGGCCGTACACAAAACCTCATTACATGTCATCCCATCTACCATTTGACAATAACCACTGTCTTATCTGTGGTACTACATGAATTTTTCTCGACGAAAACCAAACCACTGGTGACAGTTAAATTATCATAAAGGGCTGTGAAAATATTTTCTTTTTCTGTGGGTTTTTTTCTCCAAAACCCCAGGAACTAGACTCAGATCCCAAAGATAACCACAGATATTGCATAACTGAACCAGTCTGAGAAAGATGTGTAGACGAAGTATCGTAAAGCCATTTAAAAATGTAAAAAAAACAAAAAAGTGTAAAATTAGACCAAAATATATGTTTTTTTTAAAGCAACATGTGGGTGGATACACAGCAGCTTTAAAGGATGATTAGTCAACTTTTGATGCATTTTTGAAAATCTTTAACTACCAGCTATCTATAAAAATACATGAGTAATTTTCTTCCACGAAAAAGTCTATTTGCTGTATTTATTTTTACGAAAATAATCAGTTATTTTTGGGTTTAAACTTGATATAGTATCAGTGTGTATATATGATTTTTATATTTTTTTGTTGGTTTTTGCATTTTAGCCTATTTGCTTAGGTTATTAGATGTTTTATTTTATGGAAATATTGGAAGAAATTCATTCAATGTACACAATAAAATAATTACAATGGTGCCCATCAGACTTCCGCAAATCCTATTTACATAACACTAATAATCAGTATCTTTATCCATACGGTTATTTACATACAAACTAATAGTATGACCTCTTTGGCCTGACAATTACTGCTGCAATCAACCACCAAACTACTACATACATATATTATAACTTTGCAATATAAAAATGAAAGCTGACATAATTTGAAATATGTTGTTTCAGCGGCCCAAAGCTATGAAAATCTGGCTGACGAACACGACTATGAGGAGGCCACGCCTGTGTGCCAGGTGGCCATGCCCCAAATACCAGGTGGCCATGCCCAAATACCAGGAGTCCACGCCCAAATGCCAGGAGTCCATGCCCAAATACCAGGAGTCCATGCCCAAATACCAGGAGTCCATGCCCAAATGCCAGGAGTCCATGCCTAAATACCAGGTGACCATGCCCAAATACCAGGAGTCCATGCCCAAATGCCAGGAGTCCATGCCCAAATACCAGGAGTCCATGCCCAAATACCAGGAGGCCATGTCCGATTACGAGGAGGCGTCGCCCGATTACGAGGAGGCGTCGCCCGATTACGAGGAGGCGTCGCCCGATTACGAGGAGGCGTCGCCCGATTACGAGAATCCAACACCTGAGCTGTTTGACTACGTAAAGGTGGAGGCTGAGGTGAAGATTCTTCCTCCACCTTACAGGAAAACAGATGAAGAAACAGACGATGCGTCCACTGAGGACTACGACGACATCGATGGTGAAGACGATGGTGAAGAGGATTACGACGATTTGGGTTAAAATGGCGTTTAAAGGGGAGAGAATATCCTTTTTAAATAATGACTTTTAATTGGACTTTTTACTTTCATATCTGTATCCTGCTGAGCAGAGAGATCAGAACAAAGGTACTTTGACTGTGGTATTATTTTAATATTATCCATGTTTTTTCAGAAAATAAGAGGCTATTTTGGCTTGAGGCATTAGCTTAGCCTAGCATAAAGGCTAAAAGTAGAGGGGAAACCGCTAGCCTGTTATATCTACATGGAAATATATACTTTATATATACTGTATAGACAGCTCCATCGTTGTCAAAAACTATTGAAAACACACAAATGGCCTGCACTGTTTCACGGGGGAGCATGAAAATAAAATAAGAGAGAGGAAGTTATTTAATGTGTGATTTTAAAGACTAGAGATGCAGAAATTATAAATAAAGTTTACTGTACATTGTATTCTTTGTTATGAGATTTTTTTTAGAACATTGGTCTCATATGTGTATGCTAAACACAAAGCTTTTAAGCAAGAAAACAATAAGGATAGCTTAACTTAGCTTAGCATAGCTTAAAGGTTGAAATTGGAGGGAAAGCAGCTAGCCTGTCTTGGCAAAAGATGTATTTTATTTTTGCTTCATGTTTCTTAATCCGCTGCGGAAAAAACTGTGTAATAAACATGAGGAAAATGTCTCCAGATTTAACATCAGCATAGCAGAAGACACAAGTTGTCTCTCTGGGTTTTGAACCTTTAGCACCTGCATGAGGAAACAATGCATAGACCTCTGGACCACCAATGTGATTTTAAAATATTGGACGCCCAACCAACATTACAGTAATAACTGTAAGGTTTCAAATAAAGGAAATAAGGAATGTTCAGTAAAATGTAATCTGAAAATAACTCAAGACAGATGTAGTGCACTAAAAAGTGAAATATTTATATCTGAGATCTAGTAGAGTACAAGTACTTTGAAATTGTATTGAAATTGAGAAATTCTACACCCCCGGATTGAAAATACCCCCTACTCTACTCCAGACTTAAAGAGAGCTTAGAGGAAGGATAACATTGCAAAACCTTCTCCACGTCTGAATAGTTTGACACATTTCCTCAATCCACAATAAAGAGAAGGCGCCTTTTCCACTGAAACCAGAGTTTACGCATCTGACCGCCGTCTGCTAACAAATGCTGCAGCCGTCAGCAGAAGTGGAGCTGTGGGCAGAGAAAAGAACATGAGTTAATTTCCTGAATGCTCAGGAGTCAAATGTGCTGTCATGCTGGTTAAAGTCAAAGTGTTTGGACCTAACAACATGAGATCAGTGGTGGAAAAAACACTTACCTACCACTTATCTACTATCTATCTATCTATCTATCTATCTATCTATCTATCTATCTATCTATCTATCTATCTATCTATCTATCTATCTATCTATCTATCTATCTATCTATCTATCTATCTATCTATCTATCTATCACAGACAAAACAAAACAAACAAAAAACACAGTGTCCACTCAGAAATTAAGATGTTTAGAAATGTGTAAAACTGTTGGGCTTTTTTAATTATGCACAGTTTAATTAATTGTTTATAGAATGTCATGTCATAAAGAAAAGCAATAAATACATTCTACATTTCTTCGCAGCATTGAGGCGGGAAAAACATTTGTTTTATTTTGTAGGCGTAGACCGGAAGTGTATTGGTTTACGTTCAGTTTTGGGCGCTTGACTCTTCTTCTGCTGCTGCATGCAAGCAGATCGCATTCCGATGTGAGCGAAATGTAACCACCGCTGTGCGGACTTCATGTTTCCTAAAACCGTCTCCTGACGCTTATTTTAAGGAATAAAAAGGAATAAAATGTCCACTTTGAAGGAGGCAAACACGTGTCCTGACGGGTACAGGGCTTTAAGCACCAGTGAGCTGCAGGAGCTTTTACAAAACGACGAGAAAATGGACCAAATCCTTCGACTCAATGAAAAGGTAAGGAGGATCTGTTCCCCCTAAAAGAGACAAAGTAGCATAAGGAATGTGCGCTGTTTTAATGCTTCATTACACATCTGCTTTTTTTACTTACACATGCTGTTACATGCATTGTCTGTACCCTTTTTTTCGTGGCTGGAAATTAGGGTTTAGGTCATTTTTTCTTTAATGTGCAGTGTGTAAATCCGCTTTGTGGTTCATCATCGATTGTCTGCGTGGCGAGTGGTCGGATTTCCAATTCCTTTTTTATGAATGAACCCAGGTCCCCCTAATATCTGCGGTGAATTATTAGTTACTGAATCAAAGACAAAACACCAAATGGTTTGATTTATATGATTTATATTTTACCACAATAGTATTATGGTGCAGGAAGCATCGCATGGAGGTGTTGAAGACCCCCTTCTTTCCGCGGAACTCCTCTTAAAAAAATCAGCCAATTGAGTGTTTCTCTTCCATTACACGACTTGCACATTAGGGAAAAGATTGCTTAAGAGCTTATTATAGTTATTTGTAGTACTATTGAATTCGGCTTTACTTTAGTATATAAAGAAATACATGTTTTAATAGAATTTCAACTTTACGCTCAGCCTTCTTCCCAAGATACATTGGTAAGCAGAGGCGAATTCAGAATAAAAGTGTACTTTTACTTCATAAAATTGATTATTGATGTATTGTATTATTGATGTATGTGGTTTGTTCAAGTGATTGTTTTATATCACAAGATTATCGTGCAGGAAGCATCATATGGAGGTGTTAAAGACCCCCAGATGCGCCCCTGTTTGGTTTGAGTCTTTACGCAGAACTCTCCTTTTAAATCTGGCAATTAAGTTTTTTATCCATTAGAGGACTTGCAAATAAGTAAAAAGATAATAAAAGAGTTATTAGTACTTACTACTGAATTCGGCTCTACTTTAGTTTTTAAAGAAATACATCTTTTAATAGAAATTCAACTTTTACAACTGGTCGCCCTCAGTCCTTTTCCCTCGAAAGATACATTGACGACAGAGGTAATTCTGATTTAAAGTGTACTTCGACTTCATAAAATAGACTATTGATGTATTGGATTAAAGCCGAATTAAGCAGTTGCTTCATGACAATAAAGAAAACCTAAATACTTTTTCTTTCACGAGTGTAGCTAAAAGTATAAACATGTGAAATTAAAACCCCCATATTTTTAAAGGGGTTTCCACGTGTCGTGCTGTCCATGTCAAGAGGCACGTTCCTCTGCTCCATGATGACCTTCCTGAAGTGAAGTCATACTAAATACCTCTCTCTGCCACTCACTCAGTATCACACACACACACACACACACACACACACACACACTTTATGCCGAACTCCTCTTAAAATCTGGAAATTAAGTGTTTGTCATTCGTTAGAGGACTTGCACTTAATGTAAATGATGACATAAGAACATACAAGAGTTTATACTATACAGTACACACACACACACACACACACACACACACACACACACACACACACACACACACACACACACACAGATACAAGGTGTAACAATGGTTCCCAAACTTTCCTATGGGCCCCATTTTGATTAGGTTTGCCTTGGAGGGGGTGCTCAAACAGAAAAGAGTCTCAGCAAGGATTCAACATGCTTTAGAAATGCATGTCTTTCACAGCTATGGGTGGATTATTGACAACAATGCATGCAGTCAAACATAACCTGGGAGCTATTGTCATCGTCATACATGTTCTCAGTGGGATTGTGCACTGCAGGATGTTAAATAATTCAGAAATTCAACAATTGATATTGCTGGACCTCCCAGAGAACGATAGTTACGTCTATTACTACGGTTCTATGAGTCCCGGATGACCGCCAGAGTATCCTGTCACTCAGAATTCTTGTGTGCTCGCGAGAAGATTCTGGGAACAGATCCTCTGACGACACCGGCATATGTAGCCGGTGTCACGTGGGTCACAGGTGACTTTGTTGTTATTTGTACTCGAGCTGCGCTTGCGCGCGATGGACATATCCAGTGCTAAAGCACCGCCTCTGGCGGTCAGTAGGGACGAAATAGAACCACATTTGCATTGCTCTCTTCAGCAATACTTCTCTTTGATTTATTGCACGTACCTTTGTCTTCTGCTAGGGGTCACACATTTGGAACGATAACAAAAGATAGAGTTTGGTGGCAATGGGATGTATTAGTGGGAGATTATGGGTGTTGTTGTTGCTGTCATTGCAACATCTACAGCTTATCAGGAGCTGAATTATCCCAGATGTCTCCTACTGTGCAAAATAAATGGAACATGTGGTTAAAACTGGTAAAAACACTACATGACACAATTTCGCGTAAAGAAAAATAGTCCTCCGAGTCCTCTTAATATCCAACTATTGTCCAAAAAGATCAAGATCTTGGAAAAAAAACGCCAGAAAAACTGTTAAAAAAGGGGAATAATTACATTTTTTGCCAACAACCACAACATTGACACATTTTCAAATTGGATAAAACAGCATTACTGACAAACAAGTGAAACAGACCAGTACATCGATTACAATGTCAGATTTCTCTAGGTTTGAACGTCCTTTAAATCAAATTAAAATGTATAACACAGGCCTCGTAATTCTTAGACTTTTTAATGCAGTTAACATACCATTTTTAAGACGCCAAAAGCTGAATGTCTTGTGACTTCTTTTTGCTGAGGAAACAAAGAAAGGCATTGGCCTTGTTCTTGGCAACCAGGCTCTGAATTATCCACAGATGTCTCCTACTGTTCATAATAAATGGACCAGGGTAAAAAACACTGAATGACACAATTTCACGTCCAGAAACATTCCTTCAAGTTCTCAGATTTCGGTTAATTTGCTTAGCATGTTTCTCTGATAACTTAAGATCCAGACATCTGATGACTTAAATCCATCATCCGGTTAAAATATAGCCAAAAAAGATCAAGATATAAAAAGGTTTATCATCAAAGGGGTTCAGAAATGTGATTAAAAAGGAGCTACATTGCTGAGGAAACAAAGAAAGGCATTGCTCATTGGCCTTGTTCTTGGCAACCAGGCGGTGACATTTGAAACCTGGCTCTGAGAATGAATTGAAATGATGGAGCCGCAGTGGACCTCTTGGTGATATCACCAAGAGGTCATACAATACCCCCCGGAAAAAAAACCCTCCAGGGATCAGAGCATTTCGGGCTTCGGGGTGTTTTAGCAACTATTTATCCAGACCTCCATTTGTCCTTCATGAACTAATACCACAGATCCTTTGTTTGTTCAGAGGACATTTATCCTCAGAGTAGCCCGTCTCCTAGTCTACTCTACTGTACATAACATATATTAAAACGTGTACCATATGTCATCACGGCTGGCTGGTTTCACATCTCATCTCCATACGAGCTCTTGGAAGCAGTTTACGCTTCATTAATCCTATGTTAATAATGATGAATGTTATGTAATCCAAATGAGTTTATCCATTCATGGTGATTCATAGTGCTGCTGATAGCACTGGTTGGTGCAGCGCTCTTCATATTCTCATTAATAACTTGCACACTGAACAAGCTACAAGTCATGTCATGATATTTCTAGTGCAATGATTTGAAACATCAAGAAAGCACCAGGAGAAGGAGGTCGTTCTGAGAGTCACAACAGCAAACTGAGGTATAAAAAGTCATCAAAAAGGGACAAGAAGCAACAAAGCTGGTGTATAAGCTTGGACAAACTCGTATTTCTTTATTAGTCTTTGATCAGATAGCACAAGTTTGAATTAGCATTTGGAGACTATCTATTTGGGCAAAGTCCTTAATAAATATAGTAGTATAATAGTATAACTGCTTGTTTTTAGACAACATTTAAAGAAGATCAATACATCTCTTGTATTTATCCATTAAATGTAACTAGCAACCAGCTCAGCTTAAAAACTGCATACAGGAGAAAACTAGCCTTTCTCTGTCTGAGGACAATAAATCCACCCCTAGCACCTCTAAAAATAACAAATATAAAAAGCAAAATTCAACGTGTATTCAATATTTTTATCTCTGGTTTGGTCTCCACCCTCGCTTCAGAACAATTAGACTCTAAGCTGCTCAATGCTCCACTATGTACTACTATGTACTATGTAGTTGCACAAATTGAGTATATGTTGTTTGATGCTTAGCAGATAGAGCAAAGATGGTTAATCAGACACATTTCCCATTACACCTATCTGTTTGATCTAATGACTTTATCAAAATATTGATCACAGCTGCTTTAAACTCCCAAATGGAGCAAAGAGAGTGACATCAAGCTGGTCCTTCTTTTCTCTCAGGCCTGGTGGTAAATGTATAATTCTCTTTCATGGAAAACACTTTTGCCACACGTCAATTTCTCCTCAGACTGAATGTTAAAAGGCTTTCTGATTCTGCAGGAGCCTCATTAAGCTTGGGCCTCATTTAAGATGACAGAAAAACACATATTTTACTGGATTTCATGCGGTCAGACTTGTTGAACCACAGAAAACAACAGAGCGGCGGCTTCAATTCGTCCCCTGATGGAAAACTAAGACACAAACTAAGTGCTCAGAGAGTGTCATTCGTCAGGGATAGTAAACAGTGTCAGCTCGGCTTTACTGCCCGTGCATCAAAACACAAAGAAGCCCTCCCTGCAGACTGCAGCATTTGTTGCATGATATACGGGGCGGTGGGCGAGCCAGCGCAGGAAACAGGGCGTCCATTCATCGTCAACGGCAGATCTGTTGTATCGGTTTCTGTTTGACTTGAGGCAGTGGTGTGAAGTCACTAAGTGCATTTACTCAAGTACAGTAATTAAGTACAATTTTGAGAGACTTGTATTTCAAGTTTTTGCTACTTTGTACTTCTATTCCACTACAATTCAGAGGTAAATGGTGTACTTTTACTCCACTACATGTATCTAATCCCTTTAGTTACTTTACAGATGTGGATGAATGATGTGAAATATAATCAAGTCTTAAATCAGACTTTAGTTCCACCTGGAGTAAATTCACAAGCTACCCTGCAGTATACAAAGTCATTCAAACTAGCTGCACCTTTACCAGCTTTGAGAACACTTTAATGATCAATCATTATAAAACATATCATATATATTATTCTGAAATGGACCAATCTGCACAATGACTACTTTTACTGTCGCTACTTTAACTATATTTTGATGAGAATACTTTTCTACTTTTACTTGAGGAACATTTTGAATGCAGGACTTTTACTGTAACAGAGTATTCCTACACTCTGGTACTTCTACTTTTACTCAAGTACAAGATCTGGGTACTTCTACTTTTACTCAAGAACAAGATCTGAGTACTTCTACTTTTACTCAAGTACAACATCTGGGTACTTCTACTTTTACTCAAGTACAAGATCTGGGTACTTCTACTTTTACTCAAGTACAACATCTGAGTAATTCTACTTTTACTCAAGTACAAGATCTGAGTACTTCTACTTTTACTCAAGTACAACATCTGAGTAATTCTACTTTTACTCAAGTACAAGATCTGGGTACTTCTACTTTTACTCAAGTACAAGATCTTAGTACTTCTACTTTTACTCAAGTACAACATCTGAGTAATTCTACTTTTACTCAAGTACAAGATCTGAATACTTCTACTTTTACTCAAGTACACCATCTGAGTACTTCTGCTTTTACTCATGTACAAGATCTGAGTACTTCTACTTTTACTCAAGTACAAGATCTTAGTACTTCTACTTTAACTTAAGTACAAGATCTGCGAGTACTTCTGCTTTTACTCAAATACAAGATCTGAGTACTTCTACTTTTACTCAAGTACAAGATCTGAGTACTTCTTCCACCTCTGACTACGGGGCACATTCTGCGAATTCCTCTGAACTTGGGACCGGTGTATCCTTTTGACGACCCGTTAAATGTGAGACAGATGCATCGTACAACACTGGGCTCAATGGAGATGCCCTCAGGCTCTAAATGAATGACTGCTGAAAGAGAGCAATTGAGCAAAGAAAAGTATCCGGCTGGGAATGCTGCGACTTGGTGGGATAGTGAGAGAGGATTCAGAGTTTGGCAGCTCACAATGTGTCTTTGTGTCAGCGTTTGAAACACCAACTGTTTCTTCACAGCGATGCCGTGACAGCATTGTTCAGCGAGAGATGATGGGAGTGGCATTCGTTTTAATAATTTATAGCTTTCTTATGGTCTAGAGACAGCGATTACTGCGTCATATATACGCAAACCCAGACCACCAGCTCTCAATCCCCCACAGCATAGCGAAGCCGTAAAACAAAACCCTATTGGGACCTTTACAGAGAAAGTACTTTAAGGGTTTCCACGTGTTAAGTTTTAATGAATGAAATACTAGTCTTAAGTGTCAGTGGGGATCCATGACACAGAAAAGGCTTGTATTTCACTGGATCCTTTTCATAAAAGTACCAGTACATCAATTATAGATGGGACAATGTAGGATTTCCTCTTGGATCTGGATAAAAAACACTCACAATAAGTTGTTTATATGGGTTTTCCATTATCAGGATAATCATCATTATCTTTACGAGCGGCTTGAAAAGCTGCCGTGCTTGCTGGAAAATACAGTCTGATTTGAAAGAATACAGGAATAATAATCTTAATTGTAAGAAAGAACCGACACTCACAATGTGGCTTTTTTCAACGTATTTATTCATCCTTTATTTGAGATATGATTATTCAGGACAAATCGTGACATGACATTTTCTTAGGCCTAACACAAATGTAAAAAACCTTTTAAAATGACATTTGCTGCATTTTCAAGCCTACTTAAAACATTAAAAGTACCTTATCAAGAGACAAAGTACTCGTTGACCCCAGTCACTGATATACTTGTTTATCTAAGTGTTGACATTTTGAAAAAACACTTTACAATCCATAAAAACACACTTTTAAGGCTCAAAAACACAAATGCTCACAGGGTTTTGTTCCAACATGCTTTGACTTTGATTAAAATTGATATTTCTAAGACACAAATAATTCAGTTTTCTAGCGTGTCCTACTTTAAAGGGATGAACTGACAGGCAGCAGTTGATATCAGGGAAGAGGTGTCAGTTTCTTATGATTGATGTGGTTTGTATCCCTTACAGATCATTACGTTCATAACAGAAAGGGACAGGTTTGTTGGGGAGATGCTGCCAAAAGAACTTGTGTTCACTTGTTTCTGTTTCCTACTTCAGATCTTTTGTCTTTTTGTCTGTCTGCGCTCTTCGGAAGTCAAAGTCTAGCTTGACTCCCATAGTAACAGTGGCTTAAAGGTCCCTATTATACTGTTTTCCATCAATATATTACAGGTCTCAGATATATACAAAACATGTCTCTGAAGTGTTTCGCTCCAAACACCAAACAGATCATTGCAGCATTACCCATAATCCCCTCTGTTTCAGCCCTGTTTCCAAAGTGCTGATTCTCTGTCTGTTACTTTAGATGAAAATAAGGAGCCCCTCCCCACGCCCCTCTGAGAGATATTTGGTTACAAAGAACTCAATGGTGCTCTAGAGGAGATTCAGGTGATAAGGGGGGGGGGGGGGGGCTAATGGTTACACAAGACAAAAAATCGTTATGACATCACAAAGTGGCCAAAATCTGATCAGCTCATTTTCAGACAGGTTTTTATATAAATGGATCAGGACAAGAAGAGAGAGAATCTTTGTTCCTGAAACTTTCAGAGTCTCTTTACACAGAGGGGACACATGTTGATGTAGAAGAGACATGAAGAAGAGGGGACACATGTTGATGTAGAAGAGACATGAATAAGAGGGGACACATGTTGATGTAGAAGAGACATGAAGAAGAGGGGACACATGTTGATGTAGAAGAGACGTGAAGAAGAGGGGACACATGTTGATGTAGAAGAGACATGAAGAAGAGGGGACACATGTTGATGTAGAAGAGACATGAAGAAGAGGGGACACATGTTGATGTAGAAGAGACATGACGAAGAGGGGACACATGTTGATGTAGAAGAGACATGAAGAAGAGGGGACACATGTTGATGTAGAAGAGACATGACGAAGAGGGGACACATGTTGATGTAGAAGAGACATGAAGAAGAGGATTTTGCATAATAGGTGACCTTTAAGAATTAGAGGAAGGACTACAGTGTAGTACTAGCACGTTTTAGAAAAGAGACATCGCACTGAGAGTTGATTTCTTCATTCTGTGTCACGTCTTTTTCACCACAGCTGAGACCATTTATGTGACTAACACAGTTTATGACAATGACTATGGCAAGGTGGTCACAATAGTAAATATTGTCCCAGTTTCTACTTCCTGCTTCAGCCCTTTTGTCTGTCTGGGCTCTTCAAAAGTCAAAGTGTAGTTTGACTATTGATGGTGACAGTGGGACGCAGCCCTGTGACTGTAAGGACATTAGTGTAATCCAATAGTGTTTTGGAAAAGAGATGTCGCACTGAGAGTCAATTTCCTCAATCTGTGTCACGTTGGTTTTGCAACACAGCCTTTAGGAGACTATCAGAAGGTCTATTATCTCCAATGTGAGAGTTGAACAGTTTCATCGCACGATGTTCATTAAGGTACATTTCAAACCAACTTTTCACCAACCAATTATTTTCAGAATATTCTGGCACTAACCTTGCATTTTTCAAAAGGACAAATCAGAATTAAATCATTTTTCTTAGAGACCAGGAAAGTGTTACAAGATCTGGCAACACAGAGCTCGAAAAATCTTCAAAGCGTGTCAATATCAACTCACATTTGCTAAAAATGTTTGTTAGCTTGGAAAATATCTAAATGAATCCTTAGGAGACTTTAAAGAGTCCTGTCCTGCTGATGTTCAGGTGTATATCATAATGTAGTGTCTCTACTTTAAAGAGTCCTCTCCTGCTGATGTTCAGGTGTATATCAGTACGTAGTGTCTCTACTTTAAAGAGTCCTCTCCTGCTGATGTTCAGGTGTATATCAGTATGTAGTGTCTCTACTTTAAAGAGTCCTCTCCTGCTGATGTTCAGGTGTATATCAGTATGTAGTGTCTCTACTTTAAAGAGTCCTCTCCTGCTGATGTTCAGGTGTATATCAGTACGTAGTGTCTCTACTTTAAAGAGTCCTCTCCTGCTGATGTTCAGGTGTATATAAGTATGTAGTGTCTCTACTTTAAAGAGTCCTCCTCTGCTGATGTTCAGGTGTATATCAGTATGTAGTGTCTCTACTTTAAAGAGTCCTCTCCTGCTGATGTTCAAGTGTATATCAGTTTTTTAGTGTCTCTACTTTAAAGAGTCCTCTCCTGCTGATGTTCAGTGTATATCAGTATGTAGTGTCTCTACTTTAAAGAGTCCTCTCTGCTGATGTTCAGGTGTAATCAGTATGTAGTTCTCTACTTTAAAGAGTCCTCTCCAGTGATGTTCAGGTGTATATCAGTATGTAGTGTCTCTACTTTAAAGAGTCCTCTCCTCCTGATGTTCAGGTGTATATCAGTATTTAGTGTCTCTACTTTAAAGAGTCCTCTCTTGCTGATGTTCAGGTGTATATCAGTATGTAGTGTCTCTACTTTAAAGAGTCCTCTCCTGCTGATGTTCAGGTGTATATCAGTATGTAGTGTCTCTACTTTAAAGAGTCCCTCCTGCTGATGTTCAGGTGTATATCAGTATGTAGTGTCTCTACTTTAAAGAGTCCTCTCCTGCTGATGTTCAGGTGTATATCAGTATGTAGTGTCTCTACTTTAAAGAGTCCTCTCCTGCTGATGTTTAGGTGTATATCAGTATGTAGTGTCTACTTTAAAGAGTCCTCTCCTGCTGATGTTCAGGTGTATATCAGTATGTAGTGTATCTAGTTTAAAGAGTCCTCTCCTGCTGATGTTCAGGTGTATATCAGTATGTGGTGTATCTAGTTTAAAGAGTCCTCTCCTGCTGATGTTCAGGTGTATATCAGTATGTAGTGTCTCTACTTTAAAGAGTCCTCTCCTGCTGATGTTCAGGTGTATATCAGTATGTAGTGTATCTAGTTTAAAGAGTCCTCTCCTGATGATGTTCAGGTGTATATCAGTATGTAGTGTCTCTACTTTAAAGAGTCCTCTCCTGCTGATGTTCAGGTGTATATCAGTATGTAGTGTCTCTACTGGGACATGTCTCCATGCTTTAATGTTCAAAAAGCTCTTTATTTTTCTCATACTGCCTGTGCTGCAGCACCTCTTTTCACCCTCTGTCTGAAACCAGAGCCCAGTCTGCTCTGATTGGTTAGCTGGTCAGCTCTGTTGTGATTGGTCAACTGCTTAGAGATGTCCCGCCCCTTAGTCTATCACATACCATGTGTTGGAGCGCGCATTTCCACTGCAGCGCGTAGCACGGTTTAAGCGTTTCTGAACAGATATGAGGCCTAACTATACCGTACTAACCCCTGCGAGGCCCTGCAGTGGAAATGCGCCATTACATGCACAAAAACCTACATAACACACTACAGCATCACAAAATAAGTAGTCTTTGCCTACAACAGTGATTTAAACACTCACTGTATCAGAAACACACAGAATCTCAGTCCAGTGATTTCCTCCATGCCCAGGGGGATTCAGGGTGTTTGAACTCATGCAGCTGCAGTGGGTCCATCGCTGTGTTTTAAAGGAAACAAGAACCACTGGGATTATCCTTCAGCTATTTACTGCAGCAGAACTTTCCTGTAATTGTAGAGAAACAAAACCTTCAGGGTCTCTCTCCTGCAGGATATCCCTCTGTGCCTCCACAACACCACAAACAGGAAGAGGGTGTCTATAAGAAGACAGGAAGAAGTGTCCATCACAACTTCCCAAACAACAATATGACTTTATTATGGGGAGAGCAAACTGTTAGATCAAGATATAATAAAAACAACAATGAAGATAGCAGTAAAAATAGCAAACGAGACTAGACAGGAAATGTGATTTCCGTGCTGTGTCTATCTAAAAATAGTGCAATATCTCATCCTTAAAACACAGTACATTACATTCTGTAGAAAAGCCAATAAATAATAATTTTTAAAAAAGTCCAAAAAACATGACAATATAATCAATCAATAAAAAACAGAAAAGCAGAGGAGGTGTGATGGTGATGTGACCAGGGTGGATATATAAGAAAGAGGGTAAGAAAAGTAAGAAAGTCTCTTGTCCCCTTCAAAATAAAGTCTCTCTCTGATCTAGGCACACATATGATTTCATGATGTAATTAACAGCTGTACCACAATAATATGATTTCCGTGCCGTGTGTCCTCTAAAAATAGTGCCATATCTCCTCTTAAAACACAGTACATCACAGTCTGTAGAAAGTCGATTAAATCTGCATTAAAACATTTTTATTGACAGAAAATTATATTAGAACGAGGGTAATAAAAGTGAGAAAAGTGTCTTGTCCCCTTCAAAATAAAAGTCTCTCTCTGATCTATGCCCACATATAATTTGATGATGTAATTAAAGGCAACAAAAGCTGTCCCACATTTAAAGACTGATCCACTGACTGTTCTTCTGTTTTAGTTTCAGGATCTGCAGGTGGACCGAGAGATGCTGCTGTCGACCAATCGGAGCGTGGCGGAGGAGAGTCTCGCCCGGCAACCGCAACTTAATAACGGCAAACTCCAACTGGCGGAGAAATACCGAGAACTGTCCAACCTGGCAACCACATGCTGGGAAAAACAGAGTCAGCTCGGTGAGTTTGAGAAAGTGGACAAGGAGGAAGAGGGGGGGGGGGGGTTGATGTTTCTGGTTTCATGCGAGGAGTGTGTTCAAGGTCACTGGTAAATATGGCCTTTCTAAGTGGAAGTGAAGCACTGGGAAAGCTGCCATTCTTCAGACAATATGACCCTTTTACAGACTATTGTTCTAGTCCTTGTTTACTTAAAAGACCGCAGAGCTCTCTTAAGGTTTTATGTAGACTAGCTCGCAAGAAAACTGGAGAAAAGTTTGCATCCTTACCACTTAAAGGTAATTATCCAGAATGTCCCACAGTGGCTCCTTGTTGTCTTACCTTTTATATTTGCAGCAACATAGAGACGGTACTGAAGGCTTAGGGACGCAGAGGGAGAAATGTAATCAGTTTTGACACGCTTTAGCATTTCACCCTGGAGCATTTCTTATGATATGACCTTTTTCAGACTATTGTTGTCGTCCTTATTTACTTAAAAGACCACAGAGTGAAAACAAACCAAAAGAGAAACTGGAGAAAAATGTTGCATCCTTACCACTTAAAGCTAATTACCCAGAATGTCCCACAGTGGCTCCTTGTTGTCTTACCTTTTATAATTGCAGAAACATAGAGACTGTACTGCACGCTTTGTGACGCCGAGAGAGAAAATGTAATCAGTTTTGACACGCATTAACATTTCACACCGGAGCATTTCTTACCATACGACCTTTGTCAGACTATTGTTGTTGTCCTTATTTACTCAAAAGACCACTAAGCTCTCTACGGTTTAATGTAGACTTCAATGAAAACAAACCAAAAGAATAAAACTAAAGAACAGTTTGCATCCTAGCCTCTTAAAGCTAATTACACACACTCTCCCACAGCACAAATGTACAGTGTTTACTGCACGCCTTGAGAAATGTAATCAGTTTTGACGCGCTGTGACACTCCTCGCTGGTGCAGAGAATAAGGGACGTTTCACATCAGAGAACAGAGAAGCTTCAGAGCGTCAGTGAGATGACGAGCCTTCAACCGCTCAGCGAAAAAAGCCTCAGCATGACTGGAGTTTCTGGTCATGGGAACGAAATGGAGCATATCAAATGCCAGCAGGAAGCTTGCAGCAGTTGTCAAGGAATTTGCGGGGTGAAAGGGCTCTTGTCTTTGTTTGGGGCGAGTCATGCTTTTTGACGGAAAGGCTATAGAGCAGAGGATGTCTCCTTAAGCCTCGCTTCATACATTTAAGCCTCATGGTGCGAGCTTTTGAGAAAAATTCGTCCCAGGGTGCAGAGCCGAGCCAAGAGCAAGTGATAACATCAAACCCTGCTGCATTAATTTACAGAGTTAATGACAACTGTTAAGTATATACAGAGTTGGGAGAGTTACTTTAAAAATGTAGTCTGTTACAATTACTAGTAACCTAATCTGAGTATCCCAATATAAAAGTAACCCGATTACTTCCCATTCCTTTTGACTTACAAGATATTTAGGATAAAAACTGATTGTATTTATAGGAAAAGCTGCCTTTCATCAAGCTGGGGATTATCTAGAAAAATAAAGTGTGAGGGCAATACTGTGGCGCTGATCTTGTAAGATATATCAATTCTGGCGAGAATGTGACGCCCGTATACAAGATGGCGCCGCAGACGTAAACAACAACGTGACGTCGGAGCTCTGTAAAAACCAAGCGGTCTCTGCCGTCTGACGCTCTATTTGACACGGCGTTCATATTTTTGGAGTAATTATACCGTTTTTGACAGAACAGAAATATTGTTTTCTGGCATCACTTAAACATTTTACGGGGAACATCTGCATTTTGGTATGAGGGCAGCAGCCTATACACCAACACTGAAACACATGAGCACATACTACAGTTTAAAAAAAGCAGAACACACACAGTTAAGCTCACACACACTATTTTATGAACATATAGGATCACCTGCTGAATTAAAAACAGAACAAATGAAGCAAAGAAAGTGAAAACCATGAAGCAGATTCAGGCAGATTCACACTTAAAGTATTATCGTACAGAACAGAACAGCTACCAGAGAAGAGATAACATCTGATCCTTTTACAACAAACACTAGACGCTCTTTTTAAGTTTTTACTAACATGTAATCCCTTACTCCCAAAGCCTGCTTATTTATGACTTTTGAGTGTTTAGCTTTTATGGAGCCCAGTTTGTGGTTTAATGAAGAGATGTTCTGCTGCACAGCCTCAGCTGCCGGCCAGTGATGGAAGTGAGGAGGAATGTTAAACTTCCTGTCAGTGTGTGTGTGTGTGTGTGTGTGTGTGTGTGTGTGTGTGTGTGTGTGTGTGTGTGTGGTGTGTGTGTGTGGTGTGTGTGTGTGTGGTGTGTGTGGTGTGTGTGTGGTGTGTGTGTGTGTGTGGGTGTGTTGTGTGTGTGTGTGTGTGTGTGTGTGGTGTGTGTGGTGTGTGTGTGGTGTGTGTTGTGTGGTGTGTGTGTGTGGGTGTGTGTGGTGTGTGTTGTGTGTGTGTGTGTGTGTGTGTGTGTGTGTGTGTGTGCTTTACACAGATGCTTAACCCTCCTCCCCAGCAAAGCAGGATGGGAGGGGGGTCTGACCTTCCTCTGCAAAACATCTGATTCTTATTTGCTGCAACAAGGGAGGATAAGAAAAGGATGAATGAGTTATCAGAGGTTTGTGTTTGGAGTGGATTGAGGAGGACAGCTCTATTGTTTAATACATCCGGAGAAATCTGGCAGAGTGCTTCGTTCCCCAGGTGGAGTTTAGACCTTGAGTGTTTCATAAACTCTGCTCCAGACCGTTTCTCACACATACTTTTGGCATTTATTTCCCTCTGCTAGCCTAGATGCTAATCGCCAGCGCTGACTTTGTTTTAAAATATTGAGATAAAAGATAAACACACAAAGGTGACCCTGTTCTTTTCAAGCAACCCGTGCTTTCCACCTAAAATCGAAACATCTGAACCAAAGAGAAATGTGCCGGCTGTCAGGTTTGTTTTCAGTGAATTTCTTTAAGTTGGAGGCCCATGGCGGGTCGTAAAAATAGTGGGAATTTCACACTAGAGTCCTGCGTGTGGTTAGGTTTACACTCTTTCTTAGAAGCAAACTGTCCTGACTTGCTCCATGCATCAGTGCAACAGGATTATTTGAAAAACCTCTTGCACTGGATCTTATTTTTGGCAAGATTTGTGCTCTGACTCGCAAACCTTTTTTATTGGTTAAAATTGATGTTGACATCTTAGAGTTTCAGTTTTCCCTCAAGAAGTCAACATGGATGGAAAATGTATGAACAATTACTTATTTAGGAGGCCAAGAAGCACAAAATCGTATTATTAATAGCTCAAATCAGCGTACGGATCACCAAAATCACATTATTCTCGCTAAGGAAATGATTAAAACTTAAACTATTTCCATTTGCTACGAATAAATAACTTAGACGCCCATTTGCAGAAAATCTCATCTAACCCTCCTTCATCTTTGACATCGCTCATCAACATCTGCACTGATCTTTTTAATTTCCCTTTCAAACGTTGCTGTTTAATGTTTTAAAATGTAATGTTTAATGGAGAAAACATGTCTTGTGCTTAAAATCCCTTTCCGATCGTTTCAATATTCAAACAAGAGCAACGTGTGTTTCTTAACCGTGTGTTTCTTAACCGTGAAAAACTTTCAATAATTGACATGCTGTTACTCTTCAAGCCTTTTAGTTAAGTATTGCAAGAGAAGATATTGTAGAGAAAAGCAAGCTTGCCAGTGAATAATGAAAGATTTTAACATTGTGTGACCTTTTTTAAAAGAAGAAATTGCACACTTTGAGACACGTACTTAAAAAAGCAATGCTGCTATGAATGTTTTGAGGTCTTTATTTGTTATATTTGTGATGGATAATAGGTCAAATGTTGACGTAATCAGAGCAAAGGGAGATATTTTCAGCATAGCCACTCAGTGCTATTTAAAACATCACACAGTGTCAGTTCTGGCGTCGAATCAAAATGCTTCTTTCTAGCTTTTTTCACAGATATATCTCCATGTATAAACAGCTTACTGTACCATTATTTCAGGTGACAGCAGCTTCAGCGGACCGTAACGCACTGGAGCCACAATATATCCACTCACTGCTGTTTTTTTTAGTCACACATATGTTCACGTCTCCGTGGCTCAATCCGTATTCCTTCGGGGCCACTTTTCCTGCATATTAAACATGAAAAGGAGGCATGAATGTGTAACAAGTTAAACAGCATTTGTCAGCACAACAGCCTTGTGTTTGGCTTCTGGCATCAATTAAGCCGGACTGTTGTTGGTAAATTTAGCCGGATCATTTGACGCCAAATGTTTTCAGATGTTTGACTCAGGGCTGTAAGAAAATAAATGAACTATCTGCGTTTTTATTGACTGACTTTGCTAATTCGGTTTTGGGATATTCATACAGTCATCTCTAAGCTGGTTGACCAATCACAACAGAGCCGTTCAGCTAACCAACCAGAGCAGACTGGGCTCTGGTTTCAGACAGAGGGTGAAAAGAGGTGCTGCAGCACAGGCAGTAGAAAAAATAAAGAGCTTTTTGAACATTAAAGCATGGAGACATGTCCCAGTAGAGACACTACATACTGATATACACCTGAACATCAGCAGGAGAGGACTCTTTAAAGTAGAGACACTATATACTGATATACACCTGAACATCAGCAGGAGAGGACTCTTTAAAGTAGAGACACTACATACTGATATACACCTGAACATCAGCAGGAGAGGACTCTTTAAAGTAGAGACACTACATACTGATATACACCTGAACATCAGCAGGAGAGGACTCTTTAAAGTAGAGACACTACATACTGATATACACCTGAACATCAGCAGGAGAGGACTCTTTAAAGTAGAGACACTACATACTGATATACACCTGAACATCAGCAGGAGAGGATTCTTTAAAGTAGAGACACTACATACTGATATACACCTGAACATCAGCAGGAGAGGACTCTTTAAAGTAGAGACACTACACACTGATATACACCTGAACATCAGCAGGAGAGGACTCTTTACAGTAGAGACACTACATACTGATATACACCTGAACATCAGCGGGAGAGGACTCTTTAAAGTAGAGACACTACATACTGATATACACCTGAACATCAGCGGGATAGGACTCTTTAAAGTAGAGACACTACATACTGATATACACCTGAACATCAGCGGGATAGGACTCTTTAAAGTAGAGACACTACATACTGATATACACCTGAACATCAGCAGGAGAGGACTCTTTAAAGTAGAGACACTACATAGTGATATACACCTGAACATCAGCAGGAGAGGACTCTTTAAAGTAGAGACACTACATACTGATATACACCTGAACATCAGCAGGAGAGGACTCTTTACAGTAGAGACACTACATACTGATATACACCTGAACATCAGTAGGAGAGGACTCTTTAAAGTAGAGACACTACATACTGATATACACCTGAACATCAGCAGGAGAGGACTCTTTAAAGTAGAAAATACATACTGATATATACACCTGAACATCAGCAGGAGAGGACACTTTAAAGTAGAGACACTACATACTGATATACACCTGAACATCAGCAGGAGAGGACTCTTTAAAGTAGAGACCTACATACTGATATACACCTGAACATCAGCAGGAGAGGACTCTTTAAAGTAGAGACACTACATACTGATATACACCTGAACATCAGCAGGAGAGGACTCTTTAAAGTAGAGACACTACATACTGATATACACCTGAACATCAGCAGGAGAGGACTCTTTAAAGTAGAGACACTACATACTGATATACATCTGAACATCAGTAGGAGAGGACTCTTTAAAGTAGAGACACTACATACTGATATACACCTGAACATCAGCAGGAGAGGACTCTTTAAAGTAGAGACACTACATACTGATATACACCTGAACATCAGCACAAGAGGACTCTTTAAAGTAGAGACACTACATACTGATATACATCTGAACATCAGCAGGAGAGGACTCTTTAAAGTAGACACTACATACTGATATACACCTGAACATCAGCAGGAGAGGACTCTTTAAAGTAGAGACACTACATACTAATATGAACCTGAAAATGAACACCCTTAAGGTCTGTAGAAAACCGTTTGTAGGTCTGGACTTCTCTAGGTCCACAGATTACCATATTTCCCCATATGTTTCCTTTAAAAAATATTGCATTCATTACAATTTTGATATTGTCTGTGAGTTTTTTCCATTACAATTCTTCTGATATCCATTTGCCAGACAATGTTTGGCAGTAAAATAGCATAAAATTACAAAAAAAAAACATGAAATATAATATCAAATTGTACTTTAACCCTCCCACCAGAGAGGAAATCGTGCACACGCCCACTAGTTCAGAACAAATACATCCTCTGAACATCCGATCCAACTGCACGACTGCTCTTGTTTTATCTTATTCAAATATTTCACATATTGGGTGCGGTCATCAAAATGGGATTATGGGCTTGTCTGTTGCCACCATAGCAAAACTCAGTGAATGTGAAGGCTTTTGTATTCACTTCCTGTGGGAGCCCAGTTGACTGAAGCGCACATGCTGTCTAGCAAGCCAAGCTTTTTAGTTTGGGACTTTCCATTTAAAGAATTGAATAAAACATTACACTCACTTGTGGGTTTTTAAGGATGTAAGATATCTAAATGTTTCTGCGTGTCTCTCCACTTTGAGTTGTAGGTTTCTTTTAGATATTTATGAGGTGTTTCAGTCAGGTCGGATTCACTTTTACAGTCAGCAGGAGTTGGTGAAGCTGTCAAGCAAAGTGTGGGCTAAAGTTTCTGTCTACTACATCAAAACCTCTGGGGGTTTGATACCCAGTCTTTAGGGGTGTGTTAAAACAAAATCCACTGTGTTTGCAGGGGAAGCCTAAGAGGGTTGTTTTCTAAAAGCTGTATGATTTGAGGAAAATAGCTAACATCTGTGATTTATAGTATTAAATGAGACTCCTACAACTCAGATATAAGTCAGCATTATACCATTTCCAGTAAACCGGCTGGAGGACAATGGGTTTTCTGAATGTATTCTTGGTCTTTATAGCTTCAAATAAGGTCTGTGGTTAACACAAGCTGAACACATTTTCGTTCTACCACATAAAATATGTCAGTAAATACCCCACTGGTGGGTTAAAAAACGCGGTTGCTTACAAGTGTCTAAATGAGACGACTAAAAGGCATTACGCTGAACATTAGCCGCCTTTAGCTTAGCGGTGGTGACGTGAAGTCATGTGACCGTGCTGTAGTTCCTTTATAGCCCAGCATTAGCCGCCTTTAGCTTAGCGGGGGAGACGTGAAGTCATGTGACCGTGCTGTAGTTCCTTTATAGCCCAGCATTAGCCGCCTTTAGCTTAGCGGGGGAGACGTGAAGTCATGTGACCCTGCTGTAGTTCCTTTATAGCCCAGCATTAGCCGCCTTTAGCTTAGCGGGGGAGACGTGAAGTCATGTGACCGTGCTGTAGTTCCTTTATAGCCCAACATTAGCCGCCTTTAGCTTAGCGGTGGTGACGTGAAGTCATGTGACCGTGCTGTAGTTCCTTTAAAGCCCAACATTAGCCGCCTTTAGCTTAGCGGTGGTGACGTGAAGTCATGTGACCGTGCTGTAGTTCCTTTAAAGCCCAACATTAGCCGCCTTTAGCTTAGCGGTGGTGACGTGAAGTCATGTGACCGTGCTGTAGTTCCTTTATGGACCAACATTAGCCGCCTTTAGCTTAGCGGTGGAGACGTGAAGTCATGTGACCGTGCTGTAGTTCCTTTAAAGCCCAACATTAGCCGCCTTTAGCTTAGCGGTGGAGACGTGAAGTCATGTGACCGTGCTGTAGTTCCTTTATAGCCCAACATTAGTCGCCATTAGCTTAGCGGTGGTGACGTGAAGTCATGTGACCGTGCTGTAGTTCCTTTAAAGCCCAACATTAGCCGCCTTTAGCTTAGCGGTGGTGACGTGAAGTCATGTGACCGTGCTGTAGTTCCTTTAAAGCCCAACATTAGCCACCTTTAGCTTAGCGGTGGTGACGTGAAGTCATGTGACCGTGCTGTAGTTCCTTTAAAGCCCAACATTAGCCGCCTTTAGCTTAGCGGTGGTTACATGAAGTCATGTGACCGTGCTGTAGTTCCTTTATAGACCAACATTAGCCGCCTTTAGCTTAGCGGTGGTGATTTGGAAGTCATTTGACAGTGTTGTGGTTCCTTTATTGCCTAACGTTTTACTTCTGGAGATTGCATTAATCCCTCAATTATTACAAAAGTGGTTTTATATATGGAGATTATCCTGCTGAACAAAGTATGTAAGTATCATAACAGTTTGTTTGCCACAAAGATTATTTCCTGCAATAGTCCAAAATCCAATGGAAAATCCCATTGGGCTTTTGTCGAGGGAACCCTAGAGATGCAAAATGACATCATCATTGCACAAACCTACTTATGGTCAACATAGTATTATACAAATGTTTTAAGCATGCTTGTCGTGCTATTACCTTATTTGAATTGGGTAAAATGAATGCAGTTTCTTGTTGAGATCATTCCAAGAAATCCCATCGTCTCATAATGACCAATTTAGCTCACAATATTATATAATAATAACACACTTATAATCACTCACTGTAACAGCCGCTGTGGAGTTTCTCCCTCCTTGTAGCGGTGATAAACGGCTGGTTAAATCTCGTCTGGCAGTGTTTTGACAGCTCTTCATTCGCGGTCCAGATTCACAGCTTTTAATGTGATCAGCTTAAAGCCATGATACAATGTTGTGCCTAAAGAAGATTAACGGGAGACTCAGTCTGACTGCTGCAAAACCCTCTTTGTCCAACTGTAAACAGTTCAGACATCGGCATGCGGAGAGCATAGTTACCGGTTGTTTTTCTCACAGAGAGAATTTTGATTAGCTACAGCTGAGTAAACACAGCCACAGTTTTCATTATGACATGAGCTGGAAGATGCTGCACATATTGAAAGGGTGTTTTCAGAGTTTGATTGAAAGCATGTTTTTGAAATGCAGCTTAAAAACAAACCAGAGTTGTGTCTACATGTTTATATATAATTTATTAAACAAGTGTAATCCTTATTTTATAACTGCCACCTGCTACAGCTTGGTAAGACACTATTAATCAAACTCCAAATATTAAGTCACAGGCTCCTCCCACAATGCAACATAAATATATATAAGACATAAAGTAGAAATACAATAGTGTAAGAGAACGTTGCAAGACTAATGTGCACAGCAATGCAGGAGAAGTTACTATATGCAAGTAAAATAGAATAAAATTAGCTAAAAAATAGGATTCAAAATTAAATACTGCTTATTGTAATAATAGATAAATATGTGAGATGCAAACAGATGAATGGCATGAAGTTACCACTCTATTAAAGTATCATTTCTGTAGAATAAAAGAAGATTTCCTAGCACTTATTGCTGCACTAATGCAATTCCTACTTGTTTAGTTGGGATTTAATTTAAGAATAGAATAGAATATATATTTTATTGTCATCATACAAAGTACAACAACATTTCTTTGGCAACTCTCACTGCAGTAAAAAATAGACACGATAGTACCGTGGAATAGCTTGAAAATCCCACCCAATCCTCCTATAACCAACAATAGCACATGGATGAATATGTGCAGGGACTTCTGCTTCCCAAATGGGAATAAGCACAGGGGGAAATCCTTGAAATATATCGAATATAAAGCTGTTAGAAGAGCTTCTCCCTTGTAGAAACACGAGTCCTGGCATCAGACAGCTGATTAAAGCCGACATTAATCCCATGAGCTGCACCAAAGATCATTAAGCCACTGCAGAAGGAAAAAGGATCTCATGCTCCTCCGTTTGACTGACAGGAAACACCGCACTGATGAGAAAAAAAACATATTGTTATCTTGTGAAAGCAAATGTTACATCTCTCTCTCAGGAGGCAGCATTTAGCTCACACTCATGAATGGACTTCAAAATAGCAACGCTCAGTTTGTCTCACACAAAGCTGTGAAGCCGTTATCACACTTGTGTTGGAAGCAAGTCAAACACACACAACCACACACACACACACACACACACACACACACACACACACACACACATACACACATACACATATGAAGTGCTGCAGGGTTAGTAATTCACTGCTGACTCGCTGGCTAATTTTCAAGCCCTGGATATATCATGCCCTGCAAGGCCCCATCTGTAATGCCATGACCTATTTGTGTAAAATCAGCCGCTGCCCGACATGTTAAACTGAATTTCTTCACTTGATTTCTCATAACTATTAAGTACAGTGGATTTAACAGCTTTTTTTTCCTTACGATATACATTATTATCGACCGACGGGATCTCTATGATTGTTTCCAGCTGATATATCTCACCGCCTCTGACCGGAGCCGATGTTAGCGGCAGGTCAGGCGTGGAAAGTGGAAATCTGTTGTGCTTAAAGGCACGACTGGACGCTGTAAGAAAGGTTGTTGTGCGCTGACATTTCTGTGTATTTGACATACAGTAAATCAGCATATATTTACACGCAGGCTTGCATACGTCTCAGAAGTGACTCCGGCTCTCTCTCTCGTGATTGATTGGCTCTCATTGAACCAAACAAGTCAAAGTCCACTTTATTGTCAATCTTTCAGTTTGTGTGTACAGACGGAGAGAAAATACAAATATATATATAAAAATATGTATATATCTATATATAAATATCTATATATATATATATATATATATATAATATATATATAGATATTTGTATTTTTTTATTCGGGATTGTGGGAAGCTGTATTTCGATCTCTCCGTCTGTACACACAAACTGAAATATATAAAAATATGTGTATATATATAATATATATATATATATATATATACATACATACACATTTATACGTATGCACACATTGAGACATAAATAAAAGCACAACAATCAATATATACAAAATAACAGTCACTTCAATATCTTTGGGAAATGTACATTAGTGATGCAGGAATGGATTAACGCGTTAAAATTGTACATTTTCGCAGAACACTCTTTCAACCAGTAGATGCGTTATATAAGGCATCAAATAATAATGAATGTGATTAAAGCCAGGATGTGTGCGTTGATCTGAATCAATAAGTGATTCTGACTATCTGTTGTCCGCAGATGATTTATGCTCTATGAAAAGTTTCTCTTTCACTTCATTAAAGCCCTGCAGGCATCTTCAGATCAGATCAGCTAAGAAGTCTGCAGCCTTTTGGTTTCAGAAGGGAGGCGTCACAGTGTAGTGCCATTTACACACACACACACACGCACGTACACACGCACACACGCACACACGCAGACACACACACACACACACGCACACACACACGCACACGCACGCACACAGACACACATACGCACTCACACACACACGGACACACACACACACACACAGACACACATGCAGACACACACACACACACACACACACACACACACACACACACACATCCACTGTGTTTACCTTCATTAAACTAAAAGCAAACGACACCAAGCTGCTACAAACTAAACACACACAGCACTGCTCTGTTATATCCTGTGTGCTTATGCGAAAGATATCGTATTAGCGGAGCTCATCACACATGTATTTAAAATGCATTATAGTGCATATTGCTGTATCACATCAGTTACAACATGTTTATTTATTTATTTATTTATGTATTAAAGTTGATCCAATTTGACATCACTGAGCTTTTTTACAGTGGACACCTAGCGCAGGATTTGCAGCGACTGAGAGTTTTAACAATATAAATGACGAGGCGAAGTATAATCAAATACAAAATCTGCACACAGACAACCTGGACTTCACTAGATCTTTAATTATGTTTTAAAGATAAAGATCCTTTGTGGATGATTACATGCAGTGGGGGTATCAAACCTTTCTTCTTTCATGTCAGTTCCAGCTTTGGGTACATCAAACTGCTAAAGGCAACCATTTACAAGCTGAACATACTGTTTAATTATGCCTGAGTTTGAATGCAAAAGAATAAATGATACATTCCCTTGTCGTTGCACTAATTAAGCCTCTGCCTCTGGCTGCAGTTGTGTGCTGCTCTGCACAGTCCAGACAGCATGATTTCCTGGCGAAGCAGCTTTTTTAATTTGATGAGTCTTGTTGTCATACCGAGCTATGAGACCAGTGATGTGACCAGCTTAGAGAATAGCGTATTTAAAGGGGGGCTATTATGCCTTTGGGGATTTTAGCTTTCCTATAGTGTGTTTTATAGGTTTTTGTGAATCAATCAATCAATGTTTATTTATATAGCCCAATATCACAAATGTTACATTTGTCTCAGTGGACTTCACAGTTTGTACAGAATATCAGTATGACAATACGACACCCTCTGTCCTTAGACCTCACATCGTACAAGGAAACACTTCCAGAGAAAACCCCACAGTTTAAAGGGGAACATGGGAGAAACCTCAGGGAGAGCAACAGAGGAGGGATCCCTCTCCCAGGACGGACAGACGTGCAATAGATGCCGTGTGTAAATCGAAGAGATAATACATTTTACAACATAGGTAGACCAAATGTTTGGAAATGCATGTGTCTATAATAAGAAGATGAATCCACGAGGATGTCAACAATCCTGTGGGAGCCATCAGGGAAGTAGTATGATGAGAGTCAGGCAGGACCACAGAGACAGGTTCAGCCACGACTCGAAGTCCAGGACTCAGATCAGGACTCAGGATAGAGAATCCAGGACACAGGACCGCAGCAACAGGATCAGCCACGACTCAGGATCCCGGCGTAGATATAGACAGCAAAAAGAAATTTGGGGGAAACTGGGTTATTCGGAACATGAGAGTACACAGGTACAGACAGAGAGAAGGAAGAAGTAAGGTGTCCCCCGACAGTCTAAGCCTATAGCAGCTAAACTAACGTGTCTACGTACATGCACTCCCTTAGGATAGGTTGAGGGAAAGGGGTAGCAAGTAAGAAGTAAGGAACAGAGGTGGAGAGGCACTCCCTTAGGATAGGTGAATGTCAATGGGCTGCAAACATGTCACAGTAGAGGCAAAAAATACAAATATGAACCTGAAAATGATCAGAATATGACCGTCAGCCCTTTTACTCTTTGTGCTGCAGCACCTTCATGCACCAAAGTATCCGAACTTCACATTTGCACAATTTAAACAAAGGCCCTGTGTCTTTTCTTTGCCTTTGTAGTTTTGACGAAACGAATTGTACAAACGTGGATAACAGCAAACCTTTTCACAGTCTCTGCTCGGGGGCATTTCTGCTGTTGTACACATGCAAAGTGACAGAAGAAGTAGTTGTTTGAAGAAAGAGCGTAAGAAAGGAAGTTCAAACACTGCCTGCTTTCACACCTCTGTAAAAGTCTCCGCATCCTTTCATGACACCTCACCTTCTGATAGTATTTATTAGAAGATCAATCAATCAATCCAAGTTGATTTATTTAGCTCAATATCACACGTTTTAGATTTGTCTCCGTGGACTTTACAGTTTGTTCAGATTACGACACCCTCTGTCCTTGGACCCTCAAATCGGACGAGAAAAAACCTCCAAAGAAACCCCTCAGTTAAAGGGGAACATGTAAGAAACCTTTGGGAGCAACAGAGGAGGATCCCTCTCCAGGACGGACAGACGTGCAATGTCGTGTGTAAATTAAAAAGATAATACATTTACAACACAGCTAGTCCAAATGCTTACGTGTCTATAAATAAGAAGAGGATGAATCCAGGTGTCAACAATCCTGTGGGAGCCATCCGAGAAGTAGTACAGTGAGAATGAGGCAGAACCACAGTGACAGACTCAGATGTATGAGGCATATGTTTGGATTTAATCACAGAGCTTTTAAAGGTCACCTATTATGCAAAATCCACTTCTCCATGTCTCTTCTACATCAACATGTGTCCCCTCTTCTCCATGTCTCTTCTACATCAACATGTGTCCCCTCTTCTCCATGTCTCTTCTACACCAACATGTGTCCCCTCTTCTTCATGTCTCTTCTACATCATCATGTGTCCCCTCTTCTTCATGTCTCTTCTACATCAACGTGTGTCCCCTCTTCTCCATGTCTCTTCTACATCAACGTGTGTCCCCTCTTCTCCATGTCTCTTCTACATCAACATGTGTCCCCTCTTCTTCATGTCTCTTCTACATCATCATGTGTCCCCTCTGTGTAAAGAGACTCTGAAAGTTTCAGGAACAAAGATTCTCTCTCTGTTTTTGTCCTGATCCATTTCTATAAAAACCTGTCGGAAAATGAGCTGATCAGATTTTGGCCACTTGATGATGTCATAACGATGTTTTGTCTTGTGTAACCATCAGCCAATCACCAACCAAGGTAACCCCCCCCGCCACCTTATCACCTGAATCTCCTCCTAGAGCACCATTGAGTTCTTTTTAACCAAATCTCTCAGAGGGGCGTGGGGAGGGGCTCCTTATTTTCATCTAAAGTAACAGACAGAGAATCAGCAATTTGGAAACAGGGCTGAAACAGAGGGGATTATGGGATGCTGCAATGATCTGTTTGGTGTTTCAGCCAATCAGAGACAGGCTCTGTATATATCTGAGACCTGTGATATATTGATGAAAAACAGTATAATAGGGGACCTTTAAGTACCAGATCTCCACAGAAACACAAGTGAGAGCCTTTATTTCTCTCTGCACTGCAATCTGAGAAAGTTGACTTATTCCTGAACTCCATCTCACGTTTTACTGTAGGTCTCAGCTAGCTTCAGCGTGGCCGTTAACACGTTGACATCAGCTGTTTGCCAAGACATTAGCTGTCACATCGTTCAGCGTTTCCTCCAACTGGATGTAGTTTAGCTTCTCTCTGCAGAGCTTCTGATGAGCCGGGCTCCAGGGTTCTGGTTCCTGACAACAGATCTGATTATTTTGTTGTGGGAACACGCTCTTCGTTCTTTAATGACTCCCATTCTGTCACAGCACAACAACGTGATGTGCAAACATGTTTTTGATTTGTTTGGTCCAGTGTAGAGCCGGGGGAGCGGCACAAGTCCAGGACTGTGATATGAGACCAGTGGATGGTTAGCTTTAAGGGAAAAGAGACAATGAACCAGAAATAAATCCTGTTAACACTAATAGTTTTACATAGGAGGATATATCTTTTCTCTCTACTGTCAATATTACCATGCAACTAATTATTATTCATCATAATCCCTTAATTTGTCCTCTGTTTTGTTAAAATGCTAGAAAATAGTGAAAAATGGCCATTGACATTCTCTAGAGGCAAGCCTGACGTATTATTGATTTGTTTATTGTTCAATAAAAGAATCTCAAAAAAGGCTAATTTCTACATTTTCTGTGGAGCAAGATTAAGATATATATTGTTCTCAAATGACCCAAGTAATATATCTAGGGCTGCAGTCAGTGATAACTTTCATTAACCAATAATATGCCTTTTTTCTAGATAGAACATATGTTTCTAGATAGTTGATGAATCACTTAAATTATTAAATGTCAGAGAACAAAGGACCTGTGGTGTCTTCAAATGTCTCGTGTTGTCCTGTTTCCAAAGAATATTCTTATATAATCAAAGAAGGTTAGGAAAATACTTGCTTTTGAATGAACTACTGAGCTTGTGATTCATGTCCTGTTAATGAAGCAATCCTTAAATCCCAGATAATGTTTTATCTACCAAAATTATACTTTTGGTAGTTTTTTTTCCAATGAATATATACAGGCAGAAAGAACACGTGTATCTGCCTGGATAGATGCTACTTCAGGGGTTATAGTGGGAAAATATGTCTGTGAAGTGACCCTTTAACAGCAGGGCCAAAGGGAGGTGGTCCATCTGTCCATCTGTCTGTCCATCGCTCTGTCCCCCGTCTGTTCACAGCGAATCTTTCGGGATAGATTTCTTTATCTCCTCCATGAAGTCAGACATTTCCCCCATGAATATCGCTCTGGTCCCTGGCAGGGTTTCTCCATTTCTGCATGAATCGAGCTGCAGATATCTGTTAACCTCAGTGGAAATATGACGTGATGTTTGTTCCATCCAAAACGTTTATTTTGTAGTGACCATAACCATTAAGTCTTCAAGGGGCCATAACAGGGGATAAGCACTTTTAGCCTTGTTAAATTATTAAAAAAGAAGTAATGTAATCCCACAACTAACACATCTTTTCTTGATTAGTGATTTGATCTCTAAAAATGACAAAAAAGTACACCCATACACACACCTGGAACGCCTCAAAAACCTGAAAATTAGCAGAATAGGACCCCTTTAAAAACAGAGATCGCTAACAAGTGACTTAAACTACTTAAAGTCATCATGTCGAACATTAGCCGCCTTTAGCATAGCAGTGGAACATTTGAATTATATGTGCTTTTTAAGGCGAAAAGTAAAACGTTATTATGGGCTTGTTTGCATTAGGAACAGGTAGCTACTTTGTCATAAAATCTCACATCAATTTTATCGAAAATACCCTTTTTTACAATAGCTATGAGTTAAAACGTTGTTGTAATTGTCAATATTGCGTCTCTTCAGTAACATAGGGGTGAAATCAGCGTCCATCTTTAAACAGTCTGTGCCCTGAGACACACACACATGAACTTTGGATGACGCCCATCATCTCTTGTCGGCTCCCAGACAAAACATGAAGCTCCATCACCACCACCACCATTCACCACTCTGTACGCTACTGCGGCCTCCAGGTCCAAACACCCAACCCCCAACCCCCAGACCCCAAGCCCCAACCCCCAACCCCCCCTTTACTCCGTCACTCTCCACCTCCTCAAATGTAGGTCACTTCCAGCTGCTGTAGGAGTGTTTGTTTGCCTGGCTGTCACCTCTCATTACACCCCCATCTCCCCCTACTCCTGCTCAGGGGTCATGAACGAGGCCAGTCCTTAATGCATGCCTGCTTTCTACGACTCGATGTTCACACAATGATGGGCAGAACCATGAAACACATCGTGGATTATTAATGCTATAGAAAGCAGAACATTAATGCTATAGAAAGCACAACATACTGTGAGGTTTGTTCGAGCAAATGTGTATTTTTTTCTTGTTAGAGGGCATTTATGTAATGATGTGGCTGCCAAACTGCTGGAGCTGTAATAATAATAACCTTTATTTATATAGCACTTTTCAAAACATAGTGACAAAGTGCTTTCACTTAAAAATACACAAAGAGCAAGTGCAGCATCTACACAGGGAAACACACAGGAAAACAGAAATACTTTTTAAGCTTTATCGATTTGTTTGTCTTTTCTTTGTCTATTCATCCTGTTTGAACCTTGAGTTTCTGCACAGTTGCAGATAAAGATCAGTCTAGACTTCTATTAGTTTTATTATGCTAGAATTAGATTCCAGTGGTTCCTGCGTAGGATTGTTTCCTACTGCTGCGATCCAAACATTTCCAAAGCATTGTGAAGTCCAAAAGTCCACATTTATTGCAAAAAGATGGAAGTAATCATTTCCAACATTCTTACCCAACCATCTGTTCTGCGTCAGTTGATATTTGTTGGTGTTAGGCTTTTCTAAAACAACATTTGAGTTGCACACAAAATGATGTTAGCACCATCATTCTGTTTTTTTTCTAGATAAGTTGATAAATCGTCTTCAAATATCTTGTTTACACACCAACAGTCCTACTTGCAAATATATTCTTATATAATCACAGAAGGTTAGGACAAAATGAAATGAAAGTGATATATAAATTACTTAAATCCTAATTAATATCCTGTCAACACAAGTAAAAATGCAGTTACAATGTTAAATCATTTCTCTTTTGAAACTCCAAAAACACCTTGTGTCAACCACCAGATTATACTTTGGGCTTTATTTGCTCAATAGATGTAAATGGGGTTTAATTTGTGAGTTAACAGCAAAATCTCATTCTCATCAGGCAAATCTGTTCAAACTAAAAGATGTTGGCACCATAAATTACATTCATAATTTAATATGTATTGGCGCTGTAGAAGGGAGAAACCAGACCTACAGCTGCCTGCACACGATGTTTGAAATGAATGTGAAATATATGACTTAAAGTGCCAGTGAAGTGCATTTTTTTGCGCCAAAATGAAATGGCAGTTTCATTTCTTGCATATAATTGTACCTGTTCATGGCTAAAATATTTTTTTAGGAAGTGCGAGGGGCGAGATAAACATCGCAAATTTTTCAGAGTCTGAGCCTACCGCTGCTGCAGACGATAGCGGCTGTGACGTCACAAGATGGGCCCAGTTGTGATTGTAAACATGGCGGAGACTTCGGAAAGTGATACTGGTGCGAGAGAAATGAGTGATTTTGACAGCTTTTCGGACAGGATAGATGAGGAAAGTGGCCATGGAAGTCAATTTAGTTGAGGACAATATTTTGTCATAGATCTAGAGTAGATCTACACACAGGATTGGCCATCACCTGATCATACATTCATCTGTTCATAGCATGATGCAACATTCATGTTCACATGCAGTGTTGTGCTAGTTACTGAAAACCAGTAACTAGTTACAATTACTAGTTACTTCACTACTTACACCAAAAAGTAATGCGTTACTGTGAAAAGTAACTTTTTAGTTACTTAAAAAAGGGCACCCATTAATGCCCTTATACTGTAGCCTTCATTTCAGTACTGTTATTGCATCGGAGAATAATACAACCTGTTGATCAACTTGACATGCATTTGCATCACTGAACTCTGCTAAGCAATGTGATCTATACAAACACAAACACAAAGATATGTTTCAAAGTGCCAATCCAGCCGCTGTTGCTTAGGTGGAGGTGAGTCTGGGTCTGTGGTCTTAGCTACTAGCTTCGTCCCAGCATGTTGTTTCTGCAGATGTTTCAACAGATTTTAATTGCTGTTTTGGGCAGTCGATAGGATCTTTGACCCGCCAAGACACAACTTACATTTAACTAAAACGTTCTTTTCTTTGTGCTCGACAAAAGTGAAATAGTGAGAATATCTCCAGGCGGAGAAACTCGACTTGAGCTCTGCCGCCGCCATGATAGTCTTGTTAATAGACACAAACACAGTGGCCTTTATTTTTCATAAACAATCTACGAATCTACGAAACAATAACACCAGCCACTCACCTTCATCTTTTGGGAACAGAAACATCGCCACTTCGGCAGAATTGACATTACCACAGCCAGCGGCAATGCATCGCTTCCCGTGTGTTTTTCCTCCCTTTTTCTTCACTGTCGCCTCCATTGTCAGGTTTCCTCGATTGGCAATCACTTCCAGTCGACTGCGAAACACTTTCCAATAAAATACTCGCTCAAAAACGTTGGTAAATTCCACTTTGAAACAGAGACAAAATGAACGGTGGTGAATGTAAACACTTCGGCTGAGCCCATCTTCTGACGTCACGCAGTAGATCGCAAGCCACGCCCACGAAGGCGGAGGTTTCCCAGCGGAAAATTCCAACTCGTCAAATTCGTTGCTATTCCAACATCTTTTATATGGGTTCCAATGGACAATTTTGGTCATTACTATACGTATTAGCATAACAGATCATGCACCGGCGCACACTTCACTGGGTCTTTAAATCCTAATTAATATCCTGTCAACACAAGTAAAAATGCAGTTACAATGTTAAATCATTTCTCTTTTGAAACTCCAAAAACACCTTGTTTCATCCACCAGATTACACTCTGGGCTTTATTTGCTCATTGTGTTTTAATTTGTGATGCTAGTAGTACAAGTTAGCAGCAAAATCTCATTCTCCACAGGCAAATCTGTTCAAATAAAAAGATTTTAGCACCTTAAATACAAGCAACATATCGATGTATTGGCGATGTATTGGCGATGTATTGGCGCTGTAGTGACGGTAGCAGGGAGAAACCAGACGTACTTCTGCCTGCTCACGATGCTGATCTCTCTCTCTCTGCACAGATTTTCCCTCAGAGGCTTTGCGTTATTAGAGTCATTTCTCTGACCTTTGTTTGCCCCCCCCCCAGTCTCTGCTGAATCCATTCAGAGCTGTCACACTGTCTCCAGCAGCGACACACACACTCTGGGTCACAATGGACACATACCACGATCCCCAGGAGGGAAACACATGCTGCGAATGACACGCTGCAACTCAATTTATAGGCAATTTACTGCCTCTAACTGTTGCATTAGAGGGGCTCCTCGTATGTAAACATTCCTGTGTGTGAGGAAGGGTCATTTAGTTTGTGTTAATGAAGATTCAAGGCTTTATTGTCATACAGTAGCTTCAGTGTCGATATGGCAATGACAAACTGAAGTCACAGGCTCCTCCAACAGAGCAACATGAATATATATATATATAGGAAATACAACAAATAAAACAGATACAATAGTGCAAGAGAATGTTTGGAGATGTGCCATTAAATACAAATGAAATATTGCAAGAAGAGTCTATATAACGATATGTTTATGATAAAATAAGCAAGCCAGTGGCTGCTACTTGAGCTCAGTTTGTTTTTAGATTAGATACACTTTAATGATCCTCAGAGTGGAAATAAGGTGTCAGCAGCACTAGAACAGACATAAGTAATAATAATACACTTTATTTCTATAGCACCTTTCATACTTGACGCAGCCCAAAGTGCTTTACAGAGTACGACAGAAAATGACATTAAAAAGTGAGGAACATCATTAGAAACAAGGTATAAACAAACAGAAAGTTATATCACTGAACCATAAAACAATAACACAGGAACAGTGATACTACTTGTTGGGGAAATATCTTCCAAGGCCCATAACTGTGACCCAGTGTATCAGTTCATGCTGTCCTGACTGAGCACACGCACCTGTAACCTTGGCTGCTGTGCTCTCAGTGTTCTGCCTCCCTGTTCCTGCCTGTTGGCGTCAGCTGATAGAGGTGCTATGATTCTATCTTGTTATGCAGCATGTTGATTATTCTCTCAGAACTAGCTAAACACACGGGTCTGGGGAAGAGTTCTTCAGAATTGACGTGGCAACTCTACCGTGAAGTCAGAACCTCTGACTCTTTGACTTGTTTTGTGAATTCTCCGGCCGAGGCTCCTAAATAAACCGTCAGTGTTTGACATCAAAGCTCCAGCTCTCCCCGTGTCTCCTTTGAGTCGGTGACTCCTCCTGCATCGCTACACACAAGTTTCCCCCACACTACTAAAAATATTACAAGTGCCCCAAATTATAAGCCACATTTAAAAAGATAGGTCTTTAATTTACTTTTAAAAATGCCAATTGAGGTTGCTGTTCTACTGTAAGATCCAATGGGAGGCTGTTCCACAGTGTAGGGGATGAATATAAAAAAACATTATTGATTAGAGCTCAGCTTATAGGAAAGAAAATATGCAATAAAACTGAAGGAAAAAAGCCGATATTTGGTTGCATTTTTAAAACTTGGCACCAATAAAAGTATGCCAAAATGGCTATTATCACTTCCTGTCTGCATTTTACCCATGCATTACATTGAAACACTTTGATACCGAATAAATATCAAACACTTGGGATATAGGAGCTTCTTTTTCTGTGTATGAGCAGATGTATGGGTGTTTAAGCCTGATGGAAAACTAAGATATTGATGATCTTGTAAAGTAAAAACCACACTAAATGGAAATCTGCATGCTGTTGTTAAGGTTCGACAGATTTCTTCTTTTGGTAGTTCTGGCTACCATTCTGTTTTGTATTAACAAGAGAAAATAAGGGTTAACAGTTAAAAATGTACCTTGAAAGCTTCCATAACTGAGCACCAATGTCATCGGACAGTTTGCTGACCAAATGCATCACAACACCAAAACACTGCTTTCTTTATCCTCATGTAATGCTGATTCTTATCTTGTTTGAATCTCCTCTGGCAGATTATGTTCGATGCATATTTGAGAGCTGCTTGCCGCAATCTATTTGTGAAGGCTCGTTGAATTTTTTATCATATTGACATGAAGATAAATAATTCAAACAAAGGATTTGTGTGTGTGAGCATGAGCACTGAGCTCTCAGGGATTCACGTTGAGGATGTGAAAGAGAGCTTGGATAATTCATTGTGTTTCGTTTAAGTTTTATAGATTTATAGACAGAGTGTAATCTGAATAGGAGGCAAAAATGAGACTTCAGTTTCGTGGTCAAAGCGAACTAAGAATAGCTTAAAGTTTAATATTCACAACCCCTCTTTGCCCCTTATTTTCTAGCCAACAACAATCCGTCCCATCCCCAACGTCTCCTCGTCAGCACATGCCCTCAAGGCTCTTTTGTAATTCGGAAAATCATTTTCTCTGCTGCGGTTTCCTGTTTACTGGATTTTCTCTTTCCAGTGCCTCATCTTCCTCTTGTCTCTTTGCAGGAACTCGTGGCCAGAAGCTCAGCCTGCAGTCGGCGCAGAACCTCCTGCAGGAAGAAGTGGACCGAGAGGAGGAGCAGTCAGAGGTAAAAAACACTATCAAAACACTCCTAATGTGGAGCTCTTGTTCTTGGAGAATTGTTAGAAAAATCTCACTGGTCTCCGGCTTGAGCTTCAATCTCAGGATCCATGTATTTCTGATCCTCTCCAGAATGGAAGTAGTCATCACATACAGAGCATCAACTAGTTCCTGAACAGTGTCCTTCACATGCTGATCTACAAGAGAGGGAGTTACACAGTCACAAGATGGAGGAATAGAAAGCAGTATCAATGTTTAGTTCAGATTAGCTCCACGTCAGAAATGATCATGCTTGTCATGTGTCTATCTCCATAGAGGCTGAATCATCATGTTAATCACATAGCTATCATATGCCTAAAACAGTCCTGATGCTCTTCTAGGTAATCATACATCCTGTCATGTACACAGCTTCAGTTGGGATACCTTTGTTATCATGTTACTCTCATATTGGAAGAGGACATTCAGTATTTTCCAGAATCAAACAGTGTTTCATCACTCTGGCAGCACAGGGTTTTAGAAAAGCCCGCAGTGAGGCTGTCCAACATCTGAGAGCAGCTCAACCCACTCCCACCATCACAACCTCTGCACAAATCCCTCCACATAATACACGTGTTCTCACAATCCTGCATTTCCATTTGACACCTTAAGGCTTTTGGTACAAGCTGTACCTAGCAACCTGACTACAAAATGGTGGTTTTTTTTAAGGGTATGAAGCAATGTTATTCCAGCAAGTATCTCTTAAAAAAATGTAAGACATGTTTGTGTCTGGATGATCTTTTTTTCTGGGGGTTTTCTTTCCTGACCTGTGTCTCTTTATCTGAACAATGCATTAAATTACATTTCATTTAGCCGATAGTTTTATCCAATGCAACTTACAATAAGTGCATAAACCATGAAAATACCAATTCAGAACAGCAAGATCTAGAAATTAAGGTGTCGTTGTATAAAAGTGTCAGCAGGAGAGGACTCTTTAAAGTAGATACATTACATACTGATATAAACCTGAACATCAGCAGGAGAGGACTCTTTAAAGTAGATACATTACATACTGATATAAACCGGAACATCAGCAGGAGAGGACTCTTTAAAGTAGAGACACTACATACTGATATACACCTGAACATCAGCAGGAGAGGACTCTTTAAAGTAGAGACACTACATACTGATATACACCTGAACATCAGCAGGAGAGGACTCTTTAAAGTAGAGACACTACATACTGATATACACCTGAACATCAGCAGGAGAGGACTCTTTAAAGTAGAGACACTACATACTGATATACACCTGAACATCAGCAGGAGAGGACTTTTAAAGTAGAGACACTACATACTGATATACACCTGAACATCAGCAGGAGAGGACTCTTGAAAGTAGAGACACTACATACTGATATACACCTGAACATCAGTAGGAGAGGACTCTTTAAAGTAGAGACACTACATACTGATATACACCTGAACATCAGCAGGAGAGGACTCTTTAAAGTAGAGACACTACATACTGATATACACCTGAACATCAGCAGGAGAGGACTCTTTAAAGTAGAGACACTACATACTGATATACACCTGAACATCAGCAGGAGAGGACTCTTTAAAGTAGAGACGCTACATACTGATATACACCTGAACATCAGCAGGAGAGGACTCTTTAAAGTAGAGACACTACATACTGATATACACCTGAACATCAGCAGGAGAGGACTCTTTAAAGTAGAGACACTACATACTGATATACACCTGAACATGATAATATTACAGTCCCTTATAATAAAAAAACACTTTTGTCAACATGGTGCATCAACACAGTCCTTTTTAAGTCCTTTGTTTTCTTTTAGCCTTGAATCTGGACAGCGGAGGAGTCTCTTTCCCAGATGAAACCCACACGGCTGCTTCAGGCTGGGATTGATCCTCTCAGCAGATCACCTCCCCCGCCTCAAAGGCTCCAATCAATACCTCCATGACTCAGTCATTAAAGCAGCTGTCCCACTGATTGATTAAGCAACACCCAGCTCATGCCAAACAGCCTCTCTCCGCCTCGGTACATTTGTTTATTAGTCTCACACATCAGTAAATGTTTGCCTCAGGTGTGCTATATCTTCGCCTTCGATTTTCCGGATAAATACACAAAGAGTTTAGAATGTATGTACGCCTTACCAGAGCTCTATGTTTAATTTAGAAGACCTGAATCAATACGAAGATATATCTTGTCTTCTGATCTTGTTTGGGATTCGGCGCTCAGAGGGGCTTTGCTTCAGTGGACAAAAAACGTCCTGATTTTTGTAGATAGTTCCACGAAAAATGCAGCCGTTTCCAAAACATCTTTCAGAATTGAGATGTAATCACAGAACTGCAACCCTGAAAATCTGATAAGCACGCTTCCCCCTTTTTTGGCCTCGATGTCAGACAAGCTTCTTCTTCTGTGCCTAAAGTCAAACATGCTCTCTTGTTAAGATTCCTCATCAGGTACCAACATGAAAACAGATATCTGACGTGTTGTTGTCATCGTATGAGTCTGCAGTCGTACAAATGTCCCTCCAGCCTGTTAAAGAAAGCTTGTTTTGACTGTGTACAGATACAGTATCTGCTGAGCCAAGGGCAGAGCGTTTTTGGGTTTTAACTCCAGTCACAGATTTATTTTCCCTGATGATTATTATGCATTTAAACTGTCGGGTTGAAGCCAAAGGGGAAATTATTTTGTCAGGCCTGCTCTTCTGCCAAAATGATCTTTTCCCCTGCTGTGCTTTTTGTCATGCACAAAAAGAACCCTGTACTTATGTTTTAATGATGAACGGTTCTCCTGCAGAAAGCGTGCTGTTTCCACCAGATTCCCTTTTCCCTTCTATCTTATCAAGGAAACCAGGTTTTTTGTTTCTAATATGCGTCAAGGATCAATTTACTGCAATAAAAAGTAAACTGAGAAAGTAGAGAGCACTTCAAATATAAGTAAATACTAATTATCTGTTAAATATTATATAGTTTTGGACATTATCTGATCAAATAAACTCGGTAATAACTAAATAAAATTGTACTTTTTTGAAAACTATGACCCTTGTCTATGGATTAAACACAACAGTATTACAACACAAACTAAGTTGGACGACTGATTGATAGGTTTGATTTCTTTCTGATACATTTAGGGGAGCATTACTGTAATTATTTTGCAGATTCATTCATAAAATCATAAATTGTTTGTGTGTAAATATCTGCATATTATTAGAAACCCAGATATATTCAGGTGTTTAAAGACAAAACAAATAAAAAGACAAAAGTGCATTTAAAAAGCTGGAATCAGAACATTATTCAACGGACTAATCAATTATCCAACTGGTTGGCATTTCATTTCTGACTAATTTTACTACTATTAATTTTCCCTCTCGTCGTTACATCTGCCATTTGAGTCTCCTTCATAAAACACCTAATATTAAAACAAGGGAAAATTGGCAAAAAATCAGCAGTGACAAATATTAATCTGAAACATAATCAAATATTCATCTGTGTCTTTACTCGACACGCATCATTTGGTGTATGAACATTACTCTTAAGATTACTGTCTACACACACACACACACACACACACACACACACACACACACACACACACACTGTACATTAAAGTTAAATGAGCTTTCCTGTTACAGCAGCTGTTGTATTTTGGCAGAAAGACAAATAACAGTCCCTGCGACCTGAGGTTATTTAACGTGGTCTTCCACACCAGATGGAGAACCTCTCAAGACACAGCAGGGGGGGAAGATTTAGGGGCAGGGGGGTGTAATAAACCAAAAACACCAACCACACCATAGGGTTGACCGGTGGCAAGCGACTGTTAATGAATGAATAAACATTTGGTCTCTGATTTAACCTCTAAAACGGACAAATATGGGATTTTCCTTATTTTTCTCAGTCTTAGCAAAACTTGTAAGAAAGCGTCTGTTTAGGGAAAAGGGAAAAAGGAACATTTATTCTCAGATTTAGCATTAAAACTGACTTACAGTTTGTATGTCTGTATTAATAGGTGTTGTCTGTGTATCCAAAGCATGATATCTTACGCTAAAAAGCTCCATTATAGTCCAACAACTATTACAAATTCATCGTTTTTTGACATTTATTGCGCTGGGTGATATGTTCCTTTTATGGCCTGTAGTTTATTTGAAGTAAATCCAGCATATATCATGCTGTGTATATCAATCCGCAGCTGAAAATAGTCCCTAAATTGAGTATTTACTACTGTTTGATCGCTAAAGATCTAGAGTGGTCTGCAGCTTCTTGAATACAGGTCACACATATATAGTTTTTAATTGTATATATATGTTAAAGTTGTGTAGCTTCTGCAGAATGAATGGGCTTTACACAAGGAAGATATGTCAGTGTAAAGAGACAAACTGTCATGTGTTAGTTTTCCTCTTCAATTAATCAATCTTTATACATATATATAGCACAAGTTATAGATCAGAAGAGTAGAGCTTACAAAGTCTCATTCAAAATAATTAAACCAGTGAAATAAATCAAATAAAAGCCAGGGTCAAATTGTGTTTCCATCAAAGTTATCGACACTCTCTGCTTCCCTTTTTCATGAGTTTTGATTACATGAGAATGATCAAAATAAAGAATTAAACCAGACTTTTAAACTTGATACAGTTTCCCTGTTTCAGGACTTTTCTAGATATCTTTAAACAATACTGGAGTTTTTCACTGCTGTGGGAAACATCCTCTCTGAGTCCTCGTTAATGAACAGCAGGTCAATGAGTTCACACTGCGTCCGTCAGAGAGGATGAACCAGGGCAGCGGGAGAAAATCAGGTCAGAGGGGACATCGGAAACACATTTAGATCAGAGACCATCGATCAAAACAACTGTCAACAATTTAAACAATCCAATATTCAGCTCAGACTTTTCTGTAGAGCAAAAATGCCCAACATTTGATGATTTCAGCTTCTTAAATGTGAGGATTTTTCTTGCATTTTTGTCTTAGAAAATAAACATTTGTTTGAGTTTTGGACATTGTGAATCACCTTTTCTATTTTCTGACGTTTTGTCGAGCAAATAATCAATAATTTGAGAAAGTGTTCACAAATGTAGCCTTAAGGTGAATCCCTAGATCTTACTCTATCAGGTAAATACATTTTGTAATAGTTATATTCATTCAAAGTATTCTATTGAAGATCTAACTGGATGTGAAAAGATTATCCAATCATAGAAAGTCAATCATTTAGGCATAAAAAAATAACTTGTTCCAAAAACTTCGGTTGAATTTCTGCTGGAGATTCTTCATTTATTACACCATTAAAACATGTATTTTATTAGTTTTAAGCATCTGTACTGGCAGCACTGGCAGGAAAGCATACAGTGTTTCCTCACAGTATACATTTGTCCAAGTTCTACAAATATGAACCTGAAAACCATCAAAATTAGACTTCTGGAGCTTTACGTGAGCCTAACTTTTATCAAGACTGCTTGAAACTGATCAGAAATACATCTATACACACAGGTGTTTCCTTTCATCCTGCCAGACTGCTCTCACACTTTACCTGAACACAGTCTGTCCTGTTTGTTCAGGTAAACAAGCCGTGTTACAGGGAGCTGTTTGTGTGAATATGCAGGACCGTGAAATCAGGTTCAGCAGCTGAAATGTGTTTCTCTAATCCCTCTCTCCTCCATAAGGGAAACCTATTTAACACGAATCAGGTTCCTGCAGAAAGCCAAGCGTGTCTTTACTTTTAAGTTGACACACACACACACACACACACACACACACACACAACACACACACACACACACACACACCATGTATACATCACTTCAGGGGACATTACATTGACTTACATGCATTTCCTGGAGACTTATCTTAACCTTAACCATAACCAACACATGCCTTACCCTAACCCTAACCAAGTCTTCACCCTAAAATTAAGGATTCCCCTCATGGGGACCTCCATTATGTCCCCATAAGGGAGGCGAGTCCCCACACGTGACTGTGTAAACAGATTTAGGTCCCCACAAGTATAGTAATGCTAGCACACACACACACATACACACACACACACACACACACACAGCATCACACTATTCCTCAGAAGGTAATTAAAACATTAAACCGCAATGTTAATAAATACAAGTAAAAGTAAATACATTACTATGTTTTAAGTGGGTTTGCAAACATTCACACATACATTTTATATCAACCGCCCTTCCCTGGGAGACTGGCCTTAACATAAAAACTCAATATATTCAATAGCTATTTTACACAATGATGTTTTTAGTTACGGCATTAAGTTATATTTGTTGTCGTTGAAACATTATTAAAGTGGTCCAGGAGTGTTTGTCACTTACCGAGCCACATCCTCCTAATCCCTTTCTGTGCAGTCCCTATCCTGAGACCACCTCTCAGATATAACATGTGTCCCGTTTGTTCAGCGGACAGACGATCCGATGGGAACTCAAAGAGACTCACTTCGCCTTTCAAGCGCTGCCAAAAGTATCAGTTGCTGCAACACGGCTCTTTTGTTCTGAAGAGGAACTAACAGTGAAATATTTTAGAGGACAAACTGTGCCAAAGTTCACGGGGAAACATCCCGACCTAATTAAATCCTCTTTTATTCTTAGAGCAGTTTGTTTGAACGCTTCCCCGCGGACAGACCTCCCATTGTGTGTTGCAATTTCTTAAATATGAGGATTTTTCGTGCTTTTCTGTCGAGTTTCTGCGGTTTAAAGCCTCTACGATGGACCTTTTTTATTATTTCCTGACATTTTGTCGACCAGATAATGTATTATTGTGAAAATGTCTCCAGATTGGCCTTTAGGCAAGGCAAGTTTATTTATATAGCACCTTTCAACACAAGGCAATGCAAGGTGCTTTGCAAAAATGAAAGACATTCAGAAAAAGGCATTTAAAAACAGACATTAAAAAGAAAAGATAATAAAAGAAACATTAAAAGAAAAAGTACATGAATAAAAAGATAGTGCAGTTTAAGATTTGAATAGTTCACACACAAGTTCCACTTTACTGATGCCTTTCTTTAAGGTTTCTCCGAACATGAGCTGTGTACGCTTGTATGGCACATACGTCCCGAGCAGCATACACAGAGAAAAGCAGCCAGGACAAAGTCCCCAGACACTGATTCCCTGGGGTTACCAGCCCCAAAGGTTCATTAACCAAAAACCAAACACAACCGCTCAGTTTCAATTCAAAGCAGCGGCAAAAAGAAAAGTCTTCAGCCTGGATTTAAAAGTAGGTTTACTTTAGTTGCATCCCTAGATCTAACTTTATCACGTAAATCACTTGTTAAATAACACTTTTTGTATGCGCAGTACTCAATTGCAGAATCAACTGCAGGTGGAAAGATTATTTAATTCATAGAGATGTAATGCTGCTTTTAATTGTCTGATGTGACAATATATGGGGCGAAGCCTGCGAGCTAGTTCAGGCAGTCAACTCGAGCACTTATGCTGCATTCATACATAACGCCCCGTGCCACTCTACAACCAACCAAACAGAGTGTCCTTAATATGCCGCTCTATTTAACCTGCCAGATATCTCTCTATGCATTGCTTGCTGCTGCTATTGCTGCAGCTACTTCCACGTCGCTGCTGCTTGCCTGCCCCACCACCACCCCACCACCACCCCAGCTTCCACCCCAGCTTCCACCTGTAAGCTCGGGGTTAGTTATTTAATCATCACTCATGGTGCTATGTATATCTGTGGAGTGATGAGGCCCGAGCCTAGACGCCAAACTCAACTATATGCTGCTTCTAATACACATGTTAAAGAAACACGTGAGTTGTCCGACTGAAATAGTATATTTTGGTGGTTTGAACTGCGGGTCAGACATGTGTATTTCATTTTTATGTGTTATCTTTAGGCATTTTTTTAATATCCTTATATTTAAAGACACATGATTATTAGCAGCCTTAGATCTAACTTTATCTAAGGGACAAACGCCCTGTCAATCAGTATTATTATTCATAAATGTAGTTTTGTCCTTAAGTAGTACTACAATGTGGTAACTGCAGATGCGTTTTCTTCCTTTTAATGTCAACAAAATATACCAAATTATTACACAGCTTAGTTGAATACTCAATTCTGACATTTCAGAGGTTAGTAATGCTTGATAACACACCTCTGCTAAGGTAAGGTAAGGTACGTTTATTTATCATCATTAACACTTAATAAGAAGACAACAGAAAGGAACACAATAAATAAACATAATGGAATAACAGGTTAATAAAAGAGATGCAGAATAGTTTAAAAAAGACATTGTAAATCCGGTAGGTGCTAAAACAAGTTAAAAGGCTTCTGGGTAAGCAAGGATCAAGGGAGAGAAGGAAAGAGGGCTGGACGTCAGATAAATCATCAGAAGAAGACCGACAGGAAGTAGACATAATATAAACAAAAAAACTGTTTTTTCCATCTCAGAATGAAGACATTTGGTAAAAGTCCCCTCGGGTCGGACCTCCTTTTGTTCTGTTATTCCCTCCAGCTGATGTGTGTTTGTGTGTCTTCTTCCCAGGAGCTTCTGGAGAAGTTCATGGAGGGAAACGTGGGCCTGGACGAGTTCCTGGACTCCTTCCAAAGCTCCAGGAAGACGTATCACATCCGCCGGGCTCAAGCGGAGAAGATGCAGGAGGTCGGGAGGAAGAAGAGCCTCAAGTTAAAGAAACCTGCGGAGGAATTAATCAAAATCCAGGAAGTGAGGAAGGAGGAAGTGAGGAAGGACTCTGAGCATCTTCGGGATCCTCAGAGGCCGAATGGATTCGTAGCTCAAGGACCGTTAAGAGTTTTCCAGGTTCGATACGGGTTAACTCCGGCCATTCTCCTCCCACATTATCCCGTTTCTCCCCCTGCTTCAGCGCCATGTTTTCCCAGTAGTACCCCCCCCCCTGAGCCCCAGCTGGGACAGATCCTCAGCCCCAGCAGCGTGATGTCAGGACACCACAGACAGCCGGTGGGGTTAAGGGTCATCGGACAGTTACCGGGAGGCTGGCCCGCGAACGGGAGGCCGGTGAGACTGCAGCAGCTTTACAGACCCCCCCCCCAACAGCCAGAGCCCCCCTACCGATAAGAGAAAAGAGGAGGAGATGGGAGGAAATGGGAGGAGGAGGAATGTTAAAAAAAAAAAGGTTTGGAGGCCGTCCAAAAACAAACGATGGCTGTTGTCACTATCATGTAAAACTGATCCAGAGACAGGTGCAACCGCTGAGGATCTGTTCTCAATCCATTACACAGGACACCAGAGCAGAGGCAGGGAGGGGAGGGGAGGTCCCTTAACTTAAGGTAAAGTAAGGTGAGGTAACTTAAGGTGAGGTAAGGTGAGGTGAGGTAACTTAACTTAAGGTGAGGTAAGGTGAGGTGAGGTAACTTAGCCTAAGGTGAGGTAACTTAACTTAAGGTAAGGTGAGGTCAGGTAACTTAGCCTAAGGTGAGGTAACTTAAGATGAGATAAGGTGAAGTGAGGTAACTTAGCCTAAGGTGAGGTAACTTAACTTAAGGTAAGGTGAGGTGAGGTAACTTAGCCTAAGGTGAGGTAACTTAAGGTGAGATAAGGTGAAGTGAGGTGAGGTAACTTAGCCTAAGGTGAGGTAACTTAAGGTGAGGTAAGGTGAGGTGAGGTAACTTAGCCTAAGGGGAGGTAACTTAACTTAAGGTGAGATAAGGTAACTTAATTTAAGATGAGGTAACTTAACTTAAGCTGAGGTGAGGTAACTTAACTTAAGGTAAGGTGAGGTGAGATAAGGTCACTTAACTTAAGGTGAGGTAACTTAACTTTAAGGTGAGGTGAGGTAACTTAAGGTGAGGTAAGGTAAGGTGAGATAAGGTCACTTAACTTAAGGTGAGGTAACTTAACTGAAGATGAGGTAACTTAACTTAAGGTGAGGTGTGGTAACTTAACTTAAGATGAGGTAACTTAGCTTAAGGTGAGGTGAGGTGAGATAAGGTCACTTAACTTAAGGTGAGGTAACTTAACTGAAGATGAGGTAACTGAACTTAAGGTGAGGTGAGATAAGGTCACTTAACTTAAGGTGAGGTGAGGGTTAGGGATGGGCTCCGATAGCCGGATTTGCTAAGCTACTACAATGCTAACGAATCTCTTATCTCTACCTTTTGTCTCTTTATGCCTTTTCGTTTTTAAATGGATAACGTTTAGACAAATCCTGCAGCTGATTTGAAAGCTGTTTCTGGTCTTTTGAAAGCCATTACTGCCATTTACACTCAGAGTAAAAGCCAATACTTTTAGCATGGTCCTTAAGTCGACCCTGTTACGTTTTTTTAGCCTCAAAGAACCCGTCTGAAATGATTTAAGACACAAATTTAAGGAAAAAATAACCTTTCCGTACAGCTTACCTTCACCTGTTCACTCCTCCGCAGACTGCATGGAGACAGGAACTCATCAGACTTGAATTCTGGCATTGAAATCTAAAGAAATGCATCATTTAATCTTAAAAGTGGTGGAAATGTGAGCAAGTAAACAGAGAACCAAGGGGTTGGCTAGCTGCTAACCGTTTTTTTGCGGTTCATGGTCAATACTTGGTCAGCATGCCGCTCAGAATATGATTTTAAGAATAACGGCAGTTCAGGAAGGTCAAGTTGTATCGTGAGAAGAAGATGTTGCTTTTACTAAACGAGGTTTTATGCAGATATTTAGCACAAATCGATGCTAATGAGCCTCATTCAAATTCACGAAGACCAGATATACGACTTGAAAAATGCACAACAGATACGTCATACAACAGGCTTTTTATCACCTACAGATGCTTAAAGGTACCCTGAGATTATATAAGGAGTCAGATTCGGTAAAGGGCTATCGAACCCCATCCCTAGAGAGAAGGAATTCATGTTATTTTTTCATGTTATTATATTTTTATACTTTACAAGAAGGGATGAGAAGCACATCTTTTTAAAGAGAGACATGAAAATATGTCATCGTCCATCCATGCAGTTTTTCCGAAACAGAGAAGCATCAAAGTGAACGACTGCGTCAATAAAAAGGTGTTTTAATATAAAATCTCATTGTTCTTCATCTCGTCAAGTAACAACATTCATATACTTGGAATAAACTCTAAAAAAGAATGAATGCCGAGGAGTGTAAACCCAAAACAAAGGGAGAAGGTGGTATTTATTAATAATTCCCTGTCAAAATGTGTCTGCCTTCCTGTGCGATTTCACGAGCCCCCACCGTTTATTTATTCATGTAAATCCTATTTTAAATGGCTGACTTCAAAGCTTCTTGTTTACTGTGCTAAATGAAGAGCTGCTTCTCTCTTTCAGTGTGTTTTTATTTGTATTTCTGCCCCCCACCCCCCCCCCCACCCCACCCCGCTCCGAAGTGAGATGCAGAGTGAGGGGAATTTAATCTCTATGAGAATAACGGCGCTCTGCAAAGCCACAGAATATAATAGAAGGAGGTTTTCCTTCTCGTGTCGACCTCCTTTATCCTCATTGCTCATCCTTCAGCATTTCAAAGAGTAAAGCTCGGGATTGTAGATTTTTCTCATTAAAGGGAGAGTTCGATGTTCTTAATGTGGGGTTAAATGAGGGCTGTGTGGAGTTTATGAAATATCATCAATTAACCATCACACACATCAGTCAAATGGATCTAATGACTTCAATCAATAGCTCATTATCATAAATTAGTTTTTGGGGTGTTCAGCATACAAGACACTCTCCTTCCACTCTTGCAGCGTACAAGTACAAATCCCAAAGAAATCCTGGAAGATTAATGATCAAATGGATCTAAGAACTTCAATCAATCATTTTAAATTTCATTTTATAATAACAGCCCCATTATCATAAATTACACATTCATTTGGGGGGGTGTTCAGCATATGACACACTCTGTCCTCGCAGCGTACAATTACAATTCCCCAAATAAACCTTGAGGAGAGCAAAAGAGGAAGGATCCTTCTCCAAGGATACACAGACATGCAATAGATGATGTGTTTATTGATTAAAAAAGAAAGTATAATGACAACATAGAACATCTAAATGTCAAAAATGATCATTTGTATGGATATAAAACAAATGATGGAGGCAGGAGGATGTCAAAGATCATCCGTGTGTCGCCAAAAAATACCAATTTGGGTAGTCATTAAACAGAAATGACACAAACTGGGAAATGACATCACTTTACTGTAATGCATCCTTTGAAACAAGGAATCAAACAACACTTGTGTCATGTTACGATGTCAGGATATCCTCAATCTAACATACATAATATTGATATATTGCCCGGTCTCCATTGATCAAAACAGTGATTTTTAGCTTTGAAAGTTTTTTTAAAACCCTGAAATCACACAATAACAAAAACTAAATAACAGATATTTGCAGCGGTAGACCTGTGCATTGCTAAAATGTCCTGTTTTTGTCAATGGAGTCTGGTGGAGTTTTAAAGCAAGGTAAAGAGGTGAGGATATCCGAAATGTTGCGTACACTTGAACTGATATTGATTCAATCCCACCACATCAGACCCCACTTTGAAAGATGTGAGCCATCCCTTTAATAACTCATTTAAGTGCATGCTTACTACAGCTTGGCAAAGAACATGAAAATGCCTTTTTCAGGCCGGTATAAAACCTATTTTCTAAGATGTAAAGAGAGGAAAGAGAATATTCCTAATTAAGTAAGAGTTGTAAATGCGTTTCAAGCCCGTGAGGATTTCTTTAATGTTTGATTTTTTACAATTTGGCTTATTTTCAAAGAGTTTTTAAGCCATCATTCTTCAACTAACTGCTGTGAATGAAGCGACGTCGCTAAAAAGGAAGTACAGAGAGATGCAAAGTGTCGGGGGAGGAAAATAATTCCGATCTTATCAGAGGTTTTTCGTTAGCTGCCCATGTCTGTGGTGTCTTTTCTGATGATGTGAAACGTTACAATTGGTTATCCTTCATCTCTAAAGGCAGACTGTTGTAACTGAAGCACAAGCTGATATATGAGGACGCCTCGCACATTGCCTGCAAACCTTGTAGAGAAATGCTTTTGATTTTATAATAGGCTATAAACAAGTGGTACATTTTAATTCTATAATTCATCATTTTCTCTTTCATAATCTTTTTGTATATTTGTGTCCGAAAATGGAAAGTTATTACCAAAAATCCTCTCTTTACTGTCATTTACAAGCTGTCTGTTGAACTTCCTTTTTAGCAACGATGCCACTTCACAAGAAATACCTTCAAATGTTATTATAGTAAGAAAAATGATGGCTAAAAGACTCAAATAATAATTTCTGGTGAATCGTTGAATCATCAATAATTACATGTGCCATGGATATTTATTTTTTCCAGATTTGGTGATATTTTATGCAATTGTTTTTCCCATTCTGAGTTGTATTTGTTTATCGTATTTGTATGTTTGTTTTTATTTACTTTCATGCCTTCAATAACATGATTTTGCTTACAATCTCTTACTGAATAAACAAAAGAACACATTGCCTTTAAACAAAAAAGTAAGTCATTCAATATTTTAACCTTTTCGAATCTGTTTTTCTTGCATCTCCATAATGAGCTTATATCCTGCTGTGTGTCGACAAATGAGTCTTCTGACCCATCAGCAGGAAAGTAAATAAGCACAAGAGGAAAAAGTGAATTTAAGGGATTAACTCCTGATGAAACTGGGCACTGGTTCTTCCAAACGTGCAGATCTGAGTCCTCTCAGGAGATACACTTCACCTGGAGCTCAGATCTCACGTTGCTCCTCTGAGCATAACCACAGTGACTACGTTTACATGCAGAAATACTCCTTTGTATTGCCCTTAAAGGTGGGGTGGGTAATTTTGGAGAAACCAGCTCGAGTGCGCTAGAATTTGAAAATACACAACCGGAAAATATCTGCCACTTCCTTACAGAGCCCCTCCTCCAACACACACGAACGCGCACATGACCAATGAGGGCACGAGATAAGTTTGTGCACAGATGGAAGGCTGACAGGCAGGTAGGCCATCCAGTTATCTGACCCGGGCCGGCTCAGATGATTGGTCGTGCTTTTTACAGCGCCACGGCTTCCACAGATGACATTTTTTTATGTATTTATTGTCAAAGCATTTAATATATTCATTGCTATCGGGATGTTAAGAGCATTCCATGGAATATAACAAGTGTTTCTGAAGTGAATTACATACCCCACCTTTAATTCAAATAATACAATATTCCTGGTTACCAAGCTGTTTTCATGGCTACTAAAAATGACTATTTAGAAGTTTTCCGACGGTGGTGGACTTATGGAAGAACATATGAAAGTAAGCCTGCAGCAGAAAAATATCATAACAATTACAAAAAAAGGTACAAAGTAAAAAACCAGCATCACCTACTTCAAAAGACCTTAAAGAAACTTATAATAAACACATTGGGTCAGCCCTAAAGCTAAAGATATTGACTTAAATGTCATATAAAAGAGCGAACAATCGGAATACCTCCATATTTCAGAGGCTGAAAACAGCATTTAGTGCCATTTTTGAATGAAAAATTGACTTGGAAATGGGATTATTTTTGTCAATCGACTTGAAAGAATCAGATTTGGTTTATTAGTGAATACATCTTCACATTCAAGGATAAAAATATCATAAAATAATACACGACAAATAACTGAAAATCTGAAATCAGTTGGTTTAAGTGGTGTTTAAGAAGAAATCTTGATTAGTCAACTTATCGTTAATGATCCTAAAACCTGAATATTATCGCCATATCCTTCATGTCTCTTTTGGAAAGGGACTCATTTTTGATTATATGTCCTTATCAAATTCTTAATATGATCATATTTGGAATAAAAGTGGAATATATGAATGCATGTAAGCGTAGTCCGTGACACCAGATCACCTCATTTCTTTGTTGCAGTGAGATTTAACCGATGAGGGTGTGAAGTTTTGTTTTGCTCGAGTCCTTAACGACTGGTATCTGAAGAAGAAAAACAACGGATTAAATTCAGAGCACCTCATTTAATGTTTTTCGAAATATCCTGGAAATGTAAAGTGCTTGTTTCTGCCGCTGTGGTTTTGTTTGTCCGATCTCATTACAGTGTGTGTCTCCTTTTCTAATCTGTAAAGGACTTATCCCAGCAGCCTTCATCCAAGAAAATGTAAATTTCAAACGCCCTCAAACATCTGAGCTGATTTGCATCTGCTGCGTATCTCAGAGATGAAGGAGCTGCTTCAGGCGTTTCCTACCAGATGATTTTAAGCAATGTGTCACGGCTGATCAGAGTGAAGTCGAGCTATAATATCCAAGTCCAGTCCTTATCCATCCCTCTGTGCAGTGTGTGTGGAGAAACACGAGGCAGTGGGGGGGGGGGGGGGCCTGTAGGACCTGTAGGACATCTTGACCTCTGACCCGTTACACAACACAGGAACACATTCAAATATAAAGATTAGTTTTACTTGTAATACTTTTGGTTATCGAATAAGTGGATTATTGATGGTTAACTTAAGTTCAGCGGAGCAGTTTATTGATGGAGGACAAAAAATAAGATTCATTTGGTTAAATTCTTCATATTAAAGAGCGCTATTATGCTTTTTGGGGTTTTCCCTTGCCTTTCTAGTGCATGTAAATGGTCTTCAAAGGCTAAAATCCCTGTGTTCCTCCATTGGACTCCTGTGTTTACTTCCCTAACAAAGATGACATCACTATTTAACTCTCGCCCTTCTATTGGCTAGCGCTCCAACACAGTGTACGTGATAGGCTAAGGGTCGGGACATCTCTAAACTGGTTGACCAATCACAACAGAGCCGGCCAGCTAACCAACCAGCAGGAGAAGACTCTTTAAAGTAGAGACACTACATACTGATATACACCTGAACATCAGCAGGAGAGGACTCTTTAAAGTAGAGACACTACATACTGATATACACCTGAACATCAGCAGGAGAGGACTCTTTAAAGTAGAGACACTACATACTGATATACACCTGAACATCAGCAGGAGAGGACTCTTTAAAGTAGAGACACTACATACTGATATACACCTGAACATCAGCAGGAGAGGACTCTTTAAAGTAGAGACACTACATACTGATATACACCTGAAAATGAGCAGGAGAGGACTCTTTAAAGTAGAGACACTACATACTGATATACACCTGCACATCAGCAGGAGAGGACTCTTTAAAGTAGAGACACTACATACTGATATACACCTGAACATCAGCAGGAGAGGACTCTTTAAAGTAGAGACACTACATACTGATATACACCTGAACATCAGCAGGAGAGGACTCTTTAAAGTAGAGACACTACATACTGATATACACCTGAACATCAGCAGGAGAGGACTCTTTAAAGTAGAGACACTACATACTGATATACACCTGAACATCAGCAGGAGAGGACTCTTTAAAGTAGAGACACTACATACTGATATACACCTGAACATCATCAGGAGAGGACTCTTTAAAGTAGAGACACTACATACTGATATACACCTGAACATCAGCAGGAGAGGACTCTTTAAAGTAGAGACACTACATACTGATATACACCTGAACATCAGCAGGAGAGGACTCTTTAAAGTAGAGACACTACATACTGATATACACCTGAACATCAGCAGGAGAGGACTCTTTAAAGTAGAGACACTACATACTGATATACACCTGAACATCAGCAGGAGAGGACTCTTTAAAGTAGAGACACTACATACTGATATACACCTGAACATCAGCAGGAGAGGACTCTTTAAAGTAGAGACACTACATACTGATATACACCTGAACATCAGCAGGAGAGGACTCTTTAAAGTAGAGACACTACATACTGATATACACCTGAACATCAGCAGGAGAGGACTCTTTAAAGTAGAGACACTACATACTGATATACACCTGAACATCAGCAGGAGAGGACTCTTTAAAGTAGAGACACTACATACTGATATACACCTGAACATCAGCAGGAGAGGACTCTTTAAAGAAGGCAACAATACACAAACACTAGCAGCGATGTTTCTTTGGGACATGAATCAGGATGTCTAGGAACAGAAGACATTAACACGTCTTGCTGTCTACCGTTTGTGTTTTTTCCCCTGGAGGGCCGTTATTTTAAAAACACATTGTCACTCTAGTCTAGTTTTTTAGTGTATTAAAAATCTCCAGAGAGGAAAGTCTGTGGAGTTACGAACGACCACAACGAGCTGTGACGCTCCTCTCAGAGCCAGAAATAATCCCTGCTAAATGATCTGAAGACTGTTTCATATTTTCCAGCCTCCTTGAAACCAAAAGGCCACAAAGGAGCTTATTGTTAAAGATGGAAATGTGAAATACACACGGAGCGAGGGCTGAAGGGAGACTTACTTTTGACTTCTCTGCTGTATTTATGGAATATTTGCTGTAAGATTATTCTAACCAGCACCAAATAAAAGGTTAGGGTCTCAGATATGAATACATGTTTCCTAAATTTAGACGATTTTTTAAAAGCTTGTCTCAACCAAAAGAAACGACTTGAACATTTAACTCAAACAAGAACTGGAAAATATGAATATTTCTTTATAGTAAATACAATTTGAAGTCATTTATTTGTAGGAATGTCTAATTGTTTTCGGTGTTAAATATAAAACGTTAAAATACCCCAACATGATGACATCACCGTTTAACGCTCATGCTCATTTTGGCTAGAACATGATCAGAATATTTCCTCTTTAACGTTTCCTTTGCATGGGATGATGTTAGTCAAGTAGTTTAAAAAGGATGTTATGATTGTAGGGAATATATCTTCAAAAACATGCAGAGTTTGAGATGTAACTTGCTTTTTCCAAACAACTATCCCGTACCTATGAATTGAACTAAAGCATGGGAACAATTTAATTAAATTAAGGCCGTAAATAACTTCTTGTGTTGAACAAATTAATAAATTGTGACCTCGAATCCATCGGCTTTGTTCAAAATTAAACTGTGAGTTCCTTTTTAACGATGCAAAACGAAAAGCAGGAGGCTCTAAAGGATAGGGCATTAGCTCAGATTTACAGAGGCTATAAATGTTTAATAAGGGGAATTAATAAAAGCACTTATCTGTGGATAGCAGGTGTGCGACTGGAAGGTCATTGAGTGTTAAAATGCTCCAGCTGGGACAGAAAATCTTGTAAAGTGGGGAAAAAACCAAAGAAAATCCGTCAAACAGATGCATTTTTAACTGATTTTGGCTCATATAGTAACGTCGTTTTGGCGCGAAATTAAAGTTGATTGATAATTTAATAGCATCAGTTGTAAAAGCAGATTACATACATCTCTTGTGGGACATGTTTACCGTCTGTATGAAGCAGCTGAGCCAAAATCATGGTAAAATATTTATATGGAGTACATTAGTCCGGCCTGTGTGTGTACGCATTTGACAAAGTGATGAATATTTAGTCTGGCAGCGCAGCAGCTGGTCCTCTGTCTGAACATTTCATTCACTGAAACACTGTGTTGTGTGTGTGTGTGTGTGTGTGTGTGTGTGTGTGTGTGTGTGTGTGTGTGTGTGTGTGTGTGTGTGTGTGTTTGGGGGGGGTGTGTGTGTGTGTGGGGGGGGTGTGTGTGTGTGGGGGTGTGTGTGTGTGTGTGTGGCTTAGCATTACTATCCTTGTGGGGACCTAAATCTGTTTACACAGTCACGTGTGGGGACTGGCTTCCCTTATGGGGACAAAATAGGTCCCCATAAGGGGAATCATTAATTTTAGGGTGAAGACTTGTTAGGTAAGGTTAGGGTTAGGGTTAGGGTAAGGTGAGGGTTAGGGTTAGGCATGTGTTGGTTATGGTTAAGGTTAGGATAAGTCTCCAGGAAATGCATGTAAGTCAATGTAATGTCCCCTGAAGTGATGTATACATGGTATGTGTGTGTGTGTGTGGGGGGGGGTGGTGTTTGTGTTCAAGAATCTCACTGGAAACATCATGTATTATCGCTGAAGTCATGTGGTTGTTGATTCTACCCATACAGATGCTATATAATGTGGTACTTTTACTCAAGTACTGTCATTAAGTACACATTTTAGCTGCTTCAAAAGTAAAATGATGCACCTTTGAGTATGTACGGCATTTAAATGCAACCTAAAGAGGATATGTAATTGTAAAAAACTGATATTTACTGCGCACAAATACTTTTACTGTGCATAGTTTAAGTATTGTTTGCTGATACATACTTTTACAGTGTAGTATTCCTACTTATAATCTTAATCATTCTTCCACTAGTTTTTTTTTTCGCCCCAATTGTCTGAACCCATAATTAAAAAGAATATTTCAGTTATATAGTATTATGTTTTTCAGTAATGAAATATGTTAAAAATCACAAGATAATAGATTCATGGTTTTAATTCTACAGAAAAGGAATGGACATTTGAAAAAAGACTATATAAAATACTTTTTGTTGAATAAAAAGTCCAATATTTGCCCCTAAAATGTAGGGAGAACAGTAAGTATCATAATATGCATTTCAATCTGGTAGTTTCCAGTAGGCAGTTAATAGAAATGTACATAAGTAGAACTAAAAAGGTGTTTCTGGGAAGTGAGAGTGAGTGTTGGGAGAATCAGCGCAGAGTGGCTTTAATTACACACCTGAAATAGGTCTGAATGAGAGGTGGCTCCATTATCTCCACTAATTAATTAATCAGTGAAAAGTTAATTAAAAGGCAGAACATTAGCTCAGTGGTTAGCACTGTTAGCTCACAGTCAGCAGACCCTTTAATAATCCTAATGAGGGAAAGGTTCTATATTTATATCCTTTTTCTCCCCCGGGGCGTAAATATTAGACTTAGACTAGATTTGGTTCTGGTTTCTATTTCTAATACTTATATTTAAATTTGAAAGCAATCTCTGGCAGAATATATGTGTTTCAGAAATAAGAAACATTCAAATCACTAGATATTAAGCGTTTAAATATTTTTTAATGAGCATGAATTGGCTGGTAGGTATTTGTATTACTGTACAAACATACTTAATATAAAATGAATAATAAAAGTATTCTTGGATGTTTTAATGAAGGCTGCTGGGAATTGTGTGTGTGTGTGTGTGTGTGTGTGTGTGTGTGTGTGTGTGTGTTTGCGTGTGTGTGTCCTGCTGCCGATACTCAAAGTGACCTTAAACTGCGTTTACATGTGAAATGATTTCCGCCTGGCTTCCCATCCTGATCTGAGTGAGTCCTGTTTGTCATGTTTTGAACCACAAAGAGACAAAGGAAATTATTACAAAAAGACACAAAATCACCTGAAAAAGACGCAAAACAACTACGAAATGACGTAAAAATGACAACAAATTACAAAAAGACATGAAATGACCACAATATGACTGCAAAGAGACACAAAATGACTACAAATAGACATTTAATGACTGAAAAAAGACGCAAAATTACCCAGGAGAGACACAGAATGACTACAGAGAAATACAAAACAACCACTAAGAGGCACATGAGCAGAAAGGCACTCGACACAATTACAAAATGGCACAAAATGTCCCACAAAAAAGGCAAAAAGACACTCAAAGTGACCACAGAGAGACAATAAGACCACAAAAATGACCGAACAATTTCAAAGACAATCAAATGACCTCAAATAAAGTCTCATTATCAACTCATGTTTGTATGTATGTGCTTCATCCTTCTCTGTGTATATCACTCTATATTTGGCCTAATAAATCTCCCTCACACATCAGATTAAAACTCTCTTCTTCCTATCAGCTTTTTCCCTCTCTCTGTGCCAAATCCCTCTCAACAGTTTCTCTTCCTCATTGTTATTATGCAGATGAAGCCCAGTTAACTCTCCTCTCTAAATCCGAGTGGGACGAAAAGCTATTTCTGACAGAGAATCAGTGGGCTTCAGTGTGAGATCACCTGCAGAGACTTTCTTTCTGCCATAAGAGAGTCCAACAGGAAGCAGAGTGTGACTGGATGTTGTGGGGAAAAGAGTGAGCATCAAACGTCTTATTTTTATCAAACATCACCGAGGAAATGAAAGAGAGTCTGTTGGCAGAACTAGGACAGTTTGAACACCTAAAAGAGTTTTATTTTCAGCATTAATTGATAATGTTTTTAATGCTGCAGCTCTCTGATGCTCTCTAGTGGGCAGGACGGCTGTCACAGTTTCAACTAGAGGATTACTTTTAGTTTTATACCATATGTTATATAATACTGGAGAGACAGGGATTATTATTACTTTTATAAATAGATGTGACAAAAGCAGGGTTTTTTATTATACAAGGGTATAATGCAAAGTCTATGGAGGACTGAAGGTGCCGTTATTATTATAAATAATACACTCAATTTATAAAACTATGGAAAATTAAATGTATATGTAAAAGCTGCAATTTCCGAACAAAAGTGCAGGTTAATTTGAGAGAGTTAAGATGAACCAAAAGCTGTTAAGTGCCAACATTAAGGCTCCAAGAAATACTTAATTAAATGAAGAAATAAATAAGTTAAGATATAAATAAAAACTAAAATAAATATACACAAAGGAGAATAATTTAGGAAATAATCAGAAATTAAATTAATAAAATAAATGTCATTTTTCAAATACCTTAAAGGGGACCTATCATGCAAAATGCCCTTTTAGATGTCTTTTATACATAAAGATGTGTCCCCGGTGTGTCGGGGAACTCACGCAGCGTCAGAAAATAAAACCCTCTCTCTTTTCCTCCGTACCCAAATCTCTAAAAACGGGGGAACAACGGAGCTGATCCAGATTTGCGTCCGATATGACGTAATATCTGAAATGTGGACCCACGGCCCTATCAGAAACGTTGCTATCAGAAACAATGCCCGACTGTTTTGGACGTAATATGGTCGGTGTTTACATTAGCATCGCTAACACTCAGAGCTAACCTGTACTGGAGAGAGCGTGTGTGTGAAGAAGCAGGAAATAGAAAGGAACTCACCTTGTGGTATAACCGGCAAGAGAGAAAGCCTTTGAGCTCCATACTGTTTCAGAAAGAATCCTTGATAATCCATGATATGGCGTTTCATCACCGCAGTATTTAGTTTAGACAGTAGCTGCCGGGTACCGCATGAGCTCAGCCCCCTCCTTTCTTATTTTTTTAAAGCTTTATACCCCAAACAGCACTTTTGAAACAGGAAGTGAAATAGAGGGATATGAGGCATGGCTAGAATGGGGGGATCTGTTTGGTATTTTGAGCAAAACGCTTCATAGACATGTTTTTTATATATTTGTATATATCTGAGACCTATGCTATTGCCTAAAAATAGCATGATAGGTGACCTTTAAAATAGAAATACAATAATGTGAATAATCACTGTTATCAATTAATGTTATTAAAACTAATGTAATTTAAATATTGTTAAACAAGGCTCATTTCACATTTGGGCAGCAACCAACAATATTTTACTTTCTCTATGTATTTATTATATAATTGGTTTATAAAGGGTCAGATATCACAATCTCTCATGACATTCAACACACTAAAAGGGACCAGAAAATATTACTCTAACCTCAAATAGTAAAGTAACTTGCAAATATACATTTCCTAGGACCGTAGAAATAAGGTATTTTGACATGAAATTAAGCAGAATTATAAGGTAGCATTAAATGGACCAACCATACTCAAATGTGTACTTATTAATAGTTCAGTTTTTTCTTGTATATGGTGATAACGTTCAATTATTTAAGTAGAAACAATCAAAAAGACATACAAAAAAGACAAAACAAAGTCAATCAATTGTGAAAAAAGTTTTATTCGCACTAAGCATGTTAGTTTCCCTGAGAAGAAGTGTCAGTGTTACACAATAATCTACAAAATAGAGGATTACAATCCTCTTTTTTGTAGCTACAGTATGTCCACAGCTTCCTAATCATCAGGGCATACGAGATGTCACCGTGACAGAAACTGCACGTTAGTGTGTTAGTCGGAGTAACGAGGAACACTCTGAAGGCCTGTCCTACTTCTTATTTCCTTCCACAGACGTTATGGCACACATTTTTCATTATAACAGGATCAGACCCTAATCTCCTCGAGAAATACCCACTGTGCCATCCACTATTTTACCCCTTTCATTTCGTCAAAACTTCAATCCCCCCCCCCCCCCCCTCTGTCACACATTACCTACACAAAGTCACAAGTCCCAAAGGTGCTTTGATTGTAATGAGCTGCTGAGCAAAGAGCTTAACTCCCACTCAGGTCTCATTCTTTTTTTTTATCCACTATATTTCTGCTAGTCGAAGCAAAAAAAAAATGGACGATTAACTCAATTTTATTTTCACTACTCGTCAGAAAGTCTGATTAAAAGGGAAACTTATGCACTTTTTGCAGTGTGCATGAAATGGGGAATAGTTTGTTCTCACATGGCACATTGAATTTAGACCCTATTCCTTAAATATCTGCTGTGCAAAGGATTGTGGGTAAGCATAGCCAGAAAAGTATGCTGCAAAATGTGACCAGGTGCAATAGGACTGGTATTTGTGTCATACTGCGTTTACTATATATTGGTACTTACTCAATCTTTGTTTTGGCATTCCTTATAGTATGGTCGTATGGGTTGTTGGAACACAGGGATTATTTTCAACCCCAAGAAAGTCCCTGGTCGGGGGTAGTTTTTGAACTTTCATAAAACTCAAGAACTTGGGGGGTGGACACATTTCTGATTTGTCACGATTCACAAGATGGCATTAACCACCATTTTTTTAATTCTATATCAGGGAGGCACTACTAATAGTCATGTTAAACATTAAAAGGCAGGTTAAAAGGTGTTAGTATGTCACTTTATTACGTTTAATATGTTTTCAGGCAAGAAAATTACAACCATTAAGATTGCCAATATCTGGTTAGATTGTTAAAATAGTTTTGGAGATGACAAACAGCCTTAGACAATGAATAAGAGATACATGGATGTAGATTTGCTTAGTAGTACATGATGCAAAAAGGACTCCACTCTCGAGTATAAAATCCCCTGGATATTCCGGCAATCTTCCACATCTGGGGCTCCGTTTAGGCACATTTACATGATTAGAAAAAGGTAAAAGAACTCCGGTTTCGGCTATAGCGCATTTGTTACAACTTTTAGGTTCTAAGGATAAGGGCTATTCAAGTGTTGGGAACTTGATATACCAAAAACGAAGGTTATACACTGATTTACAGAAGTCTCTTTCCCAATGTTAGCTCCGTATTGTGACTGACAAGGAAATTATAATTCCACCGTTTGGCCACAACGAACATTTGCTTCCAAGATTGGCGCTGTTTTCCTGTCGTATTAGTCAGAAGCAAGAGATTAGGTTTAAAACAGCTGTTGCTGAATTAGTCTGTGTAGTAATTTGCCTAATCTTGGTGGGTCTTAAAACCACGATGGGAACAACAAGGGAACAAATGAAACTTTTAGTTTCCTGAAAAGTAGCTCGTAGGTCTCAAAGTCCGAGAACTGTTGTTGAAAACCTGGCTTTTGCTCCAAATAGGGTTTATTTTCTGGCTGATTTTGACACATTCACCCTTCTCCCCTCACATTTTAGTGATGTCCATAGAGTCGTGAATGTCAATCACCTGAAACCCGAGGTTGTCGATGCCCAGCTTCTGCCGTTTGTCCTGATTCTCCTGATTGTGACTGTTGTGGTTTTTCTGGTCTGCGTCCGTCTCAAAGCAGTGGACGCAGTGCGGCGTTGTGACCCGCACGCTTTTGGAAAAGTTTGAGAAGTCCACCCGGTACTTTCCCGTCTTGGTGCGGGAGATGATGGGCAGGAAGCTGAACCCCCACTGGATCTCCTGAGGGATGTAGGAGGTTCGGACCTGGCAGGAAGAACTAGTGGACTCTGCTGTCCCGTCCAAAAAGACCACCAACTCAAAGTCCTGGTTGGGGAGAGAGTCTGCTGAAAGCTCGTAGAACGGACTGGAAGTGTTAATCACATGGTACAGGGTCAAAGGGCAAACAAAAAACAAGTTATCCTTCCCACTGTCCACCATAAAGTCGATATCCACCTGATCCAGAATGACGGTGTCTCCATCGGGAGCGGTCGTTGTCCTGAGCAGCTTTCCGTAAATCTGGCTGCCGATCAGTAACGTCTTTCGTAGATTCGCGACTCGTAGCAGAAGACACAGACTTCCTTTCTTCAGGCAGATGACGGCCGTGTCGCTGAAGGTGACGCTCTTCGCCCGTCTTTTGGGTAACGAGATCTTGGCTAATATGACGCCACACATGAAGCAATTGATGAAGACGCCGATTAGAGATTGGATGATGATTAGAGCAACTGTTCCGGCGCAGTGTCCGGTTAACGCTCTACCCCCGTAACCAATGGTGGTTTGAGTCTCCAACGAGTAGAGAAACGCCGTCGTGAGACCGTTGACATTATCGATGCACTGCACATGTCCGTCGGTTCGGTTCTGCCCCGTCAGATCCCCGTTGCTCTTTGCGATCCAGTACCACAGCAGGCTGAAGATGAACCAGCTGCCGGTGAACGAGGCCACGAACAGAAGCAGAACGAAGCGCCAGCGGATCTCCACGAACGTCGTCCAGAAGTCCAGTAGGTATGCAAAGTGGTTGCTGTACTTGATGTTGCCGAACTCGATGTTGCAGCGCCCGTCTTTGGTGACCAGGCGGGTTTTACGGCCTCTGTGTGGAGCCGGCTGGATGTGACCCTGGAGCACCTGGAACATCCTGTAGCTGGAGAGAGCTGGAGAGAGAGAGAGAGAGAGAGAGAGAGAGAGAGAGAGAGAGAGAGAGAGAGAGAGAGAGAGAGAGAGAGAGAGAGAGAGAGAGAGAGAGAGAGAGAGAGAGAGAGAGAGAGAGAGAGAGAGAGAGAGAGAGAGAGAGAGAGGTTAGTATTTAAAGGTCCCCTATTATACTGTTTTTTAATCAATATATTGTAGGTCTCAGATATATACAGAACCTGTCTCTGATTGGCTGAAACACCAAACAGATCATTGCAGCATCCCATAATCCCCTCTGTTTCAGCCCTGTTTCCAAAGTGCTGATTCTCTGTCTGTTACTTTAGATGAAAATAAGGAGCCACTCCCCACGCCCCTCTGAGAGAGATTTGGTTAAAAAGAACACAATGGTGCTCTAGGAGGAGATTCAGGTGACAAGGTGTGTGTGTTGGGGGGGGTACCTTGGTTGGTGATTGGCTAATGGTTACACAAGCCAAAACATCGTTCTGACATCATAAAGTGGACAAAATCTGATCAGCGGCGAATAATCGATTAATATTCGCCAGGGCTGTCCGATTTTCGAATTTGATCATGGTCAGTTTCTGGCATCCCTAAAATGGATCAGGACAAAAAGAGAGAGAATCTTTGTTCCTGAAACTTTCAGAGTCTCTTTACACAGAGGGGACACATGTTGATGTAGAAGAGACATGAAGAAGAGGGGACACATGTTGATGTAGAAGAGACATGAAGAAGAGGGGACACATGTTGATGTAGAAGAGACATGAAGAAGAGGGGACATATGTTGATGTAGAAGAGACATGAAGAAGAGGGGACACATGTTGATGTAGAAGAGACATGAAGAAGACGGGACACATGTTGATGTATAAAAGGGAGGCGTGTGGTGTAGTGGGTTGTGCGTTGGTGTTGGGATCAGGGGAGCACAGGTTCAAACCCCACTGCAGTCAGCATGTCGTTGTGTCCCTGAGACACTTCACCCCAAATTGCTCCTGTGGGGATTGCCCACAGTATTGAGTATGTAAGTGATCTGTCTAACAAGTGACATGTAATGTAAAATACATAAAAAAGTGGATTTTGCATAATAGGTGACCTTTAGGTGGGAAGTCATTCTTCAAATGTGCCTTAATGAGGTTTACCATCTGTTTACAACTCTCAAAAGTGATCTGTTTCATTCTGAAAAGTCAGCTTTTTGAAGACCATCATGGCTCAGTTCAAAATGTTGTTTCAAAACAAAACTCATCTTTTCCGACATAATTTGGTATAAGATGATTTGCTACCACAAGAGTTTCATTGTTTGTTCAAACAGAGACTGAAGTGTCATCCGTCTCTCTTGAGACCCGGTGCTATTTGTATTAGCATACAATACCTGCTATGCTTTGACTGAAGTTAGATTCAGTTAAATATACATTTTTATAACTTTTATTTTAGTTAAGGTTAGGGGTTATTACTTAAAAACACAACACATTAGAACAAATATAACAAATATAAGAAACTCATGAGGTTTTTATGAGTTGAGTTGTCAAGCAGTACACAAACAATGTGGTGCTTGTAGATGTTTTAAAATCTAACAATAAGCATGTTGCTGCTGTTAACACCTAATGTTGTTAATAAGCATCTTAAAAAGGATATTGTTACCTAGAGATTTACACGTGGCAGAACTCACGCTGAGTTGGTTTTAAGTCTTTTCATGGGATTTGTTGACAATAACTCATTGAGAATATCATAAGCTTTTATAATTTGACCTGAATCCAATTTAAGCCCTTAAATTATTAAACGTTGAAACAATGGCTCTGATGAAGAGTATGTGTCCGTCAGAGCATGAGAATAAGCAGTCAGTGAATTATGACATCTCATTTTCCATTATATGGGAAATACATCTGTTTAGTGTGGATTTACAACAGGATAATGCAGGTTATTGTGAGCAGTTTCACCTGTTTTAGTGTGCAGCATGAACCATGTGGTCCACTTTAATCCTTACATAACACACTCAAGATTTACACTCAAGAAGCCTGTTTGTTTTGAAAAGAAAATGGTACTAACATTTGAAAAAAACATATTTTTGGATTAAAAAGTTGTTAAAGTATAAGAATAAACTGATTAAAAACATACGTTACATATGTATTCAACAGTTTATGAGCACATAATAGTATAATGATTATGACATTGCTCATTATGAAGTACATACTTAATACTTTTCATCATTTTGGTGCTTGGCAAACTAAGAAAACTGCTTGTGCTTTTTCCCAGTTTTCTAAGCATTGAATTCCTCCAGTTCTTTGTTTCACATAATTTGCAAAGCCCATTTTAAATACTCAGCCACACAGTGAGCAAACAAGAACGTTAACAATCACACAGTATGTAAATTATAAAGTAACATTCCTCTAAGAAGCAGTTATCCTAAAGTAAAAGCAACACTGTATGCGTATCATTTCTGGGTTGTTAGAAATAAAAACATCTCAAACTTTTGCACACAAAACTTAAAAGTAACCATCCACCATCAATCCTGTTAAAACAAAGCGTATGAAAGTGTAGTTTTCACCGTACCTGCTAAGTGAGACCATGGGTCCAGAGTGCTCACTCCGCTCAGACGCCTTTCTCTTCAGCGAGTGGCCATAGAAAGATTTTAATCCACAGTGAAATGTCCTAATCCCAGCCACATGCCGCCGTGTACACTGGAGAGCTCACAGTGACTCCCTCCATCACCAAAAACTTTAATATTAATACATAAAGAGCCATTTAACATGAGGAGAGGAACACCTTTCTGGATGCATGCATTGAAGGAGGCTGCAGTACTCATGCTGTGTTTGTTTTCAGCCCTGAGAACATTTGGGGTTTGCTTCAGGCCTCCACAAAGAGAAATCCCTCAATTGCATTTCCCCATCCCCCCCTTCTTTCTGTATTCAAACCTGCCTCACATTTGCATCAAAATGAAAAGCTGCAGGGAAGAAATGTCTTTGACGTTTTCTCCTTTAGCTGCAGGAGGAATTCTCTTTGTGGAGAATATTTCCGGGAACTGTAGATAGTAAAAGAGAGGGTTGGGGGACGGTCATTGATCAGAAGCCCCTCAGAGTGGATAGAGATGCCATTAAGGGAATGTAAATGAAGCAGGAGATGGATGGAGATGCAATCTGTGGCTCTCTGAAATACTAGTTCAGCTTACTGTAACTTTCTGAAAACCATATAGTATAATCACCATGTACTTTGATAGTCGCTTAATCACTATTTTATCTGCAAAACTGTCAGAAAATGCTGTTTTAAGCGTCTTAAATATGGAGCTTTTCTCTGTTTTCTATGATATTAAAGTGAAAACATCTTTGGGTTAGTCATTAGTTTAAACATTATTTGATTCACCCCATTTGTTTCTAACCTTTACAAGAGAAGGGGTTCACAACAACAAACTACTGTTGTCCTTTCATGATATTAAGGACAATGTGTTTTTAGAAATTGAATACGCTTGCTGGTTATTTGTTTTAATAAATGTGAAATGCAGAAATAGCCCCCTCTAGTGCATACTATTTAAACAACACTATATCACATACCTGGGGTGTTGTAACTAAGCAACTAAATGCCTAATTGTAGCACCTAATTTTGAAATTTAAATACCACTATTATAAAGACATTTATAAAAAAACATGAACTTGTAAAATAATGTGAAAAACTTCAATCCAAATGAATGAAAAAATTATCAAAGGTAAGACCATTAGACCTGGACAGTATTTATAAATTACAAGTCAAAAGTAGACAGTAAAAACCGTGGAATAATGACAAATTTAGCATAATTTTGGTAAAACTAGGACACAGCCCCTTCAGTCAACGGGTGTTTGTCAATGTCGAGGACGCTTCCTTGGTAGGACATGTTTTCCGAGTCAGGTCCTTCAGAAGTGAGGCAAGAATCCTTCCTAGCCTCGGAAAACGAAGAATGGTGGAACAGGCTAACAGGTGTGCAGGTGTGCGTCATATGCGAGGCTCCGCCTTAAATGGAGTGCGATTTCCGCCAAAGATTTTGGGAAATTGGTCCGTGCGCAAAGCATTGTGGGGATTTTAAGACCGCGGAGGATACACATGTGCAGCCTCGAAATTTCCCGCAACGAAGGACGCCGGCCTCGGTAGAATTCCAAGTATGCTGGACATTGGAACAGTCCTTCGGCGGGACTCGATGACGTAGCATCCTTGAAATAGTGGCTCTGGAGGAGCCTTCCTCGACATTGAGAAACACCCAACATGTCCATGCAACTTTGGGTAAGAAACGTAACCCCAAAATTAGCTCCTGAGGGCCAACGGTGTGTATAAGAGTGTGTGTGAGTGTGTGTGTGTGTGTGTGTGTGTGCGCATGTGAATGAGTAGGTAGCACCTTGCATGGCAGTCCTGTTTTATTTGTTTTATATCCTATATGTTGAACTGTTGGAAGAGCCACATCTACACTGTAGCTAATGTGCACATGACAATAAAGCCTTGAAACTTGAAACTTTGCCTCTGAATGAATGTGTGTGAACGAGTGAATGCTGACTTCTGAAGGGGTCACAAACACTGTAAAAGTGGCTACATAAAAGCAGTCCCTTTACCACAGCATGTGTAATAATGTGGTTCTAGCAACGGTATGTTGGTTCCTCTACACGATGTTCCTCTCCAGCATGGGCTCCTGCTGGATGATGCGTCTGAAGCCCAGGTTGCTGAGGTCGATGGAGGTGAAGTTTCCATCCAGGATGAGTTCAGCCACGGCTCGACCCACGGCGGGCGAATGTTGCAGACCGTGCCCGCTGAAACCCGTCGCAAAGAACATGTTGTTGACGATGGGGTGGAGGCCGATGACGCCGTTCTGATCGAAGGTGTTGTAGTCGTAGAAACCCGCCCACGCACTCGTCACCTGAGGGAGGAAGGAAGGGGAGAGGAAGGAAGGGGACATTAGAATACACATCTAAAGAAAGACTTGTTTTTTATAATACAAACATAATGTCAAAGAAATAAGAAGAGGAAGGAAGGGGACATTAGTAGACAACTCTGATCATGCTTCTTCTTAATAATACAAACATAATGTCAAAGAAATAAGAAGAGGAAGGAAGGGGACATTAGTAGACAACTCTGATCATGCTTCTTCTTAATAATACAAACATAACGTCAAAGAAACAAGAAGAGAAGAAGTACGTTTTATTCTCTGTCAAAGCGTATTTGAGTTTTTAGAAAAGCGTAGATAAGTGTCCTGTATTATTATTATTATTATTATTATTAAGGCTGCAGTAATTCACAAAATGTATTTCATACAAATATAAACATTAATATTCTGAAAAACCTATGATTGAGACGGCATTGCCATGCTGCTAATATTTATAATAATACAAATCATCGTAATAATAATAATAAATATATGTACTAAAAAACCTTATACATATAGATAATACTATTAACATGACCTATATACTTTATAATGCATTTTAAGGTATTATTAAAATGTAACTGAATTAGGGTGATCATCATCTGAAATTGATCTGCAAAAGCAATTTTGCAAGTAATTAAGTCCAGTGGGCTAGCATAACTGCAGAACAATAACCAGGCAAAGATATATATTCTTTCCACACCGTACCTTCAGCTTCTCTAAAGCGGGGACACGAGAGGCGAGGTGGGGCCAGATCTTCTCCTCAAAGAACTGGTGGTCCACCTCCAGGTCACTGGTGTCCGGCTCCAACGCCTACACAGGAGGGAAAAATACATATACAAAATGTTAGCAAGTTAATGTTTCCGATTATTCTGACAGACCATGAATGCAGCACAAATGCCGTTATTCCAGAAGTGTTTGTGACATGTGATTTGGATCCACCCCGCGATATAATTGGTGATTCCTTAGCCCTTGACACACTCTTTTCTACCAAGATTTTCTGCCAAGTTTTATGAAAATTGGGTAAGTATTGAGTCCGTTATCATTCGGAAAAACGTCAGGATTATGGGGAAATTGGGGGGAAAACAACTAAAACACAAGCTCCATCTTTCCTTTCGCCAATCAACCCAAATTGTTATTTGAAACATCAGTATTACCCAAGAGCTTTATGGAAATTGGGTAAGTATTTTGTACGTAATCATTCTGAAAAAGACCAGATTTATGGGAAAATTGGGGGGAAAACAACCAAAAAAACTGACACTCAATCTTTCGCCAATCGACCAAAATGTTGATTTAAAAACATCAGTATTACCCAAGAGTTTCACAATCTATGCAGCCATAAAAGATATTAAAGCTAAGTGTGTACAACATGTTTTGTTTTGTTTTACAAACCTCCTCTGGTGAGGTCCCAGCGATGTAGTTTCCTCCCAACCCTTCCCTCCTGAACCAAACTCCAGAGTAATCGATCAGGAAGGGAGTGTCCAGGCCGGGGCCGTCAGGACAGTTCAACACATATATGTACCTGCAAACCAGTAATATTACAAAATATATAAAGTTATATCTACAAGTTCTTCCATACAGTATATTTGTACCTGCCTCTGTGAACGTTCCTTAAGGTTTTTCATGCAGTCGTTCCGTTAAAGTCCGTTTTTCAGGGAATATTTGGCATAAAAACTGTAAAAATGTAAGTCTTTCCGCTGTTTTATCCTCTTGTCAGGGTTAATCAGCTTCTCTTTGGAGGAAGAGCTCCTTCAGGCGGCATGAAGAAAGATTTAGTGACGGTTTTACAGAGAAAGCTGTAAGGTGGTGTAGTGCAAAAGAGATGACATGTATTCAAAATGAAAACAACAAAATGTCAATTAGTTCTAAAAAATATGCATCTTTTTTTATATGTATATGTTTTTTACCTTGGTTGCTGATTGGCTAATGGTTACACAAGACAAACGATCGTTATGACATCATAAAGTGGCCAAAATCTGATCAGCTCATTTTCAGACAGGTTTTTATAGAAATGGATCAGGACAAAAAGAGAGAGAATCTTTGTTCCTGAAACTTTCAGAGTCTCTTTACACAGAGGGGACACATGTTGATGTAGAAGAGACATGAAGAAGAGGGGACACATGTTGATGTAGAAGAGACATGAATAAGAGGGGACACATGTTGATGTAGAAGAGACATGAGGAAGAGGGGACACATGTTGATGTAGAAGAGACATGAGGAAGAGGGGACACATGTTGATGTAGAAGAGACATGAGGAAGAGGGGACACATGTTGATGTAGAAGAGACGTGGAGAAGTGGATTTTGCATAATAGGTGACCTAAGATATACCAGTTGAGTGAATACTGACCTTTTGCGTGGCTCCACAGGAAGTGAGATTCCCATCATGGCGGCCAGTTTCCCAGAAAGAGCTCCGGCTGCGTTCACCACCATAGCGCATTCCATTGGCTGATACACCAGACTGTTCCTCACCTGCACCTGGTCACATTATTACATTTCATTTCATTTCTATTTGTTCCGTTCATGGTATGCACATCTTAATGTATAACAATTGTTAACAAAACATGTCTCTAGAAACACACCATTGACCGAAAAGGAGCAGGGAGAAGAAAATAATCTGATATTACCTGCCCCTTTCTAAAAAATAAATAGAAATAGATGGTCTGTCCTTCATGGTTCTTATTCACAGCCAAACATAACAGTACCGTAGGATAATAAGAGAAACACAAAACAAACTTATTTCCCACTTGAGAGTTAACGGAAATAAAAACAACACCAAAACATCACATGGACAAGGAAAAGTGCAACATCTGAGTCCTACTGGAGAAGAAGGGGGAAAGCGGCGCATTATAATAATAATAATAATAATAATAATAATAAAAATAATAATAATAACAATAATGGGACCTGCAAATAAAGAACAGACACCATGATGAACACCAGGAAAAAGAAGCAAAGGAGAAGTGTTATTTTTTTGTATTATTGTTAGCTTACATGTGTTTTCTGTATTCTGCATTTTGTTTATTTTGTAAGTAATTGCTGTCGTCTCATTTTGTACTAATTGTACTTCTAGTAATTTTATTTAAAAAAAAAGAAAAAATGTTGTGCTGTTGGTTGTACATGTTGTGTATTAATCAATAACAATCTGATCACAAAAAAAAGGAGTTGTATTATTTTTTAAAGTGCGTCTTTTGAGCACCTTCTTCAAAAACTTGATTGTGAGAACTCATTTTTTTCACATTTACTGAATAATACTGATTTGAAAACGTTCTAAAACTTGATTAAATTGTCAATCCTGTTCTCGTTAAGAAGAAGAAGAAGAAGAAGAAGAAGAAGAAGATGGGGAAATTCAGTTTCCACTCTGTCGTACACACACATGTTACGGGGGTTAGGTGCCTCGCTCAGGGGCACTTCGGCAGTGGCCCAGGAGGTGAACTGGCTCCTCTCCAGTCCACACTCCGTATTATTTGGTCCGATCGGGACGTGAACCGGCGACCCTCCGGTCCAAAGTCCAGTCCCCTACAGACTGAACCACTGCCGCTTGTGAACAACATGATAAGCTGAGTTTAGAAAAGCAATACTTATTTTTTATATATTTAAGCAAAGAGAACTGTCTGACACCAGGAATAAAAAAGCATAGGATTTGTAATCTTTAAAAAAGCGCTATATTAGCATCTGCTTTAAAACCGGCATCTTTGTGAGAACTTCATTTTTTTACATTTACGAACAATACTTATTTAACAACTTTCTAGATATATAAAATATATAAAAAACATGTCTATGAAGTGCTTTGCTCAAAATACCAAACAGATCCCCCATTCTAGCCATGCCTCATATCCCTCTATTTCACTTCCTGTTTCTAAAGTGCTGATTTGGGGTATAAAGCTTTAAAAAATAAAAAAGGAGGGGGCTGAGCTCATGCGGGACCCGGCAGCTACTGTCTAAACTAAATACTGCCGTGATGAAACGCCATATCATGGATTATCAAGGATTCTTTCTGAAACAGTATGGAGCTCAAAGGCTTTCTCTCTTGCCGGTTATACCACTAGGTGAGTTCCTTTTTATTTCCTGCTTCTTCACACACATGCTCTCCAGTACAGGTTAGCTCTGAGTGTTAGCGATGCTAATGTAAACACCGACCATATTACGTCCAAAACAGTCGGGCATTGTTTCTGATAGCAACGTTTCTGATAGGGCCGTGGGTCCACATTTCAGATATTACGTCATATCGGACGCAAATCTGGATCAGCTCCGTTGTTCCCCCGTTTTTAGAGATTTGGGTACGGAGGAAAAGAGAGAGGGTTTTATTTTCTGATGCTGCGTGAGTTCCCTGACACACCGGGGACACATCTTTATGTATAAAAGACATCAAAACGTGCATTTTGCATGATAGGTCCCCTTTAAATAATGAAAAACTTTGATTAAATTGTCAATCGTGTTTTTGTTAAGCTTGTGAACAACATGATAAGCTGAGTTAAGTAAAGCAATACTTAATGTTTGTATACAAAGCTAAGAGAACTGTCACTACACGTTGCTGAATATTTAAAATAGAGATCTTTGAATTGAATATTGAATATTTTATTTATTTGTTAGCGTCACAAACCTTTGTAACATTGAATTTAAACACCAAGGTGTAGCCACACTTACTTTGACAGATTTGATCCTCCTTTGAGCCACTTGATCACCTTCAGCGGTTATACCAATGTTTGATGTGTATTTTAAATCTGTGGAAGAAATTAAAACATTGATATCAGTCAAAAGACACCAAAAACATAAAAAATATATATATATTGGTTATCTATACAATACACCATTTGAAATATTTAGAAATAAGTTAGAATACACTAGATTAGACCCAACTACAACAACTAAACAATAGGATTGTATATACATTAGACAAGTGTGGAAAGCAAGGCGTAATACATTTATTTATTCAAGTGTTGAACCAGACCGGTGTTGAAAATCCTTCAGTTATATATAATTAATAAGTGATTCTTTAACAAACTTAAGGATAACAAAGCCTAAATATTTAGAAATAAATTAAAACCCACTAGATTAGACCAAACTATTCCAACTAAAACATAAAAATAGGATTTGATATACATGGGAAGGTAATGTGTAATAAAAATGTTAATTCAAATACAACATGTTGAAGCAGACCGGTCTTACTGGTGTTCTTTTTACTGGTGTTCTTGTGTTGAAATACCTTCAGTTATATATAATAAATAAGTGATTCTTTAACAAACTTAAGGATAACAAAGCCTCTAGTATGCATCTCAGGTTTTCTCTCAGTGATTGTGCCGTTATGTTGAATGTTTGTTGTTTGTTTGTCATGTATCGTGTCTTGATATTTGTCTGTTGATGTTACACATGGAGCTGCTGGGATGCAAGTCACATTTCAGACTTGATCTGACCATTAAAGTATTATCGTATCGTATCTATATCGTGATGTTTCAGTTTGAACCCCTCACCTGTGACCTCTCCGATGCACTGCTCCACCCCCAGAGAGAGAGCCTTCCTCCTGAAGGCCTGCAGCAGCGTCCAGGGGTCGAACCAGCCCTCGTTCTCCAGCCCTGGAGGAGGAGGAGGAGGAGGAGGAGGAGGAAGTGCTTTTACTTTAGATCATGTAGTAATATTACATTGTGGGAATCAGGATCAGAGTCGGAAATACTTTATTTATCGCTGGGGGAGTCATATGGATTTCGTAACAGTCGCTCGATTTTGAATTTGAGAAAATAATAATCAATTAAATGGAAACACTTCTTGAATTATACTATAACAAGTCCTGCTTTCAACATGTTACTTAAGTGAAAGTATTTCTTCAGGTTTAATCTAAGTTACATTTAATAACATTTGGCATTTGGTTTGTTTAAAAAAATATTGATGTTACAGATTATTTTGAGATTTCCAAAATTAAAACATATTAAATAAACTCTACTTCCCGTGTTTTTTCATTTTTTAAGACTTTTTTTAATATTCATTAAAGACATTTCATTATAATGGTTATAAAGGCCTTATTTTTTAGAATAAATTAATAGAATTTATATTATATTTAGAAATAATATGTACAGTACGGCATATGTACACACGTAAATATATACAGCCTTATAAAGAATACATGCGAAATCAGTGTATTAAATTCAAATTAAAAACATATTTTCTTATAAAATCTGGCGATAACCAGCTGAGATTGAAATGTTTTAAGTTGTCCTATTATGTCAAACACGTTGTAGTGATTACATATTATCAATATTATAATTGTGTCTCTCACCGTATGAAGCGAGCGCGACACCGTCTGTGTTTATCCACGGAAACTTCTCCTTTAACTGCGTCGCAGAGAGAAGAGAAACATGGGCTCCAAAGCTCCTACAGACACACAAAGAACCATTTATTTAAAGAAATAACAAATATAATTGTGCCTTAGAGCTACAATTCAAAACTACAACTGTGGATGAAAGATGGCCGACACCTCTGGGTTTTGTAGTTCTCCTCCATGATGTGAGCCACTTCCTCGTTGGCCAGGAAGAGGTATCCTGAGTGGTTGAACTGGAGGTCCACCGGGTCTTCATTCAACACGTGGAGGTGTTCCTGAGATGCAGAAAAATCTTTTACAAACTAAGAAAATGAAAAATAACCGAGAGGAGATTTTGATAATATTAAAAGATAGAAAAGTCTATTTTTTAGGCATGAATATAATTTATACACTAAAGAGACATTGAAAATAAATTGCAAAAAATACAACAGAAAATATTTTTTGATAATATTAGAAAATAGGAAAGTTATGTCATTTTTGAAGAATATTTAAAGCCATGAATTGAACTAATGCACTACCGATAAAACGTAGATGGGACACTTAAATGAGTATAGAAATACCCATTACATTTGGGAAGAAACGGCATTAAATCTAATTTATTAACCAATACATTAACATGTAAATAATTAAAAATGTAATTGGTTTTATCGTAAATCGCAAAATCAATTAGCAACCAAACTTACATTTTTTGCCCTAAATTGAGAATATTAAATGAGCTGTTTGAGGCCATAAAGAGGCATACAATTAGAAGATCTTGCCAGAGTGTTTTCTACCCGTCTTATTCTTAACTTGTTATTATTTCTGTATTTTTGTCTCTTAAAGTACATTTTATTCCGTGTTTCTCTTGCATGTTGAATTGCCTTAGTGTTGAAATGTGTTCTGTCAATAAACTTTAACTCTGCATATTTACATAACAAAACTGACTGACATTTAATGATTTAAAAGGCCTGTAATTCATTGGCGTTGTGTGCAGAGTCGACCTACATTGATGTTCTTCATGAATTGAGCGGAGGCCATGGAGAGGCAGATGTTCTCGGGCAGAGAGAACTGCTGTCGGATGCCTCCTGCAGAAAGCACGGTGGAGGCCTGCGAATACTGCGGAGAAACAAGAAGGGGAAGCATTGAAGATTCAATTACGTTACAAGCTGCTGTGTGTTATGTTGCGGAGGATTTTAGACTCTTTTTTAACCTACAGACAGACGCTCTTGTATCTTGTCCTATTAGTGTCAAAACTTGGATTCTACCTCAGATATATTAAATATTTTCTTCTTTGATTAATTGTTGTATTAAAACCTTATTTCTTTTCCCAACTTGCAGAGAAATTCCCTCTCAAATACAAATTTCACAGGCAATTTTGTCCAGAAAGTTTACCACAATTTCACTCATCTAGGACTATACTATACTTCTGACGTACAAAATATAGTATATGTTGTTCTTAACGTTTGCCATTGTTATTGAATTCAAGCAATTGATTGGATTATATATAATTGAGATTTTAAAAACATTTTTAAGAAGAGTTTGCAATTCGCATCATTTGTTACCGGATATATTTTTGTATTTTTCAATAGTGCAAAACCATTAAATAAATACAAAATACTATAGGATGCCTTGCAGCATGTTTGAAAATGTACATCAAGTGGTTTTAAGCTATACATACTGTTGGATGCTTTTTAAAAAGGTGTAAACAACAATGCATGATAATGCGTCTCTCCTGGTCTCTCACCGTTGGGTCCTTCTCCACCACCACCACCCTCACTCCTCCTCGCACCCTCTCCTTCTGTTTGATCCAGTATGCGATGGACCAGCCGATCACGCCCCCCCCCACGATCACAACATCGGCCCTCTCTGGGGGGAGTCCCCGGTCAATCTCCAGCGGGCTCCAGTCGCTCCCCGGCAGAGCGTCCAGAGCCTTCTGCCTCATGGCCGCCAGCTGGACCTCCAGGTCTGAATCAAATCAACGTTTATTAATATAGCCAAAAACCAGAGGTGGTAGAAGTACTCAGATCTTGTACTTGAGTAAAAGTAGAAGTACTCAGATCTTGTACTTGAGTAAAAGTAGAAGTACTCAGATCTTGTACTTGAGTAAAAGTAGAAGTACTCAGATCTTGTACTTGAGTAAAAGTACTCAGATCTTGTACTTGAGTAAAAGTAGAAGTACTCAGATCTTGTTCTTGAGTAAAAGTAGAAGTACCAGAGTGTATGAATACTCTGTTACAGTAAAAGTCCTGCATTCAAAATGTTCCTCAAGTAAAAGTAGAAAAGTATTATCATCAAAATATAGTTAAAGTAGCGACAGTAAAAGTAGTCATTGTGCAGATTAGTCCATTTCAGAATAATATATATGATATGTTTTATAATGATTGATCATTAAAGTGTTCTCAAAGCTGGTAAAGGTGCAGCTAGTTTGAATGACTTTGTATACTGCAGGGTAGCTTGTGAATTTACTCCAGGTGGAACTAAAGTCTGATTTAACACTTGATTATATTTCACATCATTCATCCACATCTAAAGGTATTAAATACACGTAGTGGAGTAAAAGTACACAATTTACCTCTGAATTGTAGTGGAGTAGAAGTACAAGGTAGCAGACAATGTAAATACTCAAGTAAATGTCAAATACTTGAGTAAATCTACTTAGTTACTTTACACCACTGTTGACTTCTCCTGGTAAATGGAGCAGCTTTAAATCTACTGTAATGTTAGGATAAGCAGTGGGGCTGAATCATCATAATTTGGCAGATTTTGAGTCGCACCAGACCACAACTTAAGATCTTTTCTAGAACTTTATCTCTCACTCTACAATTCGGCTTGTATACATTTGTGTAAATGGGTCAGCTTTAAATCTACTGTGGTGTAAGGAAAAGCAGTGGGAAATGTACATTTTATTTTGACTAACTGTTGCTTTAAAGCTTATATGCATGCCGATGTGTAGAAATACATTTGATTGTTCAACAGAGGATCTCAGATGTGACATATAAGTTTCCTACATTGATGAATTAACAAATAAATGAAGGATTGGAGGATTTCTGACTGAGACTTGGCTAGCTTTTCTGATGATTACCTCTCGAAAACGTTCTCTGATTTGCACATTTTGAGAGAACTAACTGTTTCTTGGACAATTATATTCAAGCCGAATTGTAGAAATACCTTTCATTTTTTAACAGAAAGCTTCAGATGTGACATATAAGTGTCCTACATTTGTCGATTAACAAACAAATACATAATGTGATGATTTCTGGTTCTGATTTGGCTTGGTTTGATGACACTTCCTATAATGTCCCCCTACCTTTAAAGAAGTCATTCCGGAGAGGTCTGCTTGTACTCAGGCTTTTGCATAACGTTAAATGTCCATACTTCCATGTGTTTGGTTGTGTCACCCGTCTGGAGGAAACTGGAAATAATCCATGTGCTTTCCGCAGATTCACATGCACCCTTCGCCACGTTGACATTGCTGCAAGCTAACTATCTACTTAGCTAGTTTGCTAACTAAACAGTAAAGCGCCAACAAAAACAAAAGCAATGTGAGAAATCTTGCATGTCTCTGTTTTTTAAAGTGACTGTCCAGACAACTCAGTAATCTGACAGCGAGGTCGAATAAAAGTCAAAATAGAAAAAAACCAGGAAGAGAAAACGCCGGTTTCTGGACGGCCTTCAAAATAAAAGCACACATTTGGATATCAATTAGAATTCATTTATTAGTCCCACAGAGTTTAGTTACAGCCATAGGCGTAATTTGAGCTGGGGACTCTGGGGATATCTCCCGAGTCCCCACCACTTTGTAAACGTATAACTTGTAAATGTTCTGAGAAATAGTGTGCACAAAGAAATCGAATAAACAAGAAGACTGGTTTAGTGTCAAGATGTGCAATTTGTACATGTTAGTAAACTTTAATAGAAAATGCTGTGCAGCAGCAGGGCGCAGGCACTGCACAAACAACAAATAATTCCTCCTTACTCTGCTGACTCTAAAATGACCCCAAAAACATGCAGCAATGTTGTTTGGCCTATTTGCCTGAAGTAAATGTTGTCTTTTTGTTTTATTTTCATGTCAGAGAGTACCAGAATGCGTAGTTAAACAAAAAAGATATATCCAGTAACATGCCTCAAAACAGAGATTTATACGACAGTGAACAGTAAAAGTTTGGACATTTCGTCCCTTTCTTTTATTGCATTTGCTGAATTTTTGTGAATATTCAAGCAAACTTTTTATTTTTTAAATTATGTTTTATGGCCAGACAGATTCGTTGTTTATATACAGCCCACAATGTTCTTCCAGGGTGGGGATTTCAACCAATGTCTCACAGTGATCTGGATATGGACTGCCTGCTTTAACCACTGAGCTGCAGCAGCTCGTGCAGGCAGGATGGATTTGAAATGACTGGATCACATGTCCTTTTTTTTTTTTTGTCCCTTGGAGGTAGGGGGTGTCCCCTTTGGGCTGGCAAGGACACAACATCTGAAAACACACAAAAGTAATAAAGGAAATGAAAATATAAAATATAAAAAATAAAATTTCCATGTTATTTTATTTTGAAAATGTCTCACGGAGCCGCATTATATATCACTGCATGCTTGATGCTGGTTGGTTACAGGGGGCAGTGGCTCGTCATGTGATCGTGGAGAGCCAATCAGAGGCGAGACAAGCATGCTGGGTGCATTTTTCCCCACAATCAATATCATTTAGTGATACAGCATTCCAACTATCTGTTCTTCTACGGACGAATAATTTATTACTCCACCGGGTTATTTTGCTGCACTTCTGCTCCCACATTCCACATCGCAGAGACTCTGTTCAAACATCAAAACGTTCAGCTCGGTCGGGAATCGATTGCTATTACTTTTCTCATTCATAACTTTCATAATTCCCGAGATATATCCCATAATTCATCACATTTTTAACATGGAAGTCAATGGAGAAACTCTTCAGACTTGAAAAATCTTCATGCGACTTCAACTGCTAACTGTTCCTTCATACTTTCACTCAGAAACCTCATTCCAACTTTAAAATGTTAAACATCTTTCTGACATTATTCATAGTAAACAACTTTTAAATCAGATTCATACTTTTAGAAATATTAAACATTGTTCAGACCTTGGTAAAGAGGCCTTCTTCAGATTTTAACATGAGTGTGTATTGTGCAGCTCGTTAAGGCTAGAGTGTGTGATCTCAAAGCTAGAGTGGAGGCCAGCTTGAAATTCGCCTTCATATTAATTTTTTAAACCTGCCATAATTCCCAAACCCTACACTCCTGAGACATAATTTTTCATGAGAAATGTAGGAAAACATCTCGTAGCTTGAAAAATGAAAAATAATTAAACAAAATGTCTCTTGAGGGCATGCAGTGACAACAACTTTCAACATTTCTCCATCGTAAATTCAGGCTCATCTTTCCCCACAGCAGCAGCCGCACACCTTTAGTTAATCTGCCAAAAAGGCCACATTATTGACCCGAAAGTACAAAAAAAACCCACTTCAGATGCTCAGAGTTCTTGAGATGCTTACGATTCTTCAACAAAACGTTCACATGTAAGAGGTTTATCTCTCATTCAGAACAATGGAAAGGCTCTCCTCTCACTGATTACTTCACATCACCATGGAAACCTTTGATCTCTGGACACACATCGTTAGTCGTTAGCTCAAATATAAACACCTGTGTCATGGAACACGATGATGTCATAACTCCAACTGACATGCTCAGAGCAGCAGATTTCAGATAATGGTTAACACAGCTCTACATCAAATCTGATGTTACGTAATGTGGTGTTACTATGGCAACGCATCCCTTGCCATAAAATAGCAGCAGACTTCAGATAATGGTTAATGGTCCTGCCCTCAACAGCTCTACGTCAATTATGGGGTGTCATCATATGCCGTTTCCATGGAAACGCATCCCTCGCCATAAAACACGATGTCGCTGTAACTCCAATGGACACGGTCCGATCGTCCCCCAAACTTCGCTTGTATATCACCTCTCCATGCCTCAACAGCTCTACGCCAAATCTGAGATCTCACCATAGGCTGTTGCCATGGAAACGCATCCCTCGCCATAAAACACGATGTCGCTGTAGCTCCAATGGACACGGTCCGGTCGTCCCACAATCTTCACCTGTATATCACCGGTCCATGCCTCAACAGCTCTACGTCAAATCTGACATCTCACCATATGCCATTTCCATGGAAACGCATCCCTCGCCATAAAACACGATGTTGTCGTAACGCCTATGAAAAGGGTCAAAACAGCACCAGACTTCAGATAATGGTTAAAGGTCCAGCCCTCAACATGTCTATGTGCCAATAGTGAGTTTTCCTCAAAAGCTGTTGCCATGGCAACGCATCCCTCGCAATAAAACACGATATTGCTATAACTCCTATGAAAATGTTCAAAAAGTGCTCAAACTTCACATGTGTGCTAACAGTCCAGCCGTGAAGACATCTATGGGACAGTTTTGAGATTTCTTCATATACCGTTGCCATGGCAACACAATGCTCGCCATGAAACACGGTTTTCTCATAACTTCAGTGAAAATGCTCCAAACGGCCCAAAACTTCACAGGTTTGGTAACGGTGCAGCCATCAACACATCTAAGCGTATTATGGGGTGTCATCAAATGCCGTTGCCATGGCGACAGATCATTCGCCATCAAGTTAGTTCAAAAGATTGCAGTTCAAATATTCTGCTGCTTTTCCAAGCCTTTTTACTTTATGTTCTTCTCTTATCACACATTCAAGCCCCCAGTGTTCATGTATCATTTCAATCTAAATTCTTCACTTTCTTCTTACACATTACATTTCAGCATAGCAGTTTAGCGTCAGCTTTTCAGCATAAAGCATTCCCACTCGCAATTTCTTCAGGAATTGCATTCTCTAGTTGATACTGCTGAACACTTTAAAAAGAGGAAACAAAAAAAAGTCAACAATTTATTATTTCAAACAATTTATTTAAATCTGGAGTAATCATTGATGGCAATGATTTTCAAGAATCTTAAGGGAACAAATCAACAGTAAATAGAGATATTTAAAAATTGACGAGAATAGAATTAGAAAAACAACAAACAATCATTTGAAAAAAAATATAGTAATCACATACGGCCAACCATTTAGAACATAGTCAAAAACGTTTAAATAACTAATACAAAAAAAATCTCGATGATCTGCTTTTATTTTGAAGATGCTGTACGGAAGTGGTCTTTTTATATTGAGTCACGTGGATGTTTTATTTTGAAAATCTGGCAGGAAGTGTATTTTTTGCCAACTTGGCGCTAATGTATTCTGATCCCTGGGGCCACAGTGTCTTCAACGGGACTCAAATAACAAATTACTGGACTTGCCATGGCCGCTTGACCCAGGCTCAGGGGCGCACCTTGCGAACAGGCAAGGCAGGCAACTGCTTGGGGCCCCGGACCAGAAGGCGGCCCCCAAAGAAGGTAGATTAAGAAGGTCCACAGCAACGACAACATGAATCACCCTTTAATTTACTGGCTGTCCCCATGCATAGCACGCCATCAAAAGCTCATAATTTCAGTTGCGCTCCGGGGGGGGGAATAAACTTAACACACATATTTTAAAAATACATGTAGTAATCACCCATGTCCCACCTCTTCCCACCATACTATCAAAAAGTGTTATATTGGAAATAAAATGTTGCAAAAGTATCAAAAAGGCCAACAATTTTACCAAATTCTACACACCTTAGTTCCTGATTAACCACTATTGTATTATTTTAAATGTTTCCTTCTTTTTATCAGTTTCTTTGTTCATAATGCCCTCAGTTGTTTATTGAATTCAATTAATGAAAACGGATGTGATGTGAGTTTTTCTGATGCATCCGAAAACATTTTTCACCTAAGTGGCCTGCTTTTATTTGAAGATTGTGTACGGAAGTAGTGTTTTATATTAAAGGAGACCTATCATGCAAAATGCACTTTTTGATGTCTTTTCTACATAAACATGTGTCCCCGGTGTGTCAGGGAACTCACGCAGCGTCAGAAAATAAAACCCTCTCTCTTTTCCTGCGTACCCAAATCTCTAAAAACGGGGAACAACGGAGCTGATCCAGATTTGCGTCCGATATGACGTAATATCGGCAATGCGGACCCACGGCTCTATCAGAAACGTTGCTATCAGAAACAATGCCCGACTGTTTTGGATGTAATATGGTCTTTGTTTACATTAGCAAGCATCGCTAACACTCAGAGCTAACCTGTACTGGAGAGAGCATGTGTGAAGAAGCAGGAAATAAAAAGGAACTCACCTTGCGGTAAACCCGCAAGACAAAAAGCCTTGAGCTCCATACTGTTTCAGAAATAATCCTTGATGTTGTTTTTACGTTTCATCACGGCAGTATCTGCCGGTAGAAATCTACCGCATGAGCAGGCATAAGCTCCGCCCCCTTTTAAAAATGATTATTATTTTAATTTATTTTTAAAGCTTTATACCCAGAATCAGCACTTTAGTAACAGGAAGTGAAATAGAGGGATATGAGGCATGGCTAGAATGGGTGATCTGTTTGGTATTTTGAGCAAAACACTTGAAACACGCTGTGTCATGACGTCTCCATTTACGTCGCTGATTTTCTCCCCAATGGAGTTACGGCGCTCACTACAACAACAATGGGGCACTGCGTTGTGTCGATGATCGTGTTGCTTTTAATCATACGAAGCCAGATTAAATTAAATAACGACTTCTCCAACCTTATACTTTTCTCCAGAGTGCCGTGGTTCATTGTTTATTAATGTGTTTCAGCGGCATTTACCGACCGCTGCAGCGCTGCTCTTCCACCGGAGTTTATTCTCCCGTTAGCTCCGGGTTAGCTCACAAGGCAGCGGCAGCTGTAAAGTATTCACTGTCTGACTGTCACACAAGCAGCTGATACATATCCCCAATTCCCCATAAGTGAATGTGTTTCAGTCTGAATTGACGCTGTTTGGCATCACAACGCTGTTATGAAAGTTTCTCTGGTATAAAATGGGTGATGTTAGCATAGCAACCGAAGCTAAACTGACTATCTTGACTACTTGTTGTTGCTATCCTATTGTGGCATAAGCCGTTTTCTACAGGCACATTTTACCGGCGTATTTTTCATCATGATTCTACTTGTGATAGTCGGACATGACAACCTCTGCAGCCCATGTATTGATTCCATCCGATAGCTGCTATAATACAAAACAAAACGTCTGCCTGCTCTCCACAATGATCAATAACAGCGAACGGATGGTCAAAGTAAGGTACAAATAAACAGAATCACACGAAGCCTGGTTAGTGTTGCCTGACTTTATAAAGTGTGTTTTTTTTTATAAGTGTGTGGTTGCGTTCTAGTCACTTTGCTCAGCGCTACTGCTTGTTACAACTTATATTTGCCGTATGCGCCTTTAACTGTTAGCTCAGGTTAATCTCGCCCCCCTCCGACGTAAGCGTGACGTATGCGGTTCTTGCTTCTAGACCGAAAAAAGTTTGGTGCTTGAAACGAACCGGATTCCGGAGTTTAGAGCGTGCGGTGTGAACAGGAAAAACCGGTGCTCTTCAGGCTCTAGCTCCGAACCGGCCCTGGAACCGCGTTGGTGTGAAAGGGGCAATTGAGTATTTTACAAAGAGTGAAACAGCGCCCCTCTAGATGTTATGGTGAAACAGTAGATTGCACTCACTGTTGCGAGAGGAGGCCAGCTGAAACTGGCTTCCCTTAGTGAAAAAAAATGGAGGGATTGACCGATCAGATGAGGCTCATGTCATGCCCCTGCCAACCTGTGATTGGTCAGGGCCATGCCAAGGGAAGCCAGAGGCGGCTGGCTTCCCTTGCCTCACAATCCAATCAAATCGCATCAACTTCAGTTCGTAATGACTGTCATCACCGCCGTTAGAAAGTAGCAAGCAACTGAAGCAAGTGTAATTATGGAGGGTGGAGATTTGGAGTATTTAATCAAAAATAATTGTACTAAACTTCCGCTACAGCAGCAACTAAAAATTAACTAAGAAGCTTTACTGTACGTACAGTAAACAGAATTCTAGGGTATCATGAGTATTTTTTGCTGTTTTATACCATATTTTTGTTTGTTTGTTTGAACACCTTGTTTCTCTTGTGCATTAAGAACACTTGTGTTAGGCCATGATTTAACAATAAATAGGTTATATATACAGTATAAAATACCACGCACTGTCCACCCTCCCATGCCACCCCATGACGTCAGAGTTCATATGACATCGTTTTGAACGGGCAATCATCTTAATGGTTGACCATATGGTAACAAGTGAGGTATCTAAATGCCCTTTTGGGGATAAATATTTTTGCTTTTAATTTGAATTGATTGCTGGGCAGGAATTGGCAGGATCTGGAATGAAAGAAGATAAGTCAGAGGGCAGGAGTATTAGAAGTACTATTTTGTGTATATATACATATTGGCACACATATTTTTATATTTTTATATGCATTTGTTTTATATTCGGGATTGTGGGAAACACTATTTCGATCTCTCTGTCTGTACACACAAACTTGACAGATTGACAATAAAGTTGACTTTGACTTTGATACTCACTGCAGGACACACACAACCAAACACACTAACAAACAAAGAATATCACATACACCAAGAGATAAAAACATGTAGTATGTATTGTTTATTTGATAGTATGAAGTCCTGAACATGTTTTAGAACAAGCTTGGCAGGATTTATATTTCATGTAAATACATTATTTCCTGAAATGCACATGCAGATATATATATATTTTTTTAAAACCACAAGAAGCTAAAATTACTTGAACTATAAAAGAAAATACAAATGTAAAGCCTTAATAAAAGTATACGTGATTAGTATGATGGAAAAATTGTAATTTTCCATAGCATTTCCACAAAGAAGCTACACTCACAGTTTTCAATATATTTCATGATGCATTTTATGAACTTATTGGACACTACAATATTGCATATTACATATTAAAGTAATATTACTAGAACTTTACTGTAGGAGATATTTATGTTAATTGTTGGAATGTCATATTATTATGATAGATATATCATGCAGTATTATTATAGACACTTAGGGTTGGTGATTAGATGCAGAAGGTTGTATATAAGGGCGCATAGTTGACAGGAAAGGGACAGCACAGGTAGAGGGAGCGTACACAGTTCTCACAAGATCTAAGACTAGAAACACTCACTTGCAGAATTGGAAAATCTCTTGATGTTCAACAATTAAGAGGCCATGCCATTACATTTACAATACTTCTTTGTACGGTTACACCATGGCTGTTCAAGTGATCGATACAGTGTTATGAGTGAACATTAATATTAAAGGCAGATTAAAATGTGTAACGTGACATAGCACAATGTAGTATATTAATTACAATGCATAGTTCTGCCCATTTTAAGTTAACATTGATAATAGTAATATATGATTGCAGACTCTTTATTGAGCATAGCATAACTTTCTGTCATTAATCAGAAATACATTATGATTAATGATTTCCCCCTGGAGGTTCATGTATTGATTCCTAACAAATCAGTTGAACCCTCGACCCCCTCTTAAAAATAACAATGAGTTTTGTTTAAAACTTTGGTTCTGACCAACCAACCTAAACTACAGATGTGAGACTGACTACAGATGCGTTAAAGAACATGTTAATAGAAGGAATGTTCTAATCAAGTCAGCCTTCAGACAGGTTTTAAAGTTTGTCAAAATGTGTTGCTATGATCAATATAAAGTTTAGATGATCAAAAGGGTTAGGGTCGCTGCTTTTAATTGATATATTTATATTTTAAACTGCACTGTAACTTTTATTATCTTTGCTTTTTAATACCATTTTCTTAACGTCTTTCATTCTTGTAAAGCACTTTGAATTGCACTTTGAAGTCCCCCCGTAGGTAGTTAAAGTCATTATTGGGGTTAAAGTCCCCTACGTGTGCCATTTTGGTTTCAAGACCCTGGTTCACGGAGGATACCAAAAAGTCCTAGAAAGACAAGGTAAACTTAACTATGTGCATTTAAAAATAAAAAAGAGGGATAGTTTCTGCGAAAACTAAAAGGTACCATGGGGTCAGATTATAGTTTTCCAAAGGGGGGTTCGTTTAGCATGAAACACTTAAAATAACTAAAGGACAAGTTAAACAAGAAAGTAGAAGGAAAGGGAGGTGATAGAAAACTATTTCTGCTAAAAAGTTATCAATGATTGAGAGTCAGACCTAAACATTTCAGATGTGTGTATCTCACACTGCACTGTAACTTTAATTCATCTACCTTTGCTTTAAAATGAGTGTTTTTAAATGTCATTTCATAATATGTTAATTAATGCTATTAATGTCTTTCATTTTTGTAAAGCACTTTGAATTGCCTTGTGTTGAAATGTGCTATATAAATAAACTTGCTTGCCTTGCCTAGGGTTAGCGATTGAGAGCAATAGTTAATGTAGTAGACTGTTTCCTTGTGGATATGTTTGGCTTTTGAATTTGTGACACACTGTGACTAGCTTGCCCGAAATACATTTAATCTTAGTTTTGGAAGTCTATTCCATAGACATTTGCCGCCTTTAGTAGAAGAATATATAATAATTTCTCTCTGGTGACAAACTTGCAAAGATACAAGTCGGTTTAGTCAATGTCAGACATTTTAGGGGGATAACAAAAACATGTTTTTGAATAGACCCCAATTGTCTACCACTACTCGTCTTCTGCATTGATCCATAATGAAAAGAGGACAACCAAAAACAGAGTGGACACTGTGACATAGACGAAAAAGAAAATGATGTCCAATTTTTTAGCCACTCTGGTCCAGTAGTCGGGCTTCCTTTCTTCCTTCCTGCTGAGGAGCAGAGAGAGTCCTTTCACCGCCTCACTCAGCTCATCTGGGAGCTTCTCCAAGGAATTGGACTCCTCCATCAGTTGGCTTCTTTTGTCCTGCAGAAGTTTTTTAGTGGAGTGATCATGGACCATAACAACCATAACAAATTACCAGCTGTTCAATTTGATATACCAATTGTTGTCAATTGTGGTGAGAATAAAGAGTTGGTACTGTAAACCATTTTTATACCAAACTGTTTGTTTTAAGAGTAACCCAATTCTCACCTCTTTGGCCACAGACAGCAGGTCAGATGGCGGTTCATCAGACACATTACACACACAAGCACAGTGAGTCCATTTCTTCACATCTGAAAGGAAATTGTTGACACAGGACAGCAGCATGTTCAAAATAATGTATTATTAATTGTAGATGTTTCTTTGTGTATTCCAAACATATGAGTAAATACAATATAACAATAGTTAAAATCCACAGGTTTAAAGAATGTGTTCAGTCTCACCTCCATCATAGTTGCCCTGTTTGTCTCCACAGTCCTCACTCAGGCTGCGGTTTTTATCTGCCTTTTTTTCTTTAGATACAGAGTCTTTCTCAATCAGATACATTACCAAAATCGTCTCCAGAAGGCTGACCATCATCAAACCAAATATCCCAATGCAGTACACCGCTGTAGAGAAAAAGGCAACATCATAAAGTGGACGAAAGGCAAGCCATTCTTGTTCCTGCTTGAATTAAATGAAAGTCCAATAAAATAATGACTGAGCTGCTTTACCTATAAGCGGTATACTGTCTGAAGAGCAAGGCAGAATGTCGTTGAGAATAAGCTGCATCACAGTGACAGCGAGCAGCAAAGTGACCTCGAAGCCGAGCTTCTCTCCCTCGCTGTCAGAGATCACGAAGGAGGCCAAGTCCAGAACGAATAAGAGCAGGACAGGTACCAGGAAGTTGACAACATAGAGGAGAGACCGCCTCTTCATGGTGATCTGGAACCAAGATGGAAAAACATTGAATCTGTTCACTAATGCTGCAATGATCAAAAACATTATTGATTATGGGTTTAAGTTATTTTGCATGCAATATGAAAGATATTGCTCCACTGAAATATGAAGTTTCCTGTTTATATAATTAAATATATTTTATATTTTGTCACAGTTGTTAAGGATGAGTAAGTGGCCATCATCACAAATGTGCGATTACAATGTATCCAATGAACAACAATGTCAATGGGTTTGCTCTTTTGTATTCTGCTGTTTAGAATGCAAGCTAAATAAATCCAGCAAGTGGAGCTGCAGACATTTTCATGCACTTTTTTGCAGAAATAAATAAAATTAAAAAGTACAACACACTTACAGTATAAATCACAACGCTTTGGTTTTGATGAAAACGTAGGACAGATTGGTGCTGGACTGTCATGCCGATGAGAAACCACTCAGACTCGTTCCTCAACATTTGGCGAGTCCATTCTGTTACCAGTGTATCGTTTTCAAAGAATTCAAACATCAACTCCTCCTCTAAGATGAAAGTGAAAATACAAGTTTGAGATGTCTTATCAGGTCAACACAGGATAAATGCATGTGCTGGTGTGTGCTCATGTGAAAATTAGCCTTTAAAGAGATAATTACCACAAACGTGCAATCAAACACACAACATTCATATTTGAGATAAATGTCTAGAAACTTCTGAAAGCTCACCTGGGTAAATGATAGACTTGAGAGACAAGGTGCAGTTCTGAGTATCAAAAGGAAATTTGTAAACTTGCATCTTGCACGTGCTGACCACCATAAGGTCCCTCACATGTTCAACCAAACCGTTCGAGTGAATGGTGATAAAGGGATTTGGAACAGCCTTGTCCTTCTCTATCCTGTATGACAACAAACATACATTTGTACAAATTATAGCAAACACTTTATGCTTCAAACTGATTTTCACATTGTGTAATACTTTAATACAATGACATTTATCTAAATTATTATACTATTGTTTAAGTCTGTATTTTCCTAAAAATGTAGCCTCATTACTTTAAATATAGAAATACTATCCACACAGTATAACAATATCACACATTTCTATATCTTAAATATGATTAACCCGGCTGTCATGATTTGAGTTTTGTGTGTTAAGTTTTGGGGTTTATTTTGCTGTTCTGTTCTCCCTGTCTCTTGTCTGGTCCTTCTCCCTGTGTTTTCCTCCCTGTCGTTAGTTTCCCTGGTGTGTCTGATTGTCTGATTGTGTTCACCTGTTGCCCTTGTGTTTCTCCTCCCCTGCCCGGCTGTTTCTCGTCTCGTGATTACCCCTCTCTGTATTTAGTCTTGTCTTTCCCTGTGTTCCTCTGTCGGTTCATTGTTAGTCTTTCCTGTCACCCTTCATGTCTGTCACGTCCAGGTTGGTTTTGTCCTCATGCTACGTGTTTTGGACTTATGATTCTGTTTTGTTTGCCATGTCGACAGCTTTGATTAATAAAGCTCGCTTTTGTTTTGGAACCTGCTTCCCTTTTTTAACTGCATTTGAGTCCTGATATTCCCGAATCCTAACAGAATGAACCGACCAGTAATGGACTCAGCAGTTTCTTTTTCGTTGGCTCTCCAGGCGGAACGTCTCGGGTACTCTCTAGAGTACATTTTTTATACCTGGTTGGAGGCCTCATCCAGACGGGGTAAGGAGGCTGCTTTGAAGGAGGCACGCCAGGAGGTTGCTCGCAAGCCCTGGCTCAGGAGCTTGCTGCCTGAGTGGCTAAAAACTTTCACAAGCAGCCCTGAAAGCTTGTCTCAAGCCTCTAACCCTTTCCTGGGCTCTGGCCTGGCCTTGGGAGGTCCGCGGATCCTCCAGAAGTTTACTGGAAGATGCAAGGCCAGGATTCCAGTACCAGCCCCAGCAGCCATGGTTCCGGCTCCAGTACCGGCCCCAGCAGCCATGGTTCCGGCTCCAGTACCGGCCCCAGCAGCCATGGTTCCGGCTCCAGTACCGGCCCCAGCAGCCATGGTTCCGGCCCATCCGGCCCCAGCAGCCATGATTCCGGCCCCAGTTCCGGCCCCAGCAGCCATGGTTCCGGCCCCAGTTCCGGCCCCAGCAGCCATGGTTCCGGCCCCAGCAGCCATGGTTCCGGCCCCAGTTCCGGCCCCACCAGCCATGGATCCGGCTCAAGTACCGGACCCAGCAGCCATGGTCCCGACTCCGGCTCCTCGTCACCTGTTGGCTCTCCGACCGACGCCAGCTCCCCGTGTCTTGTCGGCGTACCGGCCGACTCCAGCACCTCGTCTCCTGTCGGCGTACCGGCCGACTCCAGCTCCTCGTCTCCTGTTGGCTCTCCGGCCGACGCCAACCCCTCGTCTCCTGTCGGCATACCGGCCGACTCAAGTCCCTTCTTCATCGGGGGCCCCGCCGACTCGGGGGTGTGGCCGACTCAAGACTCAAGTCCCTTCTCGAGTCCCCTCTCGAGTCCCTTTCCAAGTCCCTTCTCGAGTTCCCTCTCGAGTTCCCTCTCAAGGTCCCTTCTCGAGTTCCCTCTCAAGGTCCCTTCTCGAGTCCCTCTCGAGTTCCCTCTCGAGTTCCCTCTCGAGTTCCCTCTCGAGTTCCCTCTCAAGTTCCCTCTCGAGTCCCCTTTCAAGTCACCTCTCGAGTTCCCTCTCAAGTCCACTCTCGAGTCCCTCTCAAGTCACCTCTCAAGTCCCCTCTCAAGTCCCCTCTCGAGTCCCTTTCCAAGTCCCTTCTCAAGTCCCCTCTCGAGTCCCCTTTCAAGTCACCTCTCGAGTCCCCTTTCGAGTCACCTCTCGAGTCCTCTCAAGTCCCTTTCCAAGTCCCTTCTCAAGTCTCCTCTCAAGTCCCCTCTCGAGTCCCTTTCAAAGTCTCCTCTCGAGTTCCCTCTCGAGTTCCGTCTCAAGTCCCCTTTCGAGTCACCTCTCGAGTCCCCTCAAGTCCCTACCCAATGTCCTGGTCCGTTGGAGGTTCTGCTGGGGGTCCTGCCAACTCCATGTCCTGTCCCGTTGGGGGCCCCGCCGACTACTCTTCTGCCGGGGGTCCTGCCAACCCCATGTCCTGTGCCGTTGCGGGTCCAGCCGACACCTGTTTCGTCGGAGGTCCTGCCAACTCCATGTCCTGTTCTGTTGGGGGTCCCGCTGACTACTGTTCTGCCGGGGGTCCTCCCAACTCCATGTCCTGTCCCGTTGGGGGTCCCGCCGACTACTCTTCTGCCGGGGGTCCTGCCAACCCTATGTCCTGTGCCGTTGGAGGTCCCGCCGACTACTCTTCTGCCGGGGGTCCTGCCAACCCTCTGTCCTGTGCCGTGGGAGGCCCCGCCGACTACTCTTCCGCCGGGGGTCCTGCCAACCCTATGTCCTGTGCCGTTGGAGGTCCCGCCGACTACTCTTCTGCCGGGGGTCCTGCCAACCCTATGTCCTGTGCGTGGGAGGCCCGCCGACTACTCTTCTGCCGGGGGTCCTGCCAACCCAATGTCCTGTGCCGTTGGAGGTCCCGCCGACTACTGTTCTGCCGGGGGTCCTGCCAACCCTATGTCCTGTGCCGTTGGCGGTCCCGCCGACTACTGTTCTGCCGGGGGTCCTGCCAACTCCATGTCCTGTGGCGTCGGGGGTTCCGCTGAGGGTCCTGCCGACTCCACGTCCAGTATCGTTGGGGGTCCTGCCAACTCCATGTCCTGTGTCGTTGGGGGTTCCGCTGAGGGTCCTGCCAACTCCATGTCCTGTTTCGTTGGGGGTTCCGCTGAGGGTCCTGCCAACTCCATGTCCTGTTTCGTTGGGGGTTCCACCGGATTTCCTGCCAACCTGATCCTGTCCTGTTGGGGGTCCCGCCGACACTAGCTCTTGCTCCGTCCGGGGTCCCACTGACACCAGCCCATGTCCCGTCCAGGGGTCCTGCCCGGACAACGCTGGTTCCTATTCCGCCAGTGGCCCAGTCGGCCACGAACCCGGTCCTTCCTTGTGCCCGGCTCCCTGACTATGCCCGCCGCGGCCTTAGCCGCTTCTCTGCCTCTGCCTTGCCACCGGGCCGTCCGCCCGAGACTCTTTCCTGGTCCTCTGCCTTGCCCCCGGGCCGTCCGCCCGAGACCACCTCCTGTTCCTCTGCCTTGCCCCCGGGCCGTCCGCCCGAGACCACCTCCTGGTCCTCTGCCTTGCCCCCGGGCCATCCGCCCGAGACCACCTCCTGTTCCTCTGCCTTGCCCCCGGGCCGTCCGCCCGAGACCACCTCCTGTTCCTCTGCCTTGCTCCCGGGTCGTCCACCCGAGACCCCTTCCTGGTTCTCTGCCGTGCCTCCGGGCTGTCAGCCCAAACCCGTCCTCCGGACCCCCTCCACCCACCCTTTTGGAAATATTGGACTTTGTGTAGGGACGTCTTGAATCCGTCCCTTGAGGGGGGGGGTTATGTCATGATTTGAGTTTTGTGTGTTAAGTTTTGGGGTTTATTTTGCTGTTCTGTTCTCCCTGTCTCTTGTCTGGTCCTTCTCCCTGTGTTTTCCTCCCTGTCGTTAGTTTCCCTGGTGTGTCTGATTGTCTGATTGTGTTCACCTGTTGCCCTTGTGTTTCTCCTCCCCTGCCCGGCTGTTTCTCGTCTCGTGATTACCCCTCTCTGTATTTAGTCTTGTCTTTCCCTGTGTTCCTCTGTCGGTTCATTGTTAGTCTTTCCTGTCACCCTTCATGTCTGTCACGTTCCAGGTTGGCTTTTGTCCTCATGCTGCGTGTTTTGGACTTATGATTCTGTTTTGTTTGCCATGTCGACAGCTTTGATTAATAAAGCTCACTTTTGTTTTGGAACCTGCTTCCCTTTTTTAACTGCATTTTGAGTCCTGATATTCCCGAATCCTAACACCGGCTCAAGTCAGTTAAGGGGTATCTGTCATTGTATTCTAACCACAGCTGTTTTCCACACAATACATAGGTGTACAAATATAATTGTAAAAAAACAATATGTTTAAACCTTGTTGCATCATCTTTTTACATCTGTATGATTTATTGTGCATGTCCTTCTTTTATAACAGGCTCCATCACCATTTACTGTTGTGAGTGTGTGGATTTGTGAGCATGCACAAACATTCCAACTTACATCTCTTCAATCATTAGATCTGGCTTCCACAACAAATCAGTAGGAACAATCATCTTATCAAGGCCACCAAAGTTTTGGGGATTCCAATAAATATGCCGATCTTCCCATTTCTACACAGGAAAACAAGGAAGAAGGGAAGAAACAAATAAAATAAAGACCTTTTTAAGATGCAATCTAATTCCAACCTACAGTATAATAAACAGTATAGGAAAATCACAAATTGGTTCTCAAAACAAACTCACCATATAAATCCAAACGAAAGAAACGAAAGTCTGGTCAATCTCTTTCTGTAACCGAAGAAATAGTGTGAACATTTTTACCACATTAAGGTAGCTGACCTGCTATATGCAAAACTGTTATAAAACATTGCACTTTGAAGTTGACATGCTGACTACCTTCAGCATGTTGGAAATAAGTAAAAGCTCCTTTGTAAACCCACTTTGTGATTTCGCTGCATTAACGGGATCACACTAAGCAAAGCCCCAACGATGTTTCTTCAAAAATTCAAGGTAGCTTTGGGGGAGAAATTGATTAAAGGTATTATTTTTGGGGTGACAATGCTTCCTTCAATAGTGATAGTATTACTCTGTTTCTTAGAGGACTATGTACAAGTATACTGATCTGTTACAGATCATACTATGACGCTCTCCCTGCAGTGATCCGCAACATCCCGTCTCTTGACGCCTTTAAAAGGGCCCTCAAGTCCCACCTGTTTGCCAAGGCCTTCGGCCCCTCATTTATTTGTTGTTTTGTCTGTCTGACTGTTTTTTTTAATTGTTTTACTCCTGTTTTTTCTGTAAAGCGACCTATGGTCCCCTGAAAGGCGCTATATAAATGTAAGTAATTATTATTATTATTATTATTATTATTATTATCAGTTAGGAAGAATTGCATGCTATTGAAATGTATGCTGAGCTGTTTTTTGAGAGAGTCTTTTGTTCTTATTAAACTAACTTATCCTATATTTTGATTTGACTTTACTGATACCTATTGCTTTTTGGCTCTCATGTGTATTACCGTGTGTTTGTAAGGTTCAACTGTTTTATCTTTGTTTTTGTTGTTTTGGGCTGCTTTCCACAGCAACAAATAATGACTCAAAGTTGCACTTACCACATCTAGAATTGCCAGAATTAACATTTGGACATGGATCCATGTTGGTTTCTTGTAGTCTCTGGCAGGTCGGACCAACATTTCCTTGTTTTGGTCAGGTTCAGGCAGTTTAAAACATCTTCATAGGGGAACTTACTTTCTATTGGGAGGACATCAAAACAATATCTCTATCAGAGAGTTACTTCTTTATAGGAAAAACTACAAGGAGATGCAGACCTCAGTTTTTCATTCATAGCTCTCTCCCTCTGTCTCTGTCTCTCTCTCTCTCTCCTCTCTCTCTCTCTCTCTCTCTCTCTCTCTCTCTCTCTCTCTCTCTCTCTCTCTCTCTCTCTCTCTCTCTCTCTCTCTCTCTCTCTCTCTCTCTCTCTCTCTCTCTCTCTCTCTCTCTCTCTCTCGTTTGCTCCCTGTCTGCTAGTGTTTTTATGCTCGAAACAGGACAGAAAAACCTAAAGACACCTCCTCCATACCCATATTTGTGGAAACTGGGCATGGCCTCTAGTGTGCAGGACTTGCAAAATAGTATTCTCGCTTATGGCACAACCACCTTTTTGGGGCCTCCAAAAAGTCAGGAGCCCCCCTCACTGTGTACTGCTGTGAGGGAAGAGGGAAGAAACTGTCTCCTCTCTCTTATCAACACCCATAAACCATAATAAGCCTTACACTCAACTTAACAAACCACTTGTGTTTTGTTTATACTGTAAATAGAGAAAATCATAAAAAGGAAGCATTTTCATTGTGGGTTTATACAAGAATATAATTGATTATATTTGATTATAACTAACTTTCGTTTTAAGTATTCAACCTAATATGGAGCTCTCAACACCATTGACATCAGGACAGCAGATCGCTTACACATCTTCCGGCGCAGACTGAAAACTCATCTCTTTCGACTCCACTTTGAGCAATAAAAAATATATATACTAACAAAGCACTTATATACTAACAAAGGAATGGCTTATCTAAAGCCAGTTGATAGCACTTGAAATGGTTTGGCTCTATGAAACCTAATGTACTTATATGATTCTGTTTTCTTCAAGTTTGTATCTTCTTGGTCGAATGCACTTATTGTAAGTCGCTTTGGATAAAAGCATCAGCTAAATGCAATTTAATGCAATGTAATGTAAACAAAGCACTTTGAATTGAATATACTGCAGGTTTTTTGTGTTTCCTGAACACTGAACTCACCCTGGCTGACCACCACCAACACCAACAGCATGAGAGCGAGAATCACAGTCTTCATGTTTTCACCAGTCTGTACACAAATCTGTGTATGGAAAAAAGAAAAGGTGAAAAGTGTGACAAATTAAAAGCTACATTTAAGTTGAAGCATTTTAATAAATGCACATTTGAAAAGAGAACTCAAAGATATCTAACCTTGTATTGTTCCACTGCATTGTTGATTCTTCTGATCTTTGCTGCCAGGATGCAAGTTTAGGACTTGTTGAGCAAATGAATCAATCCATCGTCAATGAAGCCTTTACTTACGGCTCCACACCTGTGAAGCACATCTAGAAAAACTTGCCAAACAAGTCAAATTTGGCGCCCTACCCTATATTTTGTAGAACAGCATGTTGATATAGCACCATCATTTTATCTTAAAAACATCAACAGATCGCACCAAAAATGATAAAGACAGTTTGAAAGTTCATGAATAAGTTCTGAACGTTTTGATTGTCAACAGATTTCCAGTGCAAAGTGTATTTACTGGATTATTTTCAAGAGGCGTGCCTGAACATTGTTTTGCAACAGCAACACACTTGAAGGAAAATGATCAGACAAACAAGGCAACGTTACATTGGGACATTAGAAAAGCAAAACTATAGAAAACAAAAGGGGTGTTATAAGCACAAGCTACAGTTTAACATTCAGGCAGTCCCTCATATTAAAACAGTGTGTTGTTTCAACATGATTTGAAAGCTTAATTAGGAATTCGGCTGAAAATGTGCCTTAAGCCTAACTCCCTGTATAACATCGTAAAACATGTCTCTGCAAGAAAAAAAGGGTGGAAGTTGGAGATCAGAAAACGTATTGTTGTATTCTGCTTCATAAACACATATCTGTAAACACATGACGTACAAGTTGTAGTAAAAACGAAACAGTTTCCCAATTGATTTGGCACACTGTTCTTCATAGGGCAGTATACAAAGTTAAAATATAAACATCATCTCATTTTAAAAACCTCAACAGATCCCACAAATAAGGATTTATAAAAATGTATAAACACAAGGAGAGTTGAGCTTGAAAGTTAATGTCGCAAACTTGGACAGTTTAGACTGAAAACACATTTTTAGCTCAAAGTATATTTACTGGACTTTTTCCAAGAGGCGTGGCTGAACGTTTGTGAATATTATTAGGTTGTTTTTGTCCAAATCAGAGAAGCTGTTGGCAGATTCCAGACCAGGAAATTGGTGGATAAACCATAATAAGACGTCTCCAAAAAACACACTCAGAGTTTTCTATTTAGAAAATAGTTATAAGTTTTAACAATGAGACTTTGTAATAAAAACAGTGCAAACTTTGTGATCGATCTTTATTATAAGAATGGAAAACTACACAGCACATAAAGGTAGAATATTATTATTACTGAAAGATGTGAAGCACGATTCTTTCTGCTCTTCTTTATTTTTATTGTGTACAATGATGTATTTGTTGCACAGATCTTGTCTGCAGCAAGTGCCAGTTGACACTTCTGAATTACTCAGCCGTCTGCAGTCACTTTCAAACAAGCAGCTCTTGAAGTAGCTGCTGTCTGTAAACACATGGGAAAATACAGCATGGATTAAAAGGCAACATCATTGAATTATTCCAAAAAATGTATTCAGTAGTACAATGAAGCCTTTACTTACGGGCTCCAGGGTTAAGAGTGATGCTGCCACAGACTTGATTCAAACCGTAGCAAGTCTCCACAGGACCTGGACACGTCTTGGAGGTGCCTGCACAGTAACACTTCAACGCTTCACCTGGAAACATTTAAAAATAATGTCAAACCATTGTAAAGAATATACTGCTCCATTTTCCAAACCAAAATGATTGTTCTTCTGTTTTAACCAGATATACTGTAATCCTCATTTTGTAGATGAAGAGTTGTTCATTTGGACAATAGAAAACACACAAACATAACGAAGATAAAATAAATCACATAAGTCTATTAAAAGATAGAAAGTCAGAAAATAATAAGACTTAACCTGTTAAACCCCAAGCCTGTTTTTCAGGTTTCAGGCTCGAAAATGACATGCCCAAAACAAATGACTATAACTTAACTTCTAAAAGGTTATATGAATAATTTCTTTTATCAAAGCAAGGTTACATCTGTGAGTTGGATGTAGAAGTGTCAGAATCAATATAGATGTTTCTCTGTCAGAGTAAATTCAGATGGAACATAGTAAAAAGGTAAATTATTACCTCCTAAAAAAAAAACATTACTTATAGTGAAAACCACCCTTGAATGATGGGATGGTAGACTAAAAGCTTTAGGAATCCAAAGTATAACATATAATAAATACCCTGTATCAAGATTGAGGCAAAACAAGTGAAATGTGACCTTTTTAGAGAGATTTAGCAAAAATAAGTCCAGGCGGACTAACCTTTGGGCACATTTGGATACCATCAGTGCCATTTGACCTTTTTCAGGTACCATACTGTAAAAAATCATTTTATTATCACTATAGGTATTCATTCTATCCAAATACAAGTGTTTTTATAACAAATACAAATAATAATAATTTTAATTTAAAAAAGATTTTTTTTAAATTACATTTCCTTTTTTTAATGTAAATGGTGTGTGTGTGTCTGTGTGTGTGTGTGGACTTTGCCACAGTCCTTACATGTTTATCACCCGACTAACACTTCTAGGAAGGTTTACTTACGCAATAAAAATTAGGAAACATAGGATAAATTTGTCTCCAACAGGAGCAGATTTATTTCAAACATAACACACTATACAATAAAACTACACTAAAACCGAAATCAAACCACACTAAACACTCGCAAAAAAAAAAAAAAAAAAAGCAAAATGTACACAAAACCTGAATGTTAGTGTTTAGTCGGAGGTGTGCCACGCCTTGAAACAGTTCTTATTTGAAGTGAAGCACAGAGGGACCTGGCACTTAGTGCAGTACACAGGTGTCTTCACCGTTTTGTTGCCAGAATCAGAGCACCTCCTGCAGTACCTCCTGAGCGTGGTGGCATCTTCCCCATAATACGCGGGCATGCATACGAGTGGTGATGGGGGGAGTGGTGGTGGTGCTGCAGGGACTTCACCCCTCATGTCTGCAGCAAGCTGCTCCCTGAAGGACTTCTGGGTGTGTGGCTTCGTCCTGCCGGGGTCACCCCTCATCTTGTGCAGCTCTTTGTGGAGAAGGAAGCTGTTCACCACTGCAATGTCCAGAAAATGGTAAAAAAAAGTCTTGTACCATTTCATGGTTTTGTGGTGAACGCTGTAGTACCCAATCAAAGCATCGGACACATCCACGCCGCCCATGCTTCTGTTGTAGTCCACCACAGCATCAGGCTAAAACACTCGTCCAGACGTTTAAAAACACTTTTCCCGACCTTTTAAACATGATTTCCTGGCTCATAAAGTGCTCTATTGAAGCATTGTTCATGTCCAATTGATGTACTTTATTTAGTATTGCAAATGTCCCTGTGTTGTACAATTCGAATACATTTTCAATACTAACTACAGCAGAGATGGGGTCGTTACTCAAAAAAAGTAATATATTACATATTTCTTATTACTTTAAAAAAAAGTAATATATTACTTTACTTCGTTACTCTCTACATACTTTCTTCGTCTTCGGGATCTGATTCTTCCTCTCCCGGCGCTCCTGCTGGTTCTGCTGCATGACGCGCTCTCTCTCCTGACGGACCTTCTCGACCATTTTCACCCGCTCCTCCTCCACTAGAAGAGCATCTTCCTCGTCTTAATTTTCTTCTCCTCTGCAAGTTTCTTCTCCTCCTGCAGGCGTATCAGACGAGCCTCCTCCGCTAAGCGCATCTCCTCTTCCTTTCTCAGCTTCTCCTCTTCCTCCCTCTGCAACCTGAGCTGCTCCTCTTTCTCTTTCTGCTCTCGCATCAATCTCCGGTTCTCCGCCAGGATCTGTGCTGCCTCAGCATCAGAGTTAGTGCCCGTCGAGCCTTTAGAGTCGTCTTTTTCTTTCATCAGGGAAACCTGTTCCTGTATCCGTGAAAACGGCTGCTCCATGTTTCTCAAACGGCGCTCCTCCCGCTTAAATCTGGCTGTCTCATACTGCAGGAATGACTTCATCATCTCCTTCAGTTCCTCAAACTTGCCCCCTGGTTTACCAGCCGTGGACCCCTGGTTAGCTCCAGGCATAGCCACACCGTCATCTGGCTCCTCTCTTTGGGCGTTCTTTTTTTCTCCCATCATTTTCACCTCCTCACTTGGAATCCCACTTCTGACACCAATTGTGAAGCTGACCATTGAGCGGCCCGACCAAGCAAGGAGGCAGAGGCAGAGAATTCAAATATAACCCGGTGTGGGCATTTATTCATCGCTGTGGTACATGACACAGCCTCAATATTGCTGCCCAGGTGAACACAGTCACCTGCCACAAGGATCTCACACACACTACCTGTTCACTGACAGGGAAAACAGAGCCTAAATACACACACACTAATCAGGCCAATAAGACACAGGTGAGGGGGGAGGAGACAACACAGGGCACCAGGTGAACACAATCACCAGCCACAGACAAAACGGGAGGGGGAATACTTTCAAACTAAACCACATGTGCAATATTACAAGGCCGAAGCCGTCAATCCACAGTGTCACAATGGTATATCACTCGTCCAGCCGTTTAAACCACTTTTAAACCATTTTCCTGGCTCAGAAAGTGAGGTGCTGCAATCTGGTTGGTGTCCATTTAAAGGAACCTATTTTGCATTGAAACCTTCCCTGTAATGTACAACATTGTACACTTCAGGGAAGGTTTCAATGTTAAATCAGTTCCTCCAATTGGACAGGCTAAAACACTGGTCCAGACGTTTAAAAACACTTTTTAAACATGATTTCCTGGCTCATAAAGTGCTCTATTGAAGCCTTGTTCATGTCCAATTGATGTACTTTATTTAGTATTGCAAATGTCCCTGTGTTGTACAATTCAAATACATTTTCAATACTAACTACAGTCCATCAATTGTACATGGTATAGCACTCGTCCAACCGTTTAAACCACTTTTAAACCATTTTCCTGGGTCAGAAAGTGAGGTGCTGCAATCTGGTTGGTGTCCATTTAAAGTAAAGGAACCTATTTTGCATTGAAACGGTCCCTGTAATGTACAACATTGTACACTTCAGGGAAGGTTTCAATGTTAAATAAGTTCCTCCAATTGGACAGGCTAAAACACTCGTCCAGACGTTTAAAAACACTTTTTAAACAGGATTACCTGGCTCAGAAAGTGCTCTATTGAAGCCTTGTTCATGTCCAATGGATGTACTTTATTTAGTATTGTATATGTCTCTGTATTGTACACTACTGTACAATACAGAGACATATACTGATATACTGATATGTATACTGTTTTTGTTAAAATAAAAACATTGTTATAATTAAATATACCGTTACCGTTATTAAGGGGCTGCATGCATACTTTCCCCACCTTTCAAACACTTTTCCTGGGTTGAAAGCACCACAAAACCCACCCCCTTTAAGTCTTACCAGGGGCATGAAAACATCCTCCACAGAAGGGGTGGTGGCGCTGTGGAGAAGGACGAATATGGATGCTGGTGGGCGGACAGCAAAGCACCACAAAATCCACCCCCTTTAAGTCTTACCAGGGGCATGAAAACATCCTCAACAGAAGGGGTGGTGGTGACATGAAGAAGGTCGAATATGGATGCTGATGGGCGGACAGTAAAGCACCACAAAATCCACCCCCCTTTTAGGGTCACCAGGGGCACAAAGTTCTGGAGGGTGTGAATGTCTGGGTTTAGTCCGTGGGGGAGTGCTTAAGTGTGGGTCCCCGGGCACTCACGGTGTGCAAGGTTGTGGAAGTGCACATGTTTGGGACACATGCTGGAGGTCATTAGTCCGTCCTTTGGTGGTCGGTGAGCCGCCAAAGAGAGGTGATTTCCCCGGTCTCTCTCCTTGAGGTCTGAAATAAACAAAGTGCACATGTTAGGGAGACATGCTGGGGATCATTAGTCCGTCCTTTGGTGGTCTGTGAGCCACCAAAGAGAGGTGATTTCCCTGGTCTCTCTCCTGGAGGTCTGAAATAAACAAAGTGCACATGTTAGGGAGACATGCTGGGGGTCATTAGTCCGTCCTTTGGTGGTCTGTGAGCCGCCAAAGAGAGGTGATTTTCCCGGTCTCTCTCCTGGAGGTCTGAAATAAACAAAGTGCACATGTTAGGGAGACATGCTGGAGGTCATTAGTCCGTCCTTCGGTGGTCTGTGAGCTGCCAAAGAGAGGTGATTTCCCCGGTCTCTCTCCTGGAGGTCTGAAATAAACAAAGTGCACATGTTAGGGAGACATGCTGGGGGTCATTAGTCCGTCCTTTGGTGGTATGTGAGCCGCCAAAGAGAGGTGATTTCCCCGGTCTCTCTCCTGGAGGTCTGAAATAAACAAAGTGCACATGTTAGGGAGACATGCTGGGGGTCGTTAGTCCGTCCTTTGGTGGTCTGTGAGCCGAGTTTGGGTGCTGAAAGGCGGACTGCCCACCTCCATGTCGATGCCCAGCAGCTGGGGGTGCCGCAGGGGGCCTGCTGCAGGGGGCCTGCTGAAGGTTCCGGGCCGAGCTGTGAGCCTGTCTCCCCCTCTTCAGCACCTGGGAGCTCTCCGTGGTCCTGGAGAGGCATTTTCAGGCTTCTCTCTGCCCTTTTTCCCCTGCAAATGAATTTTAATGGATACTTTTAGATGTAAATGGTTTACTGTATCATTACTATGGGTCTCTGAAACAATCAGACTTTTACGTCACCGTTATCCGACTTTTAGCACTCTTTTCCCCGCAGAAACTAGTTTAAATCACCGTTGTCACTATTGTAGGGATTTAGGAATGTACCTGTGTCTGGTGCGGAGCCTCCCTGCACTTTAAATCCATTGATTTGCCTTTTTTTATTGTATTTTTTACTGTTAATACACTGTGCTCATGTAGGGTGAAGAGCCCTCCTGTGGGGAAACATAGGAACTGCACTTAAATCACTTTGTGCTTTTTAACCGGTTTAAAATAGTTTTTTTCAATTTTAAAATACATGCTGCCTTACCGTTATTAGGGGGCTGCATGAACACTTTCCCCCACCTTTCAAAGACTTTTCCTGGGTTGAAAAGGCAGCTGCGCCATCCTGCTCTCTGGGTTCACTCTGCCTCTATTTACAACACTTTTCCCCACCTTTCAAACACTTTTCCCCACCTTTCAAACACTTTTCCTGGGTTGAAAAGGCAGCTGCGCCATCCTGCTCTCTGGGTTCACTCTGCCTCTATTTACAACAATTTTCCACACCTTTCAAACACTTTTCCTGGGTTGAAAAGGCAGCTGCTCCATCCTGCTCTCTGGGTTCACTCTGCCTCTATTTACAACACTTTTCCCCACCTTTCAAACACTTTTCCCCACCTTTCAAACACTTTTCCCCACCTTTCAAACACTTTTCCTGGGTTGAAAAGGCAGCTGCGCCATCCTGCTCTCTGGGTTCACTCTGCCTCTATTTACAACACTTTTCCCCACCTTTCAAATACTTTTCCTGGGTTGAAAAGGCAGCTTCGCCATCCTGCTCTCTGGGTTCACTCTGCCTCTATTTACAACACTTTTCCCCACCTTTAAAACACTTTTCCTGGGTTGAA